>PVHT021183551.1:10749685-10849245 GCA_004024745.2 Catagonus wagneri | reverse complement strand
CCCTAAGGAAGACAGACCATCCCTTTCGTCTGCTCTTGAGGCTCAGAGAGGTCAGAGGACTACAGGGGGGTCACAGAGCAAGTCAGCCACAGCAGCAGACTCCCCACCCGGGTCCCCCACCACCTCATACCCTCTCTTTCCCCTCTCTCCCTGCAGCTCGGGGGCTGGAACATCACAGGGCCCTGGGACAAGAACAACTTCCAGGACACCTTGCAGGTGGTCACGTCCCACTACCGCACCTCGCCCTTCTTCTCCGTCTACGTCAGCGCCGACTCCAAGAACTCCAACAGCAACGTGATCCAAGTAAGGGGCCCGGAGTCTGGCAACGAGGACGGGGCTCGATCCCAGGGCCTTCTTTTGAGTCTGGCAAGCGACAGGGTCGGGGCAGACCTGCCCTGGGTGGCGGCAGGCTTCTGGTTTCTGAACCTCCATCATTTCTGGAGGTCCCCAACTAGGAGATTTTTGCAGGCAAGGAGTTGTGAAAGGGCAGGCTTGCCTTCTCTGGGCACGTGGGGTCACTGCAGCACAGGTGCATCTTTGGGGGTGCTGATGGGTCGCTGTGGGCCCCAGGAGCGATGTCAACTCCCAGGCACAGCTGGAGTCACCTCCTGGCCTCCGGCCTTGGAATCTGAGCCCATCTGAGTAGCAGCACGCCCGGGGAGCCCCAGCCCTGGTGTGCCCACCCTCAGATGCAGAAGCGAGGAACCCAGGCTGGGGGTCCTGAAGGCTGAGTTCCCACCCAACCTTTGCCACTCGCTCACTGTGTGACCTTGGGCAAGTGCCTCAACCTCTCAGAGCAGCTGTTTCCTTATCAACCAAAGAAAGGATAATAACACCTGCTCTAGGTATGTCAAGGTGTGGCCTAAGGCTCTAACAGTAGTTCTCAGGCGTTGACCCTCCCTGCCTGCCCAGCACTCAGCCAGCCCCTCATTGACACGCTTTCCTGGAATCATCAGTCCAGCGCTGAGGGTTAGACAGTTCCCCCATTTTCCAGGTAAAGAACCCAAGGGGAGTTCCCATCGTGGCTCAGTCATTAACAAACCTGACTAGTATCCATGAGGACATGGGTTCGATCCCTGCCCTTGCTCAGTGGGTTCAAGATCCGGCGTTGCTGTGAGCTGTGGTGTAGTTCGCAGATGCGGCTCGGATCCCAAGTTGCTGTGGTGGTAGTGTAAGCTGGCAGCTGTACCTCCAATTGGACCCCTAGCCTGGAAAACTCCATATGCTACAGCCACAGGTGCGGCTCTTAAAAAAAAAAAAAAAAACTCGAGGATCAGAAAGGTTCAGTAACTTGACCAAGGTAACACAGCTCGAGTGGCTCTGAACCACTCACCATCTTGGGAATTGCGAGTGCTCTGCAGAGCCTAGGAGGAGTTTAAAGAGGAGAGTGGCTCCATCTGGCCCTTCAAAAGGGCCCCGAATCCCTGCGGCTGACCACATGGGTTTGAAGAAATGCAGCCCCTTTCTAGGGGCACATCCCGGGGGTGGCCTCAGCTACCAGCTTGTGCGCCTCCTGCCAGGGCCCGTGCTGATCCTCTGTTGCCATGCACCTGCCATCCCTGGGGTGGGCGGAGGCCGTGCAGTGTGTGTGCACAGGCGTTTGTGTGCAACCCGAGATCCCTTCCCTCCTGCCTTTCTCTGCAGGTGGACCAGTCTGGCCTGGGCTTACCCTCAAGGGACTATTACCTGAACAAGACCGAAAATGAGAAGGTGGGTGTGCCTCTTCAGAGAGAGGGGCTCCTGCCCAGCCCACCTCTCCCATGGTTTGTCCCCTTTGGTGTCCCCCCAGTGTCCACACCTGTGCAGGTCTTTAAAGCTAGAGGAGCACAGAGGTGTCACTTTCCTGGCAGTCCCTGAAGGGGTGTCATTTGGCCCCACTGTAGAGCAAGGCAGTGATAATGGGTGCCACCTTGTATGCACACCACCTCTGGCCTTCCCAGTAACCCTGCAGATACTGAACACCTCTGAACTTCATTTGTCTCATTGATCACATCGGTATTGGTTTTACCTGGCCTGTTACCGAGCAGGGAATAGGCTTAGCAATGCTCTGTGACGTGCTCAAGGACACACAGCCAGTCGCCAGTGGTGAGGCTGAGATTCTCATCCAGATCCGATCCGCTAACTCCAAAGCTCACACCTTTCTCTCCCCCGACTGCCCCTCATGATGTCCCAGGGAGACCTGGCCTGAGGTTTGTCCTCTGTCCATTCACAATCCCAACCATGTGTGCTGAGCAAGTGGCTACTCAGAGCCTGATGCGGGGGAGATAGTGGTGCATGAGACCCTGGTCCTGCCACACAGGGCTTCGGGCCAGGAGGGGAGGCAGACACTTAGTCACTGATCACCAGATTAGAGGCATAATGACAAATTGTGATAACGACAAATTGTAAGCTGAGAAAGTAACGTGGGGGCCTTGGTCAGATCTGGGGGCCCAGCAGAGCAGGGTGGGTCAGAAGTGTGTTCCAAGAACTGAGAGATGGCGCCATTGCTGGCTTTCATGTGACTTGGGTCCAGGAGGGAGGGTGGGCCAGGACAGCAGGGGCCAACCCACGTGGGGACCTGTGTGGGCTTTATCCTCAGTGCATGGGAGCCAGTGAAGAGGTGCACTGCCCAAATCATTCTTTTTTTATTATTAAAGTATAGTCGATTCACAATGTTGTGCCAATTTCTGCTGTACAGCAGAGTGACCCAGTCATACATACATATACATTCTCTTTCTTATATTATCTTCCATCACGTTTTATCCCAAGAGACTGGATATAGTTCCCTGTGCTTTACAGCAGGACCTCATTGCTTATCCATTCTAAATGGAATAGTTCGCATCTACTAACCTGAACTCCCAGTCCATCCCGCTCCCTCCCCCTCCCCCCAAAATCATTCTGGCAGCTGGTTTCCAGCGGGTCTCCTGAGTAAAACCCCCAGCCCCCTCGCTCCCTGCCTGCCCTGCCCACCGTGTCCAGTGGGCAGCGGGTGCTGACAGGTGGGTGCTGGATACCCCAGGTGCTGACGGGTTACCTGAACTACATGGTCCAGCTGGGGAAGCTGCTGGGCGGCGGGGACGAGGACACCATCCGGCCCCAGATGCAGCAGATCCTGGACTTTGAGACGGCGCTGGCTAACATCACCATCCCCCAGGAGAAGCGCCGGGACGAGGAGCTCATCTATCACAAAGTGACGGCAGCCGAGCTGCAGGTAACCGAGCTCTGGCTGACGTGGAGGCTGGGGCAGCCGCAGGAGTTAGGACGTGGGGCCCTGGGCTGGGGTGTTTAACCCACTTCACCAGACCCTCAGAACAACCCCATGAAGCAGGGGTGTTTGTTATCCCCATTTCACAGATGAAACTGAGGCTCTGAGAGGTAGAGCTGCCTGCTGAAGGCCACACAGCCAGTGGCTCCAAAGCTGGTCATTTGCCCTATACCAGGTTGCTTTCCTTTTTTTTTCTTTTTATTATAGTTGCTTTTCTGAAACAGCCATTACCTGGGGAGACCCTGTGGTCATGATAATAATAGCTCAGGGAGTTCCCATCGTGGCACAGCGGTTAATGAATCCGACTAGGAACCATGAGGTTACGGGTTCGATCCCTGGCCTTGCTCAGTGGGTTAAGGATCTGGCATTGCCGTGAGCTCTGGTGTAGGTTGCAGATGCGGTTTGGATCCTGCATTGCTGTGGCTGTGGTGTAGGCCAGCAGCTATAGCTCCGATTGGACCCCTATCCTGGGAACTTCCATATGCTGCGGGTGCAGCCCTAAAACGACAAAAGGCAAAATAATAATAATAGCTCAGATTGTGCCTTTCTCTCTTTCTTTCTTTGAATTGGGCATTTCTAATCTCTTGAGCTCAAGTGCATCAAGCCTGATGTACAGCAAATAAATGTGAGGGGACAGTTCTGATGTCACCTCCTTTTTCCAAGCCGAGAGGTTAGGTGACATGCTCAAGGCTGCCAGGCTCCTAAGTGGCAGAGGAGCTGGGCACTGGACTCAACCGAAGCTGTGCTCCTGACTAACACCCCTGGCGACCCCCTGAAGTGGTAACTTCCGCGTTGGGGTCAGAACTGCAATGCTCTCTGCTGTAGGGGGTGTAGTACCCCATCTGAGAAGCCTGCGGCCCCTCTGCAGGTCAGCCTGTACCAAAGGCTGCCCCCTGGTGGCTGCTTGGGACTTGCAGGTCGTGAATGATTGCCTGCCAGTTCCTTCTTTCTAGTTCATGGCATGTTAGTGTCCAGCCTTCCCCCAGGCCCTGGGGCCGCAGAAGAATCAGCAGAGTGACTTTGGTCAATCTTCCTATTTCCTGCCATCGCCTGAGAATACTTGGTTAGGCTCTGCTCCCTCCTGGGAAGGAGTCCAGGTCACTTGTGTTGAGTCTTCACAAAAAATGTGCCCCTTCTTTTCCTCGGCCCAGCCAAGTCCTGCCGGTCTGTTAGAGTTTGGCTCATTTCCTCTCCTTTCGGGAAGGACACCTTGGCGCCTACCCCTTTTTCTCTCTCCATCCCTGCCCCCCTCTGACTAGTCTGGGGGGCCTTGCTCCTGATGTGCTTCCAGGGGAGTGAAGGACCAGCGCGAAAACAACCTCGATCTCACCGCCAAGTGCTCTGGGCGAAACAAGCAGGGTACTCGGGCCAGGGGCAGGGCGAAGTCAGGGAGCGTGAGTCTAACCACTGGGTGAGCAGCAGCCAGGCTGGCCGGGCATCCCAGCCGGAGGTGCAGCCCACACAAAGGCTGGGGATGAGGGCAGCAGAGCCTGGGCTCCTCCTGGGTACCAGCTGCCCTTTAGGTCCCCAGAGAAGCTGGCATCAGAGGAGTGGTGTGGAGCGGGTTGTTATGGAGATCACAGCCTGTGCTGGGCACCATCTGGCACTGTTTTTCCACTCTGAGGCCAGGCAGTTTAGCGAGATGCTGTTTGCACCACATGATGTGGTTTGTTCCAACTGCCCATTCTCAGCCCAGAGGGGCTCCGGCAGTCCCTTTCCCCCTCTTCAGTGGCCCTGATGCCAACTGACAGCCTGAGAGGGGCTGAGAAAACGTAATAGCCCTGGGCACATCTGCCCCAGCATGGCTCCCGGGCACTGCCCCCAGATGTCCTATCCCCATGGCTTTTGCTCTCTTCTTCCAGGCAAAAAAGGAAAGGCTTACCCTCCCTCCCAGCTTCCAGGATGGGGAGGATTTTAGCAGAGGCAGCAGCCTGGAGTGGTGTGGGTCTTGGGCTTGGTGTCAGAAGACTGCTCCATCCCCATCAGGAAACTTGGGCAAGTCACAGAAACGCCCTTTTGAACCTTGGTTTCCTTCCTTATAAAATGGGCTTTGCTCACTCATTGACACCTGCTCCATTCTAAAATGCAGAAAGAAATGGGGGGCAGCTCCTACCCTCTTAAGAGGTGGTGGTTCTTACCTTTAAGTCACAGAATTCCTATAGAACAGGTTGAAAACTTTCTCCCAGAAGAAATGGACTCAGTACATATTTATTTTAAAAGTATCTAGGAGTTCCCATTGTGGCTCAGCAGTAACGAACCCAACTAGAATCCATGAGGATGCAGGTTCGATCCCTGGCCTTGCTCAGTGAGTTAAGGATCTGGCATTGCCGTGAGCTGTGGTGTAGGTCGCAGACGCAGCTCAGATCCTGCATTGCTGTGGCTGTGGTGTAGGCCAGCAGCTATAGCTCCAATTGGACCCCTAGCCTGGGAACTTCCATATGCTGCACATGCGGCCCTAAAAAAAGACAAAAATAATAATTGTAATAAAAGCGTCTAATGTGTGAAGAAGTCCTGGACCCCTGAAGCTTGGTGTCCTGGGTGAGAATTGGCCTGGCCTGCTGAGATCTCATCTTGTAAATCGGTGTGAGCGGTTCAAACACATCAAAGTAATGATTGTCATTAGCGTTATTCCTGGGTTGTTGGTGATGACAGCCCAGGTCTCCAGCCCCAAACCAATTTAATTCATTTCACTCTTGGATAGAGAATGCCTTTTTGTTCCCTGGTACCTGGAAATTGGGTTTTCTTTTCTTTTGTGTCTTTTTAGAGCCACACATGCACATATGGAGGTTCCCAGGCTAGGGGTTGATTCAGAACTGTAGCTGCTGGCCTAAGCCACAGCCACAGTAACGCCGGATCCAAGCCAAGTCTGCAACCTGCACGCAGCTCATGGCAACGCCGGATCCTTAACCCACTGAGCGAGGCCAGGGATCAAACTTGCGTCCTTGTGAATACTAGTCAGATTCGTTTCCACTGAGCCACAACAGGAACTCCTAGAAACTGGGTTTTCTTCTCACACTCCAGTGACTCAGGACCAGACGCTCCAGCCTTTCACAGTGTAGTTCTGGGCTAGCCCTGCCAAGTACACAGCAATTCCAGGTTAGCCCCCAGCAGAGTCTGAATTCAGAACCATGACTCAAACATCTTCCTTTTGCTTCTTAAGGGGCCCGAGGACCCTCCTGTTCCTTTCTAGGACCTTCCACATCAGAAGTTGATTGGGAGGGAATTCCTGTTGTGGTTCAGTGGTTAACGAACCTTGACTAGTATCCATGAGGACATGGGTTTGATCCTTAGCCTTACTCATTGGGTTAAGTGTCCGGCATTGCCATGAGCTGTGGCGTAGGCTGGCAGCTATAGTTCTGATTCGACCCCTAGCCTGGGAACCTCCATATGCTAAGGGTGCAGCCCTAAAAACACCAAAAAAAAAAAAAAGGAAGTTGATTAGGAATGAGCTCCATCCTCTGCTCTAAATTCTCTGGCTGAGATAAAGCCTGTTAGCATCCTTTTTCCTCTCCCACTTGGCAAGCCAGCTTAACTGGGTGGTTGGTGACCAGCAGTACCCTTTGGCTGTGGGTGTGGAAAATAGAGCTCATCTGCGTGCCCCAAAGGCTTTGAGTCACAAGTGGAATGGCCTGGTTGGTTAAAACAGCCATCTCCCTGGAGATGAACAAAGGCACCAGGCTTTAAGTGTTGCCTAAAGCAGTAAAGATTGAAAATGTGAAAATCCGAGTATTCAACACACACCTTATTTTAGAGCTGTGGGAATTGACCTGTGCAAGACACCTGTTCTCCCTAAAGGAGTAGGCTTAAGTCCATCGCCTATATCTGTACCCGATCAGAGAGTTCCAGGCGCCTGTAGTTTATGAAGCTCTCATTAATTACATAAACAGTGACATTTTGTAAACGTGGCAGTTTCCCCAAGGGTCTCTGCCAGCAGGTCAAGTGGCTGTAATTTTGAGCCCCATTTGACCATCTCACCTGGACACCTGTGAGTTCTATAGGCGCAGAAATTTGCAGGGGAGCCCCAGAGGGTACCTGTTTAAGGGGCGCCTGCCAGAAAGAGAGGGCAGAATGGATAAGTCGGGTAAAAAAGGAACTCGGTTTATTGAGCGAACCGTCCTGAGAGTCACAGAGCCGCCAACCTTGGAAGGGTTGTTGTCGCCACTCTAGAGAAGGGCTGCGAAGTGACTTGAGGTCTCAGAATTGGTTCGTGGTAGGGACTCCAATCTAGGTCTTACTCCGAGACAGGGCTTTTCCCAGTTCATCTTGCTGCCCAGAAGGCAGGGATGTGCTGGGGCCCCCTGGCCGCAGCTCCCCCAACCCTGTGGGTAGCGCACAGTGGGTCACGGAGGGAAAACACATCATCAGCCCATCACTGAGCGCTGGGTGTTAAAGGCTTACCAGCGCGCCACTGCCGGCAGGACCTGCCCTCCTCTGTCCTTTGAGGTCCTTGTTCCCCAGCAACTGAACTGCCCCTTGGAACCAGAGAGACGGTCAAGTGGAAGGTCTGTATGGCTGCCTCTGTTGCTGAGGGCGTTATTAATATTTGCCAGCGGGTTATGGATTCATCGATGTAACAGGTTAATTTTACCTCCTTCATTGACCTTCCCAAGTAAATACCATTTCTGATGTATCTCTTTCCTCCTTTGTCTTGCATTTTGCCCTTTTTTCAAGGGAACAAAGAACGGAATTTGGAGTCAGGCCCGGGACCATTCTTGGGAGACTTTGAGCAATGATGATAAAGCTAATCCATGATGATAATTGCTAACATTGATTGGCTGCCTGCTAAATGCCAGATACCATTGACATTACAGGCATTTTTACCATAACACAGTATATGTAGTCCTGAAAAACCTTACATCCTGTCAAGATACAGGACAAAATAAATAAATACATAAATACATAAATACATAAATAAATATAACAGGACATATGGGAAAAATAGAACAGACCATTCAAAAGTTGTGAAAGTTTGCTTGAGGATATTATGCTAATCCAAACAAGCCAGTCACACAAGGACAAGTATTGGTTGGTTCCATTTCTATGAGGTAGCTAGATATTCACAGACAAAAAGTAGCATGGTGGTGGTCCATTGTAGGGCTGAGGGAGAGGGTAGGAGAGCTATTCCTTAACAGATTCAGAGTTTCAGTTTTATGAGATGAAATCTGGATGGATGGTGGTTACGACTGCACAGTGTGAATGTAATTAACCCACTGAACTGTACACTTCATCATGGCTAAGGTGGAAATTTTATGTTATGCGTATTGTACCACAATTTTTAAAAAGAGGTTGTGTAACTCTGTCATCAAAACACTTCTAAGACAGTAATTGGAAGTAATTGAGAGAGAGCTCAGCATGGCTGGAGGCTGCCTGGTGGGAAATGGAACTCCTGGCGTGGACGCGGTGACCCTGCAGACGGACAGGAGCTCTGGGCTCTGCTCAGTGGGGCTGCGTTCGTGGGCCAAAGGCAAGTGCAGCCTGCTGGGAGCCGGGAGTTGTGCAGGGCGGCGTGTGCCTCCGTGGGGAGGGAGCCCCAGGTCCAGGTGCTCATTTTAAATTATCTTAAAATAGAGCTGACTGGCTTCCTATAGGTGCACCCCACCTTGCAGCCGTGAAAGTTCCCATCCCACACTTGCTTTTGCAGGTCCCAGGCCTGAGAAGTATCCCCTGTGGACCAAAGCGCTTCACACTGTCCGCTGCTGTCATTCTTGTGGTTACCGATCGTGTAGAAGCTAATTGATGTTACAGAAGCACATGTTGAGCAGAACAGACAGGATTAACTCATTTAATCTACCAGCTATGGGCTGGGGTCATTGATGATGATGAGCCTCACTTTTCGGACCCCAGGGCACAGAGGGGTTCACCAACTTACTCAAGGTCACACAGCTAGGAAGGGTATGAACCCAGGCAGTTTGGCCCCGGATTCTACACACATCCATTTGCAGGCCCCTGAGGCTCAGTTTCTTCTCAGTAAAGTGGGGATAACCGCGCCTGCCTCCTAGGCTTATTGTGAGGTGCAACTGAGAGAAGCAGGTGAGTCACTTCGCGGTGGCGCCTGGGGCTGGACCAGCAGTAGCTGCGGCTGCTGTCACCGCGTCTCATTTTACTCCAAGTTACAGTTTGGTGTTTGGCGCCTGACAGTTCTACATAGAACGTCTCTGACAAAAGTCAGCCAGCTGTGTCTGACATCTGCCCTGGGCACAGTCAGCCGGCACCCAGCTCTTTGCTGTGTTGGAGGGGGCGGGGGGGAGGCACAATGACACCTTCTTCAGAAGAAAGCCCTGGGGACCTGGGTTCTAAGGGAAGCAGCCCAGTCAGACCACGCTGTCCTTGTCCCTTCCAGACCTTGGCGCCCGCCATCAACTGGCTGCCCTTCCTCAACACCATCTTCCACCCCGTGGAGATCAATGAATCCGAACCTATTGTCGTCTATGACAAAGAGTACCTGGGGCAGGTCTCCACCCTCATCAACAACACGGACAAATGGTAAGGGCACCCGGTGGCCTGGGGAGGGTGCCGCATGGCCCCTTCTCCTCAGCCAGGATGGGGGACACCCTGACTCAGAAAGTGGGCCCTGGGCTGTCTTTTACGAGAGGCTGCAGGGCCCCCGGCTCCTCCACCCACCAACTTCAGCCTTGGGCACGTTTCTTTCTCTTCGGGGGTTCATTTTCCTCATCTCTAAAATGAGGACACAAATAATACCCACCATGCAGGGTTGTTGTGAGCATGGAGTGAAATTATCCATGTGAACCATTTTTTTAATTTATGTTTTTATTAAAGTATAGTTGACTTGCAAATGTTGTGCCACTTCTTGCTGTATAGCAAAGTGACGCAGCCATATATATATATATATATATATATATATATATATATATCCTCTTTTTCTTCCTTTTTTCTTTTCTTTTTTTTCAGGGCCACACCCACAAGCATATGGAGAGTCCCAGGCTAGGGGTTGAATCGTAGCTGCAGCTGCCGGCCTGTGCCACAGCCACAGCAATGCCAGGTCCTTAACCCACTGAGTGGGGCCATGGATCAAACCCACGTCATCACAGATACTAAGTGGGTTTGTTACCGCTGAGCCATAACAGGAACTCCTCTAATACTCTTTTTCATGTATTACCTTCCATCATGTTCTGTCCCAAGAGACTGGATATAGTTCCCTGCGCTATGCAGTAGGACCTCATTGCTTATCCATTCTAAATGTAATAATTTATGTCTGCTAACCCCAGACTCCCAGTCTATCCCGCTCCCTCCCCCCTCCCCCTCAACAACCACAAGTCTGTTCTCCATGTCTGTGAGTCTCTTTGTGTTTTGTAGATAAGTTCACTTGTGCCATATTTTAGATTCCACATGTAAGTGTTGTCGTATGGCATTTGTCTGGTTCTGACTTACTTCACTTAATATGAGAATCTCTAGTTGCACCATATGAAGTATTTTAACAGTGCCTGACACTGAATGGGACTCGGTAAATTAATATTTTAGTTAATATTTATGATTTTTTTAATTCTAAAGATTTATTATAGAAAATTTTTTAAGTTACAGAAAAAAAATTAAAATTACCCGAAACACTCATATTGATCTGAAGGGATATGTTTGTGTGTGTTTGTGGAATGAAGCACGTATCTGAGAGATGGATTTTCTAATACATGGTTCCTTTTTTCCCCCTTGTTGTGACCACACCTTGAGTCTGCTTTTCCCTTGACCTTCCCTTGATCACTAAGCATCTTCATAAGCTTAGATGATCATAAGCATCTTCCCCATGTCATCCCAGACCCTCTGCAGGTTTCACTTTTCATGGCTACATAGTATTCCATCGAGTATAAATATGATTATTTACTCACCATTTTCCTGTTACCAAACATTTATGTTGGTTCCAGTTTTAGGCTGGATGTTCAGTGTAGTGAATATTCTATCTCCATGTACAAAGGTGACTGGTTTGCAAAGGTGACAACTGTTAGAGATGGTCTGAGCCCTGGGGGTGGGGGCAGTGAGAGCTCTCATTCCTAGAGGCCTTGGCCTGGCTGGCCAGAGCTTCCTTTCCTGTCCTTCTGACTCTTAGGCCCCGTTTCCCATCACTGACCTTCCCGCCAGGACATCTCCAAGCTTTGGAAATAGGTGCCCCTTCCCTACTCCAGGCCACCGGCACACAGCATCCGGGGCGCGGCTCCACGAGCGCCCCCTGGAGGTCGGTGGGGGAAATGCTGCGCTGTGTCCTGCCTGGGGCCTGTCTGAGCCTGTCTGCCCTCTTGCCCCAGCCTGCTGAACAACTACATGATCTGGAACCTGGTGAGGAAGACAAGCTCCTTCTTGGACCAGCGCTTTCAGGATGCCGACGAGAAGTTCATGGAGGTCATGTACGGGACCAAGAAGGTGAGCCCGTTACCGTGCATTCCCCACAAATGTCGAGACCTGCCAGACCCTGGAACTCGCCAGGGAGGTAGATGACAGGCAGAGAATGAAAAGGGCCACCGACAGTGTCCGCCCTGGAGTCCCTGGGTGCATAGGCGGGGACCTGCGCCAGCAGGGGGTGGGCAGAAGCTTCCAGAGAGAGATGATTACACACAGTCTTAAAATGTAAAGAAGACTCTCTAAATTAGCGGTTGAGCTAATTTTCAGCAAAAGGTGGCTTCTGCTCTCTCCCTTCCGACTCCTCGATGGTAATGATGATGCTTTCCTTGTATAACTCACGTGACTGTCACATCGCTGCGAGGTGGGTGCAATCATCAGCCCCCTTTTACAAAAGGGACACCCCAGTAATTCTACTTCCCCATAAACATAAAACCCTTGGAACAGCCTCGGACTCATGGTAGGTATGACCCGAGTGTCCACTGATGTTATTATTATCCTGCCGGGCCCCAGACCAGGTGGCCTCCCCCACCTTTAAATGCCCCACCGTGACCCCTGCCCACCAGCTACTTCCACCTTACCCCCGAGGAAGTGGAGGTCACCGTGTCATTCCCACGGCCAACCAGTGTGTGTCCACTGACCCCCTGCCACCGTGGGCCAGGCTCCAAGCCAGTGTGGAAACCCCAAGATGTGTGAGTGGGGTCTGTGTCCCAGGACCCCACGTCTGCTGAGGGAGCTGATGCAAAGTGGTCAGTCCTCATCTCTGCTGATGGGGTACCCCAAGCCGGGGCCCCAGGGGACAGCCAAAAGGTGCCCAAGCCACAGAGCAGTAGAGGCTGGAGCGCCAAGCCCACCCGGCACACCCTGCCCCCAGCCAGGACAGCAGCTGGCATGACCCCAGAGGGCGGGCAGAGCTGGCCCTGGCTGGACTCTGCCCCCAAAGCCCCTCCCAGAGTCCAGCGAAGTGGGCGGAGCCAGATAAGGACTGGCAGAGAGACTGGCAGAGACTGGCATGATTCAGGGCCCTGCCTCTGGCCCCAGAGTTCGTCCTGGGGAAAGTTCTTTTCTGTTCCTCCTCAGATCCACCCCCCTCTGGCAGGAAGGCGACCAAAGGAGAGGGTGGCTGGGAACAAGCCCTGCTCCTGACAAGAGGGGCTTCTGATGGCACCTCAGGCCCCGGGCTGTGACGGCCACCCTGGCCCTGCAGGAAAGGGCAAGGGCGAGAGTTCGCTGCTCTGCCCACCCTCCTGCTCCACCTGTTCCCACTTCGGACCAGCCCTGGGTGAGCGCCTGGGTCACAGACGTGACAAGGCATGGACTCTGTCCCCTGAGTACATGGTCTTCATCCAGGAGGACTTTATCCAGGAGGGGTCTGCCCAGGACCGGGGATGGTAGACATGCCCCCCGACCCCCGCCCATACACACGGCTCTGCGTGCAGAGCACACACCTCGCTCATCACTTAGCCCCTTCCCGGGTTACAGCTGAGGAGACCGAGGCTCAGGGCGGTGAAGGGATCCTCCTGGTCACCCAGCAGGGAAGCAGCCAAGCCCCAGTTCAAACCCAGGTCTGGATGACTACAGCTTTTGGCACTTTTGGCTGCTCGCTATTAGTATAGCAATAAATAAATATGTCGCTGTTGGATGTTTACCTCTTGTAGGCATTATCTCACCAAGTTCCTCCAACAGTTCTCTGTGTTAAAAACACTTTTCATCATCCCAGTGTACAGATGAGGAAACTGAGGCCCAGCGAGGGGAAGGGACTTGTTCAGGGTCTCACAGCTTGTAAGTGGGCTCTCAAATCCAGTACATGTGAGTCTCCAGCCCAAATCCCTAAGCTCTGCACCACTCGGCCTCTGCCCTGCAGGAACCAGAAGTTAAAATGGAGCTTCCAGGTGGTTGCCAGGGGCTGCTGGTGGGGAGCGGGGAGTTATCAAATGGGTATAGAGTTTCAGATCTGCAAGATGAAAAGTTTTGGAGGTGGGAGTTCTGTTAGCCTTACCGCAAGCTTCGGTGTAGGTTACAGATGTGGTTCAATGGCATTGGTGTAGGCCAGCAGCTGCAGCTCTGATTCGACCCTAGCCTGGTGCAGCCCTTAAAAAGGAAAGGAAAGGAAAGACAAGACAAGACAAGATTTGGACAACTGAACTTAGAGAAGGCTGAAGTGCCTTTTTCTCCTTCCTTTTTTCCTTCTTTAAGAAAAAAAAATTTTTTTTTTTTTTTGTCTTTTCTAGGGCTGTGCCCACGGCATATGGAGATTCCCAGGCTAGGGGTCTAATCGGAGCTGTAGCCGCCGGCCTAGGCCACAGCCACAGCAAAGCCAGATCCGAGCCTCATCTGCAACCTACAGCACAGCTCACGACAACGCTGGATCCTTGACCCACTGAGCAAGGCCAGGGATCGAACCTGCAGCCTCATGGTTCCTAGTCGGATTCATTAACCACTGAGCCACAAGGGGAGCGCCAAGAAAATTTTTAACTCGTGTATAATTTACATACAATAAAGTGTGTATATTAAGTCCACAGTTTAGTGAGTCTGGACAAATGAAATCACCCATGTAACCACCAACCCAGTCAAAATGGAAAGCATTTCCATCACCCATTTGTCCAGCGTGTTCTTCGCAAGGAAGGTCCCTTGCACCCCATTCTCATCGGTCCTCCCGACGCGGCACCCCCAGATGTGGGCATAGGTGGGGCTGCAGATTGTGCAGGCTGCTTTTGCTCAGCATAAAATGTAAAACAGCTGTGAAATCCGTCCATGTTGTAATTGCTACCCTTTTGTTGCCAGGTCATGTGCTGTTGTCTAAGAATACCACATTTTGTGCATCCATCTGCGTGGGGATGGGCATTTGGCTTGTTTTCAGTTGAGGGCTCTTACGAAACAGGCTGCCCTGAGCCTGGGCACTTTTATCACCTGCGCTTCCGGGTTCCACGGACTTGGCTTCCTCTGCATCGCAGGGGTTTATGTGAGCAAGGCCACCGCTTGTGATGGGAGGCACCGTCCGTGGAGGCCGCCCGGGCAGGGGAGTGGGGCAGGAGAGAGGCTGACACTAGCCCAGGTGCTCCTCACCGTGTCTGGTTTCTCGAGGCCACAGCCCCGGGGGCGCCCGTCTCCAGCCACGGAGGCATCCTGTGGGCCTGGGGCGCTCGTGGGCGAGACACAGTTGAGATGAACGCATCAAAGTCTTTCAGGGTCGCTGTGGCGGTTCTTTCTCCAAGAGGCTTTTTTTTTTTTTTTTTTTGTCTTTTCGCCTTATCTAGGGCTGTACCCGCGGCATATGGAGGTTCCCAGGCTAGGGATCTAACAGGAGCTGTAGCCGCCGGCCTTCGCCACAGCCACAGCAATGCGGGATCCGAGCCGTGTCTGCAACCTACACCACAGCTCATGGCAACGCCGGATCCTTAACCCACTGAGCGAGGCCAGGGGTCGAACCCGCAACCTCATGGTTCCTACTCGGATTCGTTAACCACTGAACCACGACAGGAACTCCTCCAAGAGACTTTAAGTGGGGTTGCCGTCCTTCTGGGAAGGTTTTCTGTGGCTCAGGGGTAGGCAAGGTAACCTCCTGAGGTTCTTTGCCTCTGGAGGCAGGACGCAGCAGGGGCGGGGGCGTGGGATCAGGCGCGGTCCCGGTGGCTCTGGGACCCTGGACAGCGGCTTCCCCCGGCTGAGTTTCTGTTTCCTCGTCTGCCTCCCCAGCAGATCGTGTTGAGGGCCCCGTAGGATGCCACTGCCGTTTGTGAAGTGCTGTGCAGGAAATACTAGACAGCGGCCATGAAGACTGTTCCCTGGGCTCTTGGTCCAGTGCCTAAAATAACTTCCACTGGGTCAGAAAAGGTCTCTCTCAAGTGCTGAACGGAAGCAGGGCCCAGCTGGAGCTGCCTCCCAGACAGATGGTGGCTGGGAAGAGGGACTGGGGCCAAGTAACCCCTCTGCCTTGTGTTTTCCAGACCTGTCTCCCTCGCTGGAAGTTCTGCGTGAGTGACACAGAGAACACGTTGGGCTTCGCCCTGGGCCCCATGTTTGTCAAAGCGACTTTCGCTGAGGACAGCAAGAACATAGTAAGTGCCTCCCCGTGCCCACAGGCTGTGACCTCAGGCCTGTGACGCCCCGTGAGCCTCACAGCCCCTGCTCTGGTCTGCTCTGGACCTTCCCTGCCCCGGGCCAGGACTCCAGCCTTAACTCCAAGATCCCACTTTCTAAAGCCTTGTCTGGAGTTCCTGTAGTGGCTTAGTGGGTTAAGGACCTGATACAGTGTCTGTGAGGATGTGGATTCAATCCCTGGCCTCGCTCAGTGGGTTAAGGATCTGGCGTTGCCGTGAGCTGTGGCATAGGATCCTGTGTTGCTGTGGCTGTGGCATAGGCCAGAAGCTTCAGCTCCAATATGACCCCTAGCCCGGGAACTTCCATAGGCCAGGGGTGTGGCTGTAAAAAGAAAGAAATAAATAAAGCCTGTCTAGTCCGAGTTACCACAGTAGCTGCTATGGCTGAGTGCCAGGCACTTTAGGCATGGCATCTTGTCACATTCACCGCAGCCCATCAAGCTTATTCCAGCCACCTCCACCTGCGAAGGACATGTAGGACCCAGCAAGATGACTAACGCTGGCAGAACACTGACAGGCAGAGGAAGCTCACAGTTAAGCACCTGGAGACAGCCAGGTCCCAGCCCAGTTCCTGGCTTTACCACTTCCCAGTTGGCGGACCTGGGACAATATTCTCAGCTCACCGTGGAGGTGGAGGTGGGAGTGTCCAGCCCGCAGGCAGAGACGGAGTGACACAGAATGCGTGGGGAACAACTAGCGCGAGACAAGGGCTCATCCAGTGGGAGCTGGAATGGTGTTGGTACTGTTTTTATTACTAACTTTAACTGCTAGGTTCTGTCTGCGCTCAGAGGTTAGCAGACTGACTCAGATCTCTTCCATGACCGTGACCTGTTAGCGGCTCGTGCGGATTCTGAGCCGAGCGCTGACCGCTGTGCGCTGCTCTGCTCCTCCGCTGCCCGGCTCCGCTGTCCGCTGCTCTAGAGCCTTCAGACTCCGGGTCTGCCCATGATGTGAACACCCTCAAAAGCAGCCACTGCTCCCCAGCCTGAGCAGAGAGGGTCTAAAACCGTTCCTTAGAACTCAACTTATCTAGATTTTTTTTTTTTTTGGCCACACCCCCAGGCCAGGGATTAAATCCCAGTTGCAGCTTTGACCTATGGCACAGCTGCGGTAACACCAGATCCTTAACCCACTGCACCAGGCCAGAGATCGAACCCGTACCACTGAGAAGACAACACCAGATTCTTAACCTGCTGCACCACAGTGGAAACTCCTCTAGATTTTAAAGCCCAGTCCATCAAAAAGGAGTTCTGTAGGAGTTCCCACTGTGGCACAACGGGATTGACAGTGTCTCTGCAGCTGCAGGGACACATCTTTGATATGCATCCATATGCCATGGGGTGGCCCCCCAAAAAAAGGGAATTCTGTGGTCCAGTAGGTCTGAGGACAGCTGCGTATTCTGAACACAGTAAAGGCTCTGAAAAGTAACGCAGCAAAGAGACTTTTCCAAAGTTTGCCCTGAGTTTGTTTGACCAGCGATTCCTGTTTACGGAGCTCCAGTCTCATCTGGCAAGATATTCGTGTTCTCAAAGCAAGGTCGGGGAACATGGCTGTGGCCCCCTCTAGCCCAGCCCCTCAGAGCGTGAGGCCTCCAGCCAGGATCTGAGTCTAGCCTCTGGCCCGGCGTCTTCCTTCTCCACGAGATGCCTGTCTACAGCATTCAGGTAAGTCCAATGCCCAGACCTTACTGGTTCAGCTTCTGTCTCCCCAGGCCAGCGAGATAATCTTGGAGATCAAGAAGGCGTTTGAAGAGAGCCTGAGCACCCTGAAGTGGATGGACGAAGACACTCGGAAGTCGGCCAAGGAAAAGGTGAGGCTGGCAGGTGCTTGGGGGCGGGGGGCGGTCCCACGGCAGCTGCAGAGGGACGAGGAAGGATGATGGAGGGACTAGCATCTGGTGAGCGCAGCGCGGATGCTCTCCTGCCTCCAGGCGGTGGACGGTCCAGCCCGAAGGAGGGGCAGCCTTGAGCACATGGTCAGATTAGTGGCTACGTGAAAACAAACTCTGCTAAGCCCGCAAGGGAGAGACGCAGGAGAGGTGATGATGGCTCAGACACGGTCTGGGGGTGGTGGCCAAGGCAGGCTTCCCTGGGAAGTGACGTTTAGGCAGAGACCCCGAGGATAAGTAAAAGTTAGGCCAGAGAAGAATCTTGCCAGAAAGGGACGTGAGCGTTCCGAGGCAGGAGAAGCCTGGCCCTGTCTCCCCTTGGCCGAGACCCCGAGCCCGGCCCCACCAAGCGTTGCTGGGCGCTCACTGTCCTCCCTCTTCTCCTGCCCAGGCGGACGCGATCTACAACATGATAGGCTACCCCAACTTCATCATGGACCCCAAGGAGCTGGACAAAGTGTTCAATGATGTGAGTGGCCCCCCTCCTGCCCCCCGGCATTCCCAAATTTCCCCGCTCGGGAAGAGGCCAAACCTGGGTCTGGGTGGGTGGCTGCAGGGACCGTGACTGTTGAGGCATCTTGAGATGATGTGGTTTGGGGTTTGGGGGAAGGACCAGGCACTACGCAGCCCTTCTCTGCCCCTTCCTCCCCTGGGCCTGCCTCCCCAGGGCCGCCAGAGGTCACCTGCAGCAGTCAGTACCAGCACGGCACGGTCAGCCCCACTTCACGAGTGGGAAATAACAGGGGAAACAGATCCTAAGGCGGGGAGAGAATCAGCGCCCCTAAAACATCAGGAAGTGGGGTACAGAATAGAGCCCCTTAGGCCCTTCCCAGCCCCCAGTTTGCCCCCTATCCCCGGCCCCTCCCCCACCTTCCCAGAGGTGCTGGGACCTTAAGGTGCTGATGGGAAAGAGGAAGCCTAAATCCCAAATGCCCACTTAAGCTGAATTGAGGCAACAAGGGTAGCTGATCTGTCCCCGGCGGTTAGAGCTTTTGGCGCATCGCTTCTTTAAATGGATTATGCTTCTGCCCCCAAAGATCAAATTTTATATCTTGTAGTTGAAATTTGTGAACTCAGGCATTTTCAAAATTATAATAACCTCTCATCATAATTATATTTAAAACCTAAAAATGTTGGTGTTGCCATGTAGCTCAGCAGGGTAAAGATCCAGCATTGTCTCCGCTGTGGCTCAGGTTGCTGCTGTGGCTCAGAGTCAGTCCCTGGCCTGAGAATTTCCACACGCCTCGAATGCAGAAAAAATAAAGAATATCAAAATTACTTCTGAGGGGAGTTCCCACTGTGGCTTATCCGTAACAAACCCAATTAGAATCCATGAGGACACAGTTTGATCCCTGGTCCTGCTCAGTGGGTTAAGGATCCAGTGTTGCCATGAGCTGTGGTGTGGGTTACAGATGTGGCTCAGATCCCGTGTTGCTGTGGCTGTGGCGAGCCACGTCTGCAACCTACACCACAGCTCAAGGCAACACACCCACGGCATATGGAAATTCCCAGGCTAGGGGTTGAATCGGAGCTGTAGCAGTTAAAGAATCCGACTAGGAACCATGAGGTTGCGGGTTCAATCCCTGGCATCGCTCAGTGGGTTAAGGATCCGGCGTTACCGTGAGCTGTGGTGTGGGTCGCAGACACGGCTCGGATCTGGAGTGGCTGTGGCTCTGGTGTAGGCCAGCAGCTACAGCTCCGATTTAACCCCTAGCATGAGAACTTCCATATGCCGTGGTGCGGCCCTATAAGGACCAAAAAAAAAAATTACTTCTTAGGAGATCTGTGTGGCTAGTAGATCCCAGGGTGGTAGCTACTAGTCACAGATGGATACTTTAGTAAATTAAAATCAAATGAATTAAAATCGGGAGTTCCCATCGTGGCTCAGCGGAAAGGAATCCAGTTGGGACCATGAGGTTGAGGGTTTGATCCCTAGCTTCTCTCAGTGGGTTAAGGATCTGGCGTTGATGTGAGCTGTGGTGTAGGTTGCAGGTTCAGCTCGAATCTGGCGTTGCTGTGGTTGTGGCATATGCTGTAGCTCTGATTAGACTCCTAGCCTGGGAATCTCCATATGCCGCAAGTGCGGCCCTAAAAAGCAAAAAAAAAAAAAAAAAAGGAGAGAGAGAGAGAGAGAAGAAGAATTAAAATCAAGTAATTAATTCAAAAAGCTGCACTAGCACATTGGAAATGCTCAGCAGCCACATGTGTCTGACCACCGTGGCCACCGTGTCTGACCGCATAGGCATAGAACATGTCCATCATCTCAGAAAGTTCTGATGGACCCTGCTGGACGTATTTTCTGCCCAAGGCCCGGGCACTACTGCAGGGGCACCTGCTGCCCTGAGACACCTCGGTGGGGGCGGGGGGATGGGCGGCCTTGGGTGAAGCTCTTAGTGTGTCCTTGAAGTGGGGAAGGGTGCCAGGCCCCAGCAGGGCGAAGGCTAAGAGTAGAGCCCAAGGCTGCAGCCCCGAGCCCTCCGTCCTAGTCTCTGCCCTGTGGACCAGTCCTTTAGCCTCACGGGGTCTCAGTTTCCTTGGTTTTAGAAGAAGGGGTTTGCATTCGAAGACCTGGCTGGGCTCTGACCCCGTGACTTTGCTCCCGTCCAGTACACTGCGGTGCCAGAACTCTACTTTGAGAACGCCATGCGGTTTTTCAACTTCTCCTGGAGAGTCACTGCTGACCAGCTCCGGAAAGCCCCCAACAGAGACCAGTGAGTCCCCGGGCAGCTCCCGCAGGCAGGGTGCTGTGGGCCAGCCCTCCTTCTGCATGCACGAACCTGCCGTGGGGGCCCTCGAAGGGGTGGGTCCTGCTGTTATCTCGCCTCGAAACCAAGGACTGAGGAAGCGCTGCCCAGCCTGGTGGCACAGAATGAGCTCAGCCTCTGGAGTCAAGTAAAGCCGGCATCACTGCCTGCTCTGCCGCTTCGGCATTCGGAGCCTTTACTTAATTATCGGTAGATGGGATGGGAGGAGCTTAACGGTCTCCTGGAAAACTCAGATGTAGTCAGTGTAGCACTAGTTCTCAGACTAAACTCCCTCCGTGCCCAAAACCTTTTGCAGGGTAAACCTTACTGGAAGGAGAGAGCACGATCTTTTTGCCTCTGGCGCCCCCTTGTGGACAACGGGGGAATGAACATCTCTGTTTCCTCTAAGTTTCCCATCTTCATCCAGGGTACCCCCTAAAGGTCCAAGGAGGTGGTCTTTTATCTCCAGAATATGGCAGAGGCACTGCCCCACGGTTGTGAATTTACTTGAAGTCTTTTAATTTGGCTGAAATTTTTCCATTTAAATTTAGCCTTCTACTCATTAATGAATCCACCCCTTAACATCTCTGTGGGTCTCACAAGAAGAGCCATAGTAACAGTCTACACTCCTGGAGAAAATATCCTTTCTGTGTCACTCCACTCCTCCTGGCCCTCCCCCCGACACCAGAAAAACGACTGAGAGGTCCAGTGTTTCATTACCATCTACCATCAGGGCCCCCTTCTATATTCTTAAAAAGGCATTAAACCCTCAAAAGCTTTTTGGCTCATGGGGGTTATGTTGATTTTTCTAAAAATCTTATGAAAAAGAACTGCTGGGAGTTCCCATCGTGGCTCAGTGGAAACGAATCTGACTAGTAACCATGAGGACACAGGTTGGATCCCTGGCTTCACTCAGTGGATTAAGAATCCAGCATTGCCATGAGCTATGGTGTAGGTCGCAGACATGGCTCAAATCTGGTGTTGCTGTGGCTGTGGTGTAGGCTGGTGGCTACAGCTCCAGTGCGACCCCTAGCCTGGGAACTTCCATGTGCCCTGGGTAAGGCTCTCAACAAATAAAAAAACAAAGAAACGAAAAACCTGTTGGAGTTCCTGTCGTGGCTCAGTGGTTAACGAATCCAACTAGGAACCATAAGGTTGCGGGTTCAATCCCTGGCCTCGCTCAGTGGGTTAAGGATCCGGCATTGCTGTGAGTTGTGGTATAGGTTGCAGACGTGGCTCGGATCCCGCGTTACTGTGGTTGTGGCATATAGGCCAGCGGCTACAGCTCCGAATAGACCCCAAGCCTGGGAACCTCCTCATGCCGTCTGCGGCCCTAGAAAAGGCAAAAAAAAAAAAAAACCTGTTTTTTAAGTTTATTGGGAAGAAAGTTTTGTTTTACTGTTTGCAAATGTCTTTACTGTCTGGTTTAATAAGAGACAGCTGGATTCTCACATCTGCTTCTGCCTTCCATCTGTTGCAAAGTATTGCAACACAAACATGTAGTTGGAACAGGGAGAGATATTTTAATGGTCTTTTTGGTATTAGTGCACATCCTTCATTGAAATATCAAAACATGATAACTTCTTGAAGGTTAATTGCACTGCAGAGTCTGAAACTATATTCATAAACTTTTCATACTCTGTTACACTAAAACCCATTGCACTTTGAATGAATCTGGCTTGCACTTTGTCTTGCACTTTGAATGAATCTTTTACCCAAGCCAGATTTTTCTAACACCATTCATTTGTCATTTGGAAAACAGTGCTTCAGAAGTTTCATTTATCTTCCAAATAGTGACATTTTCATTATGCAATATCAAAAAGGTCATATTTGGGAGTTCTCTTGTGGTACAGCAAGTTAAGGATCTGGTGTTGTCACTGCTGTGTTGCGGGTTTGATCCCGGGTTCAGGAACTTCCAAATGCTGCAGGCCTGGCCAAAAAAAAAAGTTTCAGGTTGGTCAGTTGTCACTATTGACCTGAGAAAAGGCTTTAAGTATTGAACAGCTATAAATTTTATGGTGGCTGAAACAAAATTTTCAAAATTTTATTTGAAACTGAACGGCTTTTTAGTTTTTTTTGTTTTGTTTCTATTTACAGCTACACCTGCGGCATATGGAAGTTCCCAGGCCAGGGGGTCCAAGCAGAGCTGCAGCTGCCAGCCTACACCACAGCCACCCAACACCGAATTCTTAACGCACTGAGCGAGGCCGGGGATCAAACCCAAATCCTCATGGGGACTGTATCGGGTTTTTAACCTACTGAGCCACAATGGGAACTCCAAAACTTAAGTTTTTTTGAAACCTGAATTTTATCATTGGCAGCAAATGGTGTCAGTTGTTTTCCTTGAGGTGATGAGCTCACTTTATTCATTGTCAAGACCATGTCTGTGAAACACCAGTCACCCTCTAGTACAACTGGTGTTCTGTGCAAAAAACAGATGTGCTTGTGTGTGCTTCTCCTCACACAGGATAATAAGAAACTTGTACTTGAGGGTCTTGATTTAATGAAATTAATAACTAGGCTGTGTCACCAAGGATTTTTTTTTTCTTTTTAGGGCCCCACCTGCAGCATATGGAGGTTCCTGGTTTAGGGGTCCAATTGGAGCTGTAGCTGCCAGCCTACACCACAGCCACAGCAACACGGGATCCAAGCCGTGTCTGCAACCTACACCGCAGCTCATGGCAACGCTGGATCCTTAACCTACTGAGCAAGGCCAGGGATTGAACCTGCATCCTAATGGACACTAGTTGGATTCTTAACCCACTGAGCCACAACGGGAACTCCCATCAAGAATGTTCTTCAGTGAAAATGGCTTGTTTTTTTCTGGTGAAGAGCATGGCGACCACTCCAACAGCCTGTGCCACTGTCGTGATCCTGCTTAGCCTCCGGCAGTTTTACCCCCATTGCTTTTACACCATCAGTGTAACATCAACCTGCTGGAAAAGGCAAATAACATCTTTTTTTTTTTTTTTTTTGGTCTTTGTAGGGCCGCACCCACAGCATAGGAAAATTCCCAGGCTAGGGGTCTAATCAGAGCTGTAGCTGCCAGCCTACACCACAGCCACAGCAAGGCAGGATCCAAGCCGCATCTGTGACCTACACCACAGCTTACGGCAACGCCAGATCCTTAACCCACTGAGCGAGGCCAGGGATCCAACCTGTGTCCTCATGGATGCTAGTTGGATTCGTTTCTGCGGAGCCATGATGGGAACGCCACAAATAACATCTTAATATCATGAAAACAGTTTCAACCTCACAGACCCCCTGAGAGGGAAAAGAGGGACTCCCGCCCTGCCAGGGAGCCACGAACCACACTTTGAAAACAGCTGATAGGTGCGTTTTGAGTCTAGACAGTCATGACTTTTTAGTATATTGGGGTCCATTTTGCTCTTTGCAGGGGCCTCGGCGCTCCGCTCTGGGATAGGACACCCGATTTAACCGATTCCTTCCTCCTAGACGTTTGGGTGCTGTCCAATCCTCCCCTCTGTGAAACAGGGCTGCTGTGGATGTCCTTGACCTTGTGTGCGCCGGGGCCTGGGGTCAAGGGCATCTGCACTTTGAGAACCGCAGACGGGCTGCTCCCACCTGCCCCCCGCACAGCGGGCCTGAGCTTTTACTGTGCTGCTTGCAGGTGGAGCATGACCCCACCCATGGTCAACGCCTACTACTCGCCCACCAAGAATGAGATCGTGTTTCCAGCCGGAATCCTGCAGGCGCCGTTCTACACCCGTTCTTCACCCAAGTAGGATGATCCCCGGTGCTGCTCCTGCCCCATCTCCCCCACTTCCCACCCAGCGAGCGCCCAGCCCGCCCTGTGGTCCCCAGCTGACCACGCATTCGAGCCAGTCTCCCTGAGCACTCTTTGTCCTCCTGGCCCAGGTAGCTTGGGACTTTCAGAGACGTTGCCAAGGAAACGGCATCCTCACTCCCAGTGCTCCCCCCACCCTGTGTCTGCCGGCCCTGAGGCCCCCCCCGCACAGTGGGAACTTGGGGGCGTGTCACGGGGTCCGGAGCCCGTGTGGGGGAAGGCCCCTCTGACAGTGTTCTAGAACTGTCACAGCTGGGGAGTTGAAAGGGGTGAGGGCACTGTCTCAGAAATGGAATCCACACGGGCCTGGGTCTGAATCCCAGGTCTGCGCTCTGCAGGCCGTGTGGCCCTGGAGGCAAAGGGACTGAACCTTCCCAGACCTCTCTTTGCTCATTTAGAGTCAGTTACCAGTGCCTGATCTTTTTTTTTTTTTTCCCTTTCTGGTCTTTTTAGGGCTGTACCTGTGGCATATGGAACTTCCCAGGCTAGGGGTTAAATCAGAGCTGTAGCTGCCAGCCTACACCACAGTCACAGCAACATGGGATCCGAGCCTCGTCTTTAACTTACACCACAGCTCAGGGCAACGCCAGACCCTTAACCCACTGAGCAGGGCCAGGAATCGAACCCACATCCTCATGGATACTAGTCGGGTTCATTACCTCTGAGCCACAACAGGAACTCTTGCCTGAGTCTTTTGAGAGGACGGTGGGGTTCCATGCAGCAGCCCTCATGGTTGTTGGTGTCCAGTGAGCACAGGCTGAGCGCAGCCGACTCTCCCAGCCTCTGTCTGGCTCGGGGGCCTGGAGCCCGGCGGGGCTCTGCTGTGTCTCTGGGCTGGGGAAGCAATGGTCCCTCCCCACACGGCATCACTCTCACCTTCATGTCCTCCCCCTCCAGTGCCTTAAACTTTGGTGGCATCGGCGTCGTCGTGGGCCACGAACTGACTCATGCTTTTGACGATCAAGGTACCAGTTCCTCAGGGTCCCCTTCGTGTGGTCCCCCACCAGCTTCCTGGCCCCACTGCTTCTGCTTTTGCTCCCTTCACATCTAAGGGCCTTGGAGACAAAACCAGACAGATCTGGGTTCAGATCCTGGCCCAGCCACCTGCCGATGGGCTAGGCCCATCATTCCTGCAGGCCTCTGTTTCCTTACCTGTGAAACATGATTGTGAGGACTGGGTGGGCCTCACAGAGGAGCCCTGCCCCCAGAAGGTGTCCGGTGCTGGGGTGGGCATGTGGTCAGTGGAGAGCAAACATCCCTCCCCAACTCCAGAGGCCGCTCTGGTCCAACCACAGTCACCAGCTAATGCCCAGAATCCCCCTCGTTGCCTCCTATCTGGGGACCCCAAGGCCAAGAAGAAGGAAGCGGGGCCTGGGAGGCTGGGCCCTGTCCTGTGACCCTAACACTGCCGGCTCCACTCACCCCCTCCCGGGCCCAGGGTCTGAGGCCATCAGCCAGCCTTGACAATGAATCCGGCTGCACTGGAACTTTGAACAAGCTGGTCCTTTGCTGGGATCCCGTTCCTGCATCCTTGCACACCCACCCCAGACCAGCTAATTGACCCAGTTCCCTCAGCACCCAGACCGGCCTCATCTACCCTGGCTGGGTGGGTGCGTGGGCCGTTTCTCCCTGGGAGGCGGGGCACGAGCAGCTTGGGTCCCTTCTCTGCCTGACCTGCCCCTTCCCTCTGACCCATAGGACGGGAGTATGACAAGGACGGGAACCTCCGGCCCTGGTGGAAGAACTCGTCCGTGGAGGCTTTCAAGCAGCAGACCGAGTGCATGGTGGAGCAGTACGGCAACTACAGCGTGAACGGCGAGCCGGTGAACGGCCGGCACACCCTCGGGGAGAACATTGCCGATAACGGAGGCCTCAAAGCAGCCTACCGGGTAAGAGGTCCCCTCCCCACACACCCCAGGCCCTGGTCTGGGCCTCTGCAGATGCTTCTCAGTTAAGGGTCATTGTTCACAAGCTGGGGGAGCCGTAGCGCCTCTCAAACCTCAGTTGCTGCATCTGTGGAATGGGTGGCAGTGAGGACTGCCCGAAAGGGTGTTTGTGACGCACCTGGCACAGAGCTGGCCTTCACAAAGCCATCTACTCTGCATCCAGCCAGACCGAGGGACCACCTGAGGACCTTCCCTTGGCTGGCGAAGCTACCACTGGCTCAGGGAGAGAGGAGACACTGGTCCAGAGCCGGTTCCGGGTCAAGCCCGGCTTCTGGAGGAAGTCGCTCGGCTTCCTTGAGCCTCAGTGCACGTGGCTATGACTACCTAGTCCCTGCATGGCTGGGCATTAGAAAAATGGCACGTGGCAGCTCGGGCACAGGGCCTGGTCCAGAGTGGCGCTCAGAGCTGTTAGCTGAGTTGGGAGGGAGAGATAACGGAGGCCACTGCAAAGCCACTGCCTCCCCGTGACAGTAAGAGCCCACATCCTGAGAGGTGCTGGGCACTGAGGCCTCATTGGGTACCAGGCACTGAGGCCTCACTGAGGCCGGGCGCTGTGTTCACCACTCCCAACAGCTTTGCAATTAGACATCACAGCTCCGTTTTGCAGATGAGGAAACGTTATGTGTTCAGGTAACTTGCCTGAACATCCGTGAGTCAGTGAAAGTGTATTGAAAACTTCTATCCACCATGCGCTGTTTTTGGTGCTGGAGATTCTGTAGCAAGACAGACAGGGGTTGGAGTTCCCGTCTCAGTGTAAACAAATCTGACTAGTGACCATGAGGATGCACGTTCGATGCCTTGCTTAGTGGGTTGAGGATCCGGTGTTCTCATGAGCTGTGGTATAGGTCAGAGATGTGGCTTGGACCCAGTGTTGCACAGCTATGCTGTGGCTGTGGTGTAGGCTGGGAGCTGTAGCTCCAATTCTAACCCTAGCCTGGAAACTTCCATATGCCACGGGTAAGGCCCTAAAAAGCAAAAGCAAAAAAAAAAAAAAAGAGAAGGAGGCAGTTCTCTTCTCATAAAGCTCACGATTTTAGGAAGTTCTGTGTGGCACAGCAGAGGAAGGATCTGGCACTGCCGCAGCTGTGGCTCAGGCTGCAACAGCAGTGCCTGTTCAGTCCCTGGCCGGGGAACTTCCACAGCTACGGGTATGGCTGAAAAACAAAAACAAACAAACAAAAACAGCAATTTTAGTGAGGCGGGAAGCAGCACCTACACAAATAAGTGCGATGATTTCGAGTGTGGATAAGATGAAGGATATAAACTACGGCAAAGTCATAAAGAAAAGTTGGGAGGAGGATGGCCAGGGAGGCCTTCTGGAGGGGGTGACATTGGAATTGAGACTAAATGCTAAGAAAGGCAGGAAGACTGGGGAGGAAGGGCAGGTGCGGGGGCGCTGAGATGGGCCCAGGCCTGGCAGGTTCACGGACAGGAAGAAGGAAGGGGCGGGCAGGGCCCAGTACGGGAAGGGAGGCCGGAGGAGAGGGTGGACCAGACTGCCTGCCTCTGTGGGCTGAGCAAGGAGCTGGGGTTTATTCTGGCTACAGCGGGAGCCACTGCAGGGTTTTTAAGTAGAGGAATGACATGATTTTCCCTTTACAGCCTGTGGTCCCCATCCAGCCCTCAGCTGGATAAATCAATAAAAATAAGTTAAAATTAGAGGGACGTAGCCACTTCCTTTTGTCTCCATGGTGCCGTTGCTGCTTTCACGCTACAGGGGGCAGCCTTGAGTCGTTGTGAAGACTGGCCACCAAAGCTGAAAATATTTACCCTCTGGCTCTTTACAGAAAAAGCCTACCCATCCCTGCTTTGCAAGGATGACTCGAGTTGCTGTGTCAGGAGTGGACTGGAATTAAACCAGTTTGAGTCAAGGAGACTAGTTAGAGAGCTGTCGTGAGGTTGTCCAGGCGAGAGATGGGATGGAGCAATGGGAAGGGTGAGAAGTGATTTGGGTTGCTTGATTGATTGAAAGAGAAGGTTCAAAGAAGAGTCCTGGGGTTGGGCCCGAGGAACTGGGTGGTTGGTGGTGTCATTTATTGTGATGGGAAAACGTGCGTGTGTGTGTGTGTGCACGCGCTTGGGATGCATCTTAGATGTCCAGCGATTGAATATCCCAGGAAGAGGCTGGAGCTGAAAGTGTGCATCTGAGAGCTGAGGATCTTTAGCTGTGGAAGGTATTTAAAGCCATAGGGTGAAAAGCGCATCCTCGGAGTGAGTGCAGGTGAAGAGACTGCCTCCTCTAGGCTGAGCTCAGCTCAGAGCTGAGGCCCAGACATGCTGAAGCCAGCCCCTGTGCCAGCAGGAGAGACCTTCCCAGATGTCCCCTGCTAGCCACCCCTGCCTCCCTGCTTGCTCCTGTGTCACGGGCCCTGAGCTCTGGTGTCTCCCCCCTAGGCCTACCAGAATTGGGTGAAGAAGAACGGGGCCGAGCAGACGTTGCCCACGCTGGGTCTCACCAACAACCAGCTCTTCTTCCTGGGCTTTGCACAGGTGAGTTCATTAGAAAAAGCCAAACTCAGGAGTTCCCATCGTGGCGCAGTGGTTAACAAATCCAACTAGGAACCATGAGGTTGCGGGTTCGATCCCTGACCTCGCTCAGTGGGTTAAGGATCCGGCGTTGCTGTGAGCTGTGGTGTAGGTCACAGACGTGGCTCAGATCCTGCCTTGCTGTGGCTGCAGTGTAGGCCAGTGGCTACAGCTCCGATTAGACCCCTAGCCTGGGAATCTCCATATGCCGCGGGTGTGGCCCTAAAACAACAAAAAGGCAAAAAAAAAAAAAAGGAAAAGCCAAATTCAGGCGCAACCTGCCAGCCTGATGTTCCTGAAGTTGAGGAGCCTCTAGTTCATTGGTCCGACCACCAGACATTTACCCTGTAAGGAGGCAAGCCTCAGAGTTCCCTGGTGGTCTAGAGGTGAAGGATTCAGTGCTGTCACTGCTGTGGCTCCAGTTCACTCACTCCCAGCCCAGAAACTTCCACGTGCCACAGTCGCAGCCAAAAAAAAAAAAAAAAAGGCAAGCTTCATCATTAGAGAAATTGAAGGAAGCACAGAGAGTGCTGTTAAAAGAATTCCTGCCTCAGGTAAATGAGAAGACAAGATGGTTGCTAGGGGCCTTCCTGGTTCTGGGGTTCTAGAAGTGTCTTAAACTCAAGATGCCCCGGGAGTTCCCTGGTGGCTGAACAGGGTAAGGATCCGGTGTTGTCACTGCTGTGACTCAGGTTCAGTCCCTAGCCTGCGAACTTCTGCATGCTGCAGGCACGGCCAGAAAAAAAAAAAAAAAAAAGATGCCCAGTTCATCCCTTGAACGACATTCAGTGTATAGCCTGTTGGTGACGCCCAAAGCCACCAGGTCATTAGACAGTTTGTTTCGTCTGGAAAGTGAGTGATCTGGACTCAATCCAAAGTGTTCAAACTGGTTTGGGGGCAGAATCCTTTGTTCAGGTGCAATGTTAAGACATATGCCCGCGACAGAGAGAGAGCTGATCTGGCCCCAGAAACGCCACTAGAGGCGCCTGCAGGAGAGGATACTGGGATGGGGCACACCTGCCCACCGTCTCTTCCTGGTCCGCTTGGGAGGCCCCCCTGAGCCCCAGGGTCTCAGAACCAGGTGGGGCGCTTATGTCCCTGCTGTGGTGACGGGGCCAATGTGGGCGCCCGCAGTGACCCCGGCCTCTCCCTTGTCGTCCCCCGCACCCCAAGGTCTGGTGCTCCGTCCGTACGCCTGAGAGCTCCCACGAAGGCCTCATCACCGACCCCCACAGCCCCTCCCGCTTCCGGGTCATCGGCTCCATCTCCAACTCCAGGGAGTTCTCGGAACACTTCCACTGCCCACCCGGCTCGCCCATGAACCCCCATCACAAGTGCGAAGTCTGGTGAGACGCGAAGCTCCAGAAGCCAAGCCGGAGGGAGAGGGGCAGGGGCTGAGGACAAGCCCCCGGGTTGCCCCCTCCATTCAGCCTCCAGGGCGTCGCCCAGCCCCCTTGGCCACCTCGGGCCCCCTTCCCTGCACTGGAGGGTTTTCAGCCGGAACCAAGCCTGTGATGGGTTCTCACCGTCATCCGAGATTTGAGCCCTTGTGAAGACCCTGTGGTCCCAGGCACACGTGTGTCAACTCTGACGAGCGTCTGGGTGTCAGGCTGGTGGCTCACCAGGCCTGGGCCCCCCAAGGGCAGGGGACGTGGCCCCCCTGCCCATGTCCAGGGCCAGATACACCACAAATACCACTGTGTCAAATGCTTTAAAGATATATTTTTGGGGAAACTATTTTTTAAACATTGTGGAATACACTGGAAGTCTTCAGGGAAATAATGCATTTAAAACACTTTTTTTTTTTTAAGGAAAGGATCGGTATATTTATTATGTTCTGTTTTTCTAAATAACCTGTGGACAAGGGAAGCCCCCACTGACTTAGTGCCCGTCTCTTCCTCACTCGCAGCAAGGTTGGGCCAAAGCAGGGTCCCCAGCCCCTGAGCGGGTCCCCACGTACAGAGCTGCCTCCACCCTTGGGCTGCGATCCCAGCCTTCTTCCCAGTTCTCGGTCCCCTGGTGCAGAGAGCAGAGGCCTGGAGGCCTGGCAGAGGGAGGGGCCAGCCCTTTGGCACCTGCTCCCTCTGTGTGCCTGCCTCTGTCCCTAGAGTCCAAAAGAGGGAAGCCGATCCCCAAAGTCGCAGCGGGAGACTGATGGCTGCCGTAAGGCCAGGTCAGGGTTCTCAAACCCTGCCTAGAGGCACCCCAGCACCCTGGATCCAGGTCACAGGAGCCCTGCGAGGCTGAGGCACCCCCATCAGGGGGTCTCTGCTGTGCTGTGGATGCTCTCTTTCCACCCCCTTCTTTGGGCCCCCCCACGTCCGTCTCGGGGCCTGTTGCCTGTCCACGGTATCCCCGCATCCCAGCCGCTTCGGGATGGAGCAAAGAGGAAGCGGCTCTCATCTCCAAGGGCCCCAGTCCTCCCTCCGAGCTCCGTCCTCCACCACCGGCCTGGGCGTGGCCCCCGGGGCCGCAGCCAGTCCCCCTCCGATCTCTAGTGCCTTATCCGAGGCTGTGCCCGGGTTTCCACAGGGAGACAGCCCTCCGCCCCCGGGAGCCCCTTGGCCTCCTCAGTGAAGCGCCCAAGTTTCCTGACTGGAGCACAAGGCCATACGCCCTACTCCCAGTGCCCATGCAGCTGCCCGGAAGCTCTGGCCTGCAGGTCGGGAGCCCGAGGAACCCCCGAACCCGCCCAGGGCTCTGTCCCACCCTCAGCGTCTTGGGTTAACCCAAGGCAATGCTTGTAGCCACATCTACTCCCCTTCCCGGGGGTGCTCTCAGCTGCAGGAGGCTGCAAGGGGACCCCCACCCCACCCCCGACCTGCTCCATCTGGCACAGGTGTCAGGGGACCAGGACGGTTCGGACAGCATGTCAGGAGCGCCCCCACCTGGTGGTGCTGACGTCGCCCTCCCGTCTGGCAGCCAGGCCCCTGGGCCGGCCCCCCTCCCACCCGGAGCCAGACTCCCCCCTGCCCAAAAGGAGCAGACAGCTCGGCCACTGCCTCGCCCACCCTCAGATCAGCCCTGGAGCAGGGGCAGGGGTGTTGGGAGCCGGCTCCAGATGAGGCCCTGGTCCCCACAAGCAGCAGGCCTGGTATGGCTTCAGTGGAAAGCTCGGACAGGAGCCTGAGATGGAGCTGGAGTCCATCTCCCAGGCCCGGGCCCCCCCACCCCCTCTCCCCCACCCTCCTGCCCCCCGGCCTTCTGTGTGGAGGGTCCCAGCCTTCACGCGTCTTGGCACATGAATGGGACCTGCCAGCCAGAAGCAGGTGTCCTAGGGCTGAGGGTCCATCCAGACGAAGCGTCTTCAGCTCGTATCACTTCCGGGAGTGGCAGGGACCAGGGAGAGGGGGGCTTTGGGCCCAGCAGGGCTGGAAGCAAAGGAAGCAGCCTGCTCCCCTCTGCCCTCCAGAGCTTCGGGCAGCTGCCCCCTTTGTCCTCTGAGAGACCCCCTCCTCCTAGCCCAGGGAGCCAGAGGCTGCCTTCCCTGTGGGGACGTGGATGGGGGTGGTGGTGGAGCTGGGAATCTATTTTTTGTATCATGTTTTGTGCTACTGTAGTTTGGGTGTGGCACTCTTGTAATTAAAATAAAGTACTTGTACCGAGGGCCACGTGACCGAGTGCGTGTTCTCCCTGGGCAGTGTGTGTCCTGTGGCGCGGTGGGAGGGCCCCCAGCCACCACAGTGCCGCTACTGTCCGAAGGCCAGCTGCATCTCCTGGAGCAGAGACCTTGGACCCTGACAAATGCCAACATGTTACTCAGCACCCGTGCCCACCTGGCCACGCTTCCTTCATCAATATGGTTGGGTGAGGGCCCCCTGCTGGTGAGAATGATGCATGTCACCCCGTGGACTCAAGGAACCACCTGGTGAAAATAATTTTTCCATGGCCTTGGAGCAAAGGATATTAGCAGAGCAGTGGATTTCCAAGCCTCAGATGCTCAGGCAGGACGGGAGTTCAAAAAAGTTCAAGGAAGAGTCTTTGACATACGTTTGCCTCCTCCTGGGTTGTGCAAATATTATTCCCTCTGCCAGGACTACTCTTTCCTAACTCCTTTTTCCCTGGTAAAACTCCTACCCACCCTTCAATGCCCCTTCCTGACCTCTAATCCAGACCAGATGGCTCATTCAGAGACTGTCCTACCAGTGCCAGGGCTGTCATAGGGAAGTGTCACAAATGTGGTGACCTACACAACAAAAATGTATTGTCTCATAGTCCTGGAAGCTGGAAGTCTGAGATCAAGATGCTGGTGGAACTGGTTCCTGCTGAGGGGTGTGAGGGAGAATCTAGGCCTCTGGCCAAGTTCTGGTGACTTGCTGGCAGCCTGTGGAGCTCTTTGGCTTGTGGAAGCATCACCCCAGGCCCTGCCCTCATGTCACAAGGTGTTCTCCCCGTGGGCGTGTCTGTCTCCGTATCCGAATTTCCCTCCGTTTTTATCAGGCCATCGGTCATACTGGATTAGGGCATACTGTACTGACCCCATCTTAACTGCGTAATTACATCAGCAGTGACCTTGTCAGTTCTGAAGTACCGGGGGTTTCAATTCAACATGTGAATTGGGGGGGGGACACAATTCAAGCCATCATGACACAGAGGCTCCAACTCTGCAGGCTGTGCGGTTGCCTGAAGCATCTCCAGCAGCCCAGTGCCTGGCATAGGACCAGACAGTGGGTATTGGATAAATGGATGGATGGATGGATGGATGGATGGATGGACGGACGGATGGATGGACGGACATCCATAAGTAATATGTGATTGAGGGGATCATCACTAAACACACCAAGGCGGTGGGCTTGTGTGTGGGGGGTGGGTGGTACCAGAAAATACTTCCTGGAGGGGGGAGATTTCAAGTGAGCCTTGACTAAAGGGGGAGGTTTGAAATTCAGACCCAAGAGTGGATGGAGTGATGGCCTTAGCAAGTTCATATTCAAGGAGCAAAACCCCTCACCCTGTTTTGTTTTGAAAAGGAGTGAGGAGTTCCTGCTGCGGCGCTCAGGAGCAGCAGCAGCTCTGCAGCACTGGAACACAGGGTGATCGCCCACCCCGCACAGTGGGTTAAGGATCCAGTGTTGCCACAGCTGCAGCCTAGGTCGTAGCTGCGGCTTGGATCTGATCCCTGGGCGGGGAACCCCATATGCCTCGGGGTGGACAAAAAAGGAAAAGGAGTGAGTCATTTCTCTGCTCCTAGACTAGTTATTCTATCTAGCTATAAAATGGACAACTAACTCTCCCACAAATATCAGGGAGGTGTGAGGATGCTTGAGACACTGATACACTTGGAAGCGCCTCAGAAGTTTCACACGAGGTATGTGCTTGCCTACAGGTGCGTGTGAGCCCATAGCCTCCAGCGTCTCTGACCTGGGCAGCTCAACCTCATCCCCTCCAACCCCTGTCCCCAGGAGAGTAAGCTGTCTAAAGAGCATATCACTCCCTCTGCCACTGTGAGCCTCTTTTCTGCACCTTCAACAGTCCAAGCCCTTTTCCTGCTTGTCCTCCTGAGTGCAACGTTCCCCACCTATATGCACACCCTTGCCAGTGAATGAATGAGTACATGATTTTTCTTTTCAAGCTCCCATGTATGGTACACCTGCTGTGAGTCAGGTTGTATGCTGTGTGCTTTACACACATCCCATCCTTGAAAGCTCAACAGCTTTCTGTGGAAGGTACTTTATCATGCAGATCATAGGGCAGCAAAGGCAGAGCTGAGTTCTGAACACAGGCAGTTAGCAAGGAGCTCCTTGGGAAAATGTGAGAGGCTGCTAACAGTGTTGCCTCAGGAAACACACACACACACACACACACACACACACACACACACACACACACACACACACTGAAGGTGCAGAAAAGAAACATCATTTTTCCTGCAGAGGTGCATCTTCCGGACACTTCCCCTCTCCCAGTGACCAAGTGAACTGGCTTCTTTCTCTTCTGGACACTTCCCCTCTCCCAGTGACCAAGTGAACTGGCTTCTTTCTCTTCCCCGTTCGAGTCCTGGGGGCCCCTGCTCCTCCCTTCCGCTCCTCCTATTTTTTTTTTTTAGGTCCGCACACGCGGCATATGGAGTTTCCCGGGCTAGGGGTCTAACCGGAGCTCCAGCTGCCGGCCTACGCACAGCCACAGCCAACACCCAGAGCCAAGCCGCGTCTGCAAACTACACCACAGCTCATGGCAACACCAGACCCTTAACCCTCTGAGCAAGGCGGGGGATCAAATCCACAACCTCATGGTACCTATTTGGATTCGTTTCTGCCGCGCCACAATGGGAACTCCTCTTCCTCTTTTTTTATTAGCAAGAGATCCTCCCCTCCCAAATCAGGAATTAAAACCCCAACCTGACCCTTTAGGGGTTTACCCTACAGTTAAGGAGATGGAAAGGCATAGAACATGTAGTTGAGAACAACTAGAAAATGTAGGCAAGCTATAATAACAATTAATTGTGAAAGCAAAAGAACTCAGCAGAGACTCTCCATAAAGTTTGAGGAACTGCAGAGGAAGGGATAAAATAAGATTCTAAACTTTAAAGAATCTAGTACACTATTAAAAGAATGAAAAACAGGCAAGACTTTTACAAAGAATACTGTAAAATTTTACTGAACGACATAAAAGGAGTTCTCATTGTGGCTCAGAGGAAATGAACCTGACCAGTGTCTGTGAGGATGTGGGTTTGATACCTGGCCTCACTCAGTGGGTTAAGGATTGCCTTGAGCTGTGGTGTAGGTCTCAGATGCTGCTCGGATCCTGTGTTGCTGTAGCCGTGGTGTAGGCAGGCAGCTGTAGCTCCAATTTGACCTCTAGCCTGGGAACTTGCATATGCTGCACTTGCAGCCCTAAGAAGCAAAAAAAAAAAGGGAATAAATGCAGACGAATAATCTTGTCATGCATGGATGATGGAAATGTTTAACAAAATAAAAGATGTCAGGAGGTCCCGTCATGGCGCAGTGGTTAACGAATCCGACTAGGAACCATGAGGTTGCGGGTTCGATCCCTGTCCTTGCTCAGTGGGTTAACAATCCGGCGTTGCCGTGAGCTGTGGTGTAGGTCACAGACGCAGCTCGGAGCCTGCGTTGCTGCAGGCCAGTGGCTACAGCTCCGATTAGACCCCTAGCCTGGGAACCTCCGCATGCCGCAGGTGCGGCCCTAAAATGACAAAAGGTAAAATAAATAAATAAATAAAATAAAGCTAGTGAAAAAAAAAAAAGATGTCAGGTCTCTCCCCCTCCCCATTAACCTATAATTTCATGTACTTTCAACCAAAATTCCAAGATAATTTTCACGGAATTTGAAAAGCTGATTCACATGGAATAAAAAATGCACCATAGAGAGTTCCCTTTGTGGTGCAGGGGAAGTGAATCCGACTAGTATCCATGAGGCTTCAGGTTTGACCCCTGTGGGTATAGGTCACAGATGCAGCCTGGATCCCCGGTTGCTCTGGCTGTAGTGTAGACCAGCAGCTGCAGCTCCAATTCCACCCCTAGCCTGGGAATTTCCATATGCCATGGGTGTGGCCATAAAAAGCAAAAAAAAAAAAAAAAAAGCACCATAGCCAAGACAATTTTGAAAAAGAACAGTGAGGGAACTGGCCCTCTCAAAATATGCTATGAATCTTTAGTAGGTAGTATAATGTGATGTGGGTGTAGGATTAGAGAAATGAAAAAATTTGAATAGATTAGAGAGCCAGACACAATTCTACGTATATGTGGGAATTAGTATAGGGAAAAGGAAGCCCTTTAAATCAGTTGGGAAGAGTTCCCATCTTGGCTCAGTGGTAACAAACCCAACTAGTATCCATGAGGACCCATGTTCGATCCCTGGCCTCGCTCAGTGGGCAGAGGATCTACAGTGGCTGTGGCTGTGGCATAGGCCAGCAGCTGCAGCGCTGATTCAACCCCTAGTCTGGGAACTTCCATGTGTCGCATGTGTGGCCCTAAAAAGCAAAAATAAATAAATAAATCAGTCAGGAAATGAACCATTTAATAAATCGTGTTAGAATATGCACTTGGGAAAAAGAAATGAATCTAGATCTTGTCCTCCACAGTGCTCACCAACAGTAATCACAGCAATAAATTCTACATGTACTAGAGATGTAAACATGCAGTGACTATAAGAGTATTAGATAAAATATAACAGAAGATGTTTATGACTTTGGGTGGGCAAAGCCATCTCTGAAAAGACACAACTCTTCACGTATATATAGGTAACTGTAGAATTTCTAAAAATATAAAAAAAATCTAAAGAAATGAAAATCTACCATAATCCTATCATAGTCCTGTCATCCAAAGACACACACACACACACACAAAGATACACATGAAGAAAAAAATATAAAGGAAAAGACTATTATACATTTGGCAACATCAAAACTTAATTTGAGAGTTCCTGCTGTGGTGAAGCGGGTTAATGATCTGGTTTGTCTCTGTGAAGGCACCGGTTTGATCCCCAGCCAGAGAATTTCCATATGCTGTGGGGGCAGCCAAAAAAGAAAAAACAAACAAAAAAAAAACTTGATTTGTTTATAAACAAGATACACTAAATAAAATTAAAAGATTAAACAACAAGGACCTATGGGGGGGCTCAGCATTATCGAACCCAACTACCATGGCTCAGCAGTAACGAACCCAACTAGTATCCATGAGGACGCAGGTTCAATCCCTGGCCTCGCTCAGTGGGTCAAGGATCTGGCATTACGGTGAACTGTGGTATAATTTGCAGACGCAGCTTGGATCTTGCATTGCTGTGGCTGCGGTGTAGGCCACCCGCTACAGCTCCGATTCAAATCCTAGCCTGGGAACTTCCATATGCTGTGGGCATGGCCCTAGAAAGACGGGAAAAAAAGGGGGGAGGACCTATTACGTAACACAGGAAACTACATGAAATTGATCGGGATGGAGCAGGCACAGGTGATTGTAGAAGTCCCAACAGGGGATCATAGATAAAGAAGGAAACCTGGGGGATGCTGGGAGACCAAGAAAGTCATCAGAACAAGGCAGCCTTGCTTGACTAGAGGAAGTGCGAGAATTGCCTCCCATCATCAGGTGGGGAATGGGATAGAGGCCTGCATTCAGATTCTGACCCAGGGCAGGGGTTTGAGGACGACCTTCAGCTGACTTGAATATACAGCTTACCGGATACTAAGGAGGAGCTACTACTCCTAGAAAGGAAGAGGCGGGCCTTTCCAAGCCCGACTCCCCTTGGATGTTAAAACTGCGGCCCACCGGACGCTCTGGGCAGAGCTTCCTTGCCCGCCCGCTTGCATCTCTCGCAAGAGTCCTATCCTAATAAATCTATTTCTTCCCTATCGCTTTGTCTCTCCTGAATTCCTTCCGCACGGAGACATGAAGAACCTGAACCTGAGTCCAGACACAGGGTGAGTGATTCTAATTTAAAACCGTGGGTTTAGGTCCCAATCTGTCTTTAGGCTGGGTTCGCGTGCCGGCACGTGGGTTCAAGTCCCAGTCTGGGTTTTGGCTGGGTTCAAGTTGTTAGTGCTGTCAGTTTCAAAGCTACATTCAATATCTTGTAATAACCAATAGTGGAAAGATATCCAATAAGGGGATAGTAAATGAATCCATACAACTCAATCTCAAAAAATAAACAGGAATTCCCTTGTGGTACACTGGGTTAACAGTCTGGCATTGTCACTTCAGTGGCTCAGGTCAATTCTGAGGCACAGATTTGATCCCCAGCCCAGAATGTTCACATGCCACAGGTGCAGCCAAAAAAAAAAACCACACAACTGAAAATTAGGCAGAGGAGCTGAACAGACATTTTTCCAAAGAAGACATACAGATGGCCAACAGGCTTATGAAAATATGCTCAAAATCATTAGTAACTGGGGAAATATGGAGTTCCTGTCATGGCTCAGCGGAAACGAATCTGACTAGTAACTATGAGGGCGCAGGTTTGATTCCTGGCCTCGCCCAGTGGTTTAAGGAGCCGGTGTTGCTGTGAGCTGTGGAGTGGGTCGCAGATGGGGCTAGGATCCTGCATTGCTGTGGCTGTGGTTAGGCCGGCAGCTGTAACTCCAATTCAGCCCCTAGCCTGGGAAACTCCATATGCTGCGGGTGCAGCCCTAAAAAGACAAAAAATAAATAAATAAATAAAAATCGAAGTACTATACAACCCAGTGATTCCACTTCTGTGTATTTTTCAGGAAACAAAAAAAAAGCAACCACTAATTTGAAAAGATAAATTCATTCCAATGTTCTTTGCTGTCTTATTTACATTAACCAGAATATGGAATATATGTTCAAGAAAAGACAGTCTTCCAATAACTCCCCTGCTATTTTCCCTGTTTCTGGATGGATTCGTCAGTGTAATTAGCCAATAATTGGAAAAGCAAAAACAAAATGATCTCTACTTGCAGAGGACATGATTGTGTACCTAAAAAATGCTAGGGAGTAAATGATAAAGTCAGCTTAATAAAGGAACTCATCAAGATAGCAGGTATTAAACTAACATGTAACAATAAACAGCACGCACACACACACACACATACTCACCATTTAGCAGATAGAATGGCACAGCAGTGTATCAACTATAATTCAAAAACTAATAAATATTTAAAAAGATGTAATGGATGAGGAAAACTCATTGACAATAGCAACAACAAAAAATAAGTTTCTTAGAATAAACTTAGTGTCTGTGCCTTTTAGGCAAAGACCCCCAGGAACACGCTAGGGGGTTGGACAAACTGGGATTATTATTGTCGCATCAAAGAGCACACACGCTAGAGGAATTGTAGGGTGTCCTGGTAAGTGGATGTTGGAAAATACTTATTGTAGAATTTGGTCTTGTGGTAGGTGACTTTGCGGTTTAACGAAGTGGGGCTTTACTCTGGTTTGGATGCGCTCAGGAAATGAGAGTACTTCTACGAATGGTATCTTAATAAAGCTTATCTAGTAAAGAAGACTAGACTGAGACTAAAGGGAGTTTTTAATGTTTTGACAAAAAAAGTTTTACGGTCATGGCACAGTTTTAATTTCCCCTTATTTAACCCCTTAAGCCACCCTTAATTTCCAAAGAAAGACAGTAACGAAACCATACTTCCACTAAACATGATTCAACTATCCTGCGTACAAACAAAACACACCAGCCTTCTCAAAAAGAGGATGCCGAGTCTTTGGGTGATGTTCACTTTTCTCCTTTGATGTTCTGGAACTTAAATTCTGAATATAAAGTTAACTATGATTGCAATTCCCTTGCGGCTCCTCAAGTTAAGGATCTGGTGTTGTTACTGCTGCTGCTTGGGTTGCTGCTGTGGCACAGGTTCAAGTCTAAGAATTGGCAGAAAGGCCATGACTCTGTTTGGGTGAGTCAAGTTAGACTTCTGTTCACTCAACCTAGAACTCTTTTCCTTTTACAGATCAAGTAGGGATTCAGTAGAAGGCTTATCTTTTTATTTTCCAGGGACACTATGATCAACTTGCCCATGCATAGGTCTTTGTAAGTCAGACTATTCTGGTTGATGCTTCGCCTCCACTGTCCATCACGGTAACCTTGACTGTCTGGTCTTGGACAAGTAAGGGCGGTCACTTGACCTTGCCAACCCCGGATCTCATTATCCCCATGGATTAGGGATCCCAGTTCAATGGTGGCCATCGCCGCCATAATTTCTGACTTAAAGAGAAAAGAGATCCCATGTGCTGGAGCTCCTTTCACAAATGAACTGACCACAGTAGTGAAATATATGTCCCCTGGACTCTCCTAGGCTGGTAAGCAGTTCTTCCATGATCAACACACTCTGGAGTTCCCATCATGGCTCAGTGGTTAACGAATGACTAGGAACCATGAGGTTGTGGGTTCGATCCCTGGCCTTGCTCAGTGGGTTAAGGATCCAGCGTTGCCGTGAGCTGTGGTGTAGGTTGCAGACGCGGTTCGGATCCCGTGTTGCTGTGGCTGTGGCAAAGGCTGGCAGCTACAGCTCCTGTTAGACCCCTAGCCTGGGAACCTCCATATGCCGCGGGTGCGGCCCTAGATAAGGCAAAAAGACAAAAATAAATAAATGAATAAATAAAATAAAAAAATTAAAAAAACCACTCTCTGATCACTTCTGCTCAGTATATCAAGGCAGTTCTGGCATCTCAATTCACTTAGTATGGGCCACCTTTGGATACATGTTTCACTCAACCCAACAAATAATTAGAGCCCTTTTAACTCCTTCAGCTGAATCTCTGCTGAGTGGTTCCCATACAGCAGAGACTGTCAAACATTTTCTGTAGATGGCCTTAGGCTTTGCCAGCCCATCTGTCTTTGTCACAGCTCTGCAGTCCTGCTGTTGGAGCACAAAAGCAATATTTAAATGAAAGAGAATATTCCTATAATATTTTCTTTATGGACACTTAAATTTGAATTACATAAAATTTTCAGGTGCCATGAAATATGAATCTTCTTTTGATTTTTCTCAGCCATATCAAAATCTAAAAAAAACCCTGCAAAACACCTACAGCCTTTCAGGTTATGAGGATCTTTAAGAAGCAGATAACCTCCCACCCAAGATGATGCATTTCTCTTCCAAGGCAGGCCATTTGAATAAGAACAAACGACAACAACTTGCTGTGTCTACTAGGCTGCAAACTAAGAGGAACAGATCTGAGATCATATTATTTACTCAGCTAGTCATAAGGAATGAACTGCTTTCTATAATTCTTGACCAGGATCTTACTACCAAGTAGCAAATCTAATAATCTGTATCTACTTCCTTTCCTAATAAGTTCACTTATTTCTAAGTTCACTTAAAAATATCAGGCACAAGAATTTCTGTTGTGGCTCAATCAACCCAGACCAGGATCCATGAGGATGCGGGATCAATCCCCGGCCTTGCTCAGTGGGTTAAGGATCTGGTGGTGCCACGAGCTGTGGTGTAGGTTGAAGATGCAGCTTGGATTTTGCGTTGCTGTGTGTGTGGTGTAGGCCAGCAACTGTAGCTCTGATTCAACCCCTAGCCTGGGAACTTCCATATGCCATGGGTGCAGTCCTGGGAACTCCTGGAATTTTTTTTAATTAAAAAAAATTTTTTAGGAGTTCCTGTTGTGGCACAACGGGATCCACAGCGTCTCTGCAGTGGCCAGGACTCAGGTTCAATCCCTGGCCAAGCCCAGTGGGTTAAAAAATCTAGTGTTGCCATAGTTGTGCACAACTGCGGTCTGGATCTGATCCCTGGTCCAGGAACTCCATATGCCCGGGGCAGCCGAAAAAGAAGAAAAACAAAAACAAAACAGCCAGAGGAGTGAATCTGGCCTGCAGTCACATTTGCCAATTCTTGCCTTGGGGTTTAGAATATACATCTTTAATGCATCTCAATCTGATTTCAAATAATATTATGCTATTTCACATACAGTAAAAGAAACTGGTAACAATATACTCAAATTCCTCCCTCCCATCTTTCATGTATTATTATCATATATTTTATTCTTATATATGCTATAAATCCACGTTGCTATTATTTTTGCTTTAGATCATTATCTCTTAGATGATTAAAATAGTTTAGACATGTCTCTTTTTTTTGTCTTTTATTTTTTTGGCTGTGCCCGCAGCGTGCAAAAATTCTAGGCTAGGGATTTAATCCATGCCGCATCAGTGACCCAAGCTGCAGCAGTGACAGCACTGGATCCTTAATGAACTAGGCCACCAGGGAACTCCTAGACATGCATTTTATATTCACTCTTATTTTAACCATTTTTTGGAGATCTTCTTCTTCTTCTTTTTTTTATGGCCATACCTGCAGCATATGTAAGTACCCAGGCTCGGGGTCAAATTGGAGCTGAAGCTCCCAGCCTACACCACAGCCACAGCAACACCAGATCCAAGCTACATCTGTGACCTATGCCACAGCTTATAGCAACGCCAGATCCTTAACCCACTGAGTGAGGCCAGGGACCAAACCTAAATCCTCACGGACACTACATCATGTTCTTAACCCACCGAGCCACAGTGGGAACTCCCTGGAGATTTTCATTTCTTTGTTTAAATCCAAGTGCCTGTCCTGGTATCACATTCTTTTATATGAAGAACTCTTTTAAGATTTCTCATAGGGAGTTCCCGATGTGGCTCAGCAGAAACAAATCTGACTAGCATCCATGAGGACGCAGGTTCGATCCCTGGCCTTGCTCAGTGGGTCAGGGATCTGACACTGCCATGAGCTGTGGTATAGAGAAAAGACGTGGCTCAGATCCCAAGTTGCTGTGGCTGTGGTGTAAGCCAGAGGCTGCAGCTCCAGCTTGACCCCTAGCCTGGGAACTTCCGTGTGCTGCAGATGTGGCCCTAAAAAGCAAAAAAAAAAAAAAAAGGACTATAAGTAGATGTCTGCTGGTAATGAGACCTCTTGGCCTTTTTTTTTCCTTTTGCCTTATCTAGGGCCGAACCCACGGCATATGGAAGTTCCCAGGCTAGGGGTCTAACAGGAGCTGTAGCTGCCGGCTTTCGCCACAGCCACAGCAACACGAGATCCAAGCCACGTCTGCAACCTACACCACAGCTCACGGCAACGCCGGATCCTTAACCCACTGAGCAAGGCCAGGGATCAAACCCGCAGCCTCATGGTTCCTAGTAGGATTTGTTAACCACTGAGCCACGACGGGAACTCCACTCGGCTTTTGTTTATCTGAAGAAGTCTTTATTTCACCTCATTTTATGTATTTATTTATTTATTGGCCACACCCCCAGCGTGTGGAATTTCCCCAGACCAAGAATTGAACCTGTACCACAGCAACAACCTCAGCCACTGCAGTGACAATGCTGGATCTTTAACCCACTGAGCCACCAGGAAGCTCCCTCACCTCATTTCTTAAAAAAGTATACACAGTGGGAAAAAATTATACCCAGTAAAACTGGCTTTTTTGCAGCACTGTTCTATGAGTTTTGAGACATGTATAGGATCCTGTAACCACCACAATCAGGACACAGAATAGGTGTGCTTTCATTAAAAAAGGGAAAAAAAGCTTTTTATTTTGAAATAATTATAGATTCATAGGAAGTTGGAAAAAAATAATATAGAGGGTCCTATGTACTCTTCACCTCGACTTCTTCAATGGTAACGTCTTACATAACTGTTGTCCAAGAGCAAAACCTAATATTGTCGTGAGTTCCCGTCATGGCTCAGTGGTTAACGAATCCGACTAGGAACCATGAGGTTGCGGGTTCGATCCCTGGCCTCGCTCAGTGGGTTAAGGATCCGGCATCGCCATGAGCTGTGGTGTAGGTTGCAGACGCGGCTCGGATCCCGCGTTGCTGTGGCTGTGGCTAAGGCCGGCGGCTACAACTCCTGTTAGACCCCTAGCCTGGGAACCTCCATATGCCCCAGGTGCGGCTCTACATAAAGGCAAAAAGACAAAAAAAAAAAAAACCTAATATTGTCAATTCAAGGAACTGACATTAGCACAATACTGTTAATCAGACTTATTAAGATCTTATTTACACTTCGCCAGTTTTTACAGGAACTCATACGTCTGTGAGTGTGTGGGCTTGTATGGCTGTATGCAATTTTATGCTGTGCATGGACTCAATGTTACCAGTAGCTTCGTTCATGAAAGATTATCTTGCTGCATAGAGAATTCTGGGTTGGCATTTCTTCAGCATTTTAAAGTTGTCAGCCCAAAGGGGTAAAAAAAAAGATGTCAGAAGCTTGCTGCTGTGGCACAACAGGTTAAGGATCCACCACAGGTCATAGCTGCAGCTTGGATTCAGTACCTGGCCTGGGAATTTCCATATGCTGTGGATACAGGAAAAAAAAAAAAAAAGATGTCAGTTCATTGTCTTCTGCTTGTTTCGTTTGGCATAACTGACACCATCTCCGGCCTGTTCAGCTCCTCCTTTTCTGCCTCTGACCCCACCTAGGGCTGGGCTCTGCAGTAAATCCCTTCTCTGTCATCAAGGGCTTTGTAGTTAATAGATATTGCTTAACGATTATCAGATCCAGGGAGCCTCTGCGCTCTGCTAGTTCCCAAACAATGATGAAGACCTTTGCTGACATATTCCTAGCACCCACGAGGCTAGTTACTCATTCATAAATCTCAACTCAGGAATGCGCTTCGTGTTTCCAAGCCCATATCCCTGTACCCTAGGCTAACTATAAAATGGTCCCCATGGCCCGTTGGCGGTGCAAAGTGCGGCTGTGAATGCTTCTGGATTACTGTTGGCCTGATCCCACCCTGTAAATTATCCTGTAATAAACTGATTACATGGAGCAGGCTCCCTCATTTTTCAGTCTCAGGATAACTTCCCTTTCTTCTTTTCTTTTCTTCCTTCCTTCCTTCTTCCTCTCTCTCCCTCTCCCCCTCTCTCTCTCTCTCTCTCTCTCTCTCTCTCTCTGTTTTTGGTCTTTTTAGGGCCGCACCCTCGACATATGGAAGTTCTCAGGCTAGGGATCCAGTCAGAGCTGCAGCTGCTGGCCTACACCACAGCCGCCACCTCTGCAACTTACACCACAGCTCATGGCAATGCCAGATCCTTAAACCACTGAGCAGGGTCAGGGATCAAACCTCATTGGGTTTGTTACTGCTAAGCCACAACATGAACTCCCTTCAAGATCCCTTTTCAGGAGTTCCCATCGTGGCACAGCGGGAGTGAATCCAACTAGTGTCTGTGAGGATGCAGGTTCAAACCCTGGCCTCGCTCAGTGGGTTGGGGGTTCTGGCATGGCCATGAGCTGTAGTGTAGGTCACAGACGTGGCTCCAATCCCATTGCTGTGGCTGTGGCAGTCAGCAGCTGTAACTCTGATTCGACCCCTAGCCTGGGAACTTCTATATGCTGCAGGTGTAGCCCTAAAAAGGCAAAAAAAAAAAAAAAAAAATTCTTTTCAGTTCAGTGTGTTAAACACAGTTTCTGATAAGAAGTCTGCTATAATTCTTATCTTTGCTCTGTGGCTCTGATGTAGGCCCAAACTACAGCTCTGATTCAACCCCTAGCCTGGGAACTTCCATATGCTGCAGGTGAAAAAAAAAAGGAAAAAAAAGAAAGGCAACGCTCTACAAGGAACTGCCATTGTGAAGAGCTCTCTAAACTTGAAAGTGAGGAAGTAACCTTTGAGCTGAGACTTGAAGAACAAGCAGAAATTTTTTAGATAAAGGGCAGGAAAGAGTGTCCAGGCAAAGGGAACAGCAAGCGTTAAGACACTTGAACATAGGCAAACACCCACAAGAAGGCTAGAGAGGCTGGAATCAGGGAAAGAAGGAGGGGGGCAAGGAGAGAGAAGGAGGGAGGAAGCAAGGAAGGGAGGGAGGGAGTGGCCATTGGCAACGTCCTTGGCATTGGGTTTTATCTTTTTTTTTTTTGTCTTTTTGCCTTATCTAGGGCCGCACCCGCGGCACATGGAGGTTCCCAGGCTAGGGGTCTAACAAGAGCTGCAGCTGCTGGCCTTTGCCACAGCCATGGCCACAGCAATGTGGGATCCAAGCCGCATCTGCAACCTACACCACAGCTCACAGCAACACCGGATCCTTTACCCAGTGAGCAAGGCCAGGGATCGAACACCGCAACCTTGTGGTTCTTAGTCGGATTCGTTAACCATTGAGCCACGACGGGAACTCCTGGGCTTTGTCTTAAGATCAATGGGAAGCCACTGGAGAGTATAAGCAGGGGAGTGATGCAATCAGCTTTGGGTTTTTTTTAAAGCTGTTCTGCCAGCTGTGCAAGACAATAGATGGGAGGAGAGCTCAGGTGCGAGCAGGGAGACTAGTCGGGAGGCTGAGTAAAAAGAGGAGCATGGCAAATCCAAGGCAGCAGGGAGTCTGCACCTGGACCTTGCCTACAATTTCCTTTCCCTTCAGAGAACCGAGGCCGAAAACCGGTTCTAGACAGGGAGTGCAGGAGACCTGTTTCTTGCTAGTTTAAGAGATGACCACCAGAGGGCGCAAAACCCTAAAGAGACGATTGGAATCCGCCCGATTGAGTCCTGGGACCGCCAGAGAAGGTGCCCTCCCGCCGCCCAGTTAGATGGCTGACGCTGGGGCCCACAGGAGCCAGTCTTCAGTTGCTTTGCTAGAAAGTAGGGAGTAAACTGAAGGAATCCTGGACTGGGAGCCTGAAAATGTGAATTCTAACCCCTTCCCCACAGCTCCCTGACTTTCCCTCTCTGAGACCCCCACCTCCCTGCAAGAATCCTTGCCACTGCTTTCCCGTTAGCTTCCCCACCTGGCCCAGGCCCCCTACCCTCATTTCGGAAAGAGCCTGTGTAATGTAGGGGCTCAGAACCTGGTGTTTGAGCCACCTGGGTTTAACCCCCATTCCAACCACAAACTAGCTAAGTAACCTTGGGTCGAGTGACTTCACATCTCAAAGCCCCAGTTTCCATCTGTGTTAAATGAGAATCCTGACACATTCTCTTGCACAATTGCAGATTATTAGATAATGTCTGTTTAGCACAGTTGCTGGCACATAGTTACAGAAGATATGTTTATTATTCAAGTAGAAATTTGATTCACATCATTAGGTGCTTAATGAATTAATGAATCGCGGGGACTGGGGCTTTGCTGATAATTCCTTCTGTGGCTTTTGGCAAAATTCCTTCCGTTTTCTGAGCTTCAGTTTCTTCAACAGAGAAACAGGGGGTTAGGGAGTGGGTTGAGGATCCAGTGTTGCCATGAAGTGGCTTGGGTCACGGCTGTGGCATGGGTTCCATCCCTAACCCTGGGAAATTTCACATGTCATGGGCGTGGCCAAATAAATAAACAAATAAATGAAAGATTTCTTCCCCCCAAAAAAAAATACTAATATTGAATTTTTAAAAATATAGGGGGTTAGATCAGAGTGGATTTTCAGTAGGAGCCATTCTAGCCCAGGCACTCCAGGCTGTTTCTATTTCCCACCCTCCTTCCTCTCCTGCTCACTCCTACAACTTTCTTCCTTTCTTCCATCTATCCATCACTTATTCATTCAACAATTATTTATTGAGCATCTACTATATTCCAGGCGCAGGAAACAAAAGAGACCTGCATCAAAACAGGTGTCCATCGCTGATGGCCAGTCTGTTGGAAGCATGTTTGTTCAAAACCTTCTTTGTCCCCTCTCCCAGCAATCAATCTTGCAGGTTATTTCGTGTTTGGAACAGGAAAAAATTGTGCCAAGGGTTTATTTCTGTGCATCTCACACACACACACACACACACACACATTTATATATAACATTTGCAGCAGCGTTGTCATGGGAACCATTTTTTGGTATCTCTGGGCATGAAGGCTGCCCGAGAGTGGGGGAGCTTTTATGGAACACCCCCTGCATGCACTTTTGTGTGGTGCGAAATCCTGCTGGGAGAGTTCCCCAAGAGCCTTTGTCGGCCCTTTTGATCATTGCTGCCTATTTTTCTCCTTGATCTTGTCGGATGTGAGTGAAATTGACTGGGGGAACTGAATGTCAAGCTCAGTGACTGGCAGAGCAAGATCCCCTGGGACATCTGCCAATGAGCGGCGTGGATAGGTCAGCTTGGGCTTTTTGTCTTTTTAAACCCTTGATTTGGGAATGTTTAAGGCTTTGGGGAAGACTTGGATGAAAAGACAAAAGCAACCAGGCAATGTATTTTCAGAAACGACAGCTGCAGCAGCCGCTTTTGAACTTGGTAGGCAGTGCCAGAGCCGGGAGGGGCGGAGCGCCAGCGCAAGGGAGAGAAGGGCCGTGCTATTCACCACGCAGCTACCCTGGGCCTGGCCCCATCCTGGGTGCTTTGCATATATTATCTGCTGGAATCCTCAAATCCACCCTGTAAGATAGATGCCTTGGATCTTGGCAGGAAACCGGGATGGAGAGGAAAAGGGGCCTAGCCAGGAAGTGGCCAAGCTGTGAGATTCCAACTCCATCTGGGCTGACCCCCAGTGCCAAGGTCTGACCCACTGGACCACCCTCCGCAGCCAGGTTCCCCTCACTTCCAGGCCAGGAGTTGGGAGAAGGGGCAGCCAGGAACAGCAGCCCAGAAATTCAGTTCCGCACAAACCCCCAAGTCCAGGGGGCAGATCCAGCCGTGAGAGGAACACATCAAATCTGTGCAAATGCTACCTTCTCTCTCAGTATCAGAGCTGGCTGTTTGGACTGTGTGAGAACTTACTGTCTACCAGGCATTGCTTCACATTTTCCTGCAAAGTCTGTGAGGCCAGGAGTTCCTGTTGCTGCTCAGCAGTAACGAACGCGACTAGTATCCATGAAGAGTCGGGATCAATCCCTGGCCTCTCTCAGGGGTTTGAGGATCTGGTATTGCCATGAGCTGTGATGTAGCTCGCAGGTGTGGCTCGGATCCTGCATCACTGTGGCTGTGGCGTAGGCTGGCAGCTACAGCTTCGATTCAACCCCTAGCCTGGGAACGTCCATACAAAAAAAAAAAAAAAAAAAGAGAGAGAGAGAGTGAAGTCCAGAGAGGTTAAATGTCTTGTCCAAGATCACACAGCTAATGAGCTGAGCTCTGAACCCAGGCAACTGGGTTCCGGTGCCTGAGCTCTGAACCACGGTGCCTTTCCGGTCCCTGAGCTAGGTTTCTGTGTGTGCGCAGTTCTACATCTGAGCCACATGGACTCTCCCCACCCCACCCTCAAAGAGCTTCAGCCGTTTGAGAGACGAGGAAGAGGTAAAGGGAGAGAGAGGGAACAGAGCCCCTTGTTACTGACGATCTGCTGCACGGTCGGCACTGTGTTAGGTTTCTCCACCTCGCGACTTTGCTGGAACACTGGAACTACCATCATCCCCTTCCTATAGATTCGAGGACTCAAGGTCCAGCAGGGTAAGTGATTTGATTTGCTAAGGTCTCAGACCTGGGATATGAGCCAAGACCTACGTTTTCCAAAACCCAAGCCCTTGGCTGCAGAAGCAGGACAGCATTGTCCTGGGCCCTTCTCCCACATTTCTCAGCTATGATGCCAGAGTGGTGTTCCAGTGTCCTCCTGGGAACAGGGAAGGCCCCTCTAGAAACTCTTCTGGGGCAGAGGACTCTGATCTGCCCAAATCCAGGTGCTCCTCTGAATCTCCCAGATTAGGATTATACTCAGTAACTCAACCAGCATCCAGTCCTCAACTATTTATGGAGCGCCTCCTAGTGCCAGGCTCTGGGTGTGCAACAAGGAAAGCGAATCCTTGTCCCTGTCGGCAGGAGATTACCTTCTAGCAGAGGACGCCACACTACAAGTAAATACACGCGGGAAAGTGCAGGGAGCTGTGGGTGTGAATAAGAGAATACCGGGGCTGGGTTGATGACTGATGTGGGTGAGAAGGCTGTGAATATCATCACTTCGTGCGGTTGGCCAAAGCCGTGTGAAACGAAAGAGGTTTCTATTTTCCTTACGTTGAGAAAGCAGGTTGTGCTTTCTCCCCAACCCATTTCCAGCTTCACAGAAGAGGGAAACACGCAGATGTTTATCAAATATTTATTATGTACCAGATATGAGGCTATATAAGTCCCTTGTGCACACAGCGTGCTAGAATCACAGAAACTGTCCCAGCACAAAAGTAGCAGAAGGCAGGAATGGATTATATTTGTCTAGGAAGGAGGGGAATCAAGGAAAATTTGTCCCATAAGATGACACTTGAGGAGTTCCCCTTGTGGCTCAGCAGGTTGGGGATCTGGTGTTGTCACTGCTGAGGCTCCGGTCACTGCTGTGGCATGGGTTCGATCCCTGGCCTGATCCCTGGCCTGGGGAACTCCTACATGCCATGGGTACAGCCAAAAAGAAAAAAAAAATACTTGAGCTGGGTTTTGAAGGATAAATAGGAGCTTGCTAGGGAATCTGGGAGCAGGACTTACTCCAGGTGGAGGAAATAGCATCAGAAAGATTTGGAGATATGAAAATGAGTGGCTGTTCCGGGTGCATGTCAGCAAGGAAATGGTGGGAACCGAGGGTGCAGAGATTGCTAAAAGCCAGATGCAGTAGGGCCTTAGGTACCTGGCTGAGGAATCTGGCCTCTATCCAGCCCCCACTTGGCCTGCATAAGGATGAGAACCAAGCATCTTCTTTACTCTATTCAAGTAGAAGAAAACGAGGGTAGGGTGAAAAAGCATGATTGCCAAATTTGGGAAGCTGAAAAATGTTCATCTGCAGAATTAATTCTAAATCGCTTCTATTTTCATTCTCATGCTGGTGGGAAAGGCAGAGCATAGCAACACGCCTCAGCCATTTTTCCAGGTGTCTGGAGCCCTCGCAGGCCAGGCCAGGCCAGACTAGCAGGCTGGCTCCCACGGAGATCACTGGAGCCAGCCTGGTGCTTGACGCCAGCTGTGGGCATCTGGAAATCCAGCTTCCTCTTGTGGTCATTGGATAGGGGGAAAATCGGAATCCAGGATTTTCCCAAGGCAGTGAACTTGGCAGGTTGATTAAATGGCATTAGGCTTGACAAGGGCCAGGGGAAGGCTAGACCACCCAGGATAGAAGGACATGGTTCCTATATTCAGGATGGGATATGTGGGTTATTGTGTCAAGTCATCTTGGTTTAGAGAGTGCTGGAGCCCTGTTAGGCAGGTACTAGAGACCATTCACTGGGCCAGGCCTAGTGGCAGTGCAGGTTGATTTCAGTGACAGGGCAGCTCAGCTGGCTTGGTGTATAGGGGGGTCCTGCTAATAAGGCGTGGCACTTGTGATGTCAAATGCTGCCTTAACCAGACCTAGCAACCACCTCCTGAACGTGTTGGGTGACAGCAAGACAAGGAAGGAAGGAGGACCCTGTTAAGATTCACCCCCTACATATAGGCAGTGTTGGTACCCGGACCCTCACTGCAGTGTTAGGAGGATGAAATGGGTTAATACGTGCAAAGAGCTTCGCCCAGTGCCTGGCACATAGTGAGTGTGCAAGAAATGTTATTTTTGTTTTTATTAGCAGGATACATGAACAGTTTTTCTTTTGCTTGCTAGCTTATTTAATCCTCACAACAGTTCTAGGATAGAGGAATTAATAGGTTAAAAAAAAGTTTGCTTTTGGAGTTCCCGTTGTGGCACAGTGGTTAATGAATCCGACTAGGAACCATGAGGTTGCGGGTTCGATCCCTGGCCTTGCTAAGTGGGTTAAGGATCCGGCGTTGCCGTGAGCTGTGGCGTAGGTCGCAGACACGACTCAGATCCAGCGTTGCTGTGGCTGTGGCGTAGGCTGGCAGCCGTAGCTCCAATTCGACCCCTAGCCTGGGAACCTCCATATGCCACAGGTGCGGCCCTAAAAAGCAAAAAAAAAAAAAAAAGTTTGCTTTTCACAGTTGAGAAAAACTGAGGCACCATGGGGTTATGTGATTTGCTCAAGGACACACGGTTAAAAGGGGCAGTGCTATTAAGAACCTCTTACAACTCAATAACATTAAAAAAGAAAAAAAACTAAAATCCTAATTCAAAAATGGCCAAAGGACTAGAATAGGCACTTCTCTAAAGAAGGTATCAAATGGTCAGCGAGCGCATGAGAAGATCTTCAGTGTGCCTAACCATTAGGGAAAGTTCCACCTCACACCTATTAGTAGGGTGATTCATTTAAACAAAGAAAAAGAAAATAACCAGTGTTGGTGAGAATGTGGAGAAATTGGAAACCTTGTGCATTGCTGGTGGAATGTAAAATGCTGCAATTTGGACAGCCTAATTATGAATTCTGCCCAAGGTGGATCAGAGAAGAAAACGCTGAGGAGTCAGAATGTGGAATCTGGGCTCCATCTTCTTCATTCTTCGCCCATCCTCACCACCTGTGTCCCCACAGCATTCATCATTTGTGTCACTCAACAACTATTTATTGAGCCCTTTGGTATAAGCAAAACAATTCTCACATACCAGCTGCGTATCCTTCAGTTTACTCAATTCTGACACTATCCAGCTTACTGGTTAGGGAAGACCTCTCTGATAAGGTGAGATTATTTAGGAGTTCCCATTGTGGCGCAGTGGGTTACAAACCTGACTAGTATCCATGAGGATGCAAGATCGATCCCTGGCCTTGCTCAGTTGTTTAAGTATCCAGCCTTGCTGTGAGCTGTGGTGTAGGTTGCAGATGTGGCTTGGATCCCACATTGCTGTGGCAGAGGCTGGCAGCTGCAGCTCCCATTTGACCCCTACCCTGGAAACTTCCATATGCTGCAGGCACAGCCCTAAAAAAGCAAAAAAAAAAAAAAAAAAAAAAAAAAAAAGGGAGAATAGTAGGAGAGAAAAGCTCAGAGAGGTAAAGGTGGATGTTGGAGACAGAGATCGTATAGGGCTCCTTAGGTCATTGAACAGATTTTGGCTTTTATTCCAACTCAGCAGCCGGGACAGTGGAGGGTTCTGAGCAGAGAAGTGACATGATCTTAACTTTTTAGCAAAAATAATTATGGTAATTATTTAATTTGTAGGTCCAGTTACGTATCTCTCTTTCCTAGTAGATGTGGCCTCACAGTCCTCATTAGGGGCCCAGTACAGTGCCTGGTACACAGTTGTCACTCAGTAAATGCTTGGATTTTGTTTATTTGTTTGTTTGTTTGTCTTTTTAGGGCTGCACCTGCGGCGTATGGAGGTTCCCAGGCCAGGGGTCCAATAGGAGCTGTAGCCGCCAGCCTATGCCACAGCCACAGCAACGTGGGATCCGAGCTGTGTCTGCAACCTACACCACGGCTCACAGCAATGCCAGATCCTCAACCCACTGAGTGAGGCCAGGGTTGGAACTTGCATCCTCATGGATGCTAGTCAGATTCATTTCCGCTGAGCCATGACGGGAACTCCAAAAAATGCTTATTGAATTGAGTTCTAAAGGTTGGTTATGATTCCAGAGGAATGGCCCTGGAATGAGGAGGAATGGCTGATGCTTTAAGTGGGAAAACACTGGACCACGGAACCACCTTCTTAATGACAGGATGAGATCAGATAGTGAGAAACACCTGGTCCAGCAGTGAAAGGAGGTCGTGAGTTTCAGCCCGGGTTCTGCTGCTCACTTGCTTTGTAACCTTGAGAAAAATCCTTTCCTGTATCTGGGCTCTGTCTCTGAAACCAGGACACTGGGTAAGGCAATCCCTAAGGTACTTATAGTCCTGACTAAACTCTATTATAGTACTTAAAAAAATTATGGTATCTGCAAATAACATACAATTTACTGTATTAATCATTCTCTGATAATATTTTGTTAATTTTTATTTATCAGTATATTTGTATAAATATTCTCAGTAATTCTTATTCCAAAGATCATAATCTTAACTTCCTGATCTAAGGCTGTGTCAGTCTACGTATCACATGATATTTTAGTTCCCTCTTGCATCCTGGTGAAGCTGAAGTATCTGCTACTTCAGTGGCTTTGCGGGGCGCGGTGGTGTTTTGGGGTGGTCATGTCCAGGAACAGCTGAAAAATAGAAGACCAGTACACACTCTATGGGCAAAGGGATAGGACAACTTGGCCCCAGAAGTGGAACTGACTACAAGCTTTGCCCTGGAGGGAAAGAATCAAACTTTCTCACAGTATCTACTATGCCCTAGGCCTTGGTAATGCTCTGCACAGATCAGCTCCATTTAGTTTTGCTTTAATCTTTTATTTATTTATTTGGTCTTGCCCATGGCAGGTGGAAGTTTCCTGGCCAGGAATCAAACCCATGCCACGCCAGTGACAATGCTGGGTCCTTAACCCACTGAGCCATGAGGAAAATCCTGCTTTAATCTTTTAGAGGCAGACCTCCTGTCTTCATTTTGCAAATGGCCCAGAGAAGTTAGGAAACTTGGTTACAGTTGATCAGCTAGTCTGTCAAGGTTAGAATCTAGATCTCGGAGTTCCTGTCACGGCTCAGTGGTTAACGAATCCAACTAGGAACCATGAGGTTCTGAGTTCGATCCCTGGACTTGCTCAGCGGGTTAAGGATCTGGCATTGCCGTGAGCTGTGGTGTAGGTTGCAGACGCGGCTCGGATCCTGTGGGGCTGTGGTGTAGGCCAGTGGCTACAGCTCTGATTTGCCCTCTAGCCTGGGAACCTCCATATGCCACTAGTGCAGCTCTAGAAAAGGCAAAAAGCCAAAAAGCCAAAAAAAAAAAAAAAGAAGAAGAAGAATCTAGATCTCTAAGTTTACAACTTTTGAAAGGAATTAACACCCTCACATGGCACGGTACTACTGGACACTGTGACACTGGGCAGGGCCTGCTGGCACAGTTCCTTACTGAAGGACACTTGTTGCTGACTATGAATGAGTTTGCAGTATAGGGAATGGGGCAAAATCTTTCTTTACTTTTCCCTTAGGGGCTTCTCCCCTTCCATTCATGTCCATTTCAGATGGATGTGTGGTAGTTGCTCCTTCTTTGGTTTTTTTTCCTCTTCCTCCTTTCAGTTATTTTGCATTTTTTTAAAGTTCTAGCTTTTTATTTTATTTTTATTTATTTATTTATTTTGGTCTTTTGTCCTTTTAGGGCTGCACCCGCGGCATGTGGAGGTTTCCAGGCTAGGGGTCTAATCGGAGCTATAGCTGCTGGCCTATACTACAGCCACAGCAACACAGGATCAGAGCAGCATCTGCAACCTACACCACAGCTCACGGTAACGCTGGATCCTTAACCCACCAAGCGAGGCCAGGGATCGAACCCACAACCTCATGGTTCCTAGTCAGATTCGTTAACCACTGAGCCATGATGGGAACTCCTATTTTGTATTTTTTAAAATTCTTGGCCTCCCATCTCTATGTCTTAACTGCCTAGGGTCTAGACTTGAGTCACCAAGTTCTGAGCCCAGCTCTGTCTTGTTAGGCTTTGGGCGAGGTTTGCATGTCTCCTGCATCTAATAACATACAACCCTTCTATGGCTACTAAAGATGGCTTCTGTTGTGCTAAAAGCTCAATCCCCTCTGGGAGATAAATAATGAATGGGCCAGAGAACTCCAGCTTGCAAAAAAACACTTGAATATTTCCTTTTTCCTTTCCTTTCCTTTTTTTTTTTTTTTTTTAAGGGTTGCACCCGTGGCTTATGGAAGTTCCCAGGCTCGGGCTGAATTGGAGCTGTAGTGGCCGGCCTACACCACAGCCACAGCAATGTGGGATCTGTGCCTGCCACCTACACCTCAGCTCACGGCAATGCTGGATCCTGAACCCACTGAGGAGGCCAGGGATCAAACCTCCGTCCTCATGGATAATAGTTGGGTTTGTTACTGCTGAGCTACGACAGTAACTCCCCTGAATGTTTTCAATGAAGAAATTAAGGGGTCCGCCTGAGCCTAATCTAAAGTTCACTCAGACAAACAGCATAGTAATCCCATATAACAAAAAAGCAAAGCACCATCACCCAGCCAAGAAAAGAAGTACAAACCAAGTTTTCACTTGTCTGCTGGCTCTTTGAGGATGGAGAGGTATGTTGGTTCTGGGAGGGAACACGGGTCTCTGCTGGGGGCAGCATGGTGGGCTCTGGGAACAGTGGTCGGCTGGTTAAAAATACAAGGTTCCTCCTGTGGGCTAGCACTGCCTGCTCCAGATGCCTTGCCCCTCTCTCCCCGGGCAGTGAGGCCCGGCCTAGGCTCTGCAGTACCCAGGGCTTCTCCAGACTAACATCAAATCCTCTGGCAATTCATAATTATTCTGTCCTTTAGCAAGTTTTATACCCCATTTATTGAATGCTAGATATTAGGGATATTTCAAACCACCAGATAATGAATAATAATAGCTAGAAATGCATCCAACCATTACTAAGTGCCAGCAACTGGGCTAGGTTCTTTGTATTTGTTGTCTTCCCTTCCTTCCTTCCTCCCTCCCTCCCTTCCTTCCTGCTGTGTCCAGGACACGTGGAAGTTCCCAGAGATCGAACCTGTACCACAGCAGCAACCCATATTGCTGCTGCAGTGACAACACTGGACCCTTAACCCACTGCACCACAAGGGAACTCCCTATTGTCTTATTTCTCATGAAAGAGGTAGAGTCTCCATTTCACAGGTGAGAAAAACTGAGGCTTAGAGAGGTTAAGTGACTTCTCCAAGGTATACAACCAATCAGTGGCAGGGCTGAGAATCAAATGCAGGTAGTTTGATTATAATGGCTTACTCTGAATTGCTCAACACCGAGCTTTAAGCATCAGCTGCTGAAGGAACCTAAAGGAGGGGGGCCTAGCTCAGCCTGGGGAGTGAGGAAAGGCTGCTTGGAGGAAGTGAGGCCTAAGCCAAGCCTTGAAGCAGGAGCAGGAATTAGCCAAAGGGCTGAGAAGAGAGAGGATGGTTAGGGGTTGTAGTCTGCATTACAGGCCCCAAGGCAAGGGGGAGAATGGCTGTGTTTGCAGTGGAGCAAGGTTGCTGCAGCTCTATATTTGAGGTGGGAATGGCAGGATGGAAGCAGAATCCAGATCCTGAAGGGTCTTGAATTGAGACTGGATCTCGAAGCCAATGGGAAGCTATGGAGGGCTCTCAGAAGGCAAGCTCACAAAATCAGCTTCCTTTGTTGACAGCGCTTCTGGCCACTATGGGGAGGGTGCCCTGTAGAAGGCAATGTGGTAGATCAGAACAGGAGTCATACACCTGTGTCTGAATGACAGTGTTTCCACTTGAAAGTTATACCAGTTCCTTCTTCACATCTTTGAGCGGTTTCTTTATTTGTAAGTGGAATATCATAACCTCGAAGAGTTGTTGAGGTGAATGAGTTAATCTAAGCATAATACTTCAGAGTCATACCCTAGCACCCAGTTGGTGTTCAATAACACATAGCTGCTCTGTGTTAGTTGGGACGTGTTGAGTAGGGCAAGGCTTTTGGATGAAAGGAGAGTGCTCTACATTTTGACTTTGCTCCCCATAAGCCTTCTGCATGGATTGCCTGGGGCCAGAATCTTATCAGGGACTTTTACATCATTTTGCCCAAGGTCTATCCGTTTTAAGAGAGATAATGCTCATAAAGTGCTTAGCAAAGACCAGACACACAGTAATTGCCTGATGCTTGTAGCTATTAAGCTAGAAAATGAAACTAGCTCAGAAAAGAATAACAATTAAGCAATTATCAGTCTGTTATCACCCTAGTGTAAGTGAGAAGCCAAATTCTTTCCTGGGAACAGGTTTCCATTGAGCTGAGGAAGTTTGAGATCTGGAACATAGGAGAATCTAGGGAATGGCAGGACCACTTGGGAATTTTTCCTGGAGTCAGTCATGTCTAGAAAAGAGCACAGAATCCAATCCCAGGTAAACAGGTGTCACAGATCCAAATGGTTCAGGATTCTGGAGTGATGGAACAGTTCCTGCCTTCCTTCTGGAGATGGGGAACGATACTTCCTTTCCAACACTAGGAACCCTTGCCAGAAAGATACAGATGCATCGTCTAGATAGTTGCTTTTTCTGAGAAGTAGCTTTTGGGGTTCCCAGGGACTATTAAGAATTAAGCACCTACTATGTTTAGAGATTTATGTGAACTGAGAGGGAAAAAAAGGCAGTGTGAAGCAATAACGCGGGAGGCAGAACCCACTCTGTAGTTGTCTCTGCCAACTACACTCTCCATGTGACCTTGGGAAAGTCGTCGTTCCGTATTGAGCCTCGATTTTCTCAGCTCTTTGTGTTGTGTGATGGTATGAGCATCTCAGTCTCTTCATTTGTAAAATGATTAGTATCTATTTCTCAGGACTGCATGAGATAATGAATATGAAGTGCTCAGTGTCTGGTAACCGTTATTACCTGGCATGCTCCCGGATCTCTCTGTAACTTCTTTCTGCTCAGTGTCTCTGTGCTTGGACAAGACCCCAGTTGGGGGTGGAGTGTGTGCAGAGGGAGTGGAGTGGTTTTGGTTGGTCCTGCTGCTGAGAAAATAAGTTTATCAACAAGTAGGACCGGGGAAGCCGATCACTGGTTCACCGGTCAACGGGCGCTCCCGTCTTGGGGCAGGCCTTGGAAGAATCCGTCAGCAGAATCCTAAATTAAGGTTGCTGATTAGATAAGGCAGGTCAGATCAGGTCCCCAGGCAGCTTGGGAGGCGGCAAGCTTCCTTCAGATGAAGGTGGATGTAAGATCCAGGTTTGGCTCTGCCCTTTCCCGACTGGGTGACCTTGGGCCGGTCACTTTTCCTCTCCCAGCCTCAGGGTGCGCTGGACATGGGGCTCCTCATCCCACTCACCTCTCTGAACGGACGAGAGCTAAATGTCGACACAATGGACGGGATCAGCGTTAAGGGCCGGCGAGTGCTATTAGTTATGCTAATAGGTGCACTCCTAGGCAGGTTCCTATCCAGCGGTTTCACTCTGGATCAGCGGTTACTCCCACCTTAACTGAGGTTTCTCGCCTCACCGCCTCCCACCTCGGCGGACAGGGCTCTGGGGACCGCAGGCTCCAGGGCCGTCACCATTGTTCTCCGAGGCTGGGCGGCAGGGTAGGGCTCTCACAGACCAGACCTCGCCTTTGGTCTCTCCCTCCGCCCCGCACCCCCGCTGCAGCGAGCCTGGGAAGCCCCCCTCGCCGATCTTTCCCGAGGAAGCGAGTCCGTCCCAGAGAGCTCCCGAACGGCGGCCGAAGACGCTCCCGAGTATTTCCGAAGAATACCGACCGCTCGCAGTCTCCGGAAAGAGCCGAAGGGGCTTCCCACCCTCGGCCTCCCGAGCCACTCCGAAAAGGCCCGAAGTTTTCCGAGCGGCCGTCCTGCCGGACTGCTGGAGGCGGCCGCAGCGCCATGTTGGATGCTCTGCTCGTTGAGTGAAGAAAATCCGCCGGCATCGCCTGAGCCCCGCTACCGAGAAGGGCGCCGCTTCCCCCGGGGAGGGGGATAAAGACCCCCCGCCGCCGGCCCATGAGGATATTGCCGTGAAAGGTCCGGTCTCTCCGCCTCCTGCCCCCGCCGGGTCCGGCCCCCCCCCCGGGGTCGCGTTGTCACGGAGACCGGCAGCCGGTGGTGCTGGCCCGCGGGGCGGCTGCTGCTGCCGGCGGCGGCGGCGGCGGCGGCGGCGGCGGCGGCGGGCGTGTGTGACCGGCCCCGGCCCCCTCCTCCTCCTCCTCCCAGCCTCCCCCCGGCCCCCCGCTCCCGCCGCCTCCCCGGGTCTGCCCCCATCCCGCCCCCCCGCTGCCCCCGGCCCCTGCACCCCGGCGCGCCCGGTCCCGCTCTGGGGGGGTTGGTGGCTTCGCTTTGCCATGAGTTTACCGCAGAAACCGGCTCTGAAATCAGGCTCAGCGGCTGCAGCAGGAACCGGACCCGGCACCGGAGCGGCGGCGGCGGCGGCAGCAGCGGTACCGCCTCCTCACCCGGCAGCGGCGGCGGCAGCAGCGGCGGCGGCGGCGGCGGCGGCGGCCCCTCCTCACCCGAACATCAGGGCCCTCCAGACCCAGGCGCCCCAACAGTATCCTTTTCACCTTCCTGTCGGCCGTTCGGCTCTCTTCGCCGCAGACCAGGGGGGCTGAGGCCCCTCCGGGGACCCTCCTGCTGGCAGCCACAGCTCGGCCAGGGAAGGGGCTTCTCCTCCAGCCCACGCACCCGGCTTGGCCGGAGCTTTTGGGGTGCCCCGGCAGCAGCACTGCGGGGGACCCCGGGACCCGCTGCACTACTGTGAAGACTAGCTCCGTCGGCCTTGCTTCTGCAGCTCTTCCCTTTTGGAGCTGGGGACCCTCCCCTCCTCTCGCCTCTCCTCCCATAACACCACCCCCCCTTATTAGGCCGAATTTGCTGGTGCCGGGGACCAACCCTGCAGGGAAGGCTTTTCTCTGTTGTGAGGGCTACACCCTCCTCCTCATCTCTTTTCAGCTCCCCCTGCAGTGGGGCATAGTGGGCTTCCCTAAATATTATTAATACCTAATAAACTTTATTGGTAATTTTACTGTTTGAAACTAAAGTCAGCTGGTTCCGGAGGTAAGTTGGATTTTAAATCTACGGCGAAATTTTGCGGAAAGCACTCCCTCTGGCTAATGTTTTTTAGCGATTGGGAGAGTTGTGATGTGGTTTGTGGTGGAACGCGATCTAAGGAGGAAATGTTACACCGGACGCTTCCCTGTCTTTGACCTTTTTTAAAGGAAGAGGAAGTTAACTGACATTACCCATCACCCCGAAAAGTCTCACTTCTTGGAAGGCTCGTGTTATGCTGATTATTTTTAAAGAGCTTTAATTTTCATAGGCCTGATGACTGGAGGGTGCCAGGGCTCCTGGAGGAAAGTCTAGTATTGAATGTGTCTAATTTCATGTTATTTGCTCGATTGTAGAATTTTTGGACAGCTTTGATTGAAAAGACTTGGTGGCGAGGTATTTTAGTTAAAAACCAGCCGGTGAAGGTAAAACGTTGAGTTCATGAATTCCACGGAGATTTAGAGAGATACTATTACCTACCTGAGAATAACATTTCATCATGCACCCCTCCCCCCAATTGGTTGTATTTGTGTAAATCAATAAATAATCATTGCATGGTAGATGTGTTGTGTTTTTGTATTCGTGTCATCGTGTGTTTGACTTTTAGAGTAGGATGTTTGAGCAAATGAGAAGCTAACTGCTGTGAGGTCCACAGATTATTTCACAGTCTAGTTTGATGCTTGTCTGTATCCATTACTTGGCAAAGGGAAAGGTATCTCCCTTCTAGAGTCATTTCAGGTCATCGTTTTGGTTTCTTTCAAGTGTCATTTTCTCTTTTCTTTGAATGTTGTTATCCACATTTTTTTCAATCCAAGCGGTGTGGCGCAGAGTAAGATAAATTCCATTCCAGTGTGATGTGTGTACTGATTTCATAATGTTTAACTGCATGATTCTGTTCAATTAAGAATTGTTCAGCGATGAGAATGGTTAGTGATACCTTAGCCTATGTTGCCCATGGAAAACCTAGTTAGTTTTGATCAGTATCCCTAGTGGTTTTAACTGTAGGGGGGAAAAGTTGGCTAATGTACCTGCTTCAAGGTGAAGTTCAGTGCTGCATCTCTTAAACATACCTTTACTTAATGTGAAGTTGTGAGTTTAAATTCCTTTCTAATTTTTTTTTTTTTTTTGGTCTTGATTGCCTGAACTTGGTTAGGGCTGTAAGTTTCTGTACTGTGCCACCAAATAAGTTATTCATTACCTGCATCTTCGAGCTGTTTTGGAAATTAAACAAATGAAAGGAGGACCATAGTGTGTGTTCTTGACTACAAGGTGATAAGTAAGGACCAAAGTGCTGAATATGACAGTTCTTGGTGAGTTTGGTTGTTATTTGGACACAAAGAGCTGTGACTTCAGTGTGTCAAGTGTGCTTTTTTTCTCAATGCATTTCACAAAGGAAGGGCATATAAAAGCTGTGAGTTGGTTGCAACATAAAAGTAGTTACTAATATGGTAACAGTTGTTAAAGGGGATAAATTTAAGATGCAATTTCCAATGGGAATACTTTTTATACTTATGTGTAGTAATATAGGATACTTGGTTTTATGTGGCTTTAAGTTTTTACTTTGCCTCAGGTCATCAATGTTGGAATTTAATTTTCTTCTTAAGGCATCTCACAATTTTATTATCTTTGCTTTACACCTCGAAAGGTTACAGTTGCTAAAATCTAACCGCTTTTATAGTAAATCCGGTATAGATTGCTGATTTTATTAGAATAACCACTGGTGAACTGTTATTGGTAATGGGGAATTGGTTAAAAATGGATTAAAATAGCAATTTTGCTTCTCTGCACTGAGGGTGTATGAGAATTTGTATTTGACAAGTGATTATTGCATGGTAAGTTAATAACGTTGAAGCACTGAGGCTGGAGTGTGCAGTTGGGGTTGTTCTTTCTGTGGCGTAAATAACTCACTAGTTCCTCAAAATGTATAGGTGTGGCTACATTTGTGTTTTTTGTATGTTTTGGGTTTTTTTTTTTTTTTTGGGCTGCACCATTAGCCTGTAGAAGTTCCTGGGAGAGGGACTGAACCCATGCCACAGTTAAGACTTGTGTCACAGATGCGGCAATGCTGGATCCTTAACCTGCTGTGCCACAAGGGAGCTTCACTGTTTGAATTGAGTTAATAAGTTTAGATAATATTTTAAATTTGTAAAAATATTAGGAGATTCATGTAACAAGATGTCCTTTATTTGTGTTTAGTGTTCAGGTGACAAATCAGAAATAACTGAATTTAGGCGTTTCCCTAGTGGCTTGGCAGGTTAAGGATCTGGCATTGTCCTAGTGTGGTTCTGGTTATAGCTGTGATGCAGGTTGAATCCCTGGCCCAGGAACTTCTGCAGGCCACAAGTCTGGCCCCCCCCCCCAAAAAAAAGTTAAAAAAAATGATTTTGAATTTAAATTTAAATGGAGAGTTCCCACTGTGGCACAGCGGAAATGACTCTGACTAGGAACCATGAGGTTGCGGGTTTGATCTCTGGCCTCACTCAGTGGGTTAAGAATCTGGTGTTGCCGTGAGCTGTGGTGTAGGTCGCAAACGTGGCTTGGATCTTGTGTTGCTGTGGCTGTGGTGCAGGCTGGCAGCTATAGCTCTAATTAGACCCTCCCAGAGCCTGGGACCCTCCATATGCCATGAGTGCGACTCTAAAAAAAAAGAAAAAATTAAATAGAACCTTCTTAGGTAGGCATCAGTATGGCTTGGCAGGCTCTTAAGGCCATTTCAGGTAGAGGCTTATGACTGTTGAGAGGCAAGAGAAGGGGCCAGCAAGGGATGGGGCATGGCAGAGGGTGGGTGGGGGTGGAGGGAGATGAAAGAAGAAAATAAACCCTGATATAAGAAAGTGCTAATGGCAAGGGAGAAATATGCTTAGAGTTTTCATAACATAATCCAGTATGAATAGTTTATGAAATTGACACTTCAGGATACTTGCCTTGAGATTTGCTCCCCTCAGCTTCCCAGTATGAGGTTTCAAAAGGCTTTATTGAGAATTTCAACAGTGATTCTTAACCTTTTCTGGCTAACGAACAACTTTGACATTTTGATGAAAGCTTATAGATCCTTTCCGCAGAAAATTGTCCATGCGCAGAAAATCTTCCTTACATTTTTCAGAGAGTTCTTGGGTCCCCATTAAAAGCCTTGTTCTTTAAATGCAAATAGCTCACTCTTGAGATAATTAAAGATAAATGAGTTTCAATTTAGGTGTCCAAATAGTTCTGACTTAAACAGAACAATTTTGCAGTCTGTTATGAATACACAGTGTTCTATTTATATGGGAAGACTTCAGGATGTAATTTCTCTCAGGGCTGCTGACAGTTCTGGGGAGTCTAGTTACTGTTTGGGGGCAGTTGTTTTGGTTAAGAAAATCAGAGCAGTGGGTTCTTTAAAGAAACTAAATTTGGTAAAGGCCTGTCGTGACCTGAAAATGACTTGTGTCTTCAGCTGTTTTGTCTTAGATATGACATATATTAAAAGCAAATACTCTCTTTTGGGGGGTATTACAGTTTTCCTTTTTTTTTTTTGTAACCTATGTTGATTTTCAGTTTTATCTTATAGACTGAAGCCAATAATGTTAACTTCTTTTTTGCCTCTACCAAAGCTAAATCTGAATATTAACAATAATATTCATTTATTGAGTGCCTACTGTTCTAGGAGCCAAACATATATGATTTTATTTAATTCTCATAAGAACTCTAATGAGGTAGGTACTATCTCTTTTTCAGATGAGAAAACTGAAGTTTAGAGAAGTTCAGTAATGTTCCTAAGGTTGTCTGTTTAGTATTGTCTATCTAGTAGGCGGTGGAGTGCAGTTCAGACTGTATCACTGGCTCCAGAGCTTGTGAATGTCCTTTCTGCTCTGCCGTGCCACTTCTTACCAAGTGTGCACGTGGAAGTGGAAGGAAGGATACTGTCCCTTATTTGATAGCTAGGGGAAGTCGGTATACAGTAAAGGAGATCTATGGAGTGATCTAGAAAGCAGTGATACTGTACTTTGTTTTTAATTAGTTCATGGCCATTTACTGCTAGACATTCAAAGTAGGTTATCTTTATCTCATTGAACCTTAAAGCATAGGAACAGGCCTGCCGCATTTGATTCAGTGCGAGTTTCTGCTTGTTCAGGTATTAGTAAGACCTCCAGCAAAATACCTTTATAGCTAGAAACAAGAACTCTAGCACATGCAGTGGCCAGCAGTCTATTTACTCCTAAGCTCCACCATTGGCAAGGATGGATCTGTGCTTCTCGAGGGCAGATACTTTTGGAAGGTGAGAGGAGAGAGATCCATGTTGGATGGAGATAGAGAAGAAAGATGCCTGAGTCACATCAGCTCTTCCTCTGCTGCTGCTACACGCTGTCCTAAGCTTATGGGTATTTTCTGTCAAACTCTGAGAAATTAAACCACTTTAGGGCTAATGTGTTGCTTTTCCACATTGGAGTTTCCAATAAGATTTTTACAGAATAATCTGCTGAAAAATGTTTGAAAACCATGTTTTAAGTCACAGTAGGATTGCTATCTTTTAGGTGTTTATATTGGAGCTTTAATCTGAGTGACAAGTTTTAAAATTCATTTGTTCATTTATCCAGCACATACTTGTGTGTGCCATACTTGGTGTTAGGTCTGGGGTTGAAATCTTTGCCCTCAAAGAACTTGGTCCAGACAGGTAAACGGATAGAATAGCACGAGTAAAGTACAATAACTGCTCTAAGAGCCTACCTGGGGGAAGGAGGAATTAGCGCTTCCTAGAAGTTGTTAACATTTGAGCTAAATTAGAAGGATGACTAAAAATTACCCAGTGTTCACAGAGCTTTCTCCTGCCGGCAGACTTTTCCCAATTCCTTTGCTGTAGCTGCTGCAATAGAATTTAATTCCAAGTGGATTTCAGGTATGTTTCAGGTAGCAGGTTTTAGCAGAAGCTAGAAGGAGGTACCAGAGAACATGGCAGTCAAACCACAATTTCTGTAGATTCAAAGTATCTTCTGCATCATAATATGAGGAATTAGAGTATGGGAGGATATGTCATTTCATCTCTGTGATTTCCTTGTCTCTTTCCCACTCATTTCATAATATCCCCCTGCTCCTGATATTAAATTTTGGCTTGGAAACAGTACTTACTAGCCTTAAAATACAAGTGGATTTGACTTGGTGTATTGAGAAGTACACATGATTTGGAGTTAAAAAAAAAAGTCTGGATTTGAGTTTGGCTTTTCAATTTTTTTTTTTGGCTGCAGCTGTGGCATGTGGAAGTTCCAGGGCCAGGGATTGAACCCACGACACAGCAGTGACAATGCCAGGTCCTTGACCTGCTGTTCCATCAGGAAACTCCTGGCTTTTCCATTTTAATAGATGTGTTATACTGCTTTGGGCATCAATTTCCCCCTCTCTGAAATGAAGAGGTTAGATTAGTTTGCTAAGTGGTCCTCTTGAATTATAATGGCTTTTAATTCTGAAGATTATGGTTTGATGTCTGTTTTGTGATGGCAAGTAGACTGGAAGGATTTTTAGAGACCTATTAATGGTTTCTTAGACTGACTGATGGCCAGTGACATGTTTCTCTGCTGACTTACTGAGAGTAGAAGCATTCTAACATGGATCACAAGGGAAGACAACTTCATATAAGCTCATATAAGAAGCCTTTGGTTTTTGTCTTATTAATGTTAGATTTAGCCAAACAGACTGAAATGCCTCTAATTTTAGTAGTGAAACTGTGTAGGCTGTTGTGAAATTGCTTGAGGCCATAAAATAAGGTTGCCATGGTTGGATGCTGGCTTGCTCTGGGTGATGGTGCAGTTAGTTCATTATGAGGTATGAGGGAAAGTAAGGTCTGAAATAAACTCCTTTGATGAGAAACAATCTATTTTTACTTTAGGAATAATACTTTGAGCTAATATAATAGGAAATGAAGTATTTCCTCATTACTAGGCAGGCACCTGACTTTAAGCAATGTATAAACTACAGCTGAGATTTACATGGGTGAACTATTACAAGATCCCAGTATGCTTCTGAATTCTCAGATGGCTCCTAGTTCTTTGGCTTACTGCCAATAAGGAGGAGTGTTTTTCATTCTCCTATAGCCTTAGCTGAAATTTGAGATAGTTTAAACTATTAAAATACATTTGATAGAGTTCCCATCGTGGTGCAGCGGAAATGAATCCAACTAGTAGCCATGAGGTTGCGGGTTCGATTCCTGGCCTTGCTCAGTAGGTCAAGTATCTGGCCTTACTGTGAGCTGTGGGGTAGGTCACAGATGCGGCTTAGATCTGGCATGGCTGTGGCTGTGGCGTAGGCCGGCAGCTACAGCTGCGATTCGACCCGTAGCCTGGGAACCTCCATATGCTGCAGGTGCGGCCCTAAAAAGACAAAAAAAAAAGGTACATTTGAAATTTGTCAGTTTTTATGATCTTTATTAAACTAGTAGTTTTGTACTTTTTTGAGCTCTATGTGTGTGTTCCTGACTCTTCTGAGACATTAAATTTTTTTTTTTTTTTTGGCTTTTTAGGGCCACACCCGTGGCATATGTATGTTCCTGGGCTAGGGTTGGAATCAGCTACAGCTGCCGGCCTATACCACAGCCATAGCAAGACAGAATCTGAGCCGTGTCTGCGACCTACATCACAGTTCACGGCAGTGCTAGATCCTTAACCCACTGAGCGAGGCTGGGGATTGAACCCGTAGCCTCATGGTTCCTGTCGGATTTGTTTCCGCTGTGCCAGGATGGGAACTCCTGAGACATTAAATTTTATCAGTAGAGAATGTAAACTCCATAAAGGCAGAGGTTTTTGTTGCTTTTGTTCACTATTGAATTACCAGCACCAGAGTTCCCATTGTGGCTCAGCAGTAACTGATTAGTATCCATGAGGATGCCAGTTTTATTCTTGGCCTCATTGGGTTAAGGATCTGGCATTGCCATGAGCTCTGGTGTAGGTCGCAGATGCGGCTTGTTGCTGGCAGCTGTAGCTCCGATTTAACCAACCTAGCCTGGATATTTCTGTATGCCACAGGTGCAGCCCTAAAAAGACAAAAAAAAAAAAAAAAGAATTGCCAGCACCTATAACAGTGACTGGCAGGTAGTAAGAAGTCTGTAAATGTTTTCTGAATGAAAGTGTTGATTACGTTAGAGTCTGGCAATCAGTTTAAGATAAGTTTGGGGATAACATAGATGGTACAACAATATGCTTTTAGTACTCAAAACTGCCCTAAAATTGTTTACACTGATACGTAATTGAATTGAAAATAGTCCCATTATTTCAAGATGTTTTAAGCATTGACCTAGTTCACTAAGTCATCTAAAGTGGCCGAGTTGCATTTGAAGTACAGATACTGAGGATTAGAGTTTGTATAAAGGCCAAGCAGAAAAAACACTTATAGTCAAATGTTACTATTAAAAATTTTTTTGGCTGTGGCATGTGGAAGTTCCCAGGCTAGGGATCTGACCAGCAGTAACCCAAGCCACAGCAGTGACAATGCTGTGTCCTTAACCACTAGGCCACCAGGGAACTCCTAACAATTTTGTTTTATGATTAGAAGAGTAATACATCATCAAATCAGAACATTTTAAAAATATAGAAAAGTAAAGGGGGATCTCACTGTGGCTCAATTGGTTAAGAATCTGACTAGTATCCATGAGGATGCGGGTTTGATCCCTAGCCTTGCTCAGTGGGTTAAGGATCTGGTGTTGCTGTGAGTTGTGATGTAGGTCACAGATGCGGCTCAGATCCCGCGTTGCTGTGGCTGGCAGCTGCAGCTCTGATTCCACCCCTAGTCTGGAAGCTTCCATATGCCGCAGGTATGGCTCTAAAAAAAAAAAAAAGTGGGAGTTCCTATCCTGGCGCAGTGGTTAACGAATCTGACTAAGAATCATGAGGTTGCAGGTTCACTCCCTGGCCTTGCTCAGTAGGTTAACGATCCAGCGTTGCCATGAGCTGTGGTGTAGGCCGCAGACGAGGCTTGGACCCAATGTTGCTGTGGCTGTGGTGTAGGCTGGTGGGTACAGCTCCAATTAGACCCCTAGCCTGGGAACCTTCATATGCCGTGAGTGCAGCCCTAGAAAAGGCAAAAAGAAAAAAAAAAGTGAAAAGTCACCCATAATCTTAGTACACGGAGATAACCGCTATTAATATTTTGATATATTTCTTGTCCTTTTTTCTACGGTCTTTAATGGACTTAAAATCTGTTCTTTTTTTGTAACATAACTTTAGGTCAAATTACGTACAGGTTTGTATCTTGCTTATTTTGTTACTTAACTGCTAGCAGAAACTACTTTTTGAATAGTTTCATTCATCAATTTGCAATGAACTATTTTTGTTTCTTTGGAAAGATTTTCTTGGGGGTATTCTTTCACCTTTCCCTTGTAGCTCAGAAGTTATGACTGCACATTAGAAAGTGAATGGCTCAAACCTTTATCAAGATATGAAACTTTTTTGAATTATTATACCTATACTATTTTGGATTATTTATGGCATTAAAACTTGATGTAACTTCATAGATTCCCCCCCTACAATTATATACATCTTAAAAATTATCCCTTAAACCACCTTCATCCATATATTCAGTCATACTTTAAAAAGACGTGGTCAGGGTTATATTTACTAGTTATGAATTATATGCATGTGTGATATCACCTTGTTTTTGTTACTTCGTTTTCAGGAGATGTTAGTATTATATGGAGTGATTGAGAAGGGAGGAAAAGATTGGAAGGGGATTCATGTGGGGTTAGGGAAACAAGATTGAAGTATGGGAACAATTTTGGAATGACAAGGGGGAAAACTTGGTGACAATAGAAATTAAGTATGGCCAGTTTTGAACCGGAATACAATTTTACATTGGGAATGGAAATTACTGTACTTTGAAGATAGAACGGAGGAATGTAAGAAAAAAAGGTTGAATGAGATGACTCCTAACTCTAGCATGTAAGAAATAGAATTTGAACTGTGATCACTTTTTAAAACATTAAAAAGAAAAATTTAAGATTGTAGTCAGAATTTGGGGCAGAGGGGAATGGATTGTGGTGAGTGGGTAATGAGCATGAACAAAGATTTGGGCTTGAAATAAGCATAGTGTATGCTGGATTGTAAGGGTCCTGATCAGTATGCTTGGAGTGGAGGATTCTTGTGGTAGAATGCTTGAGATAATAGATCTAGATTCTAGAAGGCTTTGAGTATAAGAAGAGGTTAGATTGCCTTTTTTTTTTTTTGACAGCTTTATTGAGTTATAATTTGCATACAAGCCACTCATTTAGAACGTACAATTAGGTGGTTTTGAGTATATTTACAGAATTGTGCAACTATCACCACAAGCAATTTTAGAATGTTTTCATCACTCTCAAAATAAACCCATTATTAGACTCACCAGTTCCCCTCGTTCTTTCCGCCATAGGCAAGTTCTAATCTACTTTTAGCCTCCAGAGATTTGCCTATTCTGTATATTTTATTTAGATGGAATAATATGACTTGTTTTTTTGTGAGTGGTTTCTCTCTCACTTTGCATAATTTTTTATGGTCCATCTGTTATAACATGGATTAAGAACTTTTTAATTGTTGGAAAATATTCCAGGTAATCATGTTTTCTTCGTCTTGTTGATGAATATTTGAGTGATTTTTAACTTTTTTACTGTTGAGAATAATTATACTGTGAAGGTTTTTGTGTGGATGTATGTTTTCATTTCCCTTGAGCATATACCTTAGAGTACAGTTGTGGGGTTTTATGAGTAATTCTATGTTCAACATTTTGAGGAACTGCCAAATTGTTTCCCAGAGGGACTGTACCATTTTACATTCCTACCAGTAAAGTAATAAAGGTTCCAACACTGGTCATTATATGTCTTTTTGATTATAGGCCATGGTAGTGGGTGTGTAGTAGTATCTCATTGTGGTTTTGATTTGCTTTTCATTGATAACTAATGGTGTTGTGCATCTTTTTGTGGGCTTACTGGCCATTTGTTTTAGAGAAATGTCTGTTTAGATCCTTTGCCCAAGTTTTTAACTTGGTTGGTTGTCTTTTTTTTTTCTTTTTTGGTCTTGCCCATGGCATGTGAAAGTTCCTGGGTCAGGGACCAAACCTGCGTCATAGCAGTGACAGCGCTAGTTCCTTAACCTACTGTGTCACAAGGGAACTCCTTGGTTGTCTTTTTATTATCGAGTTGTAAGAGTTCTTTATATATTCTAGATACAAGTCCCTTTGCAGATAAAACATTTGCAGATATTTTTTTTCCCCATTCAGTGGGTAATCTTTTCACTTTCTTCATTCATAGTGTCCTTTGAAGTAAAAGGTTTTTACCTTTTTTTTTTTTTAAAGGGCCGCAGTTGTGGCATATGGAAGCTCCTAGGCTATGGGTCTAATCGGAGCTACAGCTGCTGGCCTACACCACAGCAACACCAGATCCAAGCCGAATCTGCGACCTACACCACAACGCATAGCAATGCTGGATCCTTAACCCACTGAGTGTGGCCAGGGATCAAACCCACATTCTTATGGATACTAGTCAGATTTGTTTCCGCTGAGCCATAGCAGAACTCCCAAAGGTTTTTTTACTTTTGATGAAGTCCGGTTTATCTCTTTCTCTTTTTGTAGGAGGTAGACTCTGTGCATGTGGAAGTTCCTGGGTCAGGGATTGAACTCATGCCACAGAGTGATCCAAGTACTGCAAGACAGTGCTGGATTCTTAACCTGCTGCGCCATAAGGAAATTCCTATCTGTTTTTCTCTTGTCATTTGTGTCTTAAGTGTCTAAGAGGATGCTTCTTGTGTCTGAGAAGACTTTGCCTAACTCAAGGTCATAAAGGTTTACTTCTGTTTTAAGAGTTTTTTAATTTTAGCTTTTATAGTTAGGTCTCTGATCCACTTTGAATTACTTTTTGTGTATGATGTGAAGTAGGAGTCCAAGTTCAGTATTTTGCATGTGGATATCCAGTTGTTTCAGTACTATTTATTGAAAAGACTACTCTTTCCTTGTTGAATTATCTTGGTATCTTGTCAAAAATCAGTTGCAGAGTTCTCGTTGTGGCGCAGAGGAAACGAATCTGACTAGGAACCTGGAGGTTCCGGATTCGATCCCTGGCCTTGCTCAGTGGGTTAAGGATCTGGCGTTGCCGTGAGCTGTGGTGTAGGTTGCAGATACGGCTCAGATGTGGTGTTACTGTGGCTGTGGTGTAGGCCAGCAGCAATAGCTCCGATACGTCTAGCCTGGGAACCTTCATATGCTGCAGGTGCGGCCCTAAAAACACAAAAAGCCAAAAAAAAAAAATCAGTTGCATTTCTTTTTTGTTGTTATCTATTGTGGGAAACTGATGAAAACAATAGTTTTGAGAATTTATTTGGTTGAGGTATACAAGTTGAAATAAGGAACAGAAAAGATTAGGAGAGTAGGAATGGCATCAAAACTACAAGTAAGGTTTTGTAATCCATTAATGTTTGAGATTTAGTGAGGTGTGCTTTTATAAAATATGGCCTATTGAGTAAATGAACTTTTGACCATTTTTACCTTTTGTATAATGCCTGGAAAACAGGAAAACTACTTGTCTGCTTCTGTTATTAAGGTAAGTTCCAATTAGGGAGTGATAACTTTGTGAGAAATAAAGTGTGGACATTTGACTACTTTGCTGTCCTATGAAAAACTGAAATTGTAAGTTACAAATTCTTAGGTTATTGTATTGCACATTGAGTGTTAGCTCTGCCTAAAGCCTTTATGTAAATCCTCCTGTACTGTGGCATATAGAAGTTCCCAGGCCAGGGATTGAATCTGAGCCACAGCTGAGAGCTACTCCAGAGCTGTGGCAATGCTGGATCCTTAACCCACTGCGCTGGGCTAGGGATTGAACCCGAGCCTCAGTAGCAACCCAGGTTGCTGCAGACAGCACTAGGTACTTAACCTGCTGCACCATAGTGGGAACTCCAAGCATTTATGTAATTTTCAAGTTAAATTTGACTATTTATTAGGTTGTATCCTCAGGCTATTCCTTTTAAAATTTCATTGTAATTGATATACAGTATTGTGCCAATTTCTGCAGTACATCTGCAGGCTTTTCTAATGTATATGTTATTATAAACAAAGTAGAAATATACTTCTATCCTCTAACAGGATTCTTTTTGCCATTTAGGAAAAGACCACATTAAAGAAGAGACTGTATGAACTTTCATGTCTGATAAAAACAGGGTTTATTTGCTTTGGATGAAGATTTTCCACACTCAAGAAATTTCTTTAATGACCTGAAATATTACAGTGTGAGAATGGGGTTGCTGCCTTTCTTTTTTTTTTTTTTTTGCTGTTTAGGGCTACACCTGCGGCAAGTAATTCTCAGGCTAGGGGTCGAATTGGAGCTGCAGCTGCTGGCCTACAGCACAGCTATAGCAACGCAGGATCCAAGCTGTGTCTGCGACTTACACCACTGCTCATGGCAACGCAGGATCCTTAACCCACTGATCAAGGCCAGGGATGGAACCATGTTCTCATGCATGCTAGTCAGGTTTGTAACCCACTGAGCCACAACGGGAACTCAAGGGTTGCTGCTTTTTAAGTTTCATAAATTACTATGCGTATCTTTAGTTTAGCTCTCACTAAATATGCAAAGGGAATGGTTCTTAATACCTTATGTAAAATTTTAAGGACATTAATGCCTGGTCTGTATTGTTGAGTCTTTGAGGCTAATAGGTTATGTTCAGCTGATACTTTCTTTTTCTTTCCGTTTTTGGCTGTCGCTTGGCATATGAAGCTCCCAGGCCAGGGGTCAGATCTGAGCCGCAGTTGTGACCTAAGCCACAGCCGCAGTGGTGCCAAATCCTTAACCCACTGTGCCAGGCTGGTGATCCAACCTGCGTCCTAGTGCTCCCAAGACACTGCCAGTCCATTACAGCCATAGCAGGAGCTCATCAACGGATACTTCCCATGTTACATTGTTGATTTTTTCAGAAATAATAGAATTTGGAACCAGTTCAACTTCTGGAGGTAACTGCTGTTTCAAAAGCAGACAGCAGAGTACTTGACCTTAGCTTATTACCTTTTATGCTGTGACTAAGTGTTATTTGGATGTGGTACATTTTAGGTAAGGCAGTGAAAACTGAGTACTGCTCTGGGAAGTCAGTGATTTCATTTTTAACCTTCAAAAATTCATACTTAAAAAATAAAAGCATATTAAGTATGCGTAAGCTTTTTTTTCCCCATTGTGTAAGTCTTTGCGGATCTCTTGGTCCAACTTTCTGGCCACCTCTCTCAGTGGCGTTTGTTCCAGAGGCTAAGGGAGATGAGGATAACTTGCCTGAGCATCACGTTTATGCCAGCTCAAGCTGATTGGAGATCTTTAATGACAGGAACCACTTTGAGCTACTACTGGGGTAACCAAAGGTGCCCTTTCTCCTGTAGCGGTCCTTCATGGTTTGGATGATAAATTATGTGGTCACCCTACCTAGTAACCATTATGTAGCTTAGAAAATTTTCTGTCTTTTGCTATTTCTAGTAACATTACTAAAATGTTTTGTGAGGCAGCAAAACATTTAAAATCCTTGGGTCCAACAATTTGTATTTAATCTTGTGGTTATCGTAGAGGTCTTTGACATTAATGTGTGGACTCAGTAAAAGCAAAGTATTGTCAGTACCCTTAAAAAAAAAAGACTATTAAAATATGTTTTAGATTTCTAGAAAACCTGCCAGAGTAGTAGTAAGAGTTCCTTTATATTTCTCACCTCCTTCACCCACTGTTAACATCATCCATAACCACACTACAATGGTCAGGAATAGGAAATTGGTGTTCTTGTGGCTCAGCAGGTTAAGGATCCAGCATTGTCACTGCTATGGCTTGGGTCGCTGCTTTGGTTTAGGTTGCTGCTGTGGTGCGGGTTTGATCCTTGGCCCAAGAATTTCGCATGCCCCAGATGCCGCAGAGAAAACAAAAACAAAACCAGGAAATTAACTTTGATACAATACTTTCAGCTAAACTGCAGACCTTATTAAAAATTTTTTACCAGTTTCTCCACTATACATTTTCTCTTCTAGCATCCCACATTGTGTTTAGTTGTTATTTTTCCTTAGTCTCCTCTAGCCTTTAATTGTTCTTCATGCCCTTGATGCCTTTGAAGATTACCAATCTTTTTTTTTGTAGAATATCCCTCATTTTGGGTTTATTTGATATTCTCTCATGATCAGAATGAGGTTGTGAATTTTGGTAAGGATTTCATTCCTTAAAATGCATTCCAAAATTCATTCTTTCAAAGTGTATCATATCAAGAAGCTCATAAAATCAGTATGTAGTGATTACTTTGTTAAATTGCTGACTGTGTCTTTTCTGCTGTGGAGTTACTACTGTCTTTCCCTTTGTAGTTGATAAGTATGTTGTGGAAGACTTTGCAAATAATGTTTCTCCTCAAATTTTGGCCAACTAATTTTTAGCCCCTCGGGGTCTTACGTGCAACGTTTATTAAGTTTGCGGTTTTGTAATTGGGACTTTCAGTTTCTTTCCTTTCCATTTATTAATTGTAGTGCTGCTGTGAGGAAGCGCTCTCCTCCATTTATTTATCCTTTTATATCATCACAGAGTCAGATATGCATTTATTACAGTTATTTTGTTGCTCAGATTATTCCAGCTGTGGCCATAAGGAATTTCTTCAGATTGGCACCTGTGTTTTTCCACCCAGCCACGGACTTTTTTTTTTTTTTAAGCATTTCTTTAGTTTCTATCACCACAGAATGTTTCAGGTTCATATTGTATTTTCCCTGCCTCAGTGTTGGGATTAGCCACTTCTCCAAACAGTCTTTTTATTGGAGAATGGTGTTAGTGACCAAGATCTGGGCCTAAGTGGGTTTGGTGTTACTGGATTCTCTGCTACCCAGTTTCTGTTTTCCCCTTTTTTTTCCACCTATACTTATAGGTAACCATTCTCTTTAATTCCTGGTTTGTCTTTCTTGTATTTCTTTTACACAAATGAGTAGATTCCTATACGTTTTCTTTTCCTTTTATTTGGTCTTTTGTCTTTTTAGGACCTCACCTGCGGCATATGGAGGTTCCCAGGCTAGGGGTCGAATTGGAGCTGTAGCTGCCAGCCTACACCACAGCCACAGCAATGCAGGATCCAGGACGCATCTGTGACTTACACTGTAGTCCACGGCAGTGCTGGATCCTTAACCCCCTGAGTGAGGCCAGGGATTGAATCTGTGTCCTCATGGGTACTAGTCGGTTCTTTAACCACTGAGCCATGACAGGAACTTCCGTATACATTTTCTTTTATCCTTCTTCTTACATGAAAGTAGCCATGTCGTCATGGTGAATCCCTTAACCTCCTTGAGTTCCAGTTTTCTTTCTTTCTTTTTTTTGAAAGTTCCAATTTTTTCATCTGTAAATGAGGGAAAATAACACCTCCCCCTTTTTCACAGTGTTATGTTAATGACTGAGATAATGAAAGAGAAAATACTTTCTAAACTTTATGGTGTAGTTTATGGGCAGCAGCATTAGTGATTTCTGTCCAGGGAAAAGACCTGACTTATATTTGACATTGTAACATAGTACCAGAAGTTTTTTGTTATTGTGAAACAATTTGAGAATTAAAATACACTTCTTTGTTGCTCTGGCTTTTCATTTTCATTATTTTTTTTTTTTTTTACCAATTTCCAGGTTATTACAGCATATTTTAGTTTTGAGGTTTGCCAGTGTCTGAGTTCCCCAAGAATCATGATTTTAGTTTATATTAAAACTTGGTCAGATTTTAAAAGTGTTTCTGTTCACATAGTAGATAAAAGAAGGAAATGTGTAGAAGTTTTTGTTTTTGCCTGCGCCCCCTATCCCAAGACTTGAAGGGTTTTTATGTTTGGGTTGTATTGGGACCTGTAGGTCCAGTGTTTTCACCTTGTATCTAACAGTTTGAGTTTACCTAAGAGTACATTCTTCTAATGAAATTTAAAGTCAGAGATATACTCTAGTTTTCCCTGTGGAACCCATGGATTGTTTTTTATGTTAAATTTTGAATACCAGGCCTGGTGAATTGTTTTACTTGAAGGAGCTAAACTGCAATAGAAATTTATAGAAATTTAGTCATTAAAAGTTCATATACACTTTTTTTTTCCTTTTTGCTTTTTAGGGCCACACCTACAGCATATGAATGTTCCCAGGCTAGGGATAATTGGAGTAGCAGCTGCCAGCCTAAACGACAGCCACAGCAATACCAGATTTGAGCTGTGTCTGCAACCTACACCTTAGCCCACGGCAATGCCGGATCCCCAACCCACTGAGCGAGGCCAGAGATTGAACCCTTATCCTTGTGGATACTAGTTGAGTTCCTTATGGCTGAGCCACAATGGGAACTTCCATAAGCACTTTTAAAATTACAACCACCTTTCTTTTTTCTTTCAAGGAAGAAAGAGATTTGATTTTCCTTGATAGAAGTAAACAGTTAAAACTGAGTCCAAGGCTGAGACTGGAAAGTTATGCTGTTGAGGGGTAATCAACAGCATAGAATTTAATTTTATATCATAAGATATAGTTTCATATTTAATTGGGATTAAATTTTATATAATTTGAGGTAGTGGGCAGATAGATTCAGTTTAGGACATGTTGGATATGAAATGAATGGAATGTCTCATTCCTTTAACAAATGGAGATAACTAGACATGTTTGGAAACAGGGAAATGAAAGTCACATAAGCAGAAAGAGCTGGGTAAACCAGTCTGTGAAAATGTAAGCATAATGGAGAACTTGAAGAGAAAAGCAAAGGTCGCAAGTTCAGGCAGTGTCTAGTGATTTGATGAAGAGGATGAAACTGGGAAAAAGAGGAAGATTCTGGAGTTCCCGTCGTGGCTCAGTGGTTAATGAATCCGCCTAGGAACCATGAGGTTGCAGGTTCGATCCCTGGCCTTGCTCAGTGGGTTAAGGATCTGGCGTTGCCATGAGCTGTGGTGTAGGTTGCAGACGTGGCTCGGATCTTGCGTTGCTGTGGCTCTGGCATAGGCCAGCGGCTACAGCTCCAATTAGACCCCTAGCCTGGGAACTTCCATATGCTGTGAAGGCGGCCTTAGAGAAGGCAAAAAGACAAAAAAAAAAAAGAGAAGAGGAAGCTTCTGAAAAGAGAAAAGAGAACCAAGAAAGCACAATCTTTTTAGGCTTTCTAAATTAGGTTCCCACTGAGCTCTATGTAGTTTGAGAAAGTGACATTTAATACTTGACAGGTAGCCTTTTGATATAAACGCCACACTTTGCTTAAGTAATTGTTGCTGCATTTAAAGAAGATTGGAGACTGAAGAGAAATTTCTTTCTCATTCTTTGCAAGCCTAAGTTAGGGAAGTTATATTTAAATCTGTACTTGTGCTTATTTTCTATAATAATGGCATACTTTATAATAAAAAACTTCAAAAATAGCTACATTTTATATTATCTACTTAAATACTTCTAGGCTGTCGTTACTAGGGTTCTGGGCGCAGTTATTCTGAAATCATTAATTTGAATTTACTTTTTGGGGGGAGCTGCAGTGTGCAGCCTAGATTGATGTGGTATCTTAGTTCCTAGACCAGGGATTAAACCCAGGCCGGGGAAAAAAAAAAAAATGAGTTCCCGTCATGGCTCAGCGGAAACGAATCCGATTAGGAATCATGAAGTTGCGGGTTCAATCCCTGGCATTACTTAGTGGGTTAAGGGTCTGGCGTTGCCATGAGCTGTGGTGTAGGTCACAGATGCTGCTTGGATCTGGTGTTGCTGGGGCTCTGGCGTGGGCCAGCGGCTACAGCTCTGATTAGACCCCTAGCCTGAAACCTCCACATGCTGCAAGTGCGGCACTAAAAACAACAAAAGACCAAAAAAAAAAAAAAAAAGCTGCAGTGGCAAAGGCATTAGAGTACAAGGGAACTCCCTGAATTCACATTTAAAAAATTAAAAAAAATTTTTATTAAAGCATAGTTGATTTTTTAAAGACTTTTTTGTGGAGTTCCCATCGTGGCACAGCAGTTTAACAAATCCAACTAGGAACCATGAGGTTGCGGGTTCGATCCCTGGCCTTGCTCAGTGGGTTAAGGATCTGGCGTTGCCGTGAGCTGTGGTGTAGGTCGCAGATGTGGCTTGAATCTGGCGTTGCTGTGGCTGTGGTGTAGGGCGGCAGCTGTAGCTCCGATTCGACGCCTAGCCTGGGAACCTCCGTATGCTGCGGGGATGGCCATAAAAAGCAAAAAAAAAAAGTTTTTTTTCAGTTCACATTTTCAGTATAAAAGATTTAAGGAGTGTCCATTGTGCTCAGTGGTGACCAACCCGACTAGTATCCATGAGGATGGGGTTTCGATTCCTGGCCCTGTTTACTGGGTTAAGGATCCCGTGAGCTCCACCAGAGCTTGCTGTGAGCTTTGGTGTAGGTTGCAGATGTGGCTTGGATCCTGATTTGCCTTGGCTGTGGCCTAGGCTGGCAGCCGCCTCTCCTATTTGACCCTAGCCAGGGAACTTCCATATGCTACAAGTTCAGCCTTAAAAAAAAAAAAAGATTTTATTTGCTAATTAGGAATTAGGCATAGCATAATGAACTCAGTGTTACCACCCTTAATTGATAAATGTTAAGCAGAAGAAAAGGAACTGATATTTTAGTTAGCCAGTCTTTGCCTCATTATTGTGGATTTACATATAATTTCTTAGGTGTTTTGAAACAGTGAAAGTAGCTTGTGGATGATGAATTTGTGGACCTAAGAAGTCTGGCTTACAAGTTGGGAACTGCTTTGTTAGCCTAGTATTTGCACCACCTGGGAACTGGTGCTTTGGCAAGCTGTTTTGCATGGAATGTAAAACAAAACAAGGTTGGGATACTTTCTCCATAGGTCCAAAAGAAAAATGCTTTCTTGTTTACCTGTTCCAGCTTAGTCATTCAGTAGATGTTTATTGAGCACTGACAATGTGTCCTGGGCTGAGCACTGAGGAATTAGACATAAGTCATAGTCTTTGCCCTCAGGAAATTTTCAGCCCTAGTGTGGAGAGATAGGTATGTAAAAGAGTAAGTAAGCAGAAATCAGTAAGTCCAGGGCCTGTGAGAGCTCTGAGGAGGGCCAGTTCTTACTTGGGACTTTAAAGTAGGTTGTATATACTTTTCCTAGGAATGACTTTCAGTTTCTTTACTTTTTTATCTGCAGTTTTCCAAATTTATAAAACGTGTATATATTTTTGTTCAAGATACTTGGAGCTAGGTAAATTTTCATAGTTGTTACACCGCCTGCATTTAAAGATCACTTGCACTTTATTTTAAAAAATTCATAGTTCTGTTTCAAGTTTCAGCCTTTGTTTACAGTTGGTATATGGTTAGTAGCAGATTCATGGTGGATAGCTTAGAAGTTTATAGTTTAAAAGGAATATTGTCTTGGTACTCAAATAATGGCACCCTTAATAGTGAAAGTAGGAGTTGCCTTGTGGTGCATTGGGTTAAGGATCTGGTATTGTCACTGAAGTGGCCTGGGTTGCTTCTGTGGTGCCGGTTTGACTCTGGCTTGGGAACTTTCACATGCTGCTTATGCAGCCAAAAAAATAAGAGTGAAATTGCCTGCTGGCTAAAAAGACATCTTTTGTCATAGTGCTAAGGGGATATATGTTATTGTATATCTCTATATCTCCTTGTTAGTTCAGCTAGGAATTTGAATTAGGTTAATATGACTGCTTTTGAAGTGAAAAGGGAAATTGTTAAGGTGTAATGCCTAGATGAGTCATTGGGTATGAAACTAGGTATGAAAGCAATTGGGAGTTGTTTCTCAGCCCAATCTTTTTTGGGGGGGGGGCTGTGCTTGTGTCATGTAGAATTTCCTGTGGCAGGGATTGAATTCGCACTGTGATTGCAGCCTGCACCACAGCTGTGGCAGCTTTGATCCTTAACTCCTGCAGCACAAGGGAACTTCCATTTCATTCCTTTATTGGAAATCACAACTTTGAAAAATATATTTGGAGGGGTTCCCTTTTTTTTCCCACTAAAATTTTAAAATTATTTTAAAAATTATTATTTTTAGGATCCTTCTTATGACAGAAGGATTCCTAAAGATGAAACTCTTCGGTTCTGAGAAGTGAAACTGTTGAAAATACTCTAAACCAGAACAGGAGAAGGTAATTACATTGAGTTTCAGGTTGTTTGGCCTCTCTGACTCTCTCAAAAAAGATTAGCAGGAGTTCCCATCATGGCTCAGCGGTTAACGAATCCAGCTAGGAACCATGAGGTTGTAGGTTCGATCCCTGGCCTTGCTCAGTGGGTTAAGGATCCGGCGTTGCCGTGAGCTGTGGTGTAGGTTGCAGACGCGGCTCGGATCCCACATTGCTGTGGCTGTGGCGAAGGCCAGTGGCTACAGCTCTAGATAGACCCCCTAGCCTGGGAACCTCCATATGCCGCAGGTGCGGCCCTAGATAAGGCGAAAGACAAAAAAAAAAAAAAAAATTAGCAATTCATATTTTATCCACTTGTTCTCAGTTGCTTTAAACAAGCACAGAACCTGTGCTTTAAATAGTTAACAGCGTTGGGTGATTAAAAACAAAAGCACTTATTTATTTTTCTTACTGAAAGCACTTTTTCCTGCTTCTGAGCATGTATAACATTAGTAGTCTGTGGGGAGACCTGGGTTGTTGTGATTAGAGGCACACTCCTAGTTTTAAGAATGGTTTTTGAATGCTCTTTTAGAAACTTAATGTTCATTTTGCTTTGAGAAAAGAGATTGTTCACTGTGCTTTAGGAGCTGGTAGCTAATCTGATACTTCTTAGCCCTTAACTAAGAAAAAATGGAGCTTACTGACAATAGGTAGTTTTATAGGCTTGTGAAACCCAACAGCATGTTCAGCAATGTAAACAGTTGCAGCTATCTTTTGCTGGCTTCTCTGTTGTTTGAAGTATAATGAAACTGCTTCTCACAAATGGCCTCACCTGCTGACTCATCTTCCAGCCCCTTAACAACCATAGTATCTAGCATTATTTAATGCTGCAATTAAGAATAAAAGGAATCAGAATCTTAGAATGTGAGGGTTGTAATGGGTCATGGAATCCTTTAACTCAACTCTTCCTCAGATGGCCTCAGCTATTAGAAAGAAGGGTCATGGTGACGGATGCCATATTTTGATAGAATTCATGGTAAGAATTAGTGACACTGCTATTCAGAGTGCCATTAGAATCTTCTGAATGATCGAGGACTCTTTTTTGTCTAGAAATCCTTGAGATTTCCTTCAAAAATAACATATTATTCCTAGATTAGCTGTAAGTAGTGCAGGGGCAGCACACAGTTAATGCCTGCTGTATATATTGTAGGAGGACTGTGAGAAGTGAAATGTAAGATGGACGTTGTTCCTGAAAAATATCCAATCTGATTAGAAAATAGATGAGAAAGGAGTTGGAAACAATTAGTAGTCTACTTATTAATGAGTGTATGTAAACTGATTCACCTAATACTGACATTGTGAAGGAGGCTTGTATAAATTTATGTGAGCTTTTAGAGCAGTGGATGCAAAAAAATCGCTTGCGGAAGTGAGAACTTCCCAAATATTTTAATTCTATACACTGGAAATTACACTCCAGGAAACTGATGCAGAATTTCCACAGACAACACAGTGAAAACCATTGATTTAAAACAGTGGTTCTTGGGAGTTCCTGTTGTTGGCTCAGCAGTAACAAACCTGACTGAGTAACCATGTGGGTATGGGTTGGATCCCTGGCCTTGCTCAGTGGGTTATGTATCTGGCGTTGCTGTGAGCTGTGGTTGCAGAGATGGCTTGGATCTGGCATTGCCATGGCTGTGGTGTAGCCCGGCAGCTGCAGCTCTGATTCAGCCCCTAGCCTGGGAACTTTGATATGCTGCAAGTGTGGCCCTAAAAAAATAAAACAAAAACAGTGCTTCTGCGGAGTTTCCGTCATGGCTCAGCAGTTAATGAACCCTGCTAGCATCCATGAGGATGCGAGTTCGATCCCTGGCCTTGCTCAGTGGGTTAAGGATCTGGCGTTGCCATGAGCTGTGGTGTAGGTCCCAGATGCGGCTCAGATCATGCTTTGCTGTGGTTTTGGCATAGGCTGGCAGCTACAGCTCCGAATGGACCCCTCGCCTGGGAACATCCATATGCTGCGGGTGTGGCCCTAAAAGCCAAAAAAAAAAAAGCCCATGGTTCTAGGAGTTCCCATTGGCGCAACCGGGTCGGTGGTGTCTTGGGAGCACTGGGATGCAGGTTCTGTCCCTGGCCAGGCATAGTGGGTTAAGGTTCCGGCTTTGCCACAGCTTCAGCTCAGGTTGCAACTCTAGCTCATATCTAATCCCTGGCCCAGGAGAACTCCATATGCCGTGGGGTGGCCAAAAAACAAAGGAAAAAAAATAAAACAGTGCTTTTAAGTTTTTCTTTCTTTCTTTCTTTCTTTTTTGTCTGCGCCTGCAACATGTGAAAGTTCCCGGGCCAGGGACTGAAGCGAAGCCACAGCAGTAGTGACAACACTGAATCCTTAACCGCTAGGCCACCAGGGAATTCCTAGTATATATTTTTTTAATATCAAGACCCCTGTACATTATTAAATATTCTTGAGGACCTCAGAGCTTTTGTTGTGTGTTCTATATCTGTTGATAATTACAATGTTAGATATTAAAACAAAAACTTAATTTTCATTTAATTAAAAAGACAAACCCATTAGAGGTTAACTTTTATAGTTTTTAAGATGAAAAATAATTTTTTCAAAATTAAAATTAGTGAGGAGTGGTATTTTATATTTTTGCAGATCTTTAATTTCTGGCTTAATAGAATTTAACTGGATTCTCATCTGCATCTGCATTAGTTCTGTCATACAGTGTTTTGTTTGAAGAAAATCTGGTCTCAGATAAGATTTGGGAAGGAGATTGGGAAGGCGAGGAGTATTTTAATGTCTTTCTCAGATAATTGTGTATATTCCTTATTACCAAAATTTGACAAAATTTAAAGGTTGTTTCCATTTGGAACCTGAAACCATGTTCATGAACTTTTCATGTACTTCAATCCGTTACTTTGTATTGTACTTCGAATGGATCTTTTACCTGTGCATGTTTTTGTAACATCATGTATTGGTCGTTTGGAAAACAATAGTTAGCTAAATTGTGCAGATTTTTCAAATGTTGATATATTTCATTGTACAGGGTTTGGGAAATTCCTGTTTTGGTCCAGTGCGTGGGAGCTCATGGTGGTAGATACTGGCTCAGATGAGACTTGTGAAGTCTGGAATGGTAATTGGAGTTACATTGGGAACCTGCCTTTGGGTTGGAGGGAAATGGATTTTATTTTCCTAAAGAAGATCCATGTTGAAGGCTCTGAAAATGGGGCATTTTATTGTCCTTGTTCCTTTTCCTAGTGTTAACAGGTTTGATTTATTCCATTAAGGGATATAAACCTGGAAATAGTTGGCTTTTTCAAATAAATTTCTTAACCAGGAGGAATTTCTGTGATGGAATGTGCAGGTGTACTTTTGAGCAGGGCTGCTCTTTCTCAATGCTTGGTTCCCTGTCAGTTTTAGATCTGGGAGTCTTTATAACCTCTTCTAAGCCTTTTAATCTCCCCATTCTCCCATCAAAGATGGACCTCAGAAATCCAGTTAGAGTTTACCTCGTGGAATTGCTTTCAGTTCTTCCCCAGGCCCTGCCACCATCTTCCCTTTTTTGAATTTAGTCTCTTTTACTAAACAGGTATCTAGGGTGAGACAGAGACTAAAATGATTCTCTTTTTCCATGTGGAATGGATGAGACAGTTTGACCTAGGAGTTTGCTTGTTGTGCCGAAGGATTATGTTGAAATCAACTTTTTTTAAAAAAAATCTGCTTTTACATTATTGCACCTTGAAAATCAGTGTTCAAATAAAATTGATTGTTGTCATGCCGTCATTTATAGTAGCAAACCTTTAGAAACATGCTGAAGGCCTAGTAATAGAGTTCTGGGCAAATTCTGGAGCTTACTATACATTGAAATACTATGTAACCCTTAAAATGCGGCAAAACATGTATTGGCATAAAAATGTCCATGTTTATTCATGGAAGTCAGTTAAAAATAGCATATGTGATCAAATTTTAACAAAAATATATAGAGGAGTTCCCGTCGTGGCTCACTGGTTAACGAATTGACTAGGAACCATGAGGTTGCGGGTTTGATCCCTGACCTTGCTCAGTGGGTTAACAATCCGGCGTTGCCGCGAGCTGTGGTGTAGGTTGCAGATGCGGCTCAGATCATGCATTGCTGTGGCTGTGGTATAGGCCGGTGGCTACAGCTCCGATTTGACCCCTAGCCTGGGAACCTCCACATGCCGCGAGTGCAGCCCTAGAAAAGGCAATAAGACAAAAAAAAAAAAGAAAAAAAAATATATATTTATAGGGCTATTTCTGGTTGCTGGTAATTTTCTTTTTCTTTCTGTGCTAGGTGATTTTTGTTTACATTAGCCATGTATCACTTTAAAATTTTTTTTATTGAAGTCTAGTTGATTTATAGTGTGTTTCAGATGTACAGCAAAGTGAAGTTGTACATATACCTATATCCATTCTTTTTCAGATTCTTTTCCCAAATAGGTTATTGTAGAATACTGAGATACTGAGTAGAGGTCCTGCGTTATACAGTAGTTTTTTGTTGGTTATCTCTTTTACATAGGGTAGTGTTTTTATATGTGAATCCCAAACTAATTTATCCCCCCCATGTTTCCCATTTGGTAACCAAAAGTTTGTTTTCAAAATCTGTGAGTCTGTTTCTGTTTCGTAAATAAATTCATTTGTATCACTTCTAAAATCAGAGTCCACATATAGGTGATACATGATATTTGTTCTTCTCCAATTTACTTAGTATGATAAGCTCTAGGTCCATCCATGTTGCCACAAATGGCATTGTTCTGTTCTGTTTTATGGCTGTGAGTAATATTCCATTTTGTGTGTGTGTGTATGTGTATAATCTCACATCTTCTTTATCCATTCCTCTGTCAGTGGACATTTAGGTTGCTTCCATGCCTAGCTATTGTAATAGTGCTGCAGTGAACATTGGGGTGCATGTACCTTTTCAAATTAGGGTTTTCTCTAGATGAATGCCCAAGAGTGGAATTGCTGGATCGTATGATAGTTCTGTTTTTAGTTTTTTTGAGCAGCCTTCATACTGTTTTCCATAGTGGCTTTATCAATTTACATTCCCACCAACAGTGTAAGAGGGTTCTCTTTTCTCTGCACCCTCTCCAGCATTAATTGTAGACATTTTGATGATGGCCATTCTGGCTGGTATAGGTAGTACTTTATAGTAGTTTTGATTTAGTAATCGTACCAGTTCACATTCCCACCAGCAGTGAGAGGATTTCCCTTTCTCCACCCCATCTCCAGCATGCATTCTTTGCATGTATCACTTTTATAATCAGAAAAATAAAGCAATTTCTTTTTCAAAACGAAACTAAGCTAAAATGTGACTCCTTGCAAGTTCCTTGTTCAGCAAAGTCAGATTGAATTATATTCTTTTAAGAGAGTGAAGTTTTAAAATACATTTGTAGATTTTCAATAGGGAATCAAGGGAGAGAGGGAGCACTTTTTTAAAGTTAACTGTTAAATAAAAACTTTCTAAATAAATGTTTCCCAAGCATTCTGATTAAACTGATCTTTGCCACAGTAACAATACTTCCCAAATTTGTTTTCCTGACAAGAGAAAGTTTACTTTAAAAGAAAGAAACCTTACTTTAAAAGAAAGAAGCATTATTAAAAGAAAGAAGCCTTACTTTTAATGATATGGCAGATTAGTGTAACATTTTTTATGATGTCTCTTGTTTGTCACAGAGTTTCCTTTTTACAGTCCTTTGCCATCCTGTCCTTGCTGTCCTGGCTTTCGTCTGGGGCTGCAGCAGGGCTGAGCAAAAAATGGCTGCTGTTGCAGCATGGGCGTGCGTAGTATAGGACTTGGCTGCTGTGACGAAGCAGGAAGAGAAGCCTGGAGAGTGTGCTCTAGGTCAGGATTCTCTTAGGTTGCCAGGAGAATTAGGCTTTTCTTGTGGAAGAGATGCTACACTGCAGATTCCACTTATGGGAGCAAATGCCGCTGTGTATTGGGATTTATAGCCTTAGCAGAGGAACCACCCATTCTCTGCAGGAGTAAGAAATCTTAGCATATGCTGTCATTCACTGAGCAGGATGGGCCATTTTTAGAAAGCAGTAGCAAGGTTTATGTGTCTGTTTCAGTTGATGACAGAGAAGTGTCCAGAATTATGGTGATTTCTGGCTTGGTGGGTCAGAATAGGTGACATATAGTACATACGGTAGAGGATTTAAAAGATCTGTCCTGGAGTTCCCGTCATAGCTCAGTGGAAACGAATCCGACTAGGAACCGTGACGTTTCAGGTTTGATCCTTGACCTCGATCAGTGGGTTAAGGATCCCGCGTTGCCGTGAATTATGGTGTAGGTCACAGACACGGCTTGGATCTGGCGTTGCTGTGGCTGTAGCTCCAAGGGAGTCCTTCGTATGCCGTGGGTGTGGCTCTGGAAAAAAGAAAAAACAACAGGTCTGTCCCTGTGTTCAGCTTGTGTGAGTGGTACCGCACCACATCAGAAGTAAACCTAGAATGTTCGGTGAGAGATGGGGAGTGTTGTGAGTAGAGAATTGAGGTTGCTGTCTGTGTGGCTTAGGCCACACCCTAGAGTGAACACATTGCCGTTTGGATGGAGCGTGTTTGTGCCTGCGTTTCTGTCCTTTATGCCTGTGATTGGAGATGGGTATGATGTAGGAACACTGGGATATGCTGCTTGGAAACCAGTAAGATACAGTATATCTGGATGGGCAGTAACACACTACTTCATTCATATCTCTTTTAATATAAAGAGAAAGGCTTTTCTGCTTGAAAAAACAAACAAACAAACAAAAAAACTGTTCCTTTCTACAGAAAAGCCATGTGTAATCATTGTAAAAATCACAGGAAAAAAAAATCATTTAATAACTCCACTATCCGTTGATAACTGTTGTTAGCATTTGATATATTTCTTTGGAGGCATTTTTTTTCTTTGGCTGTTCCCAAGGCGTGCAGAAGTTCCAGGGAAAGGGGTTGAACCTGCGCCACAGCAGTGACAAAAGCCACAGCAGTGACAGTGCTGATCCTTAACCCAGTGTGCCACCAGGGAACTCTAGGAATTTTTAAATATGTGTGCATATTGGCATATATGTGTTTATGTACATATGTTTGCATGTTGTGAATCATAGTGAATATTATTTTTCTATTTTTAAGGTATTGATATATTCTCAATTCAGTAATATTCTGAGAGGGCTTTAATGGCTTTATGTAATTTTTGTGTGTGGCTGTACCACAATATATTTAAAACACATTCCTTATCATTGGATTATTATGTTAACAATTTTGTTATTAAAAGAAATGCTGGGAGTTCCTGTCATGGCTCAGTGGTTAACGAATCTGACTAGGAGTCATGAGGTTGCAGGTTTGATACCTAGCCTCGCTCAGTGGGTTAAGGATCTGGCGTTGCTGTGAGCGGTGGTGTAGGTTGCAGATGCGGCTGGGATCTGCCGTTGCTGTGGCTGTGCCATAGGCCGGCGGCTACAGCTCCGATTCGACCCCTAACCTGGGAACCTCCATATGCTGTGGGTGCAGCCCTAGAAAAGGCAAAAAGACAGAGACGGGCGCAGCGGAAACAAATCCGACTAGGAACCATGAGGTTGCAGGTTTGATCTCTGGCCTCGCTCAATGGGTTAAGGATCTGGCGTTGTTATGAGCTGTGGTGTAGGTTGCAGACATGGCTTGGATCTGGTGTTTCTGTGGCTCTGGCCTAGGCCAGCGGCAACAGCTCTGATTAGATCCCTAGCCTGGGAACCTCCATATGCTGTGGGTGTGGCCCTAAAATGACCAAAAAAAAAAAGAAATGCTGAGAGTGGCATCCTTGTGTATAATGTTTTGCAGTATTTCACATTTCTTTAATAAAGTGAAAATTACTGGGTCAGCAGGTGTGAACATTAGGATAATTGATACCTATTGCTGTATTTTTACCAGCGTATTCTAGTCTTTCAATTTTTTTTTCTTTTTTCTTTTTAGAGCTGCACCTGCAGCATTTGGAAGCTCCCAGGCTAGGGTCGAATTGGAGCTGCAGCTGCCAGCCTGTACCACAGCTGCAGCAATGCAGGATCCATGGTGCATCTGTGACCTTTCCTACAGCTTGCGACAACACTGGATCCTTAATGCACTGAGCAAGGCCAGGGATCGATCTCGAATTCGCATCGATACTAGTTGGTTTCTTAACCTGCTAAGCTACAGCAGGAACTCCTTTTTTTCTCCCTAGTCTTTCAATTTTTAAAAATTTGATAGGTGAAAATTATAGTTTTAATTTGTATTCTTATATTACTTATAAGATTTAGTGCCATGATTATTAGCTTTTATTTACTCTTTTGAAAATTATCTGTTTATATCCTAGGTTCATGTCTTTATTGAGATCTTATTTTCAAAACTTTTTGGCCACACCTGCAGCAGATGGAAGTTCCCAGGCAGGATGGAATCTGAGCTGCACCTGTGACCTCCTACACCACAGCTGTGGCAATGCCAGATTCTTTAACCCACTGCGCCAGGCTGGGAATTAAGTCGATTCCTCTTCAGTGACTTGAGCTACTGTAATCAGATTCTTTTTTTTTTTTTTGCTTTTTATGGCCGTATCTGCGGCATATGGAGGTTCCTAGGCTAGAGGTCTAATCGGAACTACAGCTGCCAGCCTGCACCGCAGCCACAGCAATGTGGGATCTGAGCCGTGTCTGTGACATACACTGCAGCTCAAAGCAATGCCAGATCCTTAACCCACTGAACGAGGCCAGGGATAGACCTTCAACCTCACAGTTCCTAGTCGCATTCGTTTCCACTGCACCACAATGGGAACTCCTGTAGTCAGATTCTTAACCCATTGTGCCACAGTGGAAACTCCCTAGTTTCAAAACTTATTAGAGATTCCCCGGTAGCGTAGTGGTTAAAGATTTGGTTGTTCCTTGGTGGCCTATGGGTTAAGGATTCGGAGTTGTTCCCTGGCCTGGGAACTTCACATGCTGTGGGTGCAGCCAAAAAGATGAAAAAACAAAAAACTTAGGAGTTCCCCTTGTGGCTTAGCAGGTTAAAAACCTGACATATTATTGTCTGTGAGGTTGTGGGTTTGATCCCTGGCTTCACTCAGTGGGTTAAGTATCTGGCATTGCAAGCTGTGGCTTAGGTCACAGATGTGGCTGATGTTGCTGTGGCTTTGGCACAGGCATGCAGCTGCAGCTCTTTGATTCCACCCCTAGCCTGGGAACTTACATATGCCACAGGTGCTGCTATGAAAAGAAAGAAAAAACAAAAACTTATTAAAATAATGGTGTTTGTGTTATAAAGAATACAGATTATATTGATTTATATCTCTATATTGTATATTTAAAAATATGAAAACGCTTCATTTTTATTTCCATCGTTAGAGCTTATCACAGTTGATAGTTCGACATGTTTCTTCTTACATACACTTTTGTATTTACATATTGAGAGAAAATGGAAAGGGAAAAGGGGAAGAGAGTCAGGGAGTGGGAGAGATGTAGAGGTTTTTAGAGGATGGACTCTAGAACTGGATTCTGTGTTTTTTTGTTTTTTTTTGGTCTTTTTGCCTTTATGTAGAGCCACACCCGCGGCATATGGAGGTTCCCAGGCTAGGGGTCTAACAAGAGCTGTAGCCGCCGGCCTATGCCACAGCCACAGCAACGCGGGATCCGAGCTGCGTCTGCAAACTACACCACAGCTCACGGCAACGCCAGATCGTTAACCCACTGAGCAAGGCCAGGGATCGAACCCGCAACCTCATGGTTCTTGGTTGGATTCGTTAACCACTGAGCCACGAAGGGAACTCCGGATTCTGTGGTTTTTATCCTAACTTAGGTTTGTATCCCAGCTCCCATGGTTTAGTGGCTATGTACTTTGGGTAAGTGATGACCCTTTTTGTGCCCCAGTGTCCTCATGTAAAAGAGGGAATTATAGACCTCTAGTACCTCAGGTTGTTGTGAGTATTAAATTAGTTATAAGATGCTTAAAATGGTACGTAGCACTTTGAATTCTGTAGTAATACAGTAATAGCTATTATTATGTTGTGTAAAAACATTGTAAGGGATTATACTGCACATGCTTACTGACTGCTTTTTCAGTTATCATATAAATCTTCCCCATACTGATACATATGGATTATTCCGTAGTCTGGTTGTACCATAATTGATTTAAATGTTTTGCTGTTCGGTGGATATTTGTTTAGTTTCTAGTTTTTTTGGTGTTAAAATCTGTAGTGCATATCCTAGTATATATGTGTGAGCATTTTAGTAGGATGGAGTCCTATGAATAGAATTGCTGAACTGGAATATATGTAAATGAAGAAATAATAAACATTTGGTGATTACTTTTTAATATCCAGGAATTTTTGTTTTCTCTCCTTTGTGTAGCAGTTGGAGTATTTTCTTGAATTCTTCATAGGTACTAATTAGAAATTTTAAAAAGTCTTTTTCTGTTTTGTGCACCATTTCTCTCCCTCCAGGGCTGGTTATGTTTGTTTATCTTAGTTCTTTAGTTTCTTAATGTCTGATGAGTGTTAGTTTCCATTCATATTCATTAATGAAGATGAGGTAGATTAGTAGAGTCAGTTGGCAGACTGATTCCCTGTAGTCGGGTAATGGGCCTTGAAGTTTTTGTGGGTGGGGCCTCACACTGAGAAGATTTTACTGTATTTGTGCCTTTGTTTTTTCTTGAAATAATTTTTCTAATGGCAAGTACTACTAATAACAGTGGACTATTTTCTGTTAAGATAATTCATGTTAGCAAGGTTTCAATATAGTCAGCTTTTTATGTATTTGGATACTATCTGTGTTTTGTGGAGTTTCTCATGCCCATTTTTTTCCCAGGTATACATCAGTTATGATTTTGGACTCCTGTCTTCTCACAAATAGATACTGTGAAGTGGAAATCCTAAAATTTCTAAAACTATCCATTTCTCTAGGGAATTTATTAATTTTTGAAGAATGAGCTTTATTTTTGCATAATTATTATTGCATTTGTTGTAGTATTTTCTAGACTTTCTTGTTGAAATGAAAAACTTCTGTGACTACTAATTTTTTTCATAGTCAAGTCCTCATCTAATAAACCATTTTAACACTTAAAAAGCACTTTTCTGATTTGTATACCTGTTAAAACCTTAGGTTAGACTTTCATATACTGTAGTTTTTTTTTCTGTGTGTGTGTGTGTTTTTGACATATCTAGGGCTGCACCCGCGACGTATGGAGGTTCCCATGCTAGGGGTCTAACAGGAGCTGTAGCTGCTAGCCTTTGCCACAGCCACAGCAACGCGGGATCCGAGCCACGTCTGCAACCTACACCATAGCTTGAGGCAACGCCGGATTGTGAACCCACTGAGCAAGGCCAGGGATCGAACCCACAACCTCATGGTTCCTAGTCGGATTCGTTAACCACTGAGCCACGACGGGAACTCCAGTATACTGTAGTTTTTACAGCCTTTCAGAATTTTGTGCAGTTGGCTAGGTTTTGACATGGATATCTGTATGTAAACAAATTTTAGCTACAGTATTGAGTACTAGATAATGAATAAACTGTACCATACACACTTGAATGTTTGTTTTCCTCAAGTGACATCACTGTGTATGTATATTTATAATTTTGTTTCAGATGCATTAAATATAAAATCTGAGTATAAAATACACTAGATACTTTGAGATATTGGTGAAGAACACTTAGAAGAAGAAACAGAACTTTGGAGTTGAACAAGTCTAGATTCTGGTTCTGTCATTTATAAATCATGGGATCTTTGGCAGTTTTCTTTTTATTTTTTTTTGGCAGTTTTCTTTTAATCTCACATTTATGAGTGTCAGTTTTCTTGATGGTAAGAGAGGGTTGATGATGCCTCAAAGGTTCTGCAGATTAAATAAGATGCCATCTGCAAAATACCAAGTATACCGTCTGGCATGTATTTAGTACCCAAGAGATGATGCAATTATAATCTAGCCTATTTAAATATTTTTATATTAAAAATATGCATCACATTTTATTTGCTGTTTAATAGTTTTTTCCTTTAATGATCCAAACCAATTTTTTTGTGTCACTAATAATTTGCCAGTTTTTTTAAATGACTAGAATTCCTTAGTATTGGTATTTCTTAACTTTTAGTTAATTCTCGGTAATCTATTTGGGTTATTTACATTTTCTTCTGTTATGAAGCACGGCACTAAACGTTCTTATACAAATAAGGTTTGTACTTGAATAGATATTTTTGGGGATAAATTATAGAAGTAGGTCAGTAGATGTGAAGAGAGAAGTAAGTCAGTATGAAATTGACCAAAAGTTATAAACATGAAGTTGTTCATAACTGTTGTGAATCTTAAAATAGTTTGATTCCTGTTCTGTTTAAACTTTTATTGTTTTTCTTCTTTTTTACTTTTGTATTATTTTGCTTTATTGTGTGTTTTTTTTTGTTTTTTCTTTTTTTGCCTTTTTAGGACTGCATCTGCAGCATATGCAAGTTCCCAGGCTTGGGGTCAAATTGGAGCTGTAGCTGCTACCCTATGCCACAGCCACAGCCATAGTAATGCCAGATCCGAGCCACATCCGCGAACTACACTGCAGCTCGCAGCAAGGCAGATCCTTTAACCCACTGAGTGAGGCTGGGGGTCAAACCTGCATCCTCATGGATACTAGTTGGATTCTTAACGGGCTGAGCCACAGTAGGAGCTCTGCTTTATTGTGTTCTAATTAGCCACTTTAAAATCTTTTTTATTACAAAGTAGGAGAAATAAATATAATGATATAAATAATTAAAGGGAACCAGGACTTCAGAAAAATGTAATTTTCCTGTTTGGCCAAGGAAATAATGCATTTGAAATACTGAATTACATAGCTAATTTAGTAGTTTTTATTTTCCTGTCTTGTAAACCAAATAACTTGTTCATGTTTTCTGTTTTTGGCAAACTTATCAGTTTAAATTGTATTCCAAAAGAAGGTAACCTTTAAAAAAATGTACGTAGAAGCAGCTACTACATAATCAGGAAAAAGCTTGAGTTTAAGTAGTAGCAAGTGAGTACCTGAATTCACTCTTAAGAATAGAATTTGTTCTCTTGGAATGGAGTATGCAGATTTAGAAAAGTAGAACTCATGCTTGTTGAAATATTAACTTATTGGAAAGAGTTTAGTTGATTGACTTTGTATCTCATCTGTAGTAATTGTTTTAGTTCCTAGCAAATGTCTTATAGACAAATACAGGTAGAATTAAAGAATCTTGGCACTATTAAGGCAGACTACACAGCATGAGTCATTTACTTTTCTGATCTTTTATTAATGACTGTGAGCTCCTTGAGGCCAAAAACTATCTTCTTTATCTGAGATAAGAATTTACAAATCAGATAATAGTTTGCAAATCATTGATGGATTTTTTTTTAAATGGTAATTTTTGGAAAGTGTATCTTCTTTATTCCTGACATTTATTGTTGTTGTGGATTGATAATAAATATTGAAAATATACGGGAGTTCCCATTGTGGCACAGCAGAAATGAATCTATCATCCATGAGGACACAGGTTCAATCCCTGGCCTTGCTCAGTGGGTTAAGGATCTGGCATTGCTGTGAGCTGGGGTGTAGGCTGCAGACCCGGCTCAGATCTGGCATTACTGTAGTTGTGACATAGGATGGTGGCTGCAGCTCCAATTCAATCTTTAACCTGGTTTTCAAACCCTAGCCTGGGAACTTCCATATGCCATGGGTGTGGCCCTGGAAAAAAAAAATTGAAAATACTCTTTTCTTTTTTTTTGTCTTTTCTAGGGCCATGCTTGTGGCATATGGAGGTTCCCAGGCTAGGGGTCTAACAGGAGCTGTAGTCACCGGCCTGCGCCGCAGCCACAGCAAGGTGGGATCCGAGTCGCGTCTGCAACCTACACCACAGCTCACGGCAACGCCAGATCCTTAACCCACTTAGCAATGCCAGGGATCGAACCCACAACCCCATGGTTCCTAGTCGGATTCGTTAACCACTGAGCCACAGCAGGAACTCCTGAAAATATTCTTAAGCAAGTATGCTATAAGGAGTTCCCGTCGTGGCACTGTGGAAGTGAATTCGACTAGGAACCATGAGGTTGTGGGTTTGATCCTTGGCCTCGCTCATTGGGTTAAGGATCCAGCACTGATTGCCATGAGCTGTGGTGTAGGTCGCAGACATGGCTCTAATCTGATGTTGCTGTGGCTGTGACTTAGGCCAGTAACTTTAGCTCTGATTGGACCCCAAGACTAGGAACCTCCATATGCTGCAGGTGCACCCCTAAAAAAAAAGTACTCTACCTGTCTGCATAATATGTATCTTTAAAGTTTGTGTTATTAAACCATAACTGTTAAGAATAAATTTTTAGTGTGGTGTCAGGCAGACTACTTTGCTGCAGTGAACATTCGTTCCAGTTTTGAAAAATGGAAATGATAATTTTTCCTAGGTTTATTTGAGAGCATTAAAATGTAAAGATCTTGGAACATTTGACACATGATATTTAGCTTAATAAGTGTAAGCTATAATGATTATAGTATAGCTATTCCTCATTTAAAATAAGTGTGTATTCTTGGAGTTCCTTCTGTGACTCACCAGGATTGGTGACATCTCTGGAAAACTGAGATGCAGGTTTGATCCCTGGTCCAGCACAATGGGTTAAGAATCTGGTGTTGCCGTGAGCTGCAGTGTAGGTTGCAGACGATGCTTGTATCTGGCGTTGCTGTGGTATAGGCTGGCAGCTACAGCTCAGTTTCAGTCTCTAGACTGGGAGCTTCCTTATGCCACTGGTGTGGCTCTAAAAAGAAAAATACATACACACTCACATCTTCCTAATCATATTTTGGAGTTGGGGTTTTTAGAGAGATAACTAAAGTTAAGACTCCTGACCTAGAAAATTGAAATGGTCAATTGTGAGTTAATTAGGTCTTGTGTGTATTATAAGTGACATTAAATTAGCTTAACTATTTGATTTGTACCTTTTCCGAGAGTTTTGAGTACTAGCACAATGCTTGGTCTTAGATTTGGAGTCTGTTCTTTGTTAAAATTCTTTTTTTTTTTTTTTTTTGTCTTTTTGCCTTTTCTAGGGCCGCACCCGCGGCATGTGGAGGTTCCCAGGCTAGGGGTCTAACAGGAGCTATAGCCGCTGGGCTTTGTCACAGCCACAGCAATGTGGGATCCGAGTCGCCTCTGCGACCTACACCACAGCTCACGGCAATGCCGGATCCTTAACCCACTGAGCGAGGCCAGGGATCGAACCTGCAACCTCATGGTTCCTAGTCAGATTCGTTAACCACTGAGCCACGACGGGAACTCCTGTTAAAATTCTTGATTTTTAATGATCAGGAAATGAATGATTCCTTTACTTCTCTGTAGAAATGTCCTTTAATTTTGATTTCTAGATTTACATTGTAATAGGACTTGGCAAATGATTACAGGAAGATATGCTTTCCTTTTGAAATATGCTGATTCTGGGACCTGGTTAAAAGTTAAAGGGCAAACCAGTCATTTGACACTTGACATCCTCTTAGAACTGTTTTATTATCAGTATCTGATTATTTATATTGACAAACTGTTGGGCACTGACAGCATTTATATGTTTTCTTTCCTGTTACGAAGTGAACTTTCTTCCAGCAAAGTTTATTTGTGCAGGCCTTTGTGCTAGGCCTCTGCACAAACGAGCAAGGCATAGTCCTGCCCTTGTTTTTATTGAGGGTTATTAGGATTACTATAAACCTGCGTAGTAGTTTTTAAACAATGATGTGTGCTACAGAAGTGAATTTGTTAATACACTCTTTAGTGTATAACGGAGAGATTCCTTAATTTTAAACCAAATTCTTTCACTGATAGTATGTTACCAGATCCTGAGCCATTTGTGACACTCAGAGGTGTCAGGAATCCAAACTTCTTTTGAGCATGCCTGTGATTGGATTTGTTGGGTTTGTTGGTGGAGTGAACCTTGTGATCCTAGAGTGCTGCTCCAGCTCTAGCCTATAAGTTTGCATTCCAGTTAGCAGGAAGGAGAATGGAGGGGACAGAGATGCTTCCTCTCTTAAAGGGCACTTGCCTGAAGATTCGTATGTCACTTTTTTATTGAGGAAAGAGAGGAAAAACAAAAATTAGGGGCAACTAGCAGTCTCTGGTACATGGGTTTTTATAAAGATATCCCCAGCTCATGGTGGGGGCTTAGTGGTAATTTATAATGTTTTAAAATTCATTTATTTTAGTACTTAACTATTTGCTTAGTTTTTGCTCCGCATATATACACACTGGAGTCTTACAGAGGAGAAGGTGACACCTATACATGTTAAAATACAAATAGCCTCTTTCTAAATTAGCTCTAATCTTTGTGAGCACACAGATCCTCAAATGAGACTGTTAAATAGCAATTCATTAAAGCTAAAACAAAGGAAGTCTGTTATATGTTTGCTAGAGTTGGAAAGGAAGATAATGAAGAAGTAGGTTTCTTATGAAGTAGTTTGTACTAAATGCTTCTTATGCCAGCCCACACATCCACATGTAAAAGAATTTTAAACAGTATAATTGAGTCATAACCGAAATAATAGAATTATAATTTAATAGTATATTATAGTCAACTTTAAGGTACTCAGTAATTCACTAGTAAAGTCTTTGTTTGATATATCAAAGAATGTTGAAATCCCTAATAATGAACTCAGAAAACAGTGGAAATGAATGTAGGATGAATCTTAAAAGATTTTTCAGCCATTTGTTCCCTTCACTTTCAAGTTCATTACTATAAAATTACTGTTTTACATTGTATGTTTGAGTTTTTATAAAGTTAATATTTTTGAAACGCAATTTTCCATTATTTAATATGTATGAGTAGATATGAATATTGAAATGAGTTCTAGAAATAAACATGGAAACTAATAGATTAAGGAAACTAAAATATTTTTATGATGCTGACCATTGGTTTCTCTTCCCTTTTTGTATTCTGTAAATTCTCATATCATTTGTCATTTTTCATTGAAAGAAAATTCAGCTGTAGATTTGGTATTTTCTATTTTCATAATGGAACAGATTTAAAAGCTTTCTTGTAACTTTAGATATAAGAAATTAGATATATAAAATCCCTACAAAAAAGAGATTTGTGTCCTTTGAAAAAGAAAATTTAGTATTTACCTAAGAATATAAGGTGAGGACACCTCAAGCTACATAAGTATTATGTCAAAACAATGTATTTATCAGTCTTTTCTGTTTCAGTCACATCTTAGGATTTATTGCATTGAATTTGCTTTTGCTCATAGTGAAGTAATAAAATAATTAAAAATTACTCTTTTCCTCCATGTATTTATTTATAATTCATGACAATGAAAATCGCTTTAAGAAGTAGAAACACACTTTGGTTTTCATTCAGTAACATTCTCACAGTGACAGAAGTGATTTCGTTTTTATTTGAGAGGCAAATTTTTTCTCTCCTCTTAGTTTCACTTTTTGTTGATGTTCTAATCTTGTCATTGGAATTGTTTCCATTGAAAATAATTAGTAAATATTCTGCTTTCAGTTTTAGCTACCTAAAACTTTCAGTTTGTGGCTTAATTGGAATCTTTTCTGACTAGTAGGAATAAATAGATTGTCTATGAGAATAAAAAAATTATGTGATTATATTATAGAAAGAAAAAGTAAACTGCCAATGAAAGCATTTAAGTAATGTATTAGGGTTTGTAAGGAGAAGGTTACGTTGTTTTACATAAGACGGAACTTTGGTGTCTAGCTTAGACAGGTTTCTTGACATTTTTACTAGTCTTATTGTCCCTCTCTTCTTTTTTTTTTGGTCTTTTCAGGGCCACACTTGCGGCATGTGGAAGTTCCCAGGCCAGGGGTTGAATTGGAGCTGTAGCCACAGGCCTACATCACAGCAACACCAGATCCAAGCCGCAACCTACACCACATCTCATGGCAACACTGGATCCCCAACCCACTGAATGAGGCCAGGGATTGAATCTGCATCCTCATGAATACTAGTTGGATTTGTTTCCACTGATCCATGTTGGGAACTCCCTTGTTCTCTTTTAAGTATAGACTATTTTGATATTTTGGGTAATATGCTATAATTCTGTAAAAAAACATAAAACTTTTCTGCTTTTCCTTTTCCCTTACTTGTTTGGTTTGTTTCTAACATCTTTTCTTCTCTGTGGGTTATTTTACTTTTGTGGGCTCAGTGCCTTTGCCTCTAAAGTTGGTTAACTCACAAAGTCCTTTATAGCCTTTTTGCTGTATTAGCCCAAGGTTAGGGTAAAAAATTTTTTTTCACCTTACTAGAGTATAGGCAGCAGTCCTTTTTGTTACTAAGAGCTTTCTTTTAGGCACAGTGAAACTTGGGTGAAGGAGTTTGATAATCAAATAGACCTTAACAATAAAGAATTATCAGAAAAGTTTCAAAAATAGTTGATAGTAGAAATGGTCTTGCAGAAGAACTTGATTGTATTGCTTATTGTTGGATTTTGTGCACATACTAGACATTTTTCTGTCTACCTTTTCTAAGAATAATAATCCTGTTAGGAAAAAGTATGAATTAGTAGGCTGTTCACGTGCCTGCCTCTAGAATCAAGGGAGCCTCCAGACAGTATACAGTAAAACATTCTGTGTCTACACTGACCAATATGGCAGCCACTAACCATATATGGCAAGGAACATTTGAAAGGTGGCAAGTGTGATTGAGGAACTAAATAAATAGCTACATGTGGTTGATGACTGTGTCATATGTAGACAGCATAACTCTGTGTTATCCATTCAACCATCAAATTTTTTTTTTTTTGAGTGCTCTAAGATATGCCTAGAATTGTGTTAGGGTCCCCAAATATGGTGAGACAGACAGTTATAGATAAATGTAATACATGTGATTGTTGCTGTATTTTTTTTCTTTGTATAAATGCCCTTTATTCATTTTTTAAATTATAGTTGATTGAGTGTTTGGTCAGTTTCTGCTGTATAGCAAGTTCCTGTATTAAAGAAAAGCACATGGTTCTATAGGAGCATAGATACTGGTTCTTACTTAATCTGGGCTGAGGGTGGATCACTTTAGGGTTGCTCTTTTATTAAGAAAAGTTGTGTGAGATTGGATTAAGATGGCGGAATAGAAGGACTGGAGCTAAACTTCTCTCCCGAAAAACAGCAAAACTACAACAAGATGCCGAGCAGCCTTCAACCAACTGGACTGTAAACTTCCAAAAAAGTTATTCTACTCCAGAAGACAAAGAGGAGACCATATCAAGAGGTAGGAGGGGCGATTACGTGATAGAAGCAACCCCATACCTCCCGGGTGGGAAGCCCCACAGACTGGAAAGTAACTGCATCACAGAGACTTAGCTACAGGACTGAGAGTTCTGAGCCCCACGTCAAAACCCCACGCCTGGGGATCGGGCACAGGGAGAAA
>PVHT021183551.1:10709251-10748685 GCA_004024745.2 Catagonus wagneri | reverse complement strand
ACAAGAAAACAACCAATGGATCACTGAAGAAATCAAAGAGGAAATTAAAAAATACCTAGAAGCAAATGACAACAAAGACACGACACTCCAAAACCTCTGGGATTCAGCAAAAGCAGCGCTAAGAGGAAAGTATATAGCAATACAAGCCAACCTCAGGAAACAAGAAAAAGCTCAAATAAACAACCTAATTTTACATCCAGAGCAGCTAGAGAGGGAAGAAGCCAGGTCATGGAAACAACCTAAATGCCCACCAACAGAGGAGTGGATAGGGAAGATATGGTACATACACATAATGGAATATTACTCAGCCATTAAAAGGAACGGAATAACATTTATAGCAACATGGATGAAGCTAGAAATTATCATTCGAAGTGGAACCAGTCAGACAATTAGACAGCAACACCCAATGCTACCGCTTACATGTGGAAACTAAAGAGACACAATGAACTTTGAAGAACAGACAATGACTCACAGATTTTGGAAAACCTTGGTTTTTCAAATAAGACAATCTGGGGGATGGGGGGGATGCACTGTAGGTTTGGGACACAAAATCTATTGTATTGACTTATGATCTTTGTACACCTATAACTGAAATAAAATTCATTGTTAATATGAAAAAAAATAAATAAATAAATTAAAATTAAAAAAAAAAAAAAAGAAAATTGTGTCAAATATCCCCTTGTATTATACACAGGTATTGAGCTTAAGTCAGTCCTTGTGTTTCATCACAGCCCTACATCACCAAAGGGATATAGAACCACTTGCTCATTATTTTTAAGTGTTTGGGGTCAGCAGTAGTATTTTTGTGCTTTAACTGGGCAATGTATGGAATTGTTTGTGATGAGATTAACTGTTTCTCTTATGAAAATCTGTACAGAAGAACTGCATTTTGGCTAAAGTGGTTGCTTTTAAGGGGGTGCAGTCCAGGCAGTTTTTCTAGTTGCATCTTGCCCTCAAATAACATTTTGTTTGCGATATAAAGTACTGGTAAGGAGACTGCCTTAGTTCTGTGATACTTGGCTGTGTATATAATGAAAATCCTTAGGATCATATTTCCTGGCTTCGGGACTTTTACGTGTGAATATTGAATGGAGAATTTTAAAGTTTTTCAGCTTGTTTAGGACTGACCTTTATCTAGGTTCTTCTAGAGATGAGGAAAGGCCTAGATTTTTCTTAGAGCCCCTGGATGTTATTTGTAGTCTCTGTGGATCCATTTATAGTCTCTTTGATGATCTATTTAGAACCTTCTTGGCCATGTACATCTATGTTGGGGTAGGAGGGCCTTTGGAATTCTCCCTTCCTCTTACTTTGGTCCTTATTTTCTTTCAGATGACCTTCAGGAATTCAGGTCAGTGTGAGTGGAGTAACTAATGAATTAATTTTCATGACTTCTCCCTAGATACCAAAAGCAACAGCTTTGGCTTTTAGCCCCAGGGGACAGATTCTATAAGAATGCACTTATAGGAGTTCCCGTCATGGGTCAGTGGTAACGATTTCGACTGGTGTCCATGAGGACTTGGGCTTGGTCCCTGGCCTTGCTCAGTGGGTTATGGATCCTGTGTTGCTGTGAGCTGTGGTGTAGGTCGCAGACATGGCTAGCATATGGCTTTGCTGTGGCTGTTGTGTAGGCTGGCAGCTACAGCTCTGATTTGACTCCTTGCCTGGGAATTTCCATATGCCTTGGATATGGCCCTAAAAAGACAACAAAAAAACAAAAAGAATGCACTTGAAGGTAATTGAAATGAATTATACTCATCAGTAAATGCCTTGTTTTTAGGATTTTTTGAGTGCTCTAAGACATGCCTAGAATTGTGTTTTGGAGTTTATTCCTCTGTAATTCTTATCAAAAGAGGAGTTGAGTTTCCTGGTGCCCTAGTGGTTAAGGATCCAGTGTTGTCACTGCTGTGGCACAGATTTGATCTTGGCCTGGAAATTTCCTCATGCTGCATATGCAGCCAAAAAAAAAAAAAAGCTACAGTTTCCATGCTGTGATGTGGTTTTGATGAACTACTATTTTTAGTGTAATTCAGTATAATAAGAAGAGAAACAGTTTTACAATATATTAATCTAGAAAAGTGGAATTTGTGGTTTCATTTTGTTGGGTTAATGAATGTTGTTGTCAGATCATAAACATGTACCCCAGGAAATTAGAATTTTGACAACATAGATCCTTCCTTTCTTCATATTTGATTTTTAAAAAGGTTGAATTCATATATGGTTACAGATTACTGTAGTTAATTTTTTTTTTTTTTTTTTTGTCTTTTGTCTTTTTAGGGCCGTTGCCTTGGCATATAGAGGTTCCCAAGCTAGGGGTCGAATTGGAGCTGTAGCCGCTGGCCTACACCGCAGCCACAACAACACAGGATCCAAGCTGCGTCTGTAACCTACACCACAGCTCACAGCAACACGGGATCCTTAACCCACTGAATGAGGTCAGGGATCAACTCATGTCCTCATGGGTATTAGTTGGGTTGGTTAACCACTGAGCCAAGACAGGAACTCCTGTAGTTAATGTTTTTGAAATTGTAATGTAAAATTCAGATTCGGCTACTACTTATTGAATTCTTTTGAGGTTCGTTATGTATTCCATTTAAAATTTTTAATGGATCATTTGTTAGGTAATGTGTAAACCAAAAATATGTAAACTAAACCAGCTGTGTAATTTAGGTTTTCTAGTAGACATGTTAAAAAATGAAAAATAGGTAAAATCAATTTTAGTAACATACTTAACCCAGTATATCCAAAATATTATCAAGATGTGATCATTATAAAAATTGTTAGTGAAATATGTATTTTACATACTTTGTACTGAGTCTTTGCACTCCAGTGTCTATTTCACTCTTACAGCTCATCTTACCTTGTGGTAGCCATGTTTCAAGTGCTTAAGAGCCCTATATGGCTTAGAGGTTACCTAATGAATAATGTAATTCTGTAGTATGTGGAACCGGTAAATACTGCTTCCCTGTCTGCTTTCAGAGAAGACCAGGACTAGCAGAGCTGGGGGCAAGGGAAAGGATGAAGAGGAGGAACCTGTGAGGCAGGGAACACCAGTCAATAGGATGATTCTTCACACCTCTTTCCAGCTGGGTACTTGCTGTACTAATAGCTATAGATACATTTATTATTTGTTTTCTTTACTAAACTAACTGTTTAAGGCAGGAATTAGGGTTTTTGTTTCTATTTCTTTAGGGTCTGTCAGTGCTAGGTGCAAAGTATTCACTAATAAGTAATGCTTACTAGAAGTCTGTACTGAGAACAGGGAGCTTAAAACGCTGCCTGTAAAGATTTGTGGGCTGAGTGATTGCATTTCTGGCAGCTGGATTTGTTTTGTTAGTCATCTTAGTTATGTATGTATTCATGCCACTTCCCATGTGGAAGTTTCTGGGCCAGGGATCTAACCAGTGCTGCAGTTGTGGCCTTTGCCATAGCTGTGGCAATGCCGGATCCTTAACCTGCTGCACCACAAGGGAATTTCCTTAATTTTTTCAGTTGTAATTTTCAGTTGTAATTCAGTTGCAGAAGAAATTAGAATTATTAAACCTAAATTGGTTTGTGTGTATTTTTCAGCTTGTGAAGATTTTCTGAACTTACTTCCAACTTTGTATTTTTGGATAGAGTTAAGTCATTTTGACTGAGAAATAACAACATTTTGTTTGAAAGAGTTAATCTAAGTATTATAGCCAATTGTTTTAAGATCTTAAGGTTTTTATCTCTTAAAGGGTAGGACAAGACCATTTCAAATTATTTTGCACAGTGACATGTGATTCTTTTTTTTTTTCTTTTCTATCCTGGGAACTTCCCATATGCCACAAGTGTGGCCTTAAAAAGAAAAAAAAAATGAAAGTGCCTTAAAACTCCTGAGTGCTTTGTTATCCGCATATTAGTTATTTTTCAAACCTTAGTATTTGTGACCTTTTAGCTGACTGAAGACTCAGTCTGTTATTAGCCTCTTTTTAAATTGCTGTAGAAGATAGTGATGCGTGGACTTTGTAAGCTATAAGCCACTCCTTTCTGATTTTTATTACTCTGAAAGGTAGAGCTATGGTAGAAAATAGTACTTTGTTTACTTCTTGATTGTTCCGAGTTCACTTTCCTGTAATTAGCGGTGATACTCCATATGGGTATGGTTATAGGCAGCAACTGAAGAAAGGAGGGTTTGTGCTTGACTTCAACCCTGTCTGTAAAATGCAGTATTATTTAACTCTGGTACATTGTCATTTTTGTGTAATAGGATTTTTTTTCCAACTGCGAGCCACACGGGAAGTCCAAGGATTTTTTTTCCATCTGAAACAAAAATAGTAACTATAATGGAAAATTGGAAGCTTTAGATGATGTGATGAGAAAAATCAACCGTAATTCCACTCTTCAGAGAGAACATTTGTTTTTTGTTTTTTTTTTGGTCTTTTTGCCTTTATGTGGAGCCGCACCCGCGGCATATGGAAATTCCCAGGCTAGGGGTCTAACAGGAGCTGTAGCCGCCGGCCTATGCCACAGCCACAGCAACGTGGGATCCGAGCCGCATCTGCAACCTACACCACAGCTCATGGCAACGCCAGATCCTTAACCCACTGAGCAAGGCCAGGGATCGAACCCACAACCTCATGGTTCTTAGTCGGATTCGTTAACCACTGAGCCACGAAAGGAACTCCATGTTTTTGTTTTTTTTTTGATTCAGCATTTTTCCTTAGGTTTATTTCATTCTCTTTTAATTCCTTCAGTTCTTCCACAGTATTCTAAACCATGGATTAGAGGAGAGGTATCAGAGTTAATAGGAAGGGCTTTTAGAAGGATGTTTAGGAGATCGTAAACTTTGCTTTGAATGTTAAGGATAATGTCTGAATGATACGGAAGATAACCTCTGAGTTTTTTAAACATCATTTTAATGGCAAAGACATTTTTTACCATGTTTATTGATTTTTTTTTTTGTGGTCTTTTTAGGGCTGCACCTGTGGAATATGGAGGTTCCCAGGCTAGGGGTTGAATCTGAGCTGTAGCCACTGGCCTACCCCACACCAGATCTGAGCTGTGTCTGCTACACCACAGCTCATGGCAATGCTGGATCCTGAACCCACTGAGCAAGGCCAGGGATTGAACCTGCATCCTCATGGATGCTAGTCAAATTTGCTTCCGCTGTGCCATGATGGGAACTCCAAATTTTTATTTTTTATTTTTTATTTTTATTTTTTTTGTCTTTTTGCCTTATCTAGAGCCGCACCCGTGGCATTTGGAGGTTCCCAGGCTAGAGGTCTAACAGGAGCTGTAGCCGCCGGCCTTCGCCACAGCCACAGCCACACAGGATCCGAGCCGCGTCTGCAACCTACACCACAGCTCATGGCAACGCCGGATCCTTAACCCACTGAGCAAGGCCAGGGATCGAACCCGCAACCTCATGGTCCTTAGTCGGATTCGTTAACCGCTGAGCCACGAAGGGAAGTCCCCCAATTTTTTTTTAAATGGCCACACCTGTGGCATATGGAAGTTGAATGGGAGCTGCAGCTGATGCCTGTGCCACAGCCATGACAACACTGGATCCAAGCTGCATTTGCAGCCGAGGGGACAGCTTATGGCAACGATGAATCCTTAACACCCTGAGGAAGCCAGGGATCGAACCCACAACCTCAGAGAGACAATGTCAGACCCTTAAAGAGCTGAGCCACAATAGGAACTCCGATTATTTCATTTCAAGTAAAAATATCTAACAATATTTATCCTTTGTATGGTATAGAGGACATTGATTGATTGATAGTGATCTTTATGTTACCTTCATATGAAAAATACTTTTTCCTGCATCTATATGCAATTCTGTATTGACAGCTTTTTTCTTTTACTTACTTTGAAGTAGTGAAGAACACTCTCTTCTGGCTTGAATAGTTTCTCACAAGATCTAGTAAATCTTATCTTTGTTCTTGAGAGGGTATATAATTTTTTTCTCCCTCTGGGTTTCTTCAGGCTATTTGATGTGGCATGCATGTGTGTGTTGTGTTGTTTTATTTGTGCCTTTTTTTTTTTTTTTGCACCTGCAGCATATGGAGGTTCCCAGGCTAGGGGTCAAATCAGAGCTGCAGCTGCTGGCCTACACCCCAGCCACAGCAACACAGGCCCGAGCCATGTCTGCAACCTGCACCACAGTTCACAGCAATGACTGGTCCCCGACTCTCTGAGGCCAGGGATCAAACCTGCATGCTCATGGATGCTAGTCAGTTTGATTTATGCTCCACTACAATAGCAGTTCCCCAAATATGGTATTTTTAAGCAGAGACCTACCCAAAACAAGACTCTTTTTTTCTTTTTTTTTTGCTGTGTTGTTTTATATTTATCCTGCTTGTGATTTCTTTTAAGATTCTTGAATCTGTTTGATATCTTTCATTAATTCTGGAAAATTCTTAGCTATTATCTTTTCAAGTATTTCTTCTGCCCTAATCTCCTTTATCCTTCTGAGACTTCATTTGCTTGTATGTTAGACCATTTGATAGTGTTCATAAATGTTGGATCCTTTCTTTTTTATCTCCCTGTGTTTCAGTTTGGATAATTTCTATTGATGTGCCTTCATGTATTTTCCAGGTTTATTGATTCTTTCATCAGCTGAGTCCAGTCTACTGCTAAATCTGTAAAGGAATTCTTTATCTCTGACATTGTAATTAAAAATTTTTTAATTAAAGTTTAGTTGATTTGTAGTTGCCAGTTTCTGCTGTATAGCAGACTGACTCAGTCATACATACTCTTTTCTTTTTTTTTTTCTTTGTGCTGTACTTGCTGCATATGAAAGTTCCTGGGCCACGGATTGAATCTGAGCCGTAGCTGCTGCCTGTGCCACAGCAGTGGAAATGCCAGATCCTTAACCTACTGCACCAGACTGGGGATTGAACCTTCACCACAGCAGCAACCCAAGACGCTGCATAGACAGTGCTGAATCCTTAATCTGCTGCACCATGGTGGGAACTCCGTATTATTTTCTTTATATTATTTTCCATCATGGTCTGTCCTAGGAGGGTGGATATAGTTCTCTGTGCTATGCAGTAGGATCTTATTGTTTGTTTATCCATTGTAAACCCCAAACTCCTAGTCTATCCCACTCTCTCCTCACTCCCCTTTGGCAACCAGAAGTCTGTTCTCTATGTCTGCGAGTCTGTTTTTCTTTTGTAGATAGGTTCATTTGTGCCATATTTTAGATTCCACATATAAGTGATGATATATGGTATTTCTAATGTGTTTTTTATTTCTAACATTTCTGACTTAAAGAAATATTTTTCTCTTTGCTGAAATTATCTGATCATGTATGTTGTCCACCTTGTTCACTAAGCCCTTTATCATTTTAATCATAATTTTAAAAAATCCCTGTCTGGTAGTTCTAGCATCTGAATCATCCTTGAGTCTACTTGTATTGACTGGGCTTTTTCTCTTAACCATATGCTGTTTTCCTTTTTTGTGTGTGTCTCATAATTTTTGTTTACATGTTGGGTGTGGTGCACATAGAACAATGGTAGAGACAGAGGTAACCAGTATTTGTGCTTGGAAATGGACGTACTCCACTTCTGATTGGCTGTCAGTGTGTGATGTTAAGTCAAAGTAGTCCTGAATTGAGCTAGTTTGGGGTTTTATTGTTTTTATCATTCCTTTCAGTGCACCACAGTCTTCAGAGTGTTCTAGTGGTGGCTAATGTTAGCCTTGGTAGTAGAATGCTATTGCTTGCTATTTGGTGTTATGATTATGCTGGAGGTGGTAATCCTGGTACAGTTCCAGTCTTCTGCAGACCTTGTTCACCTGGGCCTCATAAATAGGGCTTTGTTCCCTTTCTTCCTTGTGGCAGTCATTATTTGACTTGTATTTGTGGTGGTTTTTGGATGGAGTTTCCTGCCCCTCAACCTACCATTGGAAGACTTGTGGTTGGTGTTTTAGTGTCTGATCCAGGCCCAACATGGTTCCTTACCCCACCCTACAGGGTAGAGGGATTGGTTATCTCCTTATCTCAGCAATAGTGGAGGTTTGCCAGTGTCCTAGGACAGAAAGGGTTTGTTGTCCCTTCTCCAGTGGCCTAAGTCTTTGGCTTTAGAGGAGAAAAGGATATGGGGAATTTAGGTGGGACTTTGTGCCTGTTCCCAACAATGACTGATTACCTCCTGAACTCCTGTTCTCTGGTCTTCTGCCATGAAACCAGTCTTTCTTATGAGCATCCTGTGGAGGTTATTGGAGAAGAGCTTGCAAGTGAATGTAGATTCCCATTGCGGCTTAGACACATTTATTAAAATGTTTTAGCAGATTTTCTTTTTATTCATTGTAATTACCCCCTTTTCCCCTGGTCTGTCAAGTGTGTCCTGTCCTTTATTGGAGGGTTTTGTTCCTCTTTGGAATTAAATGTATTTGGTTGCCTTGCAACCTCAGCAGTCTCTGATGGATTGTGGTGTTTTATTTATTTATTTATTTGTAGGGCCGCAGGTGCAGCGGGTTGTGTTTTAGATTATCAGACCTTTTTTTCTTTTAGAGTGGGCGCCATGTTTTTGTATTTTTCTCTCAAGCAGAAACAGAAATCTAGTAATAATCTTTAGAGTTAATTTGTGCTAAACCTCATTTGAAGAAAGAGTCACAGAGGGTAAAAAAAAAATACTTGAAATAATAATAGATGATAAAATTAGATACAGATGAGTTCCTCTTGTGGCTTAGCGATAACAGACCCATCCATGAGGACGTGGGTTTGCTCCCTGGCCTTGATCAGTGGGTTAAGGATCTGGCGTTGCCGTTAATTGTGGTGTAGGTTGTAGATGTGGCTTGGATCCCACGTTGCTGTGGCTGTGGCATAGGCTGTTAGCTGCACCTTCAATTCAACCCCTAGCTTGGGGACTTCAATATGTGTGGCCCTAAAAAAAAAATTAGATAAAGATGGCTTTAGCAATATCTTTTTAGATATGTTTCCTCAGGCAAGGGAAACAAACAAACAAAAAATGAACAAATGGCATTACATCAAGCTAAAAAGCTTCTGCACAGAAAAGGAATTATTCAGTAAAACAAGAAGACAGCCTACCAAATAGAAGAAACTAGAAATGATACATCTGATCAGGTGTTAATATCCAAAATACATTTAAAAAGCTCATACAACTCAACAACAAAAAACATGATTAAAAATGGGCAGAGGAACTGTGTAGACATTTTTCCAAAGAAGACATAGAGATGGCCAACAGGCATATGTAAAGATGTCCAACATTGCTTATAATTAGGGAACTGCAGATCAAAACCAAAATGAGATATCACTTCATACCTGCCAGAATGATTATTATCAAAAAGACAAGAAATAACAAGTGTTAATAAGAGGTGGAGAAAAGGGAACCCTCATCCACTGTTAGTGGGAATGTAAATTGGTGCAGCCACTATGGAAGGGAGTATGGAGATCCCTCAAAAAATTAAGCAGAGATTACCATATGATTCAGCTATCCCATTTCTGGGGATTTACCCAGAGAATATGAAAACACTTTGAAAAGATATATGCACCCCTGTGTTCATTGCACATTATTTACAATAGCCAAGATACGCAAACAACCTGAGTGCCGATCAGTGTATGAGTAAAGAAGCTGTACACACACACACACGAATACTACTCAGCCATAAAAAAGTTGAAGTCTTATCATTGGTGACAACATTGATGTACCTTGAGGGTATTATGCTAAGTGAAATAAGTTAGAAAAAGACAAATATGTGATTTCATTCATAAATGGAATATAAAAACTAATAAAACAATAAAGGAACAACCAAGCCAAAACAAATACATGGATATGGAGAACATAGACGTGGTTACAGAGGGGGAGTAAAATGGGTAAAAGGGATCAACTATAGGGTGACAGATGGAAACTGAATTTTTGGTGGTGAGCATGCTGTAGGGTATACAGAAGAGAAATATAATGTACAAAGAAGACATAATGTTATAAATCAGTGTTACTTCAGTAAAAAAAACATAAGTCAAGCAAAGGGGAATTAAGGATGGGGATTTAAAAAGTAACAATAAACAGGTAGAGCATGAGTTTTATATAGAAATGAATGCTAAAGACCTTGGATGGTTTTGTTTACATATTTGGATCTGAACTTCATCATGACCAGAGTAATGTTATATGAGTGACATTGCTCAAAGTTGAAAGTTCTTTTCATTGGTGCCTTTTAAATAAGAAATATTTTTTTACTTTTACTGGCAGAGCCGGTGGAATGAATTATGTACTGTGTAAGACATTATGTTTTTGATGCAGATACTTGATTTTCTTCATCTGTACTATTTCTTTAGTGTGTTGTATATACTTTTCTCAAATTCTCTGCTGGAGGAGCTGAAGAATTTCATGAAATATCAGTGCCTACCTTTTCAATGTAAGACGCTAGCTCTATGGCAAATGGTTTCTGAGATAGTAGCTGTTTGAATCTTGGAGTCCTCAAAAGAAGCTATTAAACATTGTTGACAGGAAGCCAGGATGGCTTTATGAATAGGTGGGGTTAAGGAATTCATTCATTTATTTTTGAACAATCATTTATTGCATACCAGCTTATGTATGTATTGTGTTAAGAGCTGCGGATGGAGCAGTGAATAAAAACAAGCCATTTTCTCATAAAACCTATATTGTAGTGAGGGTAGAAAGATAGTCCCAAATGTATAAAAGTCATATGGTAATAAGTGCTTAGTAGAAAAATAATGCAGGATAAAGAGAAGTTGCAGAGTTGTTACTGTACATAGGGTGGCCAAGGAAGGCATCTTTTTTTTTTTTTTTTTTTTTTTGCTTTTTAGGGCTGCAGCTGTAGCATATGGAGGTTCGCAGGCTAGGGATCATATTGGAGCTACAGCTGCCGGCCTGCACCACAGCCACAGCCACAGCCACACCAGATCCAAGCTGCGTCTGCGACATACACCACAGCTCATGGCAACGCTGGATCCTTAACCCGCTGAGCGAGGCCAGGGATCAAACCTGTATCCTCATGGATACTAGTCTGGATTCATTTCTGCACCACAACAGGAACTCCCAGAAGGCTTGTTTTTTAAAGGTGAAAATTTTTTTTTTGTCTTTTTTGCCTTATCTAGGGCCGCACCTGTGGCATATGGAGATTCCCAGGCTAGGGGTTTAACAGGAGCTGTAGCTGCCCGCCTTCGCCACAGCCATAGCAACACGGGATCCGAGCTGCGTCTGCGACCTACGCCACAGCAGCGCGGGATCCTTAACCCACTGAGCAAGGCCAGGGATCAAACCCACAACCTCATGGTTCCTAGTCGGATTCGTTAACCACTGAGCCATAACAGGAACTCCTAAAGGGGAAGTTTGAACTGAGGAATGAAGGAAGTAGATGAAGAATCTGTGGGAATATCTGCATATTTGGGTGTAGAATGTTGGGCAGAGGAAACAGTTGGTGCAAGATCTCTGAGGTTGTTCATGTATACACATTTGAGGCAGCTAAAGGAGGCAGCTGAAGTGTAGTTGGAGATGAAGTAAGGGGCAGGTTTAGGTAGGTCCTTGTAGGATGTGATAGAGGTTTCTGTTATGATAAGGGAAACCTTTGGAAGTTTAGATCTGAGACAGGATATTTGTATGACTTCAGTTTTATAAGAATTGCTCTGATTTTTACATATGACTCTTCCTCCTAGAATCTGTAATGCCTTACTATGCTATGTCACCATATTACTCCATATGTCTATAGGTATCAGGAAGATGATGTTTTTTTCCAAAATACTTTTTCAGTTTCTTAGGTAGTGTCTTAAATTTTACTTTTAGGACATTTTTCTTTGAGTTTAAGGAATCTATTTTTTTTTTTTTTGTCTTTTTACCTTTCTCTAGGGCAGCGCTTGTGGCATATGGAGGTTCCCAGCTCACGGTAATGCCAGATCCTTAACCCACTGAGCGAGGCCAGGGATCGAACCCGCAGCCTCATGGTTCTGAGTCGGATTCATTAACCACTGAGCCACGATGGGAACTCCAGGAATCTATTCTAGTAATAAAACAGGAATACTTCCAGAGGTGTCTATGGTTTATAATTTGTCTATTAAGATATATTTGTAATTGAGATTCGGTCTTTTTTTTTTGGCCATACTTGTGGCACGCACAAATTCTTGGGCCAGGGTTCGAACTTAGGCCACAGCTTTGACAATGCTGAATCCTTAACCCACTGAGCCACCAGGGAACTCCAATCTTTTGCTGTCCTTAGTGATGCTAAAGACACTGGATGTCGGAAGTTCTCATTTTGGCTCAGTGGTAACGGGCCTGACTAGTATCCATGAGGATGTCAGTTCTATCCCTGGTCTCACTCATAGGTTAAGGATCTGGCGTTGCTGTGAGCTGTGGTGTAGTTTCCAGACATGGTTTGGATCCCTCTTGGCTGTGGCTGTGGCTGTGGCTGTGACTGGCAGCTACAGCTCCTTTTCCACACCTAGCCAAGGAATTTCCATAAGCTGCAGGTGCAGCCCTAAAAAAACAAACAAAAAACTCTTGATGCCTATGAAGGAGGGGAATATCACTAAGTGGGCAAAGTAGATTAGAATACAGAGGTGAGCATTCCAAGGGCAAACTCAGCTACTTCATTAATGGATCTAGAGCCTCATGTTAACATGGTTGTTCTAACACCTGATGCCTTTGTTTCCTTTATCTTTTTTTTTTGGCTTTTTAGGGTTGCAACTTCGGCATGTGGAGGTTCCCAGGCTAGGGGTCTAATTGGAGCTACAGCTGCTGGCCTAGGCCACAGCCACATCAGCGCCAGATCCGAGCTGTGTCTGCCATCTACACCACAGCTCACAGCAACGCTGGATCCTTAACCCGCTGAGCTAGGCCAGGGATCGAACCCACAACCTCATGGGTCCTAGTCAGATTCATTTCTGCTGTGCCGCTTTGGGAACTCCTTTGTTTCCCTTGTCTTGACCGATGTTTGTTTATTTAAGTTTTTTCAGTTTAAGACTTAATACATTAGTAGGAGTTCCTGCTGTGGCAAGGTGGGTCCAGTGTTGTCTCTGTAGTTGCTTGGGTCACCACTGAGATTCGGGTTTTATCCCTGGTCTGGTGCATTGGGTTAAATATATGGCATTGCTGTGGCTGTGGCATAGGTAGAAGCTGTGCCTCAGATTTAATCGCTGGTCCAAGAACTTTATTAAGCTGTAGATGCGGACCAAAAACCCCAAAAACTAGTGCTTTATATAAATTCAGTGCAGTAGTGTGGTTGAGTATAGACTCTGTGGTCAGAATACTAATAAACTTGGGAAAGTCTTTTTTTCCCCCCTTTTTCTGAGCTTCAGTTGTCTCATCCTAAAATGGTGAAAAATAATAGAACTTTTCTCCTAGATTTATTGTAAATGAATTAATGTGTATAGAACAGGGTGTGGCTAATAATGGTAGCTATTCTTAACATATGGAATATGTAACCAAAAGACTTTCTTTCTAAGGGCCCTTTGTTATGACAAAGTGAGTTCAGTATTTCCACAGTACTTAAACACTGTTTTTAGGCCTTCCCTATTTATTTATTTTTTGTTTTTTGTCGTTTTAGGGCCACACCCGCAGCATGTGGAGGTTCCCAGGCTAGGGGTCTAATTGGAGCTACAGCTGCTGGCCTACACCACAGCCACAGCAATGAGGGATCTGAGCCGCGTCTGCAACCTACACCACAGCTCACGGCAACGCTGGATCCTTAACCCACTGAGCGAGGCCAGGGATCGAACCCGCACCCTCATGGTTCCTGGTCGGATTCATTTCCGCTGAGCCATGACGGAACTCCTTCCCTATTTATTTTTGTTTCATAGTAATTTGTCAATGATTAGTCTTGATGGAGTATGCTAACTCCCAGAGATCATCATCAAGATATGCCTGCTTCATTTTTCTATTTTGAAATAAACTGGTGATCATTAAAATCTTAAATGTTATTGTCTCCCTGAAATTGATCTAATATTATTGGGTATACAGAGATAATTTGATTGAATAACTAATCCAGTTATATTTATAAACTAGTGGAGCATCTTGATTAAAACTCCTGCTGTTGTTTTTCTTCTTGTTTTTGTTTTCTCTTTTGTTTTGCTTTTTTAAGGTGGCACCCGCAGCATATGGAAGTTCCCAGGCTAGGGGTCTAATCAGAGCTACGGCCATGAGCCTACGCCACAGCCATAGCACGCAGGATCTGAGCCGTGTCTGCAACTTCCACCACAGTTCACAGCAATGCCGGATCCTTAACCCACTGAGCGAGGCCAGGGATCGAACCCGCAACCTCATGGTTCCTAGTCGGATTTGTTTCTACTGCACCACGGCGGGAACTCCACTGCTCCTCTTGTTTTATCATATCAATCTGACTTTTGAAAATTGTTCATATATATTAACTTGTGATATACTATTATACGTTAATATTAAAGCTTTAATACCAGTCCCAAAACCTTTAAGTTAGTTAGATCTGTAATTATCAGAAGTTTTTGCTTTCAAAGTTTAGTCATGCTAGCTTGTTTTATGCTAAGGTGATCATATGGAGGGTATTATGCGTAGTGAAACAAGTCAGACAGAAAAAGACATAATATCACTTATATGTGGAATCTAAAAAATAAGACAAACTAGTGAATATAACAAAAAAGAAACAGACTCATAGATATAGAGACCAAACTAGTGGCTACCAGGGGCAAGAGGGAAAAGCAGAGGCACCACAGGGATAGGGGATTTAGAGGTACAAACTGCTATGTATAAAATACAGAAGCTATTGGACGTACTCTCGGTGCAGTGGTGTTAAGGACCTGGTGTTGCCACAGCTGTGGTGTGGGTTCAGTCCCTGCCGCAGATCGTCCATGTGTCATGGGTGCAGCCAAAAAAAAAAAAAAGCTACAAAGATAAACTTCATAGCGTAGGGGATATAGTCTCCCCCTCTCTCTCTCCCTCTCTCTCCCTCTCTCTCTCTCTATATATATATATAATTAATTTATGTACCTGTGGCATGGAAAAGTTCCCAGGCTGGGGATCAGACTTGCACCAGAGCAATGATCCAAGCCATAGCAGTGACAATGCTGGATTCTTAACGCACTGAGCCACCCGAGAACTCTAGCCAATATTTTATACTAACTCTAGGAATTTGCTGGTGGCATGGGGGTTAAGGATCTGGCATGTTGCCACTGCTATAAGCTTGGGTTGCTGCTGTGACATGAGTTTGATCCTTGGCCTGGGAACTTCCTCATGTCTTGGAAGCAGCCAAAAACATCCCCAGAACTATACTTGAGGCATAACTTTAAAAAATTGTGAATTATTATGTTGTACATCTGAAATTTATATAATATTGTAAATCAACTAAGACTCAATAGGAAGATAAAAATATACTGTCAAAAAAATAGGACTGTACAGAAAAACTAAAAAGCCAACGTAGTGAGATACCAGTTAGTTTTGGTTATGGTAGTCTGTGAAGATTTCAGAATTACGAAGAATCTGTTTCTACTTTAGGCAGTGAAGCCTTCCTCTCAGTACATGTCTAAGTGAGTTGGCCTTCTGTAGAAGCAAAACACAGCCTAATCTCTCAATTTCTATAATATAGTACAGGTGTACCTTGTTTTATTGTACTTCACTTTATGGTGTTTCACAGACTGCCTTTGTCAGATAATGGCTAGCATTTTGTAGCAACAAAAGTATTTTTTAATTAAAATATGTACAACTATGTACAGTGTTTTTAAGACAGTGCTGTTATTATTGCACACTTAATAGACTGCAGTATAGTGTAAACATAACATTTATATGGTCTGGGAAACCAGAACATAAGTGTGACTTGCTTTAATGCAACATTGACTTTGTTGTGGTGTCTAGAACTGAATTCGAGGTATGTCCTATGTATGCCTGTATCAGATTTGCTGGCTTTCTGGTGTTTGAAGCTAGTAGTTCCCCTGTAACAAGCAGTATCTCATCTTTACTACATGTTCTTTTTGTTTGTATTTTGTTTTATTTTTAGGGCCGCCCCTGCAGCATATGAAGTTCCCAGACTAGGGGTCGAACCGGAGTTGCAGCTGCCGGCCTACGCCATAGCAGTGTTGGAATCCAAGCCGAGCCTGTCATCTACACCACAGCTCATGACAGCACTGGATCTGTAACCCATTGGGCAATGCGAGGGATTGAACCTGCATCCTCATGGATACTAGTCAGTTTCATTACGACTGAGTCACAACGGGAACTCCTTTACTACATGTTCTTGGATGACAGTTTGAATTTGTGCCAAATGAAATACATTTGTTGAAAGCTGTATCATATACCTTGGAATATTTGGAAGAAATATATAATATTTGAAGTATTTAAGGAAGACAATGTGTATTTGTGATCTCTGAATTGATTCTTTGACCATCAGAAAGCTAACTATATATACCATAGCATTTCTGTCTCGTAGAAATGCCTTCACTGTATTGCTATTTAATGAATGCTTTTTGTTATATTTGAAATTTTACCATTAAATAGTATTTTCTGTTTTTCATGGGACCTTTGTGGCAGAATTTTACTTGATTATTATCTAGGAAAGAAAGAGTTTTTTTTTTTGCAGGTAAGTTTTCTGCTTTAAAAAAAAATTGTCCAGGAGTTCCCTTCGTGGCTCAGTTGTTAACGAATCCGGCTAGGAAGCATGAGGTTGCGGGTTCGATCCCCGGCCTTGCTCAGTGGGTTAAGGATCCGGCGTTGCCGTAAGCTGTGGTGAAGGTTGCAGACGCGGCTGGGATCCCACCTTGCTGTGGCTGTGGCGAAGACCGGCAGCTACAGCTCCTGTTAGACCCCTAGCCTGGGAACCTCCATATGCCGCGGGTGCAGCTCTACATAAAGGCAAAAAGACAAAAAAAAAAAAAAAATTGTCCAGTGCAGTTGTCTCCAGCTTCCTTTTACTTGAGGCCTGGTAAGTTTTGAGCCAACTTTTTTGACCCATATGCTCTAAACTACTTCAGTTTAGTTACTATCATTTTCTTTTATTTTCCTCTTCTTTTGGCCACACTTGTGGCATATGGAGGTTCCCAGGCCAGGGACTGAATCCAAACCACACTTGTGACATGTGCTGCTGCTCTGGCAGTGCTGGATCCTTTAACCCACTGCACCAGGCCAGGGATTGAACTGGCATCCTTGTGGATACTAGTAAGATTTGTAACCCACTGAGCTACAATGGGAAGTCCGTGCAGTCAGATTCTTAACCCATTGTACCATAACGGGAACTCGCATCATTTTCTTTTTTTTTGGATTCCTCTTTTTGTGCCTCAGGTATCTCATTTAAGTTCATGGATTTCTCAATCATTGTGGACTAGGGCAGAAGAAAACAATTGCAGTTCTTTTCAGACTAGGTAGATGTCTTCCAACCTTCAAATATTTTGGTAATTTACCATTAAGAGTGAGTTTCCATTGTGGCTCAGAGGATTTAGAATCCAGCATAGTGTCTGTGAGGATGCTGGTTCTATCCCTAACTTTGCTCTCTGGGTTAAGGATCCAGTGTTGCTACAAGCTGTGGCATAGGTCACAGACGTGACTTGGATTTGGCCTGGCTGTGGCTGGCAGCTGCAACTCTGATTCAGTCCCTAGCCTGGAAATGCCCATATTCCGCAGGTGTGGCCATAAAAAAAAAAGTGAATGAGGACAATCATGAAGACATCTCTTAAGAGAAAAAGCCTGGCTATCGTATAGAACAGCAAGTTCTGGAGGATTTTATTTTTCATCAGAATTGGGTTATATTATTTTTATATTTACGTTCATATTTCCAGCTGTTTAGTCTTGTCTTCATACATGATCTTGGCTTGTAAATAAATATCTACTCTCCAGAATCATCATGATTCAGCTCATGCCTGAATCTGTATCTGTAATTACTTGAAACTGCATTGCTACTGGTGTTAATGCAGTTACACATTACATGTGTAATGCAAACTGGCAGACTAAAGCCCCCAGCTGATGTGTTAAATGCACTGTAAGGAAGTTTATCACACATTTAAACTGTGTTATTTTCTTACATGAAAGTGCTCAGTATTATTGGCCTGGACTACAGCAGTTGAATCACAACTGAACTTGAATTAGCCCAAAGTGAAAAAAATCTTTTGTTTGACCTCGTAGGGATTTATTCTTTACCTGTGTGCTAACTGCTGAAAGCACTGGAATGTTAGGTATGTGAAAGCATATTAAATAATGAGATGTTTGGAATTCCCTGGTGGCTTAGCAGGCTAAGGATCCAGCGTTGTCAGTACTGTGCTTTGGTCAGTGCTGTGGCTTGGGTTTGACTCCTGGCCTGGGAACTTCCTCATGCCACAGGCATGGCCAAAAAAGAGAGGTATTTATTTAAAAAGCAGCAAGTTTATATTTGTAACTAATTTTCCACCTAGTTTATGACATTCAAAAAATGTCATCCCCAGGAGTTCCCACTGTAGTATCCATGAGGATGTGGGTTCAGTCCTTGGTTTCACTCCATGGGTTAAGAATCTGGCATTGCAGAGTTCCCGTCGTGGCTCAGCAGAAATGAATCCGACTAGGAACCATGAGGTTGAGGGTTCGATCCTTGGCCTCACTCAGTGGGTTAAGGATCCGGCTTTGCTGTGAGCTGTGGTGTAGGTTGCAGATGCGGCTTGGATCCCACGTTGCTGTGGCTGTGGTATAGGCCAGTGGCTACAGCTCCAATTAGACCCCTAGCCTGGGAATCTCCATATGCCACATGTGCGGCCCTAGAAAAGGCAGAAAGTTAAGACCAAAAAAAAAAAAAAGATCTCCTCTCTTACCTTGTAAGATTTATAATAGCATAATAATTCAATAGGAAAATGTTATGTGCTTTGAATTAGTTATTTAGTTTTTTTGATGTGGTCCTTTAACATGTTTATGTTTTTGTTTTTTTAATTTTTTTTTATTTTTGTGGTCACCTGGGACATATAGAAGTTCCCAGGCTAGGGAATGATTCTGAGCCTCAGCTATAAGCTGTGTTGCAGATGTGGCAATTTCTGATCCTTTAACCCATTGCACCGCAGCAGGAACTCCAATATTTACATGATTGTTTTGTTTTTTATTTTATTTCTTGCTTCTTTTTAGGGCCATACCTGTGACATATGGAAGTTCCCAGGTTAGGGATCAAATTGGAGTTGCAGTTGCTGGCCTATACCACAATCACAGCAGTGTCAGATCCAGGCTGCGTCTGCTACCAAAACCACAGCTCATGGCAATGCTGGATCCTTAACCCACTGAGCGAGGCCAGGGACTGAACCTGCATCCTCATGCGTGCTAGTCATATTTGTTTCTTCTGAGCCATGACAAGAACTCCTGGATCCAGTGTTGCCGTGGCTGTGGCATAGGTTGCAACTTGTAGCTCCAGTTCAGTCCCTGGCCCAGGAACTTCTGCCGCAAATGTGCCCCTAAAAAAAAAAAAAAAATCCTTAATGCTAAGGAATATGCTGTTTTTAAAGGGCAAGTTATGTTTCTGAATGTAACTGGCATAATCTGAAGTATCAGTCTGTATGAAATTCAGTCATATAATTGTAAATATTCAAAAGCAGTAAGTTTTCTTTCCCACTTGTCCCTTTAATAACAAGCAATAAAGAATTTTATGATTTGCTCGTTGAACCGTCCGTAATACCTTTGGTTGATCCATTGGTTTACTCTATCTACAGAACATAAACAGACAGAGATGGAGAACAGGCTTGTAGTTGCTGAAGGGGAGAGAGTGCGATGGAGTGGGAGTTTGAAGTTAGTAGATGCAAACCATTACATTTAGAATTGATAAGCAATGAGATCCTGCTCTATAGCATGGGGAACTGTATCTGATCACTTGTGATAGAACATGATATAAGGTAATATGAGAAAAATGTGTGTATTTTGTGAAAATATATGTAACTGGGTCAGTTTGCTATACAGCAGAAATTGACAGAACATCGTAAATCAACTATAATAAAAATTTGAAAAGAATTTTAATAAGATCTTAGATGTGGAATCTTAAAAAAATAACCAAACTATGAAACAAAAGGAAACCAAGTTTTGGTTGCCAGAATTAGGGGGTTGAGGGTTGGGTGAAATGGGTGAAGGGAGTTAAAAGGTACCAGAGTCTAAGTATAAAAGAGTTATGAGGATATAATGTATAGCGTAGTGACTCTAGTCAATATAACCTATATTGCGTATTTGAAAGTGGCCAAGAGAGTATATCTTTAAAGTTTTCATCACACACCCACCCACAAAAACTCTGTATAGTGACAGATGTTAGCTAGACTTATTGTAGTGATCATTTTGCAATACATACAAATATTGAGTCATTATGCTGAACCCCTAAACTGACATTGTATGTCAGTTATACCTCACTTTAAAGAGTTTTATGATGGTGGAAGAGGAACTTTTTGAAATAGTTCATGATATAATTAGTTTTAGTGCAGATTTGAGCTGAAGTGGAAAATCTTGGAGTGAGATTTAAATTCACTTCCTCCTAAAAAATAAAAAAAAGAATTCCCTGGTGGCTCATCAGGTTAAGGATCTGGTGTTGTCACTAATGTGGCGCGGGTTCGATCCCTTGCCCAGGAACTTCCACAGGCGATGGGCATGGCCAAAAGAATTCATCTTAAGCCAGACAAAGACTACCAAAATGGTAATTTTATATGTATGTTATGAGCGAATGATTCTGCAAACCAGCTTGGTCTAGATTCCACAGACCACCTTTTAAGTATTTTTTTTTTCTGCCAGAGATGTTTGTGGCTGGTGCTCAGCTTTAGAGTAATAGAGTTGATCATTTTTGCTAAAAAATAATAAGTGAGGGTACCCATAGGAGCAAGGGCACACACGTTATTTATTATTTTTCAAAAAATATGTGTGACCGGGACATAATTGGTGTAGAGCATAGCCAAGGGAAGGAAACTTTACAGTACCTCCTGCTCCTCTGTTTTCTACTTTGACATTTTACATACACTTCAAGCTTTTAGTTTCCTCTCTGTAGTTCTTCCTCTGTTTCTTACCAGTACAGATAATTTCCCTGACTGAGCTGAGAAGAGTAAAGCAGTAGGAATGTAAGATAAGTAAGTAAGCTTTCTCATTCCACATCCTAATTTTTTATGAAAGCACTTCCTTGTTTATCTCTTCAGTCAGATTCCTTTGGAAGTTGTCCCTCCTTTTACAGAGCTCTGCCTGTCATCATCTTTTGGTCCTAGTTCCTTTCCTTCTCACTTCTGTCAGTATTCCTGCTCTGTTAGTTACCTCAGCAGTCCTCTCTTTGGCGTACAAATTCTTGACTGTGCTGCTGAATCCTGCCCTGGTGCTCAAAACCTGTTCAGAACGTCTCTACACTAAGTACTAATTTTTTTGGCTGTGTCCGTGGCATGTGAAAGTTCCCTGGTGAGGTATCAAATCCATGCCAAAGCAACAACCGTGGCATGTGAAAGTTCCCTGGTGAGGTATCAAATCCACGCCAAAGCAACAACCTGTAGTGACAACACCAGAGCTTTTAGCTGCTGTGCTACAAGAGAACTAAAAGTACCTTTCTTAAGTAGCTGCTGTTTGAGTGGCATTTTGGCCAAACACGCTTGAGCATTTCAGTGTTTTTGTCTGTTTTGCTTTGCTTTTTAACTACAAAATTGTAGACAGATTGGTCTGTGTGTTTTGGTTTCTGCTCTTGTTTTACTTTAGTTGTTCTTGACCTTGGCTGTATGTTGGAATTCCTTGGAAAGAGTTAAAAAAAAAAAAACCTTGAATATCACTTTCAGATTTAGTTCTAGAGTGCAGCTTGAGCATTGGGCGGTTTAAAAGCTCTATAGGTGTTTTTAATATGTAGCTGAGGTTGAGAACCAGTATCTTGATTGTAATCACTCGACATCAAATGATTCCCTTATCATGTTAGTTCTAGGAGCTGATTGTATTTCTGGCTCTTTTGCTAAGAAACCATCTTTGCTTCATTTCAGCCTCAAGGGAGAATAGAATTAATGCTTTGAAGGACTTTTGACACAAGTGGTCCTTCTTTTCCACACTGGCATTCTGCTAGGTAGCTGGCTAGATAAATGTCTGTTCTACTGACCTGCCTGTCCTCAAGTACAATTCCCAAGGTCTTGGGTTGGACAGAGTGGGAAGCTTATTTTGTTCTTGGGCACAAACTGACTTCTCTGGTCTAGCTTTTATTAGTAGTGAAGCTGACGTTTTATTTTCTGACATCTCTTTCTCTTTTGCTTGAACTTTAAAGGGGTGGGAGTATGATTATGTGAATTCTCTCAGAGTCAAACACATGCTGCTTCTCCATGTCTTCTACTTTTTTGGGGTTGAACAGAGGTAAGAGTCACCAGCAGAACTTGAGAAACTTGCAGTCTAGGACAGTGCTTGTCCTGCAGAGTTTATTGCTTGGAGGAGAGGAAACAAAAATAGCATGCACGTGCACAACAATGTAATTTCAGATCCAGTAATGTGAAAAAGTTTCAGAAGTATCCGTTCTGTGGGCTGAGATAGGAATGTGGGGGAAAGAGCTTGATTCCCTGTATTGTTTCTCAGATTTGGTCTTTGGCTCCCATTTTCTTTTATGTACTCCTTCAGGGATATCATCTGCTCATGTAACTATTTATTTATTCATTTATTTATTTATTTATTTATTTATTTATTTTTGACATGCAATCTTTTATTAGCAGGAACGGGGTGTAACTTAAAATGGGAGTGAGTGATGGTTAGGATAGAATATTTATTATAAACATATTTGTACAACATATAATCCTAGAATGATTCTAGAATTCTGCATATCTGAGACATACATTCACTTTAGTAATATAATTCTACTGGACAAGAGATAGTCAAGTTATACTGTGGTTCAGACATAAGACTCATGGTTTTCCAAACCAGTCAACTCCAGGACTTCGAGATAAGGTTACCTTTTGAGGGAGAATTGACACATAGTGAATGATTTTGCTTTGCCAATGAACTTCAGAGTATGGGGGACAGTGAGTATGTGTAGTCTGAAAAAGCCTCAGATAATTCTAATACAATCCTACCTTACTTTGTAAAAACACATATTGATCATTGAATAAAGGGGGAAAAAAGGAAGTAAGCCCACAATCTGTTCTTTAAGTGGTTTACATTCGCTTTCAGAAATAAGTCCTCTGATCCCAAAGTTGGCTGTATTTACAATGAAGCGGAGTGACCTGTGTTTTTATGTCTGTCACAATTTTCTTCAACAAGACAACTCCAAATCTGTTTGATTTTGCCTTTAAATGGGCTATTCTGCAATATCAAGAAAACAATACAAATGTATTATCATAAGTTGGGAATAATTCAGTTACTTGTTCTGAGCTGCTTAAAATAATAAGTGGACTATAGATCAAAATAAATCCTTATTCCAATAAATTGAGTCCACCTATATCTTAATATCTTACAAATGCCAAGCACTCAATAAACATCTGTTAAATGAATGAATCAATCTGTAGTCAAGTTACATCCTTGCAATCTGCAGTAGGGAGAAAATGGAACTCCATGAGAAATGGAAGACTGTTACAACATTTGAAAACTCAAGATTTTCTTAGCCCAGTTTACAAAGATATGCTTAGGCTTCTCATGGGTTTCAGTAAGAAATGTGCTCATGTAACTTTAAACCTTATCCCAAGATGACAACAAATCCATTACTGTTTCTTCTGGACCTTTGCTTGATTGCCTGCTGTGTATCTTTTCTAGGGACATTCTGCATTTAACTCAGCATAAGGAAATATTGTTCAGTTGTAAGTGTTAGCAAAATCTGGATTATAATCTTGGCTTTGATATTGACTTAATTTGTCTCCTTCTTTGGTGACTTTCCTGAGTTTTACTTTTCTCATGTGTGGAAGAATGTGGTAGAATTGGAGTCCTTTCTACCTGTGACATTCAAATCTTGTGTGGACCTCCTGTTCACTTGCGCTGCTCGTGCCAGTCACAATGTGTGGTCATAGACTATTCCAGGTACATTCTTGTTTCCCTTTCTTAGAATGCCTCTTGGTCTATTACTTCTTAGTCTTAATCTTCCTCTGCAATCTATTTCAGTTCTTTTTTTTCCTTGTAGGATGGTTCCTCATCATCCCAGTCCACAAATATTTATTTCTTTGTTTACTAAATTCCTACAGTCATTGACATCACTGACATTTAAAAAAATTTTTTTGAATGATTATTCTATGTGATATTTGTAACTATTTTTAAAAAAGGGAGTTCCAGTCTTTGCCAAGTCTTGTATATCACCTGTATGAAAGGATGATTAAAGTTATTCTTCTGGTTTGGTAGAAATTAACTTTCTTTCAATTTGATAGGCTTTCAGTGGTGTTCTTTGCTGTTAGGAAGTTATTCCTGGACTGCTACATACTAGGGATTTGTAGGGAAGTAAGCCTTGACCACGTATAAATGACACTTTTGGAAATCAGCGTGGTATTTTGGACTAATAAACCTGACTAGGGTCAAAGTTAGTCCAGGTCATTATTAGGGAAATTCCATGTTCTGAGTTTCATTAGAAATACAGAATTGAAATCAGTTAATTCTTGAGCATAGAAGGAAGTACATAAATTGTTAATGGTGGTTGTCACTGGCTTGTTGTTGAATGATTTTTAATTTCTTTCTTTCTTTTTAAATCAGGAGCATTTATTTGTCTAGCCACACCATATCCTTAACCCACTGAGTGAGGGCGGGGATCAAACCCACATCCTCATGGACACTATGTCAGGTTTTGTTTTTCTTTTTTGGTCTTTTTAGGGTCATATCCACGGTATATGGAAGTTCCCAGGCTAGGGATCCAATTGGAGCTGTAGCCGCCGGCCTACGCCACAGCAATGCTGGATCCGAGCCGCGTCTGTGACCTACACCACAACTCGTGGCAGTGCTGGATCCTTCACCCACTGAGTGAGGCCAGGGATCCAGTCCGCATCCTCATGGATGCTAGTTGGGTTCGCTAACTGGTGAGCCACAACGGGAACTCCTGTGTGAGGTTCTTAACCTGCTGAGCCACAAGAGGAACTGCAATTTTTATTTTCTTTATAGTCATGAATTTAAACACTTTTCAACAGAGCATGTATATTTTGTAATGAAGGGTTTAAAAAAATTTTTTTTTTAAATTAGGGCTGCACCATGGCTGTTACCAGGCTAGGGATTGAATTGGAGCTGCAGCTGCTGGCCTATGCCACAGCCACAACAACACCAGATCTGAGCTTCCTCTGTTACCTACACTGCAGCTCACAGAAACCAAAATGGGAACACCTGGAAAGGTTTTTTTTTTTTTTTTTGGCTATGCCCGTGGCATGTGGAAGTTCCAACAAGTTGCCACTGTTAAGGCAACACTAGATCCTTAACCTGCTGCTCCACCAGAGGAACTCCTGAAGTGATTTTTGAAATACAGTGATGAATACACTTGCTCCTTTGTGTCTGTGGGTTCCATGTCTGTGGATTCAACCAACTGCGCCTGGGAAATATTTAGGAAAAAAAACTCCGTGAAGTTCCAAAAGCAAAACTTGAATATACGCCACACTGGCAGCTATTTACATAGTATTTACATTGTAGTACAAGTCTTTACTAGCAATTCTATTGTATTAAGTTTTTAAGCAATCTGTGGATGATTTAAAATGCATAGGAGGATGCAAATACTACACTATTTTATACAAAGGACTTGAGTATTTATGGATTTTGCTGTCTGTAGTGGTCCTGAACCAATCTTTCTTGGATACTGAAGGACAATTATACTAGTAAAATGCATGGTTTAATAAGTGAAAGGTAGTAATTGTATGTACTCTATGTTATTAACTTTTTAAGGAAATGCATACATGGGAGAAAGGACTTAAAGAAAATCGATTAAAGTGTTAGGATTGGCCTAAGGGTATAGAAGTGTGGACAGTTGTAAATTTTCCTATTTTATAAAGTTGTGGGAGTAAATAGTAGAGTGTGATAGATTATGGCCGTGTTTGAGTGTGGGACATTTCAGGAGGACATAGTTAGCAGACAAACATTTTATTACAATCCAGATTGAAGTTAAAGATGTGTGAGTCATAACTGTAAAGACAGCAAGTTGAAATATGGTAAGTGCTACCTGCATTCAGAATGGAAAATTTTTGATGCATGAGTGGTAAGGAAAGGAACCATGGCTTATAAATTGTTTTCATAAAAACTTTTGTGTATCGTGAGTGCTTTTCATAGTGATAGCGTAAAGGTTGCATGGCAATGAAATGATCTGTAATTACTAATGTACGCATGTGAACACAAGTGTACTGGTTATGTTCTATATTTGGGATCTATTGTGAAAGAAGAGTTTATCCTTATTCACTTCTCTGTTGATGGACATTTAGATTGCTTCCATGTCTTGGCTACTGTAAATTATACTATGATGAACATTGGGTTGAACACCGGGTTGCATGTATCTTTTTTTTTTGCCTTTTTTTTAGGGTCACACCTGCGGCATATGGAGGTTCCCAGGCTAGGGGTCGAATTGGAGCTACAGCTGCTGACCTATGCCACAGCAACGCCAGATCCGAGCCGCATCTGTGACCTACACCACAGCTCACGGCAATGCCGGACCCTTAACCCACTGAGCGAGGGCAGGGATCGAACCCACAGCCTCATGGCTCCTAGTCAGATTCGTTAACTGCTGCGCCACGACCAGAACTCCGCATGTGTCTTTTCAAATTGAGCTTTTCTCTGAATGGATACCCAGGAGTGGGATTGCTAGTTCACATGGTAGTTCTATTTTTAGCTTTTGAGAAACCTCTATCTTGTTTTCCATAGTGGTTGTACCAGTTGACATCACCAACAGTGTAGGAGTATTCCCTTTTCTCTGTACTCCCTCCAGCATTTATTGTTTGAAGACTTATTGATGATGGCTCTTCTGGATGGTGTAAGGTGGTACCTCATAGTAGTTTTGATTTCTGTAATAATTAGTGACGGTGAGCATCTTTTCATGTGTTTTTTGATCATCTCGTGTCTGTTTGGATCTTGTGCTCATTTTTTGATTAGTTTTTTTGATATTGAATTTCATGAGTTGTTTGTGTATTTTGGATATTAATCCCTTGTCAATTGCTTCATTTGCAAATGTTTTCTTCCATTCTGTGGGATGTCTTTTCGTTTCGTTTATGGTTTCCTTTGCTGTGCAAGAACTTTTAAGTTTAATTAGGTCCCATTTGTTTATTTTTGTTTTTATTTTCATTACTCTAGAGGTGGATCTGAGAAGGTAATGCTGCCATTTATATCAGAGTGTTCTGCTTATGTTTTTCTCTTAAGAGTTTTAGCTGCTGTTCTTTTTTTTTTTAATTGTATCTTTTCATTGTCACTGAAATATCATTTTATTTCAGAAGTCAGTATGGTTTCCAGAAAATTGTTCAGAGGTCCTTTGGGACCAGTAGAAGATTTATGCTTTTGCAAATCATAACAGAAGAAATTCGGTTGTAAACTGTACATGAATTTGGCTTTTCTTTTCTTTTTCTTTTGGTCTTTTTGTCATTTTAGGGCCACACCCATGGCATGTGGAGATTCCCAGGCTAGGGGTCTAACAGGAGCTGTAGCTGCCTGCCTGTGCCACAGCCACAGCTATGTGGGATCCGAGCCGCGTCTGTGACCTCCACCACAGCTCACGGCAATGCCGGATCCTTAACCCACTGAGCGAGGCCAGGGCTCGAACCCGCAACCTCATGGTTCCTAGTTGGATTCGTTTCTGCTAAGCCGTGATGGGAACTCCTGGCTTTTTATTTTCTACCATCATTATAAAGGTAATTTGGTTGAGTGACCTTTAGCATGTTAATTTTCGAGTGCTTTTTCTCTTCATTTAGCTAGATGTTCATTTTTATAAGATTATCTTCCAGGCCTCTTCCAAATCTTTGATTTTACAATTTCACATGCATTCCAACCCAAAAGATAGAATTCATTAACCCTTAAGAGTATGTTACAGGCAAGATTTCTAGTTAACAAAAATCTACATAAGCTTAATTAAAGTGTGTTGGTAATCTGACTTGTTGTCCTCTTAAGTGAATTCCAGTGTAGTGCTGCATAGAGTCAGCCATAGTTTATGTAACATTTTAGTCATGGAATGGGGTTTGGAAATGAAAATTTACAGTAATGAAGACATATTAACTCCCGTGTGTGTTGTGTGTGTGTGTGTGTGTGTGTGTGTATTTTTTTAAGCAAATTAACATTTCTATTTTTAATCTTAATACTTAATTTTAAAGAATGAACCTTTTCTTTGTTTAGAACCTTCAAAGAAGTGGTGTCTTATGCTAACTGTAGCTTCATAGATGACTGTACAATGGGTTATCAATCAAATTTAATTAAGCTGTGACAGCTTCTTTCAGTTGGTTAATTTGTGGCACTGAGGAAAATGGTTTTGATCCATACCCTGAGGGCTTGCTATTTTCAGAGCGAGTATGGTGTACTGAAATGTGAGGTCTCTGTTGTAAACCCATTTTAAACATTGAACTGCTGCCTTCATTAGAGAACCTCCTTTGGTCACTTGGCCCTTTTGAGAAACATTTGAACAACAACAATGACGACAACAGCAATAATAAAATAAAACGACTTAATTTATTTTTTATTTTTTTGTCTTTTCTAGGGCTGCACCCGCGGCATATGGAGGTTCCCAGGCTAGGGATCTAATCAGAGCTGTAGCTACTGGCCTACGCCACAGCCACAGCAACGCCAGATCTGAGCTGCATCTGCAACCTACACCACAGCTCACAGCAATGCCAGGTCCTTAATCCACTAAGCGAGGCCAGAGATCGAACCTGCAACCTCATGGTTCCTAGTTGGATTAATTAACCATGAATCTGCAGTTTATAGCCACGATGGGAACTCCTAATTTAAACTTTTCTGATGACTCCGCAAGCAAGAGAGTTACCATTGCTGCAGTCTGAATTGGAAGCCAGATGACTTTATTTTCCATGTAGTTTTCTGAATGAACTAGATTGAAAATGTCAGTTTGAAATAGAAATATAATTCCTGAAATTGTTGAATAGTAAGGTGAGATGTAGTGTAGTCAGGGCACATGAGTCCGTTTTTCTGGTTTGTTTTAATAGACAAAAGACTGGGTATCTATACACTTGGGAAGCTTTTCTGTGTCCTTCCACTCATCATCCTTACTGTAGCCAGGAAGCTGAGGAGATATCCCCCAAAGTGGCAGAACTCCCCATCCTCCCTCTTCTGCCATTTTTTTTTTTTTCCTTTACTATATACTGGGATATTCAATGGCCTTGCATTGACCACAGAGACAAAGAGTGCTTTCATACTCTGTGGCCGGTGTGCTGGCTCTTTGTTAGGATTTGCACTAGCCCTTTCTCTTTCACCACCCCCAGTCTCATTGTTCATACTTTGCAACAGCAACAGTGTCATTTTTAGAATTTTACCTCCTTACTTACAAATAAACAATTGCAAAAGAAAAATCCATTTTCTTTAATGAAAAATGCAAAGAAAAGCAAAGCTTAATTTCTCTTGTGTTATAGCTGAGTGCCATGGTGTGAGACTTGATCGTTATTGGAATTATTCTCTGTCATTTAAAAAGTTAAGTCAAAGTAAACTTCATTTCCTTTTTATTTGGCTGTATCCCATCTAACTTATTATTGGGGCTTGACGTTCATTCTTGAAATACAGGAGAATGCTCTTTACCAGTGTTAGGTGGCTTTTTGATTACTCAGTGATTTTCTATTAAGTAATGTGGAGAATTTAGACAGTTATGTAGATTATTCAAAGAATGTGTTTTGCCTCAGTTAACAGCCAAAATAGCGTTGCTTTTGTAGTACATTTTGCTTATATAGAAATAAACCATTAAGGTGAATAAGCAAAAGCTATTTTTTAAAATGTTACGTTTGAATATGTAAACTTTATCAGATAGAGCTGAACTGTATTTTACAGTTCCGTTTTTAATTCAGTTTTATTTATTTATTTATTTATTTGCTTTTTAGGGCCACACTTGCAGCATATGGAGGTTCTAAGGCTAGGGGTTGAATCGAAGCTACAGCTGCCGGCGTACGCCACAGCCACAGCAATGCAGGATCTGAGCTGTGTCTGTGAACTCCACCACCACAGCTCACAGCAGTGCCGATTCCCTAACCCACTGAGCCAGGGACGGAACCCCCAACGTCATGGTTCCTAGTCGGATTCGTTTCCACTGCACCACAACAGGAACTCCCAATTCAGTTTTATTTTTAATTTACTCAAGAGCTCTGCTTTTCTACATGTGTGATTCATTTTTTAATGAAGTATTTTAAGCATATAGAAAGTTATAGAGAATAATGTAACAAGCAGTAGTGCACATACCACCAGCTTTTTTGTATTTGTATTCTTGAGAGATTGTAGAGGATTTTGTTGAACCCTAGAAGTCTTAAACTGTGTCTTTTGAAAATTTATGACCTTTTGTTTCCTCATCTGTACAAGTTTTTTTCGTAGACAAGTCATTTGTTAAGGTAAACATAGTGCCACAGTTCATTACCCTTGATACAACATAGTAGAACTGCTAGAAAGTGTTTGGGACCAATTTAAGCTCTATTTAATAACCTCAGTATTAATCAAGTATATATAATCATTCTTAGATGCTAAAGCTTTGTCACATATTCTGAGATGGGAATATAATATTCAACGTGGTGAAAATTTATTTACAGTTATATAAGCTGATACATATGTGGTTGAAATATAAGGGATTCATTCAGCTGCTATTGGTACCTCATTTTTACCTTTATAGTAGAAAGAGGAATTTTAGTGGTTTATTTTATGCCTACTGTATATCCAGTACTGGGTTCACTGCCCTAAGTAAACTGTATCAGCTCTCCAAAGTAGGTACTGTTGTCCTCCTTTTCGTGGTGAAGACCCATGTGCTTAGAGATGTTAAATGTGACTGCCTTGGAAATCACGTGGGTAGAAATTGGAAGAATTGGAATAATGAAATCAGATTTGTACTCTAGATCACTGCTGTGAATTAACTGCCTCCTGAGGTCAGTGCTTTTAGACTGTTGTAATAAACCTCTTTGACATAGTCTGAATTTGATTCCAGTTAAATTTTGGGCTTCAAACTGAGTTATTTTCACGTTCTGCGAAACCTACCTCTAGGCTGGAATTGTTCGTTCTAGTTGATAGGTTAAAGGGCTTGTGTGACACGTGCTTGATTCAACCCAGAGCTTTTAGATTGAATTATCACTGGCTAAATCTGAAGCTAGGGAAAAGGAAAAGAGAATTGGGAGAAAGGAAGAAGACTATTTTTTTCAGTGGTTGAAGGGCACTGATGAGTGAGGGTCATTTTGGAAGGGCCTAGAGTGTAAGATCTGTGGATGAGGTGAAGAAGGAGAATGACAGTACCATGGGCTGAGGCTGGGGAATGGCGACAGTGAGGACACATTAGGGAAGGTTGCCATTGCTTCATTTATTTTAGAGTTTTTCTAAATATGGGCTAACAGAATATACTCCAGATATCATACCAGTTTGTTCTTTTTTTCAGAAAGAATGTTAATGAGTAATCATATTTCCTTTATCAAATGCACAGTAGTTCTGTGTCTATGTGAGTGAAAAGCCCTTTGGAATTTTTTCATGACCTCATTTGATGACCGTTTTTGTGTTAGTTTAGCATAACTGCATTTATGGGGTTCTCTGGTTGCCCTTACTTACTTGGAGCTGTGCTTCTGGTTTGCTTACTTACATTTACTCTGCTCCGAGAATTTTATTCTGAATGTTAGGGTTGAAATTCTGTTCCTGCCATTAGGTGGCCCTGTGAAAGAGAGTATAATTTTCTTAGGTAACTTACTAGTTAGAGGTAGAGGTCAGAACTATCTTAATAATAGTTATAAGATATTTTTTGCCTTTTTCATTTTATTGACATATTCACTGATGGTACTAAATCAATGGTGTGGGGTAAATTGCTGGCACATTAGGTAGTGGTACTCATGGTAGTGGTAGTAACTGAACTAGTAGTGATTTTTTTTTTTTTCACCAATGTGCCTTCTCCAAACAAACAAACAAAAACAAAAATAAAACTCAGTTTCACTTAAGATCTTTGCTGAAGTTTATTTAGTCTTTTTTTTTCTTCTTTTTTAGGGCCACGCCTATGGCATATGGAAAGTCCTAGGCTAGGGGTCAAATTGGAGCCGTAGCTGCTGGTCTGTACCACAGCCCACGGCAATGCTGGGTCCATAACCCACTGAGCGAGGCCAGGGTTGGAACCTGTGTCCCCGTGGATAGATACTGGCTGGCTTTGTTACTGCTGAGCCATGACAGGAATTCCTTCCCAGTGCTTTTTTTTTTTTTTTTTGGCCTTGCCTGATGCATGTGGAAGTTTCCAGGCCAGGGACTGAATCCATGCGACAGCAGTGACAACACCAGATCCTTGGCCTGCTGCGCCCAGAGAACTCCCTCCCAGTATTTAATTGTCTTTTCTGATGACATCAATGGTGATATTAACAAATTTGATTTTTCTTTATTTATTAAACAGATTTTGTTTTTAATGTTGTTCAATATCTGGAAAATCTACATAAATTAATGTGCCAGTATTCTCAGATGACCAATGCATGTTGTTACGAAATCATGCATAGATGAAAGATCCATTTAAAAAACATGGATAGATGAAAGATCCATTTAAAAAACAATCTGGAACAATTAATTTTAATGTAACCGTGTATGAAGTTTAATATGATTTTTAGATTCCAAATTGTGCATAACCTTTAAAAACTACCACTTGTCAGGTTTTGGTATAATAACAAAAAAGAATATGCACAATTTCAAGAAAGACTATTAACATACTCCTTCCTTTTCTAACCTCACATCTGTGTGAGACCAGTTTTTCTTCACAGACTTCAAAATAACACGTTGCAACAGATTGAATGCAGAAGCACATATTAAGGTTTCAGCTGATCGTCTATTAAACTAGACATTAAAGACGTTTGCAAAAATATAGAACAATGCCACTCTTCTCCCTAAAATAACATAAAAATTATACGGTTATTTTTTTTAATAAAAATTTTATGGAGTTCCCATTGTGGATCAGCAGGTTTAAGAATCCAGCATAGGGTCCATGAGGATGCAGGTTTGAGCCCTGGCCTGACTCAGTGGGTTAAGGACCCAGCACTGCTGCAAGCTGATGTAGGCTGGCAGCTGCAGCTCCGGTTCACTCCCTAGCCCAGGAACTTCCATATGCTGAAGGTGTGGCTATAAAAAGAAAAAAAAGGTTTTTTACTTATATATAACTGGTTTATTATTGTTATCTTAAAATAACTTAGTCAAAATTTTACTTAGTTTCTGATGTGGTAAATATAACTAGATATAATCTACTTAATCAGAAGCTCTTTAGGTTCCTTAATAATTTTTAAGTGTAAAAGAGTTCTGAGACCATAAAGTTTAGAAACCCAAATTTAATGCCATCTCAACATTAAAGCTGTTACTTCTTTGTTCTTTTTGTTTTAATGAGATAATTATTTTAAAGGAGAAATGAACTTTTTGTTATAGTTTATTAATCATTTAGTTGTCATAAATTATTTGTTAGTGATTATTTCAAATGCTTCATATGTATTATTTAATTTTTGCCAGAATCCTATGAAGTATAAATACTACTTTTCCATTTGTAGATAAGAAATTGAGTCTCAGAAAGCTTAAGTAACTTGCCCAAGAACACACAACTAGTAAGTGGTGGACCCAGGATTTGAATCTAGCATCTTGACATCAGAGTTTACATTCTTAATCATATCATATGTTTGTAAAAACAATCCACTTTTTTCTTAGATCTAATGTAAGTAAATAGTTGTATCTAAGATAATATTTTCTTATATCTTCTGAAATTTTCTTTCATCTCTTTCCTCTTTCATAAAGTTTTTTTTCCTCTTATTATTTCATTTCTAAGTATAACTTGGAAGTCAAAGACCTGGGGGACAGAAACCATATCAGCTGAGTATCAGCCGTATTTTAGGTACATCCTACTCGATCTTCATAATATTTCTTTGAGATAGCTTTTACTGTTTATATGAGGAAATAGGTTTGGAGAGGTGAAGTGACTTTCTTAAGAAGTAGATAAATCATGATTCACATTTAGGTCTTATTTTTCCTAAATGCGATTGTTTCTGTTCTTAATCTGCTTCCTCCAAAGCAATATAAGTGGATAGGGAAAAATGAGGGCATCAGCACTTAATTCTCTGTCCAGTTCTTTTTTTCCTCATTCCTTTTTCTCTGCATACATTCAGAGTCTTTCTCTTTAACCTGGGTCCTCTGTGTTGTTCGTGCCTCACTTGACTGTGATCTGTGGTTACTACAGCTGGGAAGAGAAGCAAGGTATTTGGGATTCAGGTACTTTGGTTTAGTATTGGGTATGATTTGATGTTTGAAATAATATCTGTACTCTTCTGGGAGGTGCTTGGGCTAGGTTTTTTCCCACTCTTCCTATGAGAAATTGATCCTTTTGGTCACGTGAGAAATTGATCCTTTTGGTCCTTTTGGTAATCCCTACAGTAAAAGTCGTTATCAAAACAAGAGAAGCAAACAGCTTTGGATTCTAATTAGTTTTGAAATGAATTTCTTGTGTGAATTATTCAATCAGGGTTTTTTTTTTTTGTCTTTTTGCCTTATCTAGGGCCGCACCTGTGGCATATGGAGGTTCCCAGGCTACGGGTCTAACAGGAGCTGTAGCTGCGGGCCTTCGCCACAGCCACGCAACGTGGGATCCGAGCCGCGTCGGCAACCTACACCACAGCTCACGGCAACGCTGGATCCTTAACCCACTGAGCAAGGCCAGGGATCGAACCCGCAACCACATCGTTCTTAGTCGGATTCGTTAACCACGAGCCATGACGGGAACTCCCAATCAGGGATTGTTATGTAAAAGTCTTTTCTAGTTGGAGAAAGGACATTAACTGCATAGGATTCTGGCAAAAATTAAATAATACATATGAAGTATTTGAAATGAGGAAGTGTCTGAAGTGTTTTCGTAAGATACCATTTATTGAACACCTACTATGTACTAAATTCTTAAAAGTATGGTGTTATGCCAATTTCTGCTATACAAAATATTCTTTTCCATCATGGTCCATCCCACGCAATTGGATATAGTTCCCTGTGCTATGCAGTAGGACCTTGTTTTTTATCCATTCTAAATGCAATAGTTGCATCTACTAACCCCATACCCTCAGTCTATCTCCCACCCTCCCTCCTCCACCTTGGGAACCACCAGTCTGTACTCTTATGTCTGTGGGTCTGTTTCTGTTTTGTAGATAGGTTCCTTTGTGCCATATTTTAGATTCCGCATATAAGTGGTATTTGTATTTCTCTTTCTGACTTGCTTCACTTAGGATGATAATCTCTAGTTGCATTCATGTTGCTGTGAATGCCTTTATTCCATTCTTTTTTACTCACAGTAGTTCTGTGAGGTGTTACTTCCTGCCTCCTTTTACAAATAATAAATAGGATGACTGAGACTATGTGAAAGGAAGCAATATAGGATCTTTTATTATAACATAGGGAACCCTAGAATTTAATCCAAGTACGTAATTGGGAGTCGAAAGGATTTAGATTAGTGGAAGAAAGAAGGGAAGGCATTCCAGGTATTGGGAGTTGCAGAGTCCAACAGTCAGGAAAGAGCCTAATGTTTGTTATTTAGGAGAGTTTTTTTTTTGTTTTTTGTTTTTTTTTGTCTTTTTGCCTTTATGTAGAGCCGCACCCGCGGCATATGGAGGTTCCCAGGTTGGGGGTCTAACAGGAGCTGTAGCTGCGGGCCTTCGCCACAGCCACAGCAACTCAGGATCCTAGCCGCGTCGGCAACCTACACCACAGCTCACGGCAACGCCGGATCCTTAACCCACTGAGCAAGGCCAGGGATCGAACCCGCAACCACATCGTTCTTAGTCGGATTCATTAACCACTGAGCCACGAAGGGAACTCCTAGGAGAGGTTTTATTTTAGGGAATGGGAAATAAAAATTATATAGAAAAGCTCAAAGTAGTAGTGGTAATCAAATCACAGAATTTAAACTTGGAGGTTTTAAAAAAAAGACTGGGGAGCCATTTACTATTCATTGATCTGATGATACCATACTGTATGATAGTGAAGATCTGAGTTGAAGTGGTGGCCATGGCTTTGGGAAAGGGAAAGTTGAGGGGGCTTCTAGAAAAATTATAAAAGTAGTATGAAGAGTAAATTGAATTAACTTATAGGCTAAAATTATATACCAGGGATTACCCTGCACAGTAATTAATCATTGGACTGCTGCTGTCTTGGAGTAGAGGTAGTATAGATCAAACCCATTTTAGCCAGCAGAGTTTTTTTCTTGAATAAAAAGTGTTTAATTCAGTAGAATTTATGGATATGTAACATTGATTTTGAGATGGAATAATTATATGATTTCTACAGAGGTTATTAATAATATAACTGGTATGGTGCAGTGGAATAAGAATATAACTGGTATGGTGGATTGTTTTGTATGCAACGATGTATTGATGGCAGTGGGATGGAGGTGGCTACATAGCGAAAATGTTTTGTAAAAACCTGTTTTAATGCAGTCATGTCAGATATCATCATACTGTGTCTCAGTAAGTTGGGCACTTTGTGTTTTTCTTCCAGGTTGTTTTTCTTCCTGAGCACAGGGTAATTCACTGAAATGTACAGAACAGATTATGTAAAAAATATGTACCTAACATTAGAGTAACACTTAGGACTTTGGAACCAAAGAAATTAGTTGTTTTGGATCTCACATCTCATGCTGGCTCTTGAGCATCTGCTCCTTGAGTGGAATGGCAGGAGTCAGCACTGTTCATGTTTCCCTATATCTTTTCCCCTCTACCTTCCCTGTGATGTGGTTAAATTTGTGTTAAGTCAAATGCAGGAGTAAGGAAACTTATATATCTTTGAAAATGTGTACTCACACAGCACATGTTGTATTTTATTTATAATATGATAAGAAACTTGGCAACTATTATTTTCTTCCAAATCAGTTCTAAAAGGAATGTTTCCTTTTTATGTTATGTAAACAGGAGTTAAATTTGAATTAAAAGTGATTTGTCACTTTTGCATAGTCTTACTATCTTGAGTCCACTCCTTCCACCTTCCAGTTAAGTTTAGCAGTAACTATTATGATGAAGTTTTATATTTGAGGCAAAGCATATTTGCAGATTTCAGAGTAGACACTTGATACATATTTATAAAAGTGAAAACTGCTGTTAACAGCAGTTAACATGTTTCTGTTGACTTTTGTGTTCACCAAGCCTGTGATGAGCATCTTTTTACCTTATCTACTTTTACATTGTGTTAAAAACTTTTTTTTTGCATAATATAAAAAATTCAAAGAGGACAAAAGGCTATATACAGTGAAAACAAAGTCTTCTTCCCACCCTCAGTTTCCTAGTTGTCTCAGAGGCAACTACTGTTGCAATTTTCTCATGTTTGTTTCACAGATGTTTTGTGTCTATGCAATCATGTAATAAAAGTTTACAAACATTTAAAATTTAAAAAATCATCAAATTTAAATATTTGTAGGTACAAAGCAATAGAAGAAATTGTTCCCAGTCAGAAAACAGTATAATGGGAATAAATTTTAATGGTGAGCCAGGTTATGGATTTTAATTCTGGTTTATGGTTTCTGAGCTATGTAAGTTAGGACAAGCTGAATTTCAACTTTTACCTTTATGTAATTCATGTACTTTGAGGCCTGTCATGTATTATTTTTTTGGTGGGGAGGTCAAGCCTTCTGCATTGGAAGTACCTGGGCCAGGGATCAGACCTGAGCTGTGACAGTAACCCAAGCCACAGCACTGACAAATGCTGAGTCATTAACCTTTAGGCCACTAGAGAATTCTCCTTTCATGTATTTTAAATTGTATGCAACTTTATTGTCTTTTTAATAGTTAGAGAAACCGTATGTAATATTATTAATAGTTATTGATAGTAAATTCTGAGCATCTGGAATCCTTCATAAAATTTTTGTTTACATTTAATTAGCAGAGCTAGAAAGTATATGGAATCCTTAATTGATTTAATAATTAAGCTTAGGGAGTACCCTTCGTGGGTCAGCGGTTATTTAGCGAACCCGACTAACATACATGAGGATATGGATTTGATCCCTGGCCTTGCTCAGTGGGTTAAGGAAGGAACTGGTGTTGCCCTGAGGTGTGGTGTAGGTCACAGATGTGGCTCAGATCCCGCATTGCTGTGGCTGTGGTGTAGGCCGGCAGCTGTAGCTCGGATTCAACCCCTAGCCTGGAACTTCTTTATGTCAAGAAAAAAAAAAAAAAAGTCAAGCTTCTAGGGAGGCTAACTCACTTGATCGTGACTTGGAATTGTGTTGGTTTGGAAACTTGATGTACATGGTGGGGGTGGGGGTTGGGTACTGAGAGTGATACGGAACAGTGGGATGAAATGGGAGCAGCTTTTGTGAATTAAATATTCAAAATGTGGTGGCATTGTTTGATTTGGAGCATTATGCAAGGCTAGAATTTCTATATATCTATCCATGCTTGAGTGTAAAGTACCACAATATGCTAGAACTAACTATAAGGTACTTTTTATTAAATATCATTTCCTCTTCTATGGTAAGGTGTGTGTGCTATTTGTGGATAAAGAAAAGTTAATGTGTTAAATTCTAAGAGACAGTATTTGGGTACTCTTCTTGGATTTAGGTTTATTTAACACTTATCATCAAATGCATGTCATAATAAAGGAACTTATTTGATTTGGGAACATTGTCATTAGAAAGTTAAGAGCTGGAGTTCCCATTGTGGCTCAGTGGAAATGAATCTTTTTTTTTTGTCTTTTGTCTTTTTAGGACTGTACCTACCACATATGGAGGTTCCCAGGCTAGGGGTCGAGTCAGAGCTGTAGCTGCCGGTCTATGCCACAGGCACAGCAGCTTGGGATCCAATCTGCATCTGTGACCTACACTATAGCTAGCAGCAATGCCGGATCCTTAACCCACTGAGCAGGGCCAGGGATCAAACCCGCAACCTCATGTTTACTAGTCTGGTTCGTGAATCACTGAGGGGAAATGAATCTGACTAGTATCCATGAGGATACAGGTTTGATCCCTGGCCTTGCTCATTGAGTTAAGGATCTGGTGTTGCCGTGAGCTGTGGTGTAGGTCATAGCTGTAGCTTGGATGTAGGCCAGAAGCTATAGCTTTGATTCGACCCCTACGATGGGAACCTCCATATGCCACAGGTACAGACCTAAAAAGACACACACACAAAAAAAAAAGCAAAGTTATTGCTGTGTTTTAGATTTCATATCACTCTGTTTTGCTTTTTGTTCTTTTTGAGTTTTCCAAATATTTTTTGTATTTCTGGTCTTTCTGCTCAAGTTTATTATTTTATTTTATTTTTTTTGTCTTTTTAGTGCCGCACCTGCAGCATATGGAGGTTCCTAGGCTAGGGCTTGAATTTGAGCTGCATCTGGGACCTACACCACAGTTCACAGCAGCACTGGATCCTTAACCCACTGAGTGAGGCCAGGGATCAAACCTGCGGGTCCTCATGGATACCAGTCAGATTGGTAAATTGCTGAGCCACAGCAGGAACTCCAAATTTATTATTTTAAAATCGAAATCACTGCAGAAGCCTGCCATCTTTGAAGAATGTGGTGTGTTTGCCTTTTTTTTTTTTTTTTTTTGCTTCACCC
>PVHT021183551.1:10687259-10708251 GCA_004024745.2 Catagonus wagneri | reverse complement strand
CCGCGGCATGTGGAGGTTCCCAGGCTAGGGGTCTAATCGGAGCTGTGGCCACTGGCCTGCGCCGCAGCCACAGCAACGCAGGATCCGAGCCGCGTCTGCAACCTACACCACAGCTCACGGCAACGCCGGATCGTTAACCCACTGAGCAAGGGCAGGGATCGAACCCGCAACCTCACGGTTCCTAGTCGGATTCGTTAACGACTGCGCCACGACGGGAACTCCGGTTGACTGTTTTTAAAACGGTTTTTTTGGGGAAGACGCTTAAATTTAAACATGTTACACTGGGTATATATGGAAGAAAGTCGTCTTGGCTGTGCCCATTCTACATGAGAACACAAAATCTGCTAAAAAATTTTGTTTTGTAGTTTTTATTTTAATATACATTCAGAACTTTATGTTGTAAAGAAGTCCTGCTGTCTGCTCTAAGAAAGAAGATATCTTTCTGGGAATTGGGCATGTCTAGAATGAGACAGGAAAACTGCCTGTAGTTATTGCCGTACTTCAGAATCACCAAATAAAATAACATTGACCTCAGATAGGTTAATACTTTAAGAAATTATGTTGCACAAGTTTGTAGAATTTTGTTCTCTGCCAGGATATTTTTATTGAATATTGAAGGTAAATTATAATGATTTAAAAGTTTGTTTTCTTCTTGTTGGTATTATTTTAACCAAAGGTTAATGGTGATACATTTTTTGGCATTGTGATTGAAAATCAATTTCTGTCATCTTTATTTGTTACTTAAGTATTGCTAGGGGACGTATGTCTAGGTGGTGCTGAGTAGGATGAGATAGAGCTGCAGAATGCTTTGCAACTCTTTTTTTTTTTGCCGCACCCTTGTCATATAAAGTGCCCAGGCTAGGGGTCGAATTGGAACTATAGCTGCAGGTCTGCACCACAGCCACAGCAACACAGGATCCAAGCTGCATCTGTGACCTATACCACAGCTCATGGCAATGCTGAATCCTTAACCCACAGAGTGAGCCCAGGGATCGAACCTGTGTTCTCATGGATACTAGTTGGGTTTGTTTCCACTGCGCCATGACGGGAACCCCTATGCAGCTCTTGTTGGCTATGTGTTTGCAAGTAGAGAGAATGATGAAAAATGTTTCCAGTGTACTTTGATGTTACTAAGAATGATGACTACAGAAGAAGGAAGATAATTATATTTCTTTATGGTGGTGGTTGGTATTTTATATTGCCATTGATGTTCATCAGATTTTTTTTTTTTTAGGGGAAAATTAGGTTTAAACAAAAAATTTCAAGTGGATGGTAATCTTTGGAGATAGGTTTTATTAATAAAAACGTAGTGATTTTCCCCATATGTCTCTTTGATAGCTGACATGGTGGGAACAAGTATTTTCAGTAATGTGACTTCTGGCATGTGACAGTTGGGTGAACTTATTTGACAAACGACACTTAGTTCAGATATAAATAAGAAAAGTAGTTTCCGCTTTCTGTCACTCTTCATATAAACTACATTGAGCTGAGAACTGTTAAGTTTATCTGATAAGTTGTTCACTTTGGGGAGAACCACTTAGTCAGAATTAACAGGTTTCACAGAGGAGAGAAATTCTTCCAAGAGTTCAGTAAATGTGTAAAAGTTCACTATCCAAAGTAGCGTAGGTCAATCAGTATCTTTCAAAATTTTGTCAGATATTGAACAGATAGCATTCTTTTTAGCTTTTTTTTCCCCATGTTTCACAGTATGTGTCAGATGCTCCCAAAGACCTACTTTACTACATTTACTACCAGCTGTTCTCAGCTCTGAAGAATAGTGCTGTTAGCAATTGATAGGAATCCGGAAGAGCTATCATCAGTGCCTTGTTATCTGAATAGTCAGAGAAGGGAAAGTCACAGTCTTTATGGAAAAGCTATTTGAAATAATTATTGCCTATTTTGTTCCAAGCGTCACAAGCCATGTTTTGTTAGATCTTCCCAGCATTCCCACAAAGTATAAATGAGAAAACTGAGGTTTGAGATCAGATCATTTCCCCCAGGATAATCTATTAGATGAGGAAGCTTGTGAACCTTTTTCCTACATAACTATCTACTTCAGGGTTCAAAGTGAATCTTGACTTAAGACCTAAGTTTGAGAAATGCAAATAACTTACTATAGTTGCATTTAGCTGAATAAATTTGAGCATAACTCTACTTTTATCTAGTCCCCCTTCTTCTGCAGTAGGAAAATACTGATCAGTCCCCTCCTCCTTAAAAAAATCTTGGAACTTGTTTGTATAACTGTAATAATGCTTACACTAATGATATCACTTCATTAATAAAACTTTACACATCTGAAAAACCAAGTAAGAGTATGTTTCTCTTGTGGATTGCTTGCCCTGGAACCTCAGAGCTCAGATTGTCTTTTAGCCAACAAGACTTGTGATTATAAAACACTAATCCATTTTCAAAATTAGTGTGTTTTTAAAATAACCACCAATAAACACATGAATAGCTAACATTTGTTGAGGTTTACTGTATGCCAGATACTGGTAAATGCCTTAAGTGTAATATTTCAATTCTAGGAGGTAGTTTTCACTTATACTTGTTTTTAATGCTGAGGAGATTTTAGCAACACATTGTCCAGAGGGCTTCCTGGAGGGCTGGCAAGTTGGTTACACTTGTCCTGGTGTGTCGGCACTTAGAGTATCAAGGGAGTGTTAAGGATGCAGATTCACTTCACTTTCCTGATTAATGATGTGGTCCTTGGCTGATCCAGTATTACTGCATCTATTGATTTTCCTCCTACCTGGGCAGTCCTTTGCAGATTCTTCTTTTGTCTCTCTCAGGGCTGTGGTCCTTTGCTTCTTTCTTTTGGGTTTAAATACTATTTTTATGCTGATGACTTTCAAACTTTTATATCTTCAGATGAGATTTTTAGCCTGATTTGGATTATTCATTTATCCAATTTGCATATTCATATCTCTTCCTGGATTTCTAGTAGGCATTTCAGACCTCCTGATTTTCTTCTCACCTCTACTTCAACCTGTTCCTTCCCAGTTTTGCTGAATAATAATAATTGCTGTTTATGTAGCTGCTCAAAATAAAACGTCTGTAAGCCATCCTTTGATTATTTTTTTCCTTTACCCCTCTGTTCTTCTGCAGTAGAAAATCCTGTTGATTTTACTATTTAAACTTGGCTTTTTCTCCACTTCTCCAACCCACTCTCTTTCAGGCCACAGTCATCCCTTACCTGGACAGCTGCTACAGTCTCTTACTCTTATTTCCTCTCCTACCCTTCTCTAATTCGTTTTTTCATAAACATTTAGGATAGTCTTTAAAAAATACTATTAATGTTATACCTCTCTGCTGTTTAAACTCTGCCATTGTTTCCTGTTGACCTTGGTTTTCATATTGTTTACCAAGCCCTACACAACTTTGAATGATATAGGTCCGCTTAAGTTTTCAGACTCTGTGATTACCACTCCCTACACACTCCCTTCATTATAGTCTCATAATCCCTTTTTTTTTGGTCTATTTAGGGCCACACCCGCGGCATATGGAGGTTCCCAGGCTAGGGGTCAAATTGGAGCTGTAGCCACCGACTTACACCACAGCCTCAGCAATGCCAGATCTAAGCCACGTCTGTGACCTACACCACAGCTCACGGCAACACAGGATCCTTAACCCACTGAGCTAGGCCAGGGATAGAACCTGTGTCATCATGGGTACTAGTTGGGTTTGTTAATCATTGAGCCACGATGGGAACTCTTAGTCTCATTATCTTTGAACACAGCCCTTTCTCACCTCTGGCATTTGCATTTGATGCCCCCTTCCTGGAAGACCCTTTCTCTTGCTTTTTGTGGAGTAGGTAATTTGCAGCCTTCAGACTCCAATTTAGATGTTATCTCTCCTGCTTTATTCAGAATACTGCTATTTGCGTCTTATATTATTGTTTTTATTTTCATACCATTTTTTTCCATTTTATTTATCTGGTGTGCTTAGTGACTTTTGGTCTGTCTGCCCCCAGTAGAATGTAAGCACCATGAGCTTGGTGACTTTCCCTCTTTTATTTGCTATTTTGTAGCTGTTCATAAAATATTTTTTGAAAATGAATGAATAAGAGTACTAGCTGCTTAAAAGACAACTTCTTGCATTTGTCCTATTTCTAATGCCACTTTTCGGACCATGGTTGTATCGCATTACTTCTAATTTGGGGGCTAGAAGAGGGAATTAACCGGGATTGAATGTCAAATACTAGTTAGGCAATATGCAGAGAGTATTTCATGTAGTGACTTAGTTAATCTTCAGAGCAATTTGTGGATGTTTTTCTGTTACCATTTTACAGTTGAGGAAGCTGCTGCTTAGGTATTAACTATAACTATACAGTGTAATCTAAGGGCTAAAGCTGGAAATGGAACCAAGATTGTCTGACACCAGCAGTTGTAAAGCACAAAGCATTAGGAAACCCTGGACCATTTGCTCATGGAGCAGGGGCAGGATGCAGGATTTTGGTCACTTAAAAAGGGGGAGGGGGAGAATCTTATTTCTTCATTCTTCTTTCCTCTTCTCTTCATTCTTTTGCTGCTGTAAGACAGTCCTTATAGTCACCATTCACTCATCTTGCTCTGGATGGAATGAATCACATTCACTGTTATCTTGAGAAATTTTTATAACTTTCCACAGTCCTCCTAAAACAAGATTTTCGAAAGTTGAGTAATAGGTAGAGAGTAGGGAGGATTTAACATTCCTTTTTGGCTGCCTCCTTGCTATTTACATAGTGATCATTAGGTAGAGGACTGGGTAGCTGGTAGTAGTCAAAGTTCAGAAGGGGACAGGAAAGGTGAATAAACGGCAATGCAGGATGAGAGTGCAGCTGGCCATATGGACTGGGCTGCTGGACTGCTGGACTGCTGCATTTCAGTCAGTCTGTTATATAGTACATTAATTCAAGCAAACCATAACACTGTCTCAAAACATTAGAGAGCATTAGTGAGGCATTGTACTGTAGGCAGATCAGTGTGTTTTTATAAATATAGATTTTTTTAAGTACATACAAATATTTTTCCTTTAGAACAATAAATTTATCAGAATGAAAAGCACAGTATGAGATCATTTAGTATTAATTTTTACTGTTGAAGGTTTTTTTTTTCTTTTAATGACTGCACCTGTGGCACATGGAGCTTCCTGGGCAGGGGCTGAATCTGAGCTGCAGCTGCAGCAACAGCAACATGGGTCTTGAATACTGACCTGCTTAGTATTTTTCCCCCAATCATTTAAATTAAGGTGAAATTCTATCCTTTCAAAGACTACTGGGAAATTTAGCTGAAAGAATCGAGTGTGGGATTAGATATCAAAATGAAATGAATCAGAATCTGCATGATGTCATTAATTAAATTAATTAATTTCTTTTTGGGCTCTGCTCACAGCATACAGAATTTCCCAGGCCAGGGATCAAGCCTGAGCCACAACAGTGACCAGAACCACAGCAGTGACAACACTGGGCCTTTAATCTGCTGTGCCTACATAGGAACTCCCTTTGGATGATGTAAATAGGTACAGATGTATTCTGTTTACATTTAAATGATTGATTACTTACGCCCAGAGTGAAGAAGACATGACTTGGTGACATTTTAGATGCAAAGAAAACACACAGAGAAAACAGTTTATTACAGATAACATAAGTTTATTAATAAGCAGAGTTATAAAGAAAGCTTATGCAATCTACAGTTGCACTGATAATAGAAAATTGTCTACGCAAATGCTATCAAATTGACTTGTGATGATTTTTGTATACCTATAATTGAAATAAAACTCATTAAGCAAAATAAAAAAAAAATTGTCTTCCTTCCACTTTAATGGGATTATACCACAACTGCCTCTCCATGAGTAGTCAAAAGGAAGTGAGTGTTTAACCTGGAAAAGACTGAAAAGGAGATTCGTTAGTATTAACAACACTCAGATATTGCAGAGTTTTCCTGTGGAGTAGAGTGTGGTAGGTATGTGGAATCCTTGCAGTTAATGTTTGGTTGACTTGGGAAATGAGGATTGCCAAGTATAGTTTGGTGTGGTTTTCATTGTTGATGAATTAGCCATGATTCTTTATATTTGTGAGGTTATTTTTACTGCTAAATGTGGATCGCTTTGTTCTCATTTTTTACTGTACAGAAAGACTTGAACTCATTTTGAGGTACTGTAACTAATCTCCCCTTTGGTACATTGACAAGCAGTGTTGATCCACTGGTTTAGAGTAAGAATGCTTTGGCTTGGGTTTGTTGGCTCTGAATAGAGAAGTTTCTTTTTCAGATTTATTGAAGAGAGATTTGTCAAGAGTTGTGTCAAGAAGCTGGCTGGGCATGATTCCATATTGCAAGGTCATTAGGCAGGGTTTCAGGAGAGTATAAGATCCTGTATTGCTTTCTCCCGTTGAAAGAAATTCAGCTTGCTGCACAAATCCAACCACCCATTTTCCTACGGGGCACCTGTTTTACTATTATTGTTGCATAAGATTTCTTTGTTTGCTCTGTAGATTCTTGGGATTAGCCATACTTCTTTTAAATCTACTGGACTAGGTAGATCATGATGTTGAAGCATTTTGAGTTTATTATTCTTTTCTGCTATATTCTAGGTTCTGGAGAGAGTAGTAGAGAAAACAGACAAACTGCTTGCCCCACCAAGGAGTTCTAATATTTTAAAATTTGTTTAAAAATTACATACAGTGTTACTCACTTTTTTGGTTACAGCTTAATTGAGATATAATTCTCATACTGTAAACTGTAAACTTTGCCCATTTAAGATGTACAATTCATTGGTTTTTGATTTATTAGCAGACTCATGCAACCATCACCATAGGTTTAGAATTTTTAGATTACTTCGAATAGAAATCCACATCCTTTAGTAGTCATCTCTCCTTCCCACATTTCCATCAGTACCCCAGGCCAAAGCATCCACTAATATTTTTCTTTTATACTTTTTGTCTGTAGATTTGCCTGTTCTAGACATTTCATATAAATGGAATTATACAAAATATCGTCTTTTGTGACTGGCTTTTTTCATTTAGCATTGTGTGTTCATGTTTCATTCTTGTAGTGTGTATCAGGACTTCCATTTCTTTTTATTGCCAGATAAAATTCATTGTATGGATATATCTCATTTTGTTTAAAATATGTCTCATTTTATTCTGTCCATTCATCAGTTGATGGAAATATTGTTTCTACTTTTTGGCTGTGGTAAATAAGGCTGATATGAACATTAATGTGCTAGTTTTATGTGGACAGTTTTTACTTCTCTTGGTTGTATACCTAGGAGTGAAATTGCTGAGTCGTTTGGTGACTTTATTGCTTAACCTTTGGAGAAACTCAGTACTCACTTATTTTGAGTATATGAATTTTAGTTCTGTGAATTCTGACATTTTATAACCCCACCATACTGAAGATGCAGGAAAGTTCCATCACCCAGTTAAAATCATTCAGTGCTCTTTTAGGATAAACTCTCCCTTAGACCCTAGCTCCTGGCAACCACTGATCTTTCTTTATTCCATCCCTATAATTTTGCCTTTGCCAGAATGTTATATAAATTGCCTCATAGTCTTTTTGAGTCTAGCTTCTTTCTTTCTGCTTTTTAGGGCCGCATCCACGGCAAATGGAAGTTCCCAGGCTAGAGTTCGAACTGGAGCTATAGCTGCTGGCTTGTACCACAGCCACAGCAATGTGGGATCCGAGCCGGGTCTGTGACCTACACCACAGCTCACGGCAACACCGGATCCTTAGCCCGCTGAGCCAGGGATCAAACCCATATCTTCATGGATCCGAGTCGGGGGTCATTAACTGCTGAGCCATGAAGGGAACTCCTAGCTTCTTTCTTAATTAGCATTTGAGATTCATTCTTGCTGTTACATCAATAATTCATTCCTTTTTAATACCTGATAATAATTTATTATATGGATGTACCATATTCCATTTTGTGGATGTACGGTTGAAGATAATTGGGTTGTTTGCCCTTTTTGGCAATTATAAGTAAAACTGCTATAAACCTTTGTGTTTAGGCTTTTGATTTCTCTTGAGTAAATACCTATGAGTGGGTTTGCTGTGTCATATGATAAATATGCTTAATTTTATGAGAATTGCCTGTTTTCTAAAATGGCTGTACCATTTTGTACTCTGCCATTAATGTGTGAGATTTCCAGTTGCTCCTCATCCTTAGTGCTTGGTATTGTCATTTTTGTAAAACCAATCTAATAGGGATAGTGATGGCTCATTGCAGTTTTAATTTGCATTCCTTGGTGACTAATGTTCAGCATCTCTTCATGTGTGTATTTACCAGTTGTACACCTATTTTGGTGAGGTGTCATTTGTTCAAGACTTTTGCCCATTTAAAAAAGTATTAGACTGTTGTCTGTTGAGTTTTGAAAGTTCTTTATATGTCCTAAAATCCTTTATTGATATGAGATTTTGCAGATATTTTTCATGTTATATCTTCTCTTTTTGTTCTCACAACAGTATCTTTCACACAGCAAAAGTTTTCAATTTTGAGGTCTCCAATTCATCTTTTACTTTTATAAATCATGCTTTTGGTGTTCTAAGAACTCTGGGCCTGTTTCCTCCTGTAGATTCTTTGAAAAGTTTTATAATTTTAAATTTTGCATTAGATCTGTGATTCATTTTGAGTTTTTTAAATAAGGTTTGAGAGTTTCATTGTTTTGCATTTGGTTTTCCAGTTGTAACACCATTTGTTGAAAACATGTTTTTCTCTATTTAACTGACTTTGCACCTTTGTGAGTCTACATGATGACCATGTCTGCATCATAACTGGCATCATCATTCTGTCGTATCTGTGAAAAGAAATACTCTCCTTTCACCTGAGAAAGGAACTGCAAATTATAAACAGCTAGAATCATTGATAGAATTTCTATACAAATTTGTACAGAATAGTAATGCCAAACCTACAGGAATTTTTTTTGGTTCTTTTCATAGTCATAGTTTTCTTCTAGTCGTAGTCTTCTTTTCATAGTCATAGTTTTTATTTATTTAAAATTTTTTTAATTTTTTAAAATTTAGATTTTTATCATGTAACATACATAGCATAAAATTTACCATTTTAACCATTTTTAAGTGTAGAATTCTGTGACATTAAGTACATTTACATGGTTATTCAGCCATCATGTCATCCATCTCCAGGACTTTTTCATCTTCCATAACTTGATGTGGTTCTTTTTTAACCTAATTTCTACTACTGGAATTACAGAACACTGCAGTTATGATTTCATGACTGACATAACTATTTTGTCTTGAGATTTAAATAAGTATGCAGAGGAAGATTTTTCATTTATTTGTTTACGTCTCCTGAAGGTTTTTGCCAGTGTTTTCTCTAAAGCAGTATTTGTGCAAAGGGATTTTGTACTCTTGCATTCTCTTTCAATGAGGCAATGATAACTTGAGGCTATTACTTTAAGAATATTGCTTATGCTGAGTATTAGAATGGCAGCTTTCCTCATAGTGCAGTGGGGCAGAGTTTAGGAATAATCACCTGGGAGTTGTAAATAGAAATTTCAGCAATCTGGAGGAAGATTTCTATTGACTTTTACTACTTGTTTTCTGATTTGTCAAAATCTATCTTTTGAGGCAGTATTGATTATGAGTTGCTCAGATATGGTACAATTGCCATAGATTAAGCAGCTTCATCCTGAGGAGAGTTCATCATGCTTGAAATTTCAGTGAACATCTGTGTTCAAAAAAATGATCTCCTCTTTGCTTCATAGTATAAGTAGGAAACTGTCAGATCATTATGTAATTTCCTCATAGATCCTTGGATTTCTCTGATGAAATTTGGTCTCTGAAAATTTATCTGCCAAGTTGACATTTAATGTGAAGAGTATGTGGTGAGTACTATAATAATTGATTTAGAGTCTGTTGTGTTTTAATACTCTTTAACCCTCAAATTTTGTTTCTGGAATTTTTATTTTGTTAATTTTTTATTACAAAGAAATTAGGGAATTAGATTTTTTAATTTATATTTCTACTTAAGAATCTTACTCATTTATCACATACTAGCTATCCAGTCTTGCTAATGATTGTTTGTATTTCCTAATGAAATAGTATAAATCATAGCAGTTTGAACCACGGAAGTGTCAAGTGGGTGTGCTACTGTGTTTCAGTCATGAGATTTAAAAAAAAATGTTTTCTGGAGCACTGTATATGTACATTATACATGTATGTTATGTATACATATACATGTATATTATGCTGCTCTTGATTGAATTAGTATTTTAAGGTGGTTCTGGGAGAAGCTGTTTGTACATTGAGCTGAAAGGGAGGTATGCAGCCAGAGATTTATGCTGGAGGTACAGAGCATGGTGAGAGCTGGTAGTAAGCTTAATGGCAGGCCAGATTAGGGGAAGTGTGTGGTGTTAGAGCTTTACATGCATGCAGTTTCTTTGAACTCACCTGTTTCTGGAGAGAATGCCTAGTATTGCTTATGTCATACTGATTTGTCTAGGCTTATAAAAATAGAAAGGGAGCTAAGCCTAGTTGCAGTTACTAAAATAACCATTTTTAAAAGTTGAGATATAATTTGCATACCATAAAATTCACACTTTTTAAGTGTACAGTTCAGTGTGTTTTTTTTAAACCATATTTATGAAGATGTGTAACTATCACCACTAAGAATGAAAGAAAATTGCTCCATAAAATAAGTTCCCTTGGTTTCACGCTTTATGTGCCCAGTCTATAGTAGTGAGTGTTTGTCATCGGGCACATGATTCAGTTTGGGCCAAGAATTTGGTACTTTTTAGAAGTTTTTTTTTTTTTTTTAATTCTTTAGGGGCCATGCCCACAGTATGTGGAAGTTCCCATCCCAGGCTCAAACCCGTGTCACAGTAGCAACCTGAGCTGCTGCAGTGACAGCAGATCCTTAACATGCTGTACCAAAGAGAATTCCTTTTTTAGAAGTTTTAGAATGACACTCCATTGACTCTTTTGCAAGATGAACTGCTAATTGAGTTCTGTCCTATAAAGAGGGGCAACCACATTTTGACTGTATTGCTTTTTACTTTTATACTGTATTTTGCCAATGGGCACATTGATGCAATTGGAAGAGTACTGTCTTTAGAAAACAGGGAAATGTGGCCTGGCTTCTTAGCTTAGTTAAGCTTGTTAACTTGGCATATTACCTCATATTTGCAGGAGATACTATGAAATGATTCGTTGAAGACAATAGAGTTGGTTAGGCTTGCAGCATGCTCTCAATTCTGTTTTCAGTTTTCTTTTTATAGAACTATGATTTTGTTTTAAATAATTCTTACCGAAGTGGTCTTTTAAGAAATAGCTTATTTATTAATCCACAATATTCTGTTGGTAGTTTACAGAGAGTGAAATGAATGAAGTCAGTATTCTTTATGTGGCTAAGGAAAAAGTATATCACTGGGCTATTGGTCCAATATGTGATTGTCTCTTTAGAAGTCTTGTAATTATAGTAATATTTTTAGCCAATAAGGTGACTAATAGAGATTAGGAGTCTTAACCTTACCTTGTAAGGTTAAATGGTATGGCTCAGCTTTGGGGGCCTAGTACCGATAACTCATTTGAGAACTTATTCTCACATAGAATGGCTGGCTTGAAAAAATAGTAACTGTTGGCTTCGCAGAAGAAAGAATGGTCTCATATTTTCTACCATTCATGTGACCACAGTGCAGAACTGTAATTCAAAGAAAGTTTTATTTGAGCTAGGGGTAAACCTCATTCTGAAAGAATTGACAGACTAATATAAAGGACTTTGTTAGGCTTACATTTCTACATTGCAAATATATTGTATATATATATATATATAAATGAAATGCTTTAGCTTTGTTAAATCAGTTCTTTGTATATAGGGGATGATGGCAATGCATTTAACTGTTGTCTGAGGTTGCTAGTTTAAAGAATGTCTAAAGACTGGTCTAGCGTTACTCATTTTGAATGACTAAAGTATAGAAGGTTTTGGCTTTGTTCTGTTTTGTTTTCCCTTTCCCACCTCACTAGACCTTCATACTTGGATATAAAGAATTTTACTTCCAGTGATTCTTTCAGACATCTGCAACTTGTGATCATTCATCTAAAATTATTACTTACAGATGTCACTTTGTCTTCCAAACTGTTTCATTGAATTAGAAAGGAACATGATTCGAGAAGTACTAAATATTTGTTAGGTTGAAGAAAGGACTCTATCTTATTTTGGGTTTATTATATTTATAGTCTTTCCTTTAAAATACACTTAAATTATACAAATACTTTAAATTTATTGTAGAAAAGACACATGATACAATTATGTAATCCTGTCATCCAGAGATGCATTTTTTTGGCTGTCATTCTTAAAAAGGTAAAATACCACCTTACTAGGTAGAAGAGCTTACATCATTCAGTTTTGAAGCTGCATAAAATGATAGTCTTTTGTCTTTGGAAAAATATCCTTACATGTTGAAATATTTTAAACTAAATTATGGTGGAACACCTCTTTTTAAAAATGGGGAGTTGGTGGGTAGACATGGGGGGAAAGTAGCAGCTAAAATAGGAAAACAAGGAAACAAGTGTATTCACCATCCTTGTGTAAGTTAGTGGAACAAACTAGGCCTTTGTCAGCTATTTTCCCATTGATGAATTAGTCTTATCTTCGTGAATATCCTGCTTTTATACTTCTTTAGTCTTTTTCTCTAAAAAGTAGAGGTGGTAGATTCCTAAAGTTAGGAGGCTTGTATAATTTTATTTGTTTTTGAGTTTCCATGGAATGTTTATCATGGGAATCCCTTTTGGAGAGATTGATCACATTAGAAAATTTGAAATTCTTTGTTTTCCAGTTTCTGTGGAGAATAAGTATATAACTCCACTATAATTGGGTGACCAAGCTTGGGTCATTGACAGAATTTGGGGGTTGTAATTTTCTCTTACTGTTAAAGCAATCCACTTTTGAATTCTGTTTATCCTTAACTCACTGTTCTAGAATTCCTAGAGGACCTGTGCAGCAGACTCTCGAGGATCGAATCTTCACTCCTACTGTCTCGGCAGTGTACAGCACGGTGAGTCCCTTGGGTCACCTGTCAGATTGTGTGTGTGTGTGTTTTTCGCACGTGAGCCTTTGATCTTTTAGGCAGTGTTTGTTAGAGTGGTATATGGTAGATTTCTGACAAAAAAGGTCAATAACATCTCTAATAGAATTAGATGTATATACTATAATACGGAGAATAGGTCTTTTCTCCCATCATTTTAATGTAAGAGGTAGACGTGAAACAAACATTCTGTTGAGGTAGATTGACTTATACACATCTTTGTTCTTTTTCCTCCCTTTTCCTGACCTTCCATAAATATTGGGATTCTCTCAGGACATTGCGTTTTAATTTCCTTTTTACTTTTTTTCTTAAATTTCAACATATTTTACTATTTTTAACTTAATTTTTAATTGTACTTTTTTCCTTTGATTACATATGAAAAGTGCAGAAAGTTTAGAAAAGAGAATAGTGGGAGGAAATTAAAATTTTTATGTTATATGATTGAAATTTGTAAATGAAAGGAAATTGAAAAGTTAGAGGTTGAAGATAATAAAATTAGAAGCAGATTTCAGGAGTCTAAACATGGACCTAAAGGAATTTAGGGGAGGAGTTCCCATTGTGGCTCAGTTGTTAACGAACTGGACTAACATCTATCAGGACGTGGGTTTGATCCCTGGCCTTGCTCAGTGGGTTAAGGATCTGGTGTTGCCATGAACTGTGCTGTAGGTTGCGGACACGGCTCAGATCTGGCACTGCTGCAGCTGTGGTGCAGGTTGGCAGCTGAAGCTCTAATTCGACCCTTAGCCTGGGAACCTCCATATACCGCAGGTGTGGCCCTAAAAAGACAAAAAGACAAAAAACGGAATTTAGGGGAGAATTGGGGAGCTGGATATATCTTTTTTAACATTTCATTTCATCATACCATTTATTCCTAGGAAATAGACAAAGTGCTTTTTAGAAACTCAGTGTAGTGAGAGAGATGAGTAAATATATAATTATGTAGTCTAAAGTGATAGAATAAAACAATAATTCTTACCCTTTTGGGTTAAAAATTGTTGAATCTGAAAATTGTCGCAATGCTTTCTCTTTAAAAAAGAGTGTATACCAATACCCAGTGTTTACATATAATTTCAGAGTGTCACAGTGTCCATCAGGCCATTAATAAGGCTCTGATTAAGAACTGTTGATTATTGCCTTTGGGATGGAAAAGCAAGGAGATCCTGCTGTATAGCACCGGGAACTATGTCTAATCACTTGTGACGAATCTATATATGTATGTGTAACCGGGTCACCAAGCTGTGCAGTTGGAAATTTGACAGAAATCTGTAAACCAGCTATAATGGAAAAATTAAAAAAAAAAGAACTGTTGATTAGAGATATGAACATGCTATTATTATATGGGAAAGGGAGAAGTCGCTTCTTGAGGAGGTGATGCTCAGCTGGAAGGTTTGGGACTTTTCTAAGCAGAAAAGGGAAGAAAAGATCTTTTAGGAAATAAAGAATTGGAGTCATGGGTAATGGAATGTCAGTAGTCAGTCAAGTGTGGCATGTGCGTTAGGTTTTTTCATAGAAGTAGAGGTGAGATACGTGGGCTTTGACGATTTTAAGACCATCGTAAAGAGAGAGAAGTTTATCATGCGGGTAATGGGTAAGGCGATTTTTTTTTTCCTGGTTTGCGTAAAGCAAGTCTCAGTTTTCACCTATTGTAGGTCAACTAAACCTGTTAACTACTTTTTGAACCGTCTTTACTCTTAAAATGGACCCAGTTTGGATGATGATCTTTCTGCTCACCTTACTAATTGGGAACCTTCAATTTACATTAAAAAATAACCTTTAATTTTTTCCTGGCACAAACTTCTTCTAGGCCAGAGTTGTTTTTTTGTTAAAAGTACTGAGCTTAAAGGCTGAATACTTTCGTCAGGCATAACTCTTAAAATGTAACTTTTTCTAATTAGAAAATACACGTTCAACACTAAATTATTATTTTCAAAAGTAGTATAAAAAAGAAAATGAAAATTTTTAGTAATCCTGACTGATATCTAGAGGCAACTACTGTAACCATTTTTTGGTATAGTTTCCTTATCTCTTTGTGTTGTAGGCTCTGTATAGGATATTTTATTTTAATTTGTCACTTTGTATTATAATGTTAGGCTTTCCTGTGCTACTTGAAACATTTCTTAAATTGTTTTATGTTGTTTTATTTGCAGAATTTAACGTTCAGCCAACATTTGGCAAATTATTTCCATTCATAGTAATTTAAGTCTCTGCCCCACTTTTACAGCATCGTTGTATATATTAACTGAATGAGTATGAAGGGAGTTGACCAGGTGCTTAGTCCCCCCTTTTTCTCAGCCCCCAAATTATGTATTGGTCATTATTCCTCTAGTGTCTAGGTCCATTAGCATCATTTCTATGTCAAAAAATAAAGGCTTTCAGTTCACCTCCTCCTGGCTCAGCATATGGTGCCCATATGTCACTTTAATAGAGTTGGTTAAATTCCTTGAAAGGTAAAAAGATGTCTGGACAGTCTTAAAAAATTATGCAATCAAAGATTTTACTTTTTTATGTCTAATATGGAGGCTCTGTGCTCTTATGTCAGCCATTTTGCAGAAGTTCTCTGCTGATCATCAAAGAAGTATCAAAAATAAGACTCAGCTTTTCTAATGCCTTCATGTTCTGTTTTAGCTTGCTTATTATTATTCTAGTCTGGTTTGTCTAAGTTTCTCTTTGGAACATTTATCAGGGATGAGAGGGTTGCTTTTATCATTATTCCTCATTAGCCATAATTACATTAGAGTGATTGATCATATGAGCAAAAAGAATAAAGCCAATTTTTTAAAACTCTAATAAGAGTTTATATTATGTGGGAGAGAGGAAATGGCAAAACTAAAGAGGCATGAGCTAATTTGAAGTGTATTCATTAATAATTGTCTTATTGGCGTCCTCCTTAAGAACAAAATGAAATCTTACCTTGTTGTCTGTTTTTGGCTTTTGTAAGTCAGCCCTCCATATCCAAGCATTCCGTGTCCTCCATTTCAAGCAACCAAGGGTTGAAAATATTCGAAAAAAAAAGGAAAAGAATCCAGAAAGTTCCAAAAAGCAAAACTTGAATTTGCCATTCACTGGCAACTGTCTACGTAACATTTACATTTTATTTACAATTATTTATGTAGCATTTACATTGTTTTAGGCATTAGCCTAACCTAGAGGTAGTTTAAAATATAGGAGAGGATGTGTATAGATTATATGCAAATACTAAGCCATTTTATATGAGACTTGAGCATCCTTGGACTTTGGTATCCATGGGGCAAGGTCTAGGGACCAGTCTCCATCGGATACTTAGGGGTAACTGTATCTTATTTAGAGAAATAGATTATGACTATTAAACCAATATTTTTAATGTAATTACAGAAATAAACAACAATATATTTTTTTTGAATAGTGACTTTACTACAAGAAGCAGCAGTCTATATTCTGGGGGGTTGGAAGGGGCATGTTATTAACTTTGAAAGATTCTTGTAAATAAATTATTTAATTTGAATAAATTACTTGTTAATGTCATAGCATTTCACAGTCCTTTTTAGCCAGCTTATAGTTATAAAGTTTTGGTTCTTTAATCCTACAACTCTGTGTCATGTAATTAGAAAATCAAGCTTATATATGTATTTTTGCAAGTCACTGATGATAATTGAGTAGGCCTACATGTCAATGGGACCTCTCCACAGAGAGAAAATTTAGCATGGGCTGATCAGTCCTCCTTAGGCAATGGTGTCCATCCAGATGTAAATTCACTTACTGTCCTGTAAGCCATACAGGATAACAATCCATTTTTTCTCCAGTGGTAAAACACTAGTTGACCTCATGATTTGTTTATTTATACTGTATTTTTAAGAACAGCTTTTTTGCGGTATTTTTGATATACAGTAGGGGCTATGATTTAAATATATCTGAGGTTTACTATTTAAAGTATACAATTTGGTGTATTTATTATTAGTATATACCAATAAAAGCCTCTTCCACAATCAAGAAAATTAACATATGCATCACTTTCAAAAGTTTCCTCATGCTTCTTTGTCATCTTTCCTTTCTACCTTCCGCCGTCATTGGTCTGCTTTCTGTCATTTTAGATTAATATGCATTTTCCAGGCTTTGTTTTTTGTTTTTGTTTTTTCACTCAGGTAATTTTAAGATTTATCGATGCTTCTGTGTTTATCAGTAGTTTGTTCCTGGAAAAGAAGTAAATTTTAGACATAAAATTTAGGGTTGTCAAAGTCACATGTTTCATATATAATTTTTTCCTCCTAATTATAGAGTTTGGTTTTTGTTAAACGTAATATAAATCATGATGATTATACAATTTGGTAGTTTTCTTTTCTAATACAGTATCGCCTTGTAAATAATTCCCATGCTGTTACATAGTATTTATGAACATTGTTAGCATGGGTTTCAGAAAAAAATAATAAAAATTATAGTGCTTTGAAGGAGATAAATAGTATATAAAACTGATTACAGAACATTTCTAATTAGATGTGAGTGGAAAGCCTGAGAAGGTGGCATTTTAGGTAATATCTGAAACATGAGAAGTCAGCCCTTCTTGCATGGGGAGGAAGCACAGGAGTTTTCCAAATGTTGTAGCTATGCGGTGGCTTTCAGGTGGGAAGAGCCTTCCCAGTGATGAGCTCTGCAGGCAGCACAAGGTGGGAGGCTTGGAACTGGTGCCTGCTGAGGACTTGCAGTGTGGCTGGTGTGACTGAAGAGCTGCATTTTAAATTTTAATTTGCATGGAAGTAGCTGCTTGTCACCATTTTGAAAAGTGTAGCTCTAGAGTGAGAACTTCCAGATCATAGGAATATTGTAAAGTTCTGGCAGGGTATTTGGATTTTATTTGACATGCAGAAGGAGCCATTGAAGGATTTCAGGTATGAGTATTGCATGATAATATTTAAATTATAAAAATGCTTTGTCATTATATCAGTGGATGAATTGGAATTTACACTTTACATGAGTACAGAATGTAAGCAGACGGTTAACAGCAGTTAAATAGCTCTAAAATCAGACCAGATTCAAATCCTGGTGTTTCCACATAGCTGTGTCACTGAGCAAGTTACTTAACTTCCTTGCACCTGAGTTTCCTTCTTCATTAATAAAATGGAAATAATTATTATATTCATCTCAAAAGGTCATTATGAAGGTTATATGAGACGAATCCATTTAAAACTGGAAGAGGCTGGGGAGTTCCCGTCGTAGCACGGTGGTTAAGAATCCGACTAGGAACCATGAGGTTGCGTGTTCAAGATCCCTGGCCTTGCTCAGTGGGTTAACAATCTGGTGTTGCCCTGAGCTGTGGTGATGCGGCTCGGATCCGGCATTGCTGTGGCTGTGGCGTAGGCCAGTGACTACAGCTCTGATTAGACCCCTAGCTTGGGAACCTCCATATGCTGCGGGTGCAGCCCTAAAAAGCAAAAAAAAAAAAAAAAAAAAAAAAAAAAAAAAAAAAAAAAAAAAGCAAGATAAAAAAAAAAAAACCTGGTAGAGGCTGGTATGTAATCATCATTCAGATATTTAGCAGCAACTGCTACCACAGTCACCATTTTTGCCACTCTTACAAGGAAGAGGAAACTTCTGACTATTCTTATCATTCATTTGAGGCTAAAACTAAAGAACCTTAATGTGGTATTAGATAAAATGGCTTTGTGTTTCATTTTAATAATGTGGCTCTTAGAACTTTAGTAGTAGTTCTTTGGAATGTATAGTAAAGTAAAAAAGTAAGCTCTTTCCTTTAATGAACTAATAAATGTACATCAGAGAACAAAGAAAATTAAGATATGAAAGACTGGTATCATTCCCCTGTGTTAAATATTGTTACCAGTTTTTTTGTTTGTTTTTATCTTTTTAGAGCCGCACCCGCGGTATATGGAGATTTCCAGACTAGGGGTCTAATTGGAGCTCTGGCCGCCAGCCTACACCACAGGCACAGCAACGCCAGATCCAAGCTACATCTGCGACCTATACCACAGCTCATGGCAATGCCGGATCCTTAACCCACTGAGCAAGGCCAGGGATCGAATCCGTAACCTCATGGTTCCTAGTCGGGTTCGTTTCCACTGTGCCATGATGGGAACTCCTGTTAACAGTTTTTAATATTTCCTCCTTTAGTTAGCCACTGGCATTGTTAGATACAGGTATTGTTTATTTTTAATAATTCCATAAAAATTTTTATGATCAAAATAATGTAATTTTGGAGTTCCCTTCATGGCTCAGTGGTTAACGAACCCGACTAGGAACCATGAGGTTGCGGTTTCGATCCCTGGCATTGCTCAGTGGGTTAAGGATCCGGTGTTGCCCTGAGCTGTGATGTAGGTTGCAGATGCGGCTCGGATCCCACATTGCTGTGGCTGTGACGTTCGTCGGCGGCTACAGCTCCTATTAGACCCCTAGCCTGGGAACCTCCATATGCTGCAGGTATGGCCCTGAAAAGACAAAAAAATAAAAGTAATTTTAACAGTGTTGACCAATTATCGTAGACAGTTGTAGATATTGAATTGTAGACTGTTGCCACCTTATTTATAAATTATTTCCCTCTATCTTAGACTTATATGGGAAAATAGTATTTGAGAAATACCTCAAAAGTGCCTTTCAAATGCCAGGTTTCATAGACATTTCTGGTGGTTATAGTTATTATCTTTGGTATTTTCTGTGGAATGTCAGTACTGTGTTGAATTATGTGGGTTAGCTTATTTTCTTCATTAATTCAATCATTTATTTTGCCTGCTAATTCAAAGTTAGATGAATTTTCAACCTATTATTTATATCATATGAATTTCATTTTAACTAGTATTGAAAATCAAAGAATTGCTCTTAGAAGCCTCTTATATGTAAGGTACCTTGGGTGATAGTGGTTGCCTAAGTATGCCTACTATTGAATATAATGAAATAGAATTTTATGAATTTATTAGACAAGTGATAAATACCGACTAACTCACTTTAAGATTCTTTGGAAATTTGACATTTATAATAAAGATTCCATCCCTAATTCATATCTGGTTATTTATGAATTATCATTACATATAAAGCATTTTTACTGAATATAAATTCTTTTGATATTCCAAAACTGTCTTCTCCCCAGACCGTTCTCATTTATGTTACTTGACATTTCTGAAACTTATGAAATAATGCATGTTTTTCATTTTATGTTCGTGCATACATGTTTGACTCTCAGAATAGTAGTAGATAATATAGTTTTCTTAAAGAAGTTAATCTTTTAAAAATTAGCAGTTAAAAGGAATATAGCTGCAGTGGAGGGAAGATAAATTAGGTGTTTGGGATTAACATCATATACAATAACATATGTAAAATAGATAAACAACAAGGTTCTACTTGTAGAGCAGAAGGAAGTATATATTCAATATCTTGTGATAACCTATAATGGAAAAGAATCCGGAAAACTGAATCACTTTGCTGTATACCTAAAGCTTAACACAACATTACTATACTTCAGTTTTTTTGAATGGCTTAAAAAAAACCACCATTGGTATATCTACACCACGGAATATGTTTAGAAGAATGAAATGGATATGTATTTTGATTTGGAAAGATCTCTAATGTGTTGATAAGGGAGGGAGAAAACTTATCACAGAATGATTACTGTTGTACAGTAATTATAAAATTTTATGTTTGTAAACGTACAGAAAGGTTTGAAAGAATATATATCAGACTATTCATAGTTTTACCAATGAGGAATACAGTAGGATTTGAGAGCATAAATGAACACTACAGCCTTTCACTCTTTTTTTTTGAAACAAATATTTGTTTTATTTTAGCAATTAAAAACAGAAAGTGGAGTTCCCGTCGTGGCGCAGTGGTTAACGAATCCGACTAGGAACCATGAGGTTGCGGGTTCGGTCCCTGGCCTTGCTCAGTGGGTTAACGATCCGGCGTTGCCATGAGCTGTGGTGTAGGTCGCAGACGCGGCTCGGATCCTGCGTTGCTGTGGCTGCGGCATAGGCCAGTGGCTACAGCTCCGATAAGACCCCTAGC
>PVHT021183551.1:10538455-10669320 GCA_004024745.2 Catagonus wagneri | reverse complement strand
TTTTAAGGAGAAGGAATTATACAGAGTATGTGCACCAGAGACAGGAATATTGAGAGAATCGTAGAATTCTGCTTAGAACAATTTGCCCTCTGGCCCCAAAGGATTCATACATTGTATGCTCTTTATTACCTTTTATACCTAGACATGTTTGGAGGGCAGTTATTTTCATTTCATTGCTGATCCATCTTAGGCACTCAATGATTGAGAAACTAGCTGATCTTGTTTCCATTGCCAGTTATTAAATATAGAAAGAAACAGTCATTAGAATTGATCCCAATGTTAACAGAATCCGTGATTGAACTGTCCATGATAGTGTGTTTGCTTGAGTATTTAAATAATTGAATCATAAGAAATTGCCTTTTTTTAAAGGTAAAAAGCAACTTGATTATCTGAAGTTTCATATGGTTCAACCTAATAAGTTTAGCTAAGAGCAGAGCAAAGAGGAAAGTCATTTCCTTTTTTTTCTTTTTGTGGTTAGGGGATTGGCAGAAATAATGTCAGAGAATTTGAAAGACATTAAAATGCTTAGTAAAATTTTCTAATATCAACTGAGGTACTCCTTTTTATTTGACTAAGCCAACTTTTACTTTTCATTATCCGTAATTAAAAATATCTCTGGATATTGGGATATAAATGTTCTGAAGGGAGAACTAGAATGATATGAAAAACTAATCAAAAGGAGAAACTACTTATCTATTCAGCTACTAGAAGATCTCATAGAGCATTGAAATTAGCCAAGTAAGAAAAGCTTTGGAATCTTTCCAGTCTATCCCAAATTGAACTTGGTCACTTCCATGTGGGAGTTGCAGCTGTTGGAATGTTTTTAGATGACTTCACTAAATAAACTTTATCTTGGGATAAAAAATTAAGGGATGGCTTCTCAGACATAAACCATGTGCCCTTTGTACCTTTATGTGAATTATTTTTTGCTGAAAACATGAATATTTCTTGAGTGGAAGCCTTTATAATCCTTTCAGTGAAGATTTAATTACTGTATTTTTAAGTGCTGTGTTTTAATTCCATTATATTATGGAATATATGCATATATAACACTTTATGTATGTGTGTATAATATTTAACAGTGTATCCGTATTCATTCAGTGCCTGTTTGTCTAGAATTCAGTCACAAGTCTATACATTGCTTAAATAGGAAGTTTATTTTTTCTAGATTGGCTGGTTGGAAAATTCTGAATAAATTCACCAGAACTTCCCTGTGTTGGTACATAAATGGCAGAGATGGAAGAACATTATGGCAGTGTGTATAATGTTCAGAGCAAATGGGCACATGCTTACTGTGTAATGAAGATAATGTCTCTTTCTGGAGCAAAAAGACGGCATGCTTACTGCTCATTATAAAAGATTGAGTTCCCTAAGTTCAGGGTTCCTTTCTGGTAATGCAGCTTACCATGTGTCCACATATCATCTGGACCTCTTTGGCTATATGCTAGGGTTCAGGTTCAAAGTGTGGTGCAAGAATGCTGATACTCTGGCTACTGCAGTTGCTGAAAGTAATACTACAGAGTTCTTCATTTTGTCAAAAACGAAAGTTTGTATTTGGTGATGATCATGGGGTACCTTTAGAGCCAGGTTCACACACTGGCCGCCTGTGTATTTAATCTATAGATGTGCATGCAGTATTTGCCTTGTACAGTGTTCTGGAAGACAGGAAATTTTCACATAAAAAACTTTATTTTTAGTTTTTCTTGCAAATCTGGAAGATATTGCATGACTTATTTGGAATTCCTGGATGGCAGCACTTGGCTGTAGCTGAGTATCTGCTGCCCTCTGGGGGAGGGGCAATTCTCTCCAGGTGGCCATGGGCCCTACTCCATTGCTTAAACCTGGCCGTTTTTCTCCCATCTGTTTGCTGCAAGGTATTTTTGTTGCTCTGGGGTTATGAGAGAATGATCATGTTCAGGAAACTTTAATTTTTACATTATTTTTATTTGAAAATTAAGTTTATATATGATAGCTTTTTTTTTGCATTTATCAAATAACTTTAATATGCCAGCAATGATAACAAGCATTTAGCTATTTCCTATTGAAGACCTCATTGTGATCAGGCATATGAATAGAGGAAAGATAATTGTGACAAATTATTTTGGAATTAGGATGTGTGTTTAAAGAAAAAATGTATGTAAATAATCCTAAAATGAGCAGTTAGGGAAAATGTGACTCCAGTTCATCCCCAGACTTTTTTTTTAATTAATGAATTTTATTGCATTTATAGGTGTACAAAAATCATCACAATATATATGATAGCTTTTAATTGGCCAAAATATCTTATTAGATCAGTTAATTTATCAACTTTATACCTAGTTTTCATGGTCTTTATGGCTTAACTTTAAATTTTCAAAAGATTCTTCAAACTGTGCCGGTCAGTAACCACCACTGCTTTTGTAGGAGATGAGTTTAGGTAGAAATCTTTTATTTTTTTCGCTTTTGTAGGGTTGCACCTGCGGCATATGGAAGTTCTCAGGCTAGGGTTCGAATCAGAGCTGCAGTTGCCAGCCTACACCATAGCCACAGCAGTGCCAGATCTGAGCATGTCTGTGACCTACACCACACATAGCTCACAAGAAGGCCAGGGACTGAACCTACATCCTCATGGATACTTGTTGGGTTTCTTACCCCTGGATCCACATCAGGAACTCCTATGTAGAAATCTTGAATGAAAATTAACTAGCTGAAGTTTTCAGTGTCAGAATTTTAGAAGTTTTTCATGTCAAAATTTATTTTTTTATATTCTTTCTACTGTGTAGGAAAAATTATAGCTAATACTGTATAATATTTTACCCCAGGTCCTAAGTAGTGCCTGCAACATTCAGAAATCACCAGGCCAGAGATCGAACATGTTCTAAATAGCAGTGACAAACACCAGATCCTTAACCTGCTGAGCCATGTGCGAACTCCTGTCTCTAATCTTTTTTAGAGAGTGGAAGAGGGTTATAATATAAAAGTATTTTTATGTTTTGCATATGTATAAAAGTAATTTTAAAGCAAAAATGGTCTCTCACCTCCGAAGTGTAAAAAATAAAATAATATGTGGCCTTTCCAGATCACAACTCCTCCTCCCAGTATTTCTGCCTTTAAAAAAGTGTCCTATGTTTATTTGCAATGTTGCCAACCATGTATGCATTTATAATTTAATTTAGTCAAATTAATATAGTATGGGGACTTTTGGGGGTATACTCTATTCTTTTGTGTTCTCTTTTTTTTGTTTTTTTGTTTTGTTTTGTTCTTTTTCTCTTAGGGCCTTACCAGTGGCATATGGAGGTTCCTAGACTAGAAGCTGAATCGGAACTGTAGCTGCTGACCTATGCCACAGCCACAGCAATGCGGGATTTGAGTCGCATCTGCGACCTGCACCACAGCTCCTGGCAAGCAATGCCAGATCCTTAACCCACTGAGCAAGGCTAGGGATTGAACCTGCTTTCTCATGGGTACTAGTTGGGTTTGTTAACCCCTGAGCCACAATGTGAACTCCAAGTTTCATGTAGCTTTGAATTTTATCCCCGATAACTTTATTAGCCCTTGTGCCATTTCTTTGGGATAGGTTTCTATTAACTACTTATATTTCGTATAATTTTTTTTTTCTTTTTAGGGTTGCACTTGCAGCATATGGAGGTTCCCAGACTAGGGGTCAAATCGGAGCTTTAGCCGCCAGCCTACGCCACAGCCACAGCCACAGCCACAGCCACGTGAATCAGAGCCGTGCTTTTGTGACCTACACCACAGCTCACTGCAACACTGGATCCTTAACCCCCTGAACAAGGCCAGGGATCAAACCTGTGTCCTCATGGATATTAGATTTGTTTCCGCTGAGCCATGGGAACTCCTTGTGTAATTTCTAATTCAAGATTATTATACCTTTTTCCCTGGCAAAGATGATAAACTCTATAGTACGCTAAAAGCCAACATGCAGTATCTTATTCAGGTAACACTTACAATCGAGGCTCTTTTTTCATTACATAGAACATAGTGAAGATCAGAGGTATATTACAGGTAGTAGCTTTTTATAGGAAGAATTTTTAAGAATGACAGTTTTTCTAGTTATTGTTTTGATACAGATTTCTTTTTTTTTTTTTTTGTCTTTTTGCCTTTTTATGTAGAGCCGCACCCGCGGCATATGGAGGTTCCCAGGCTAGGGGTCTAACAGGAGCTGTAGCCGTCAGCCTACGCCACAGCCACAGCAACATGGGATCCGAGCCACGTCTGCAACCTACACCACAGCTCACGGCAACGCCGGATCCTTAACCCACTGAGCAAGGCCAGGGATCGAACCCGCAACCTCATGGTTCTTAGTCGGATTCGTTAACCACTGAGCCATGAAGGGAACTCCTGATACAGATTTATTTTCTGTGGCTTACTTTTATTAGCAGAAACCTTCAAATATGAGATTGATTATCCTACTAGAATACACAGTATCAGAGGATTCCTGCAATTTGTTTAGTCCTTTAGGAACAGCAAAGAATGCACACCTCAGGGATATATTTACCTGTGAAGGTTGTTGGTGCTTGCTTTAAGGAGAGAAAAATTATTTTTCTATTTTTGGCTGCCCTGTGGCATATGGGCGTTCCTAGGTCAGGGATCAAATGTGAGTCAGAGTTGCGACTTATGCCACAGCCACAGCTGGATCCTTAACCCACTGTGCTGGGCGAGGCATGGATCCTGTGTCCTAGAGCTGCAGAGACACTGCTGATCTCATTGTGCCACAGTAGGAACTCCAAGGGAGCTTTTTAGTGTTAGCGGTAACATGTACTTTTGGCTTTGGCTAAATGCCTTTTGTCTTTTTGTCAGAATCTTTTGTATTTCATGGGATGATACTCTTAATACTCTAAAAAAAGCAGTTTTCAGGGAAAAAAACAGATGAACAGTAATCTTTATCTGAAACCATTGACAGTTCTTTTGGTCTTTGTCAGTAGTATATGGAAGAATCTATTTACAGTTCTAATGAGTGACTCTTGTTTTCCCCACTCTTGATTGTTTTACATATTTATTTTGATAGCAGTTCACACCTATATTATGCTTTTGGTTATGTATGTTACTTTTTCGTATTGGTTGCTATTTCTGCCTTTTTTGCCTTCATGTGTAGTGAGATGTATATATATTTTTAAGTTCCAAGTTTTTGAGATACGATTATTTCTTCAGGGAGGTATTCCAAAATGAAATCATTTTTGGGGTGTTGTTTTAAGGCCGTTGTGATTTGTTGCTCTGTAGTTCTGGGAACATGGTAAACCTATTCACAGTATCCTATGTCCTGTTTCCTTAGATCCCTGCCAATGTTGAGGCAGAGTTGTTTAAAATATTACTTACATTATTAATAACATGAATGTAGTAATGTATTTTAATATTCATTTATTCTTAATCAGTGATTTTAAGAATATTTTTCCATACTATGATTTATTATTCTGTGTATATTTAATCTTTGTTTCATCAGAATGAATTGGAGAATTTACCTAACATGGTTTTTTAGGTCAAACTAGTTGGCCTAACTACTTTGCTTTCACTTTATTTCATTGTGCAGGTTTTTTCCCCTAATGTTAATATACCATTTTGATAATTTTCTTTATTTAGAGTATCAAAATAATTTATTCTGAAGCATGTCAAACAAGAATATAAATTTATAAAGCTTTGTAGGTGAGAAATTTCCTTGTAAGAACTCTTCAGTTCTGGCTGTTAATTTTCTAAATAAGTGTTTGTAGAGTGTTATGATTTTTATATTTTGAAAAAATTTCCCTGATGAGATTTATAAATGCTTTACCTTTTCATGGTAAACTTAATGCCCTTTTAGATGTAATTTTCACTCCAAATTGGAAACAAAATTTTCGAGAAAATCATAAAGCTATTTTAAAAGCAGAGAAGACATTAAATACAATTAACGTAAGTTTTAAGCTTTGATCACATTTTAGCATCATTCATGTCTCCTTTAACATGTAAGCTTTTGTCTGTAGGTAGTTCTTCTTGAGGCCATTTTATTTCAATTTGGGGATCAGGTAGCTGAGCCTTTAGGCATTTATGTCTCTTTTAGGTAAACATAAGGTATTCTAGGGTAAAGTTACCAGGGATTAGACTTTCTTCAACATTTCTGACTGATTGATTAAATTCCAGAAAAATCTAATGTCATTTGGAGGACAGTTTCATTTTTTCCCAGTAGGGTTTATAACTCTGTGGTAGAATTCAGGGGAATCTAAGAACTTGGATAAAATATCTAATTGAATATTATAAAAAATTGCAGCATTAAATTATGAATGTGGGCAACAACTGCCATTAGTTATTATTTTTACTACATTAATAATACATTTATTACTGTATCACAATTTTGTCTTAATGTTTCAATACCTATATTTCAACACGAATGGTTTTTGTCATAATTCTATGTATTTTATGCACGTAATAATATGATTCTAGGTAGAGGTTTGTAGTTTCCACCGAATTACAAAAAGCTTCATGGCCCCCACTAAGTTTAATACCTCACCCCAAGGAGAATGAATTCTTTTGTATTAGGTGACTGTAAAATTGGCTCCCATTCATGGAGGTTTCCCAAATTGTTAGTGTTAATATGGGTTAGGCTATAGTAGAGAGAGCTGGGTAGGATTGATTGCTGAACTCTGGAAAGGCCCTTGAATGAAGCGGCTTTTTACTATCAGAGGCTGATGGGCAGTTTATTGCCAGCACAAAGTGGGGAAAATTTAATTTACGTAAAAACATATGCTAGTTATTTTTCTGTTGTGCAAGTTCATGACTATTGAACTATATTAGAAAATAAAAATGAGAGGAAAACAAATGTATGCTTTCTGTTAAGATCTTTGTGTTTCTTCTTATAGATCTTTTAAATATGACATATATACTTCTGGGTGTGGATATGTGTGTATTATATATATGCACACATATGTAGACATGCGTATACATATAGAAATACATTCATACATGTACTTGTACGTTTAGATGTGCTTTTTTAAAAACCGAAATGAGATTATGCTGTATAAGTAACTTTTTATGGTTTAGGTTTTTTGAGGTATAATCTACGTAAAGTAAAATTCACCTTTTTTAGTGTATAGTTCTTTTAGTTCAATTACATGTCAGAAAAAGACATGTAATTCCCAGTACTGTCTTGATATAGAACAGTATGTCACCTCCTCAGAATCTTTTGTGCTCCTGTGTTAGTCATCCTCTTCCCTTGCAATCCTTCCTTCCTTCCTTCCTTCCTTCCTTTCTTTCTTTCTTTCCTCCCCCCCCTTCCTTCCTTCCTTCCTTCTTTCTTTCCACACCTGTGGCACGTGGAAGTTCCCAAGCTAGGAGTTGAATACAGAGCTGCACCTTCCAGCCTACGCCACAGCCATAGCAACGCGGAATCAAAGCTACATCTCCGACCTACACCACGACTCATGGCATCACTGGTTCCTTAACTCGCTGAGCGAGGCCAGGAATTAAACCCTCATCCTAGTGGTTACTAGTCGGGTTTGTAATCCGCTAAACCACAATAGGAATCCCCTTTTTCTTTTTACAAAATATATAAATGGCATCATATGGTATATATAGTTTCAAGCCTGGCATTTTTAATTTAACATGTTTATTCCCTTAAGGTTTTTGTTTTAGATTGTCTTCAAGAATCTTTTATTAACTTGATGAAAATATTCGTGTCTTTTTTTTTTTATAGGAATTTCATTATTTTGGTTTTGAAATTTTAAGCCTCTAGTCAGTCTGGCATTTACTTTAGTATAACTTGTGAGGCAGAGAATTCCATTTTTTAAAATTTAGCTAGTTTGGTAGTATTTATTAAGATGGAGTAACTAATATAATACTCTTACTGAATATTGATTTCCTCACAGGTAACACAAGTAGCAAGGCAGCCGGGACCCCCGACCCCTTCCCCTTACTCAGCACATGAAATAAACAAGGGGCACCCAAATCTTGCGGCAACGCCCCCGGGACATGCATCGTCCCCTGGACTCTCTCAAGTAAGAAAAACTTTCTTTTTTCCTAAAAGAAATTTCCATATAAAAAAAGTATTTCTATTTCTCTAAAGCAGACTTTTAAGCTGTAACATATTACATCACTTGAGTAGTTTCTGTTTTGTCTATTTCTGTTGTGTCATTTTCAGTTTTCAGACACATCTCCCTTAGTAGTGGCTACTAACAGCTTTACACATTTTATTGTGGAATCCATTCAAAGTAAAGTGCCAATGGCATTTAGGTTTCCTTTTTGTTGTTTTAGAAATTAGGATATGATTTTAAGGTTCATTAAATATCCCACAAAACACTTCTTTTCTTTTCAGTGTGTAATCTGTTAGCTCCCTTCTTCTCACTTTTTGGTGGAATGTTGGTGGATATTTTCTAAATTCATAGAAAGTATGGGTGTCTTTCACTCTTAGTAATTTTAGTGGGCTTTTTTGTTCATTGGTTTGGTTTTGTAAATAGATTATTGGATATTGTTCGGCTTAAAATTTTGTTGAACTGTAAAAGTAACAGTGACCTCCTCAGTTTATTTCCAGTTAATAGGCATAGCAAACATTTAAACACTCTTTTAAGAAGATCTCACTATGGGTCCCCTGCATTTTAAGCAGTTTCCCAAATAATGGTTCAGCTTGTACCAACTCACCTTTAAATGCTTGTTTGGTTTTCCTTGTGGTTCAGAGTGGACTAGAAGTCTCTTATTGGAATGTAGAGAGAGTCAAGCCAATAACCTTGACCCATGCTGTTTGAGATAGGAACCATGCCTTTTGATAATGGAGATTAATTTTGTAACATTTTTCAGCTTGGGTTTTTACATTTTGGGCCTTTTAAATCTTGAAAAATAAGAGAAATAAAGAATTACTGAAAATAATGCTAAAAGCTGATGATTTTAAATTGAGATTGATTAGTGATAGTTTAACCTAGGATAGTTGGAAAAGAAATGTACAGCTTGCCAAACCATAATTGAAATAGCTCTCTTGAGAATATATACATTAATTTGGGCTTAGTACTATGCTTAAACTCGATCTAAATAATTCCTATTTAATTTTGAGTTTTAGAAGTAAAACATGTCAAATGAGCTCTTTTTAAGATGAGTTTCTTGTGTTGGTTTTCATTGCACTGAGCAGAGCTACCCAAGCTATTAGTAAGGTATATGGTTCTGAATCTCATGAGGAAAGAAAAATGGTGAAGTTATTTGAGTAGATACAGTTTAATATAAAGGATTATTAAGTATAATATGGGATTGGAGTAATGAGGGATTGGCTAGTAAGAAAACTTCTAAATGATATCAAAATAGCAAATATAAGGAGTAGCTGTTTCTCCTGGGGCCAAGATAGAGATCCCATGGAAGAGCCTTCTTTTCCACCCTGTTATCAGTGTACCTGGCTGTGGCATGACTAATAGTAGAGAAGTCATTGTAGTATCATACCAGTGGAATGTGCTAGGAATCCATCCTTTAGAACTTGTTGGAAATTTGCTTCATGGAGTGTTGAGGAAAGCTGACTTCTTTAACACCAGTTCACTTAGCAAAGAGCTGCTGCCGTGCACAGTGGCTCAAGGCTCCTTACAGCACTGCTGTTTGCCACAGACCCTTCACCTAACCTTGGGTCTGCTGGATCCTAGGCTCTATGTGGTCGAGCAGCTTCCACTGAGATTTGCAGCTTAAGCTTAGTGAAGAGTCTCTTTTCATTATGTTCCTCATTCAAAACTGGAAGTCTCTTAGGTGACTTTGTGGGTACATCAAGGTGTAGCACACTCAAATGTATTGTATGTTGTCTCCAAAATCTGAAAAAAGGTCTGTGTGCCTCTTTTTTTCAAGCTAGTGTTTGTTAGGTAGGAGACTCCTCCCCGGATCTTGGGAGATCCAGACCTTGTTGGGTAGGGCATGATGTGGTTCTCTGAATGGTAAAGAAGTTGATGTGGTGCCACATCAGTGGGACTTACTAGGCATTCACCCTCTGGAACTTGCCAGAATTCTGCCCTTTATGGTGCTGAGGGAAAACCCTTGACAGGATGGTTTCTTCCAGGAGGCAACAGCCTGAGAAGGTACCAGGGGTAGCTGTTAGCCACTGGGTACTGCTGGCTACTGTACACAATTCAGCAGAATCCTGGCACTGCAGAAGCTGTGCCCTTTAGGGCAGCTGGGCACTGGAGAAGTCCAGTTGTGGAGAAGCTGTCTGTACTGCAGGAGTCTGTTGTGCATGCCCTTTCCTTCTGCACTGTCTTTGCAATGCCCTCTACTGACAAAGCCTTACATTGCGCCAGATCCGTTTTCACTGTACTGGCAAACAAGTTGAATTTTGAGCTGAAAGGCAAGCACTTGATAACTGGCACATAAGGATAACAGCTTAGTTTTCCATTACAAATTCTCACTGTTTCAATTTGTGATTTGACCTCAGCAGTTCTTAAGTGTTCTGAAGACAGGGTGGTTGCTTACAAATGCGTAGTTCGCATTTAAGAAAGGGTGATCTAGCACCGTTGTCCACACATGCCTTTCTGTATGCCATTTATTAGTTGCTTTTAGAAGTCCAAGTACATGAATCCCAGGGAGAAGAGTCACCAGATATTATCTTGCTCTTCTTTGTGGTCTGTTTTGTTAATCATTTTTACTCAATCTGATGGATGAACCCAGTCAATCACATCTGGTTCACTGCCCACTTTCATCCCCTGCCTTTCAGACAGAGGCAGCCTTATATGGATTTATTTGTCTCCTAACAGTGTCTTAACATTTGTTGATAGAGTGAGGAAGTTTTTCTATATTGGCATATCTGGAAAAATGGAGAGTTCTATGGGAAACTCAGTCCCTTCTGTTCAATAGCTGACATGTTTATAGATCAGTATGGAAAGCAGAGCCTTCATGATAGAGGAAAAAGGATTACAGGCTTGGAGTCAAACAAACACCAGGTTCTGGGACTTGATCTGTCACTTTTTAGTTACATGATTTTGGGTCAGTTTTTTCATATCTCTGAAACTTGGTTTCTTCATGTGCTGTGTAAGGGAGAATTGGAATCCTACCACTAATGAGAGGATTGTTATGAACATTACACAAAATCCTCCCTCAGAACAGGACATTCTAATGTCTTCCATAAATGACAGTTGTTATTTTCATGCTTGTCTGACTTGCTTCCCTGGGAGTTTGAGATGACTTCTAGGACTTACCCTTCCAGGATAAAAGTAGAGACCAGGCTTGGTCATTTTCTGTGGCAGTAGTGTGGTTTATTCTAATACACGGAACTGTTGAATTCAAATCAACTGCAGAAAAGATTAAAAGAAACTTCTTTAGCCACGTGCCCTTTTTGAAGTGACAGTCTCTCTCTCCTTCTTCTTCTGTGAATTAGATCTCTTTGTCCCAAGTAGCTACCTGTGTCTGTGACTCAATGTTTGTCATGAAATCAATTAATTATGGCCTAAGTGAAAGCAGCTAAGCTGAAGAAAAGTGAATTTCATAGCTTTGAAACATAAAAGGGGGAAAATGTAGGAATTGTTCCCAGTCTCTGCCTTACATTATCAGTGACAACCTATTTGTTGGCCTAATTTTCTTCAGGATGGGATTTTACACATATGAGTGCAAGTACAAACACTTGTGCACATGCCAGGTTTTAAAGCTTTATATATGCACTTTCCTTTGTGATATGACTTCTAAATCTTCCTAGGTCTGTTGCCTCTGGAGGTTTTATTTAATGAAAGTCAAAAACTTGTGACTCTTAGAGATTAGTAATTGAAGTGATATTTTCAAACTATGGATAATTTGTGAGACACAGAGTCTTTTTAGGTGTGGATTCTTTTCAGTTGCCCTGAAATGGCAGCACTTGAACGGTCTCTAAACCCAGAATGTCCTTACTGTGCAAATAAGAATTTAGAGTTTAAAAGTATTTTGGGGGCAGATTTCAAAGTATGTAGAGAAATGCACTCTCCTGGGAGTCAGGAGACCTGGTTTAGAGTCCCAATCCTGATGATACTATTTCAGAGTTCAGCCACTTGAATCTCCTACCCAGTACTCAGTTTTCCTTTGTGTAAATAAGAGGCTTGTATTAGTTGAGATCTGAATTCCCTTTAAGGTCTCCATGGTTTGAAAACTACTTCAGAGTAGCCAGTTACTAATTATGAAAAAATTTTGAATTCCTGTATATTTTAGACTTAAAATTAGACAAATGTTGCATTGTTTCTTTTTTTTTTTTGAGGGCTGCTCTCTCAGCATATGGAGGTTCAAAGGGTAGGGGTCGAATCGGAGCTACAGCTGCCAGCCTACACCACAGCTCACGGCAATGCCAGATCCTTAACCCACTGATCGAGGCCAGGGATCGAACCCTCAGCCTCATGGTTCCTAGTCGGATTCGTTTCCTCTGCACCACAATGGGAACTCCCACTTTTATGATTTTTAAAATGTCTTTTATGATAAAAGTAAATTGAGTTTGACAAGTCTTGACTGTCAACCTTGCTAAAACAGGATAAGTTGAGGAAGCTTTAAAAATTTTTTTTCACATTTTGTTGTTTAAATAGATGACTGTTGACTTGCCTTAAAAAAAGAAAGTTAAGCAATATTTATTTTTTTTTTATTCTTCCCTTTTTCTCCATGGAATATATTACGGCTGTATAAGGCAGTCTTTTTTTTGGCTGTACCTGGGTCATATGGAAGTTCCTGGGCCAGGGATTGAATCCGCACCATAGCAGTGACCCAAGCTGCTGAAGTAATAGTGATCCTTAACCTGCTGTGCCACAAGAGAACTCCTAGGCAGTCTCTGAACAGCAGCTGCATTCATGGCATGTGAAGATTTTATGTAGACTCTGAAAACAGTAGTGCTGATGCATTTAGGGGGCCCTGTTGCCACAACTTTTGTTTTGCTTTTGTTTTTCAGTTGATAATATAATACTTACCTAACCATTTATACCTTATTGAAAATTTTGTTAGCAAATACTGTCATTAAGTAGTTTACAAATTAATATGCCTTTGCAAGTATCATTAGTATAAAAGTAAGTTAGAAAAGCTTATAAAATATCCAGATCATTTATGCCTGTTTCATCTAATACTCTACATAATTGTGATAAGCTCTTTTCTTCATCATTACTGATATTTATATTTGATAGAGAATCTTAACTTTTGTTTTTTTTATTTTTATTAATAAAAACAGTTGCAACCATATTTATGAAGTAGGACTGTACCAGATCTTTTCCTATTGGGTGAATTTCATCTTTTATGCAGTTGTAGATTTTAGCATGAAATATGATTAAAGGCATGTTTGTTTGCATTTTTCACTTCTTGGCATGTAACTAGAAAAAAATTCCTTTCAAAATATTTGTGGTTAGTTTTTAAGTTTTGCTATAAGAATGATAGTTAAGTGCAACTGTTGTTCAGACTTTCTCCACACTAAACCCCAAGTTTCAGATTCTCTTTGGCAAATCTACAAGACTAGAACCTATGTTTTGAAATATCTAAGTGTGAAGAGCCAAAATCAATTCTACATTAATCTAAATAAACACCATTTTAGAAAGCCAGAGAAGTTTGTAAGAGCCCATCAGTAAGAACTCAGTGATTTCACAAGCATTTCTGTTGAGGTGTATGAGTTGTTTATATATATTGGAAATTAAGCCCTTATTGGTCACATCATTTGCAAATGTTTTCTCCAATTCTGTAGGTTGTCTTTTCATTTTATTTATGGTTTCCTATGCTGTGCAAAAGTTTGTGTAAGTTTGATTAGTTCCCACTTGTTTATTTTTATTTCTGTTGCCTTGGGAGACAGACCCAAGGGAACATTGGTACAGTTTATATCAGAGAATGTTTTGCCTGTGATTTCAGATCAGTTAAGTTCTAAAGAGAATCAGGAAATGGAGTGGTTTAACTATTCAATTCAGAGTGCTTGTGATTTTTCCTGCATAAATTTATATTCCATTTCTTTTGGTTAACTCAGGCTACTAAAACAAAATACCATGGACTGGGTGGCTTAAACAACAGACATTTCTCAGATTTCTGGGTGCTAGGAAGTCTAAGATCAAGATGCTGGCTGATTTGGTTCCTGGTTGAGAGACTCTTTCTTGAACTGCAGAATGCCACATTGGCTCCTTGGTATGTCCTCACATGGGGGAGAGAGAGAAGGAGACAAACAAGCTCTCTGGTTTCTCTTATGAAAGCACTAATCCCATCCTGGTCTCTCTCCCCGCCCCCCCAACCTCATCTAAATCTAATTGTCTCCCAAAGGCCCCATCTCTAAATACCATCGCCTTGGGTGGTTAGGGCTTCAACTCATGAATTTTTGGTGGGGATAGGGATGTGGGTCTGGACAACTCTATCCATAGCACCATTTATATGATTTAGAGACCTATGAGGCAAGTGCCAGTGGGCAGAGAGGACAATGGGAGAAAGGTCAGCAGAGAGGATAAGAACCATAGACATGTGGAATAGTGTCCTGAGTTTAATCAGGCGTATGGGTATATGTTTCCATCTAAATTAATTGGGGAGGGAGTTCAATTTGCATGGATGTTGAAGAAAGGAGATGATAAGCTTAATACAAGATTATTTGCTTTTATCAGTGATCAAATGAGAAAGTTTAGGAAGTATAAGAAAGCTAGCATCTTTGTAGAATTAAGAATTGTGAACTTGGAGTTCCCTTTTGATGCAGCGGGTTAAGGATCCATCGGGTTAAGGATCCAGCATTGTCACTGCAGTGGTTCAGGTCATTACTGTGGCACAAGTTCAATCCCTGACCTGGGAACTTCATGTGCTGTGGGCACAGCACCCTCACCCCCACCTCCAAAAAAAGAATTGTGAATGTCGGTGACTTATTACTCAGCAAAAAGTGGACAGCACATACATCGTGTAGTTTTATGATAATTTTAAATTCTGTAAAAGAAGAGTGAAGGAGAGGTTAAGTTATATTTAAAGCAAGTAGAATCAGTTGACTTTTATTTATGTATTTATTTTTTGCCTTTTTAAAATTTTTTTTTAGGGCTGCATGTACAGCATATGGATATCGCCAAGCTAGGGGTCATATTGAAGCTGCATCTGCCGGCCTACAGCACAGCCACAGCAACATAGGATCAGAGCCCCATCCACGACCTACACCACAGCTCATGGCAATGCCAGATTCTTAACCGACAGAGTGAGGCCAAGATCAAACCCACAATCCTCATGGATAGTCAGTTCGTTACTGCTGAGCCACACTAGGAATTCCATTTAACTTTATAGATATATTGTTTATACAGTGAATATTTTTTAGATTGATTGCTATGGAAATAAAATGTTATAATTTTATAACCTACCAAACTAACAACCTTTTTTTCTCAATGTATGTATTTATTTGCTGTTACTTTTTTTCTCAAATGTCCTTTTTCTAAAATGTCCAGTGATACTGACAATTAGATAACAGGAAGAGGTAGATATAATTGTAAATTTTTCATTGGTTGATGGACCCTCCTATTTTTCCTCTATGAGGAGTGATCAACTCAAACTACCTGAATCCTCTCCCTCTTGCATCTTTTCTGTCTGCCAAGGATTTTGTTCCATAGATATCTAGGCAGGCGATATGTAAAAGAAAGGATTTATGTTGCCAATATTTTTGTTACATTTCTCAGGCAAAATAAATCTCCTTTTCAGCTTCCTGGATGTGATATTCCATTTTCAGGTACTACACTATATTATTCAAGACTCTGTTCATTACTTTGAATCTTAGTACTCTTCATCACCATTAAAATTGCCCATCTTCTTTCACAGTTCAGTTTGGTAGTTTTGACCTGCCTGTTTAGTATAGTTGACAACAAGACAGCCTAATTACTTATCAGTGCAACTGTATTGCCAGGAAAAAAAGAAACCATAGTATTTCAAATAGAGAAGGATTAATACGTGAATTTGTTATACTAGCTGCTTGATTCTCAACGTGACACTGAGGTTATCTAGAGATTAATAACTATAGGAAGCAGCTAACCTCCCTAGAGCTGAGGGAATGAAAGGACATGAGGAAATGGTGGTGTTGTCAGAACCTAGGAGCTTAGAGGAAGGTTTATTTAAGGGACTGAGGATCAGACTTCTGAGAAGGGAATTTTACGGCAGGTTAGTCATCAGAACCCAAGAGGTGAGAGAGCAAGGTGTGGCTAGTGCTTTGAATATCCTGTGCATGCTTGTCTGCTGCTGGCATCTCTAAATGGCTTTCAAAGACTAGCCATCTGAATGTAGCTGGTGTCTAGAGCCATGCTGACAGAAGGTGAAAACTCCCTCCTACTTACAGAGTGGATTAGAACTGAAAGATAAAATAAGGTGGGACCATAAATCTCATGCCTTTAACAAAAAACAGGAAGGGGATATTATAAAGTAAATGTGATAAAATCACATTATTGGTCATTATAATAATAATGACATTAGATTCCCCTATTCAGTAGTGACTCAGATTGTTCAGAAACTGAAATCTAGTTATATGCATTTAAACATGACACGGAAAGACTGAAAACAAAAGTGTGGAAACAGTAAAATAGAAATTGCTAATTAAAAAAAGCAGGTGTCAGCAGCCTTTAGAAGTCAACATAGAATTGAAGGCGAAAAACTGTATGGGAGAGAAATAATTCCTACAATATAAAAATTTAATTTTGAAAATATATTACATTATAAATTCTTATTTTCTTAATTGGTTTAGAATATATTTAAGAGTGCCTGCTGTGGTGCAGCAGGCTCAGTGGCGTCTCTGGAGCACTGGGTGCAGGTTTAATCCCAGGCCAGCACAGTGAGTTAAGGATCCAGTATTGCTGCAGCAGTGGTGTAGGTTGCGACTGTGGCTCAGAGCTGATCCCTGGCCTGGGAAGTCCATGTGCCATGGGGCAGTCAGAAAAGAAAGGAAAAAAAAGATTTATTTAAAGCAAATGTAAAAATTGATGTCAACAAATTCATAATCAATGTGGGATTTATATCTCAGAAAGGTGGACAAATCATTTAGTAATCACATCGATCAGAGGGGGCAAGCTGTGGCCCAGGGGCCAAATCTGGCCTCTTTGCTGCTTTTGGTAAGTAAAAATTTACCAGAACACATCCATACTAATTTATTTATGAATTCTGCTTTTTGTGCTGCAATTGCAGAGTTGAGTGGTTGCTAGAGACTGTGTGTTCTGCAAAGCCTAAATAAGCTATTTTTGATCAGGACCTTTATAGAATAAACTTGCCAACCCCTGACATAAATTAGCATACTAGCAAGACCATAGTGAATATTTTGGGTTTTGTGGGCCAGATGGCCTTTTGCATGTTCTTTTTTTTAACCCTTTAAATACTTAAAACCCTCCCGTAGCTGGCATTACAAAAATGGGCTCAGGGCTGTATTTGCCAACCCCTTCCTTATACAGATGAATGATACAGACTATAAACTTGTTTTTATGTAAATATATATTAGCATAAGAATTGTGAACAAGAAATTTTGTACACAGCCAACCGAGATAAAAAATAATCGAGGATATCAATGATTTGAACATCATAATTATCAAACTTTAAAAATAACGGAGAGAGGAGTTCCCATCATGGCTCAGCGGAAACGAATCCGACAAGGAACCATGATGTTGTGGGTTCAATCCCTGGTCTCGCTCAGTGGGTTAAAGATCCGGCGTTGCCTCGGGCTGTGGTGTAGGTCACAGAGGCGGCTCGGATCTGGCATTGCTGTGGCTCTGGCGTGGGCCAGTGGCTACAGCTCCCATTAGACCCCTAGCCTGGGAACCTCCATATGCCGCGGTTGTGGCTCTAAAAAAACAAAACGTTAAAAAAAAAAACAAAAAAAACAGTGCTTTATTGATTGAAGTTAGATAAACTCTTAAGGCTATGAACAATTTGAATGAAGTAATAATATATTTGTTTTAATTAGTTGTAAATTTATCGTTTAAGACTAGGCTTTTTTTTTTCAACTACTCAAGGAGCATTTATAAAATTTAATCAAGTTAGACTACAGAGAAAAATGTTAAATTCCAGTCATATTTATATTACTTTCTGAATATACTTCTATAGAATTTAGAGCTTAACAAAAGAATAACAATGTCTAATTATGTTTAATCTGAAACTGCAGAATATAATTGTTCTTTTTAAAAAAGCTTATCAGAATTATAATTTATATTGATTGAACATAATTTTACAGTTTTCATAATCTTAAACAATATAGGAGTCAGAAAAGAATAACAAAATCATTTTATTTGGATATTTCAAAAACTTGACTTAAAGATAAAATTTAAATAAAAATATTATCTTTAGGAATGAATGACAGCATTTTGGATCAGAATTAGTGGAATGTGCATGAAGTGTTACTTAGAGGAAAGCATGTAGGCTTAAAGGCATATATTTGAAGGTAAGAAAATTTGAAAATAAATGTGTCAGTGCTCTGAATGGAAGACTGTTAAATCCTGATTTAAGGATTGCATGTTTTATTTTCATACATATAGTGGTATGTTCTTGTTCTGATTGTAAACACTAGCTGTAAATTGCCATGGTGGTTTTATCTCTTAATGCCAGGAATAAAGAGCTTTTATATAATAATTAATTTCCCTTATAATATTGCTAGTTTTGAATTGGCCAACTGATATCAGCTATCATTCAGAGTATGTTCCTTTTGATAATAGAAAACTTGGTGATGGTGTCAGAAAATTCATAGGTATGTGTGGGGAAGTATGTGTATGTAAAACATTTGCGTGTCCTTAATGATTACTGATGCTGAACATCTTTTCATGTTCTTATTGACTGTTTGTATATAGTCTTTGGAGAAAATGTCTCCAAAAATGTCGTTCGCTTTTTTTTTTGTTTTGTTTTTTTTTTGTTTTTGTTCCAGCCAGTGAAGAAAGTAAGGATCAAGGGCCTGGAAGGCATTATTCTACTATCTCCTCTTTGAGTTTGAATATTGTCTTTTAACTTGATCAGCAGAAATTAGGAAGTATAAAACCAAAGGAACAAAAAAACACTGTCGAAGTACATATTAGAGTAGGGATCACCAACTTTGTACAATTTATAGAAAATGTCGTTCGCTTTTTTTTTTTTTTTTTTGTCTTTTAGGGCCATACCCACAGCTGATGGAAGTTCCTAGGCTGGGGATCGAATTAGAACTTCAGCTGCTGGACTAAACCACAGCCACAGCAACTCCAAATCAGAGCCATGTCTGCGACCTAGACCATAGCTCTTGGCAACACACAGTCTTTAACACAAGGGATCGAATTCGAGTGCTCATGGATGCTAGTTGGGTTTGTTAGGCTGATCCACAATGGGAACTCCCCCTTTGCCCATTTTTTAAGTGGATTTTTTTGTTGTTGAGTAGTAGGAGTTCTTTATACATTCTAGATTTCAATTCCGTATCAGATATGTGATTTTCCAATATTTTCTCTCTTCACTCTGTTGATAATGTCCTTTGCACAAAAGTTCTTAATTTTGATGAAGTCTAATTTATCTGTTTTTTTCTCATCTGTGCCTTTGGTGATATAGCTAAGAAATCGCTGCCAAATCACCAGTTACTTCTTTACACTAATGCAGAGTAGACTATTGCATTTCCTTACAGCTTTTAAAATTTTACACATATGTAGATTTTCTCCTCTTAGAAAATAGTATCAGGTTTAGAGAAAAACGTTTTGGTTATCAAAAGGACAGGCACATTTGGAAGGAATACTAGTGTGTGACCAACTGCTGCCAATAACAACGCCATTGGCATGAAAAAAATCACTGAAAGTCCAGCTGCCACACTCAAAAAGACACTGAAAAATTCCAAGGGCTGTGAAGAGTTCAAAGAACATATCAGGGTTCACAGTTGGGATTTAAGAGAAGTTGAATACAGAAGTGATGACTCAGAAGCCAGCTGGCTTATTTACATAACCATTTGGCAACGTTTATGAAGGGAGAGAGGTAGCAAAAGGACTGGAGGCTGGCCAGCCAGTGAAGAAAGTAAGGATCAAGGGCCTGGAAGGCATTATTCTACTATCTCCTCTTTGAGTTTGAATATTGTCTTTTAACTTGATCAGCAGAAATTAGGAAGTATAAAACCAAAGGAACAAAAAAACACTGTCAAAGTGCATATTAGAGTAGGGATTACCAACTTTGTACAATTTATAGAAAATGAAAGCTATCGAAAAGCTAGATGCATACAGAAGGCATCCCTCACCATATCTTTGTGTTCTTAGTTTCTGTTACTTCAAGAATCCTTAAGGAATATAGATTTCTTGAAGAATGATTATCCCTAGTTGTCTTTGAAAAACATAGGCTCATTTTAGGAGTTCCCTTCGTGGCCCAGTGGTTAATGAATCTGACTATGAACCATGAGGTTGCGGGTTCGATCCCTGGCCTTGTTCAGTGGGTTAAGGATCCAGCGTTGCCGTGAGCCGTGGTGTAGGTTGTAGACGCGGCTCGGATCCCGCGTTGCTGTTGCCGTGGTGTAGGCCAGCAGGTACAGCTCCTGTTAGACCTCTAACCTGGGAACCTCCATATGCCGCGGGTGCGGCTGTACATAAAGGCAAAAAAAAACCCCATAGGCTCATTTTAGAAGATATTGCTGTAATAGACTTGAAAAGTAGATCAAATGCTGTAGGAATCAGATGGACAGATTCTTCTAAAAAAGTAAGCTCTTGAGCAGATAAAGGCCAGTGAGTGGACAAAGATCTTGACTGTGGAAACACTTAAAAATAATTTTTTTTGGCTGTGCCCGCCACATGCAGAACTTCTCAGGCCAGGGATTGAACCTGCACCACGGCAGTGACCAGACCACAGTAATCACAAGGCCAGATCCTTAACCTACTAGGCCACCAGGTAACTACTAGAAATATTTTGACCAAAAGCTGTTCTTCGTAATATAACTTGAATTATAATAGTATGAACTAGTAGTTATTGTGTATTCCTATTACCACATTATGTATTTGAGGATAGTATCTTAGTGGTAGATTACCTTATAGGCAAGAGTTTTCAGAACATTTCTCAATTACTTCACCGTATTTATCATTATAATTACCCTGTAGATAGGTATGATTATCTCCATTTTGAGATTGGGAAGATTGAGTGTCAAAGTGAAATGATTTGTTTTAGGTACCACAGGTAGTAACCATTTGTAAAGGACTGAGTCCAGATCTCCAGGTTCCAATTCTTGATGTTCTTCCTAGCTTTCTCATAATTCATCATGGTACTTTATTTAGGTTCCATTTTAGACAAACTAGGCTTTCATAAATAATTTTGGGACTACACCACTTAACATGGCTTTATGAAACAGTATGTTGTGATGTTTGAACAATGAACATGAAACAACTTTAGGGGACATAAATTTGCAAAATTGGACTTCACAAAAATGCAGCCACACAACATTTAAACTTCTGGTTCTTAAAGGTAGAGCCACATATCTGAATCTGAAATTCAAGAAACTAGTGGAGGAGGTGGTCATAACAGGAGAGCAGCAGGACCTAGAGTGAAGACTATGTCTGTTGTGACAAATGAGAAGAAGGGGAACTCTGGATGGGGATATTTTTGATGAGAAGTAGAAGAAACTGTCAATAAAGCAGAGACTTAAAAAAAAAAAGTAAGGGTAATTGGGGGCGGAAAGTAGGAGAAATGATAGCGGTGGTTAGTTATAGAAGATACGAGATATATAATGATAACAGATACTGACTTTGGAAGTGGAGAGCCAGCAGTACACAAATTTTGAATTTCTTCAGTGCCTGCGAATTCAGTGAACCTGGCACTGAATTCTTCTTTAGGCAGATCATTGCTTTAGCTCTGTAGCCTTGAGGGAACTGGTACTAGGGTTGGGGATGAAACTGGGTTTTATTATGATGTATAGGGAACAGCTGAGCTTTGAATAGTATAGTTACTGTTGTCAGAACACAAATAGCATGTCCGATCTAAACTTAATGTGGAAGTCATCCTATTACATGAGCCCATCATTGTCTTATGAAAGGCAAAAAACTATAGCATTTAAATATTGAACCAAGTATAAAGGATACAGAAATGGTGGCATATTTAATATAGTATTTCTCTGCTGTATATAATGTCACTACTCAAAATGAAAAAGAGATCAGTGCTTCTCAATCCTCACTGCAGCTGGAAACTTCTGTTGCCTCAGTCCCATTCTCTAGAGATTCTCGTTTAAGTGCTTGGGATGAGGCCCAGGTAATTCTAATGCTGACAGCAAAGTTGTGGAATAGGAACTTCCCCCACTGCCTAATTGAGACTTCCTAGGTCTTCCCTGCGGGGAGGGCTTTTCAGTGAAAGGAGCAGAAAGCTCCTTTTTAGACCACATACAAACTGTGAATTTCTTAGGGAAAGTGGTTTTGGTGATTGAAAAGCCATTTATTTCTATCTAGTATCTACAGTGGACTGTTAACTTTTTACAGATAATTTGCTTTGCATTATAGTCTGTACTAAAGTAGTTTTTATGGTACTGATAATATGTGCCAATTTATTTTGATAATAGAATCAAATTCTATCCTGAAAGGTGTTTTAAATTGATCCTTCTAATTCAAGCAGAGTAAGAACGTATTGGTTGTAGGTGCTTTGGGCTTCAGTAGATTAGATTTTTCTGGATTTAAAGTTGCAATACAGTAGTTTTCAAATTTTTTAAAATAGCAAGACTTATATTCACCCATATAACTGGTGCAATGCCTGAACCATAAGTAGCCCCTTAAATCTTTGTGATGGAAATGGCTCTAAATGAAATTTTAGAACTTTATAGAAATTTATAACTTTGCGGCTGTTTGCAGTAAACAATTTTTTTTTCCTGACTGGTATTGTTAACTGTTTTGTATAATTCAGTAGAAGTTTATTTTATAGGTACAAGTTTAAGGAAAAATATTCTTGTTCTCAGGAAGGCTTATGTTGAGGAAGAGTCTGTGAATCTTTTCTCAGTATTCTAGTGAATTAAACAATTAAGATTGAATTCTTAAGCCAGAAAAAGTTTTTTTGGCAGGGTATCATGGCAAGGATTTTGGATTTGTTTGCTTTTTTTTTGCTTTTTTTTAGGACCATAGCTGTGGCATATAGAAGTTCCTAGGCTAGGGGTCAAATCAGAGCTGCAGCTACTGGCCAGTGCCACAGCCACAGCAGGGTGAGATCTGAGCCGTGTCTGTGACCTGTGCTGCAACTCACAGCAATGCCGGATTCCTTAGCCCACTGAGACAGGCCAGGCATTGAACCCATATCCTCACACTTCCTAGTCAAGTGTGGATACTAGTCAAGTGTGTTATCGCTGAGCCACAGCAGGAACTCTGAATTTAGGTTTTTAAAAACTACTTAAGTACTATATATATATATGTATTTTTGCTTTTTAGGGCCGCACCTGCGGCATATGGAGGTTCTCACTCTAGGGGTCTAGTCGGAGCTAGAGCTGCCGGCCTACGCCACAGCAATGCCAGATCTAAGCCGTGTCTGTGACCTACACCACAGCTCAGGGCAACACCGGATCGTTAACCCACTGAGCAAGGCCAGCAGTCGAACCCGCAACCTCAGGATTCCTAGTCGGATTTGTTAACCGCTGCGCCACAACAACAACTCCCTTCAGTACTATATTGAATACAGGATTCATTACCTTTTCTGGGCAGGTGATCTTATTTTCTGGTCTGAACATTATTGTAATATAATTCACAAAGAAGCTTTTATAAAGTCATTAGTGGTGGTTAGGTACAAAGAAATACTATCTCTGAGTAACTGATTTTGCTTAAGATATTTAAAGACATGTAACATGAGACATTAAATTCATTTTTTATATTAAGTATTTCATTTTACACAGTATTATGTGAAATCAGTTTACTTGTCAAAATTGTCTCATTTAAAAATTCTGAAAGTTTCCATTGTGGCTCAGTGGGTTAAGAACCTAACATAGTCTCTGTGAGGATGTGGGTTCGATCCCTGGCCTTGCTCAGTGGGTTAAGGATCCAGCATTGCCACAACCTATGGTGTAGATTGCAGATGTGGTTCAGATCCAGTGTTGTTGTGTCTCTGGTGTAGGCCAATTCGACCCGTACGTAGCTTAGGAACTTCCATAAGCCACAGGTGCGGCTGTAAAAATTAAATGAAAAATGTTATTTTATTGTAAATATTTCTCGATTCAAAGAAAGAGTACAACTGTTGAGATGGGTGATGAATGGCATTAAAGTGCACTCCAGTTTTTGTAGGGTATTGCTCATTAATTATCTATTTTTGAGGTAACAGCGAGTAAGAGTAATTGGATGGTCCTAGTGCAGAATAAAACACATATTATGACTTAATGAATGGTTGAATTGCCTAAAACATTCATTTAAAAAAGTCCAAAAGCCACAATTAAGTAAGAGCAGTATTTGTGTTAGGTAACATTTAAAATACAGCCTTTTAATTTTCTAGCGGCCATGTTTCTCGTGCTGAAAAGAGATTCCATTCAGAAATGAATAATCTCTTTCCTGGAGTATCTCTTGAAGAGGTCTTGAGCACAGCTCAAAAATTTAACTGTGATAGGGGAGTTCCTGTCGTGGCTCAGTGGTTAACGAATCCGACTAGGAACCATGAGCATGCGGGTTTGATCCCTAGCCTTGCTCAGTGGGTTAACGATCCGGCGTTGCCGTGAACTGTGGTGTAGGTTGCAGATGCAGCTCGGATCCTGTATTGCTGTGGCTCTGGCGTAGGCTCCGATTAGACCCCCAGCCTGGAAACCTCCATATGCCGCGAGTGCAGCCCTAGAAAAGGCAAAAAGTCAAAAAAATAAAAATAAAAAATTTAACTGTGATAAAGTACCAAAAAATATTCCATGTATCTAATAACTCAAAAAAGAGATTGATTAGGAATTCCTGCTGTGGAACGGGGGTTAAGAATCTTAGGTCACAGCTGCAGCTTAGATTGATCCCTGGCCTGGGGAACTTCCATGTGCCTTGGGTGTGGCCAAAAAAAAAGAAAAAAGATTGATTCTTTTTGTTGAGATAAAGAGCTCTGCCTCCACATCCAAAATATAAAGCATGCAGAGTTCCCATCTTGGCGCAGCAGAAACAAATCCGACTAGGAACCATGAGGTTGCTGGTTCGATCCCTGGCCTCGCTTGGTGGGTTAAGGATCCGGCATTGCCATGAGCTGTGGTGTAGGTCACAGAGGTGGCTTTATCTGGCATTGCTGAGACTCTGGCATAGGCCTGCAACAATAGCTCCAATTGGACCCTTAGCCTGGGAACTTCCATATGCCACCAGTGCGGCCCTAAAAAGACAAAACAAAACAAACAAAAAAAAGTAAAGTATGGAAAAAAATTCTTAGTTTGCTGCTAATATAAAGGCTGCATTATGGAAAGTGAAGTTTCTTTTTAAAAAGAGAGACCTGGGAGTTGCTGTTGTGGCTCAGTGGTTAACGAATCTGACTAGGAACCATAAGGTTGTGGGTTCGGTACCTGGCCTTGCTCAGTGGGTTAAGGATCTGGAGTTGCCGAGAGCTGTGGTGTAGGTCGCAGACATGGCTTGGATCCCACGTTGCTGTGGCTGTGGCGAAGGCCGGTGGCTACAGCTCCGATGAGACCCCTAGCCTGGGAACCTCCATATGCCGCGGGTGCGGCCCTAAAAATGGCAAAAAAAAAAAAAAATAAAAGGAGAGACCTGGCTGTGAATCCTATTTCCAGCACTTATTAATTATGAGACCTTGGAAAAGTTTAGCCTCCCTTCAAGTGGAACTTTGCCATCTGTTAAGTGAAAATAACAATATCACAGAATGGTGTGAAGATTAAATAAGATAACAAATGCAAAAGGCCCTGACAAATGCTGGATGCTCAATAAATGTCCATTGCATTTTCTATTTTGCAATAGATCTGAAATATTTTAATTAATTTTGGACAGTGGATTCTTATCTACCCTGGCACTGCATTTCAGTATCGTGTTTCTGGGACTTTTTCTTAGCTCTTTAATACCAGTTTGCAACTGTATTCATCATTACTGAAAATCAGACCTTTCTACATAGGTATTTTAATATTATCACATAGTTTTGTTAAAATTTTTTTAGTTTGTCGGTCACTTTATTACTCCAGTAATTTTTTTTTTTTTTTTTTTTTTTAAGAAGCACATACCTCAGGCAAAGCTGATATGTATGTAGAGTGATTTAGAAATCCCAGGGTAGGAGTTCCTGTCGTGGCTCAGTGGTTAATGTGTCCGACTAGGAACCCTGAGGTTGCAGATTCAATCCCTGGCCTCGCTCAGTGGGTTAAGGATCCGGCGTTTCCGTGAGCTGTGGTGTAGGTCGCAGATGTGGCTCGGACCCCGCGTTGCTATGGCGTAGGCCAGTGGCTACAGCTCAGATTAGACCCTCAGCCTGGGAACCTCCAAATGCTGCGAGTACGGCCCTAGAAAAGGCAAAAAGACAAAAAAAACAAAAGAAAAGAAAGAAATCACAGGATAATCACTTAGAAATGATGGTGATGACCTTGGTGCTATCTAGAAACACAGGTTCATATGTGAACTTTTCCAAAAATTGTTCAGCAGTGTTAAATGTCAAGTAAGCTTTATAGTGCACAAAAAGGAAAAACTGTCTAGTAGGCACTCCTTCTAGTGTTACTTGCTTTTTTAAGAAGCACTCCTCATTGTGTTGTTATATATTTAGAAAAAAAATTCAAGTACTATAACAGGTTATTTCTATTTTATATATACCATCTTCTGTTTTGCCTCTCACTGTTTCTCCTCTGCCGCCTTCTAATTCTTATTTTGGCCACTTGTTCATTGCTTTGTAGAATCCTCAGCAGAAGAAAGTAATGATGACATCTGATCCGTTGGTGTTACTTTTTGTTAAGTAACTCTTTTAATAGAATTCAGGATGAAACCATTTGAAAATAATATCTGAAATGATGTTCTGTCATTTCTGCAATGGTTATTTTTGCCAAGTCTTACTGTAAATCAGTATCATAAAACATTTGTTTCAACAGCTGAATTATTTTTTCCCAACTAAGCAGAGCAAGAATTGTTCTGCTTCAAGGCAGGAATAGGAGAAGAGAATGCAGGAGAGATGATTCTCTATTAATATTTGGGTAGATTAATTGTATTTTGTTTTAGCCAAAACTGCATTCAGCTTTGTCCCAAGCCATCTATTAGAGCCATGCTTTGTAGTAGACAGGCTTTGATTTATAACGTACATTTAAAAAATTTATCAGATGAACCATGACATCAGGAATGAACAATTCTGCCAAAGATTAACTAGATTAAATAGTAATAAGACAAACCTAATCAGGGTTTGTCTGGGCAGACATTATTGCTTTTCATCTTTCATGTCTATCATCTTGCTGGATTTTTATGAAATGAAAAAATTATAAGAAATTGATCTGCAGAAAAAACACCTGTGCTATATTCCTAGTATTATGGCTGACAGAGTTAGAGCTAATAACTTAAATCAGATCTAGGAGTCCATATAGATTTGTTGTGGTATATAGGATTTATATAGTTTGATTTCTCCTCATACCTACTTTCAAAGCTATTTTGTTGAAAATACCTTTTTCCTATTTATTAGTTTTAATGTTAAGATGATCTGTTTGAATTAATAGCCTGATTTTCTCAGAAGGCTATTCTTCCAACAAATATTTGGGTGCCAGATATTTGTAGAGTGCATTCTGTGTGCTAGGCACAAATGGGTTTTTTTGGAAAAGACCATCTCACAAAGTGTAGGTTAGTTATTTTCCTTATAAACTGCTGCCAACCCTGTACTTAAGGGATTTATTCTTTTGAAAATATTATGACTTCGTATATTAAGCTCCATAAGAAGCTTAGTCCTAGAATCAGGAAACTTGCCTTCTACTATTTATTTGCTTATCTGCATATATTTTTATTCCATAGTGCTTATTAGAGTGCCTGTAGAATCTCAGGTAACAGAACAATCTAGTTAATAGTTAACAGGGTTTTTCTTTGGCACCCTCCCTCTGTCTCCTTACTGTCTGGAAATTTAGGTAACATTACTTTCCTAGAAATCCTTTCGAGTGGATATTATTAATTTTTAAATTTTCTATATATCTTAGGAGGCAGGTTCAACATTACTCTGGCCTTTCATTACTCTCTGTAGGTCCTTGACTTATGACTCCTCTGTAGCTTATGTGTATACTGCTTTCCTAATTGATATTGTCACTAATTTTCCAGAGCAGAATTCCACATTCTTTAAGGATTTTAGCATTTGGAACAAAATTTACTTTTCCATTTTATTTTCTGCCATCTACCATTAGATATCTAGCATTCATTTTTGCTTTATTAAACTGTTACTGTGGGCTTCGGGATTCACTCTCTGTTCTTCATTCTCTTAGAACAACCATATATGAATACATATTCAGCCACCCATATGGGCACAATCTAGACATGCATTGTTGAATACCATGCCCACTAGAACCACCTGTGGCTTTTGAGCACTTGAAACAGCTAGTGCAAATTGAGATGTGTTATGAAATGTATAATACGGTTGTTTCTTGTTATCTGCATGAGATTTGTTCCAGGACCACCCCATTCAGATACCAGAACCTGCTGATGGTCAACTCCCTTATATAAAATTGTGTAGTGTTGCATAAAACCTAAACACATCTTCCCATGTGCAGCATACTTTGGAGATTATGCAGTTTCAGTTCCAGATCACCACAATAAAATTAATATCACAATAAATTAAGCTGCATAGATTTTTTTTATCTGTCAGTGCATAGTTATGAAGTTATATCTACACAATACTGTAGTCTGTTAAGTGTGCAAAAGCATTATGTCTAAAGAAAAGTTCCCTGGTAGTGCAGTAGGTTAAGGATCAAGCATTGTTACTTCTGTGATTTGGGTTGCTGCTGTGGTGTGGGTTTGATTCCTGGCCTGGGAACTTGCTCATGCTATGGGTGCAGCCAAAAATAAAAATGAAGATAAATTAAAAATGTTCATACCTTGGAGTTCCTGTGGTGGCCTAGTGGAAACGAATCCGCCTAGGAACCATGAGGTTGCAGTTTTGATCCCTGGCCTCGCTTAGTGGGTTAAAGATCCAGCGTTAGTGTGAGTTGTGGTGCAGGTTGTAGATGCAGCTTGGATCCTGTGTTGTTCTGGTTGTGGTGAAGGCCAGTGTCTACAGCTCCGATTGGACCCTAACCTGTGAACCTCCATATGCTGCAGGTGCAGTCCTGGAAAGACCAAAAAAAAAAAGTTCATACCTTAATCGAAAGTTACTTTATTGCTAAAAAATGTTAACCGTCATCTGACAATGCAGGATTGCCACTGTTAAATTTAGTAATATAATATCAAGTTACTTTACCAGCAAAAGCAGATTTATTCAGGAATAGCCAGTGGAATTCCAATTCAGAAAATGCAAGCTATTGCATACCATAGGCAAATCCGAAAAACAAGGAAGGGAAACTTTGGGGGGGAGTTGAGAAGGGCTAGAACAGCGTAAGAGTCCACTGGAAGAATCTGGGCATCCAAAGTATAGAGGTTTCTTAATGGTTGGACTGCAGCAGTTTTCAATTAGAGTTTTAGAAATCCTTACCCAGTTTAGTCTTAGGATTTTATTTTATTTTTGTTTTCATTTTTTAAAATGACTTAATGAATTTTATTACATTTATAGGTGTACAAAAATTATCACAACCAAATTTTATAGCATTTCCATCCCAAACCCTCAGTGCGTCCCCCCACCTTCCAACTTGTCTCATTTGGAAACCATAAGATTTTCAAAGTCTGTGAGTCAGTATCTGTTCTGCAAAGAAGTTCATTGTGTCCTTTTTTTAGATTCCACATGTAAGTTGGTAGCATTTGATGTTGGTGTCTCATTGTCTGACTTCACTTAGCATGATAATTTCTGGGCCCATCCATGTTGCTATAAATGCTGTTATTTCCTTCCTTTTAATGGCTAATATTCCATTGTGTATATGTACCACATCTTCCTTATCCACCCCTCTGTTGGTGGACATTTAAGTTGTTTCCATGAAGGATTTTAAAACTTATCAAAAAAAATTATCCTTTTCCCTTATGGTTTACTACAGAGTATTGAATATATTTCACTGTGTAGGACCTTGTTTATTTTGTTTTATTTTATTTTATTTATTATTATTATTTTTGGCCACACCTGTGGCATGTGGAAGTTCCCTGGCCAGGGACTGAACCTGTATGTACCAAAGCAGCAACCCAGGTCTTTAATCTGCCGAGCCACAAGGCAACTTCTATATTATGTATAGTAGTTTGTATCTGCTAATTGCAAACTCCTAATTTATCCCTCCCTTATCCCCTTTCCCCTTTGGTAACCGTAAGTTTGTTTTCTGTGTCTATAAGTCTGTTTCTGTTTCATACTTAAGTTCGTTTGTATATCATATCATTTTAAGACTTGTTTTTTTTTCATTTTTGGCCACCTCGTGGCATGTGGAGCTCCCAGGCCAGTGATCAGATCTGAGCTACAGTCACAGCCTAAGCCTCAGCTGCCACAACTCAGTATCCTTAATCCACTGTGCTAAGCCGGGGAGTCCCAGGGCTTCCAAGATGCTGCCAATCCCATTGTACCACAGCAGGAGCTCCTTATATCATATCATTTAGTTTCCACATTTAAGTGATATCATATGGTATTGTTCTTTCTTTCTGACTTCACTTAGTATGATAATCTCTAGTTGCATTCATGTTGCTGCAAATGATATTTGTTTTCTTTTTATGACTTAGTATTCCATTGTCTATCTATCACTACATCTTTATTCATTTCATCAGTTGATGGACATTTAGGTTGCTTCCATGTTTTGGATAAATAGTGCTGCTAAGAACATTGGGATGCATTTATTTTTTTGAATTAGGTTTTCTCTGGATATATGCCCCAGAAGTGGGATTGCAGGATCATATGGTAATTCTATTTTTAGTTTTTCAAGGAGCCTCCATACTGTTTTCCATAGTGGATGCACTAATTTACATTCCCACCAACAATATAGTAAAGTTCCCTTTTCTCCACACCTTCTCCAGCATTTGTTACTTGTAGATGTTTTAATGACGGCCATTCTGAACGGTGTGAGGTGATAAATCATTGTAGTTTTGTTATGCATTTCTCTAATAATTAGCAGTGTTTAGCATCTTTTCATATGCCTGTTGACCATCTATATTTCTTCTTTGGAGAAATGTTTACTCAAGTCTTCTGCCCATTTTTTTATTGGGTTTTTTGTTATTTTTGTTAATGGAGTTGTATGAGTTGTTTATATATTTTGGAAATTAAGCCCTTGTCAGTTGCATTGTTTGCACATATTTTCTTTCAGTCTGTAGGATTAGACCAAATATCTTTAGTTCCTCTGTAAAGGAAGCCCAAAGTGGATGAACTTATTTTTAGTAATGTTTCAGTATTTTAGGTTATTTGGGAATAATTAGATATTTAGTGACTACACATCATTTAATTGAACCTAGGTACGTTTCAGTTGTCAAAAAAATTGGGGAAGCTGCTTATTAAAAGGTTTATCTAGCTACATTGAATTAACTTGTTTTCAATAGTCATGTTTAGACAGACCACTCTTGAAAAATTTTATCATATCAAGTTATTTTTCTTGCTGACATATTTTGTAAGCGCAATGAACTTGTTTGACCTGAACTAAGATAATGTGAACTAATCTGACCAGTAAACCCAACTAGATTGAAAATTGTATGCCTGCAGTATTTTCAACTTGATAACTCCAAAGACATTCCTATTTTATTTAAAACAACCTTAAGCTAGCTTTCACTTAATAAAATTTAAACCTAGACCACTTGAACTTTTGAGTTAGTTTATGTGGTATTTTTCAAATTCACATAAGCACTTGTTTATTTTTAAGTCAGTTAAATAGAACTGCCTTACAAATTAATTTTGGCAATACCATTTAGAGGTAGAAAAGAAAAAACACATCTACAACACATATATACACATGAATTAAGGACATGAAAATACAGACAGGTGTAAACAGATTTTATGGTTTCATATAAAATTTTAGTTATGTCTCAGATACTAACTCAAAAGAATACTTAGATCCAGATTGCATTTGTGTGCCATCAGGTTTCATTTAGATCTGTGTTTTTGAGTCAGTTTGTCTTTTAGAAGCTTCTGTGAATCGAAGAATGCATTACATTGTCCCCTGAAAGGCTTTGAATCCTCTTTTAAGGTACTCCTTAAGGTAAGCTAATTTAAAACAAATGTTCCTCCATTTGAACATGATAGGTGACTCTACCAAAAGGCTTCAACAAACACAGAAACAGAAAGCAAGTTTTCTCCTAGAAGTTTTGGAGTATATTTTGTCTATCTCAGGCAATTGCTATTTAAATTTTTTCTAGTTATTTGCTCGAGTTAACTTTTTAGAGACAGTAATTAGGGAGTTAGCATTTGGATCCTCAAGGTTCCCTTTTTAAAGGTATCAGTTGACACAAAGGAAGAGAGAAGGAGATGGCAAATGGGATTTGGCTTGAGCACAAGGTGGCTGCTGGGAGACAGGGGTTGGAGAAGAGAGAGAAGATGATGCTTGAGACAAAGAAATTGGAGAAGGGAAACACAGGGAGCATAAGGCTTTGGAAGCCCTTTTGTTCTTTTGTAGAATGTTTTGTTGTTTTGATCAACTTAGAAACAGTATCTTGCAAAGAAGCAATTTTAGGGTTTTGTGCATGTTTGGAAACTTACAGGTATCAATAAAAATAAACATACCATTTGTTTTAACTTTAGAACCGTGTTCCTCCAGTTTAGCCTAAGAAAAACTGGGGAAATGGAAAGTTCCCCATCAGACCATTGTAATTCTTGATTTCTTTTGAGTTTGTTTGGACCACTTACTTAAAAATGTGCACCTGGGAGTTCCTGTTGTGACTCAGTGGAAATGAACTCAACTAGTACCCATGAGGATGCAGATTTGATCCCTGGCCTTGCTCAGTGGGTTAAGGATCTGGCATTGCTGTGAGCTGTGGTATAGGGCACAGATGAGGCTCAGATCCTGTGTTGCTGTGGCTGTGGCTCGCAGCTGCAGCTCCAATTCAGCCCCCTGCCTGGGAACTTCCATATGCCACAAGTGTGGCCCTAAAAAGCAAAAAAAATGTGCACCGGGGCCCATCATTTTTAAGCATGCAACTCCCCAGAAGAGGGCTTCCTTTACAGTATTTAGATGATTGGGATCCCGTTTCCCAAAGTTCTTCTAGAAACCCAAGAAAGTTTCTACAGTCCTAATCCAGATTCCAAAAGGAATAAAACACGTTTGGATCCCAGTTAGATCCATTTCCGAAAGAGCCTTGCTACTAGGTGCTCTAGAAAACAGCTTGAATACTTACCAAAGATGAAGCCTTGAAGCAGAAAGGATGAAACCTTTCCATTGAAAGAACAAAACTTTTCCAGTTCCTTGAATAAAATTGCAGAACTCAAAATGAAAAAGACCAAAAGCTCAGGAATCTGAGAGGAGGAGACCCATCAAACCAAAAAAGGCAATGATGCAATGGAAGCAGTGAACTCAAGGGCCTCAGTATGGGTACCTCACTGTTTTCACCAAGCTGTCATCTCTCAGGGCTGACCTGCTTCAGACCCTACTGCTGTCACTAAATATGTCAACTTATATTATTAAAGTTATTTTACTAGCAAAAATAGGTTTATTCAGGAATAGCCAGAGGAATTCCAATTCCAAAAATGCAAGCTGTGGCAAACCATAGGCAAATTCAACAAGGAAGGGGAACTTTTATAGGGAAAAGACTGGAGTTGGGAGGGGCTGTGTGATAACCAAAGAGTCCATTGGAGGAATTCTGGAGTCCAAAGCATATAGGCTTCTCCTTGGTTGGGCTGCTACAGCCTCTGCTTGCCTGGGCTTTTGTTGAATGGAGAAATGTTTTCTTTCTGCTGGCACCTTCCTTATGGCTTTTGCTGTTTGGTGCAATTGCTGATGCGTGAGAGCTCCCCCTACAGGCCTGTCCTGACTTCAGTTTGTATGTATGTATGTATGTATGTATGTATGTATGTGTGTTCTTTTTTTAAATAATGATTTTTATTTTTTCCAGTATAGCTGATTTACAGGTTCTGTCAATTTTCTACTACACAGCAAGGTGACCCAGTCACACATACAGTGTATACATTCTTTTTTCTCACATTATCACGCTCCATTGTAAGTGACTAGATGTAGTTCCCACTGCTATATAGCAGGATCGCATTGCTTATCCATTCCAAACGCTATAGTTTGCATCTATTAACCCCAAATTCCCAGTCCCTCCTGTTCCCTCCCCCTCCCTCTTGGCAACCACAAGTCTGTTCTCCATGTCTATGATTTTCTTTTCTGTAAAAAGGTTCATTTGTGCCATAAATTAGATTCCAGATATAAGTGAAATCATACGGTATTTGTCTTTCTCTTTCTGACTTACTTCACTTAGTATGAGAGTCTCTGGTTCCATCCATGTTGCTGCAGATGGGCATTATTTTGTTCTTTTTTTTGACTGCGTAGTATTCTATTATGTATGTATAGCACATCTTCTTAATCCAGGCATCTGTCAATGAACATTTAGGTTGTTTCCATGTCTTGGCTATTGTGAATAGTGCTGCTGTGAACATACATGCACATGGGTCTTTTTCAAGGAAAGTTTTGTCTGGATATATACCCAAGAGTGGGATTGCTGGGTCATATAGTAGTTCTGTGTATAGTTTTCTAAGGTACCTCCATACTGTTTTCTATAGTGGTTGTACCAATTTACATTCCCACCAACAGTGCAGGAGGGTTCCCTTTTCTCCACACCTTCTTCAGCATTAGTTGTTTGTGGACTTATTAATGATGGTCATTCTGACTGGTGTGAGGTGGATTTTGATTTGCATTTCTCTAATAATCAGGGATGTTGAGCATTTTTTCATGTGCTTGTTGGCCATCTGTATGTCTTCTTTGGAGAAATGTCTATTCAGGTCTTTTGCCCGTTTTCTTTTTTCTTTTTGTCTCTTTGTCTTTTTTAAGGGCCACACTGGTGGCTGTGGATGTTCCCAGGCTAGGGGTCAAATTGGAGCTGTAGCTGCCAGCCTACTCCAGAGCCACAGCAATGCGGGATTTGAGCCGCATCTGCGAACTGTACCACAGCTCATGGCAATGCCAGATCCTTAACCCACTGAGCAAGGCCAGGGATTGAACCTGTGTCCTCATGGATGCTAGTTGGGTTCATTAACCTCAGAGCCACAATGGGAACTCCATTGCCCATTTTTCAAGTGTGTTGTTGGCTTTTTTGCTGTTGAGTTGTATAAGTTGTTTGTATTTTTTACAGGTTAAACCCTTGTCAGTTGCGTCATTTGAAACTATTTTCTCCCATTCTGTAACTTGTCTTTTTGTTTTTTTTTTATGGTTTCCTTTGCTATGCAAAAGCTTGTCAGATTGATTAGGTCCCATTGGTTTATTTTTGCTTTTATTTCTGTTGCTTTGGGAGACTGACCTGAGAAAACATTTGTAAGGTTGATACAGAGAATGTTTTGCCTATGTTCTCTTCTAGGCGTTTGATGGTATCTTGTCTTAAAGACATTTAAGCTTTTAAGCCCTTTTGAGTTTATTTTTGTGCATGGTGTGAGGTTGTGTTCCAGTTTCATTGATTTGCATGTGGCTGTCAAGTTTTCCCAGCATCACTTGCTGAAAAGACTGTCTTTTCCCCATTTTATATTCTTGACTCCTTTGTCGAAGATCGTTTGACTGTAGGTGTTTGGGTTTATTTCTGAGTTTTCTGTTCTGTTCCATTGGTCTGTATGTCTGCTTTGGTACCAGTACCACACTGTCTTGATTACGGTGGCTCTCTAATATTGCCTGAAGTTATGCCTCCTGCTTGGTTTTTGTTCCTCAGGATTTCTCTGGCAATTCTGGGTCTTTTGTGGTTCCATATAAGTTTTTGGATTGTTTGTTCTAGTTCTGCGAAAAATGTCATGGATAATTTGATAGTGATTGTGTTGAATATGTGGATTGCTTTGGGTAGTGTGGCCATTTTTACAATATTAATTTTTCCAACCCAGGAGCATGGAATATCTTTCTGTTTCTTTACATCCTCTTTAGTTTCCTTGATTAATGTTTTATGGTTCTCAGCATGTCAGTTTTTCATCTCCTTGGTTAGATTTATTCCCGGGTATTTTATTCTTTTGGATTTTTTTTTTTTTTTTTTTTTTTTTTTTTTTTTTTTTTTTTTTTTTTTTTTTTTTTTTTTTTTTTTTTTTTTTTTTTTTTTTTTTTTTTTTTTTGCTTTTTAGGGCTGCACCCTCGGCATATGGAGGTTCCCAGGCTAGGGGTTGATTCGGAGCTGTAGCTGCCAGCCTATGCCACAGCCACAGCAACTTGGCATCCGAGCCACATCTGCAACCTATGCCACAGCTTACAGCAACACCAGATCCTTAACCCACTGAGCAAGGCCAGGGATCAGACCTAAGCCCTCATGGATGCTTGTCAGGTTCGTTAACCACTGAGCTAGGACGGGAACTCCCTGGGTGTAATTTTAAAAGGTATTATATTTTTTGTATTCCTTTTCTAACATTTCATTGTTAGTATACAGAAATGTGACTGATTTCTGAATATTAATCTTATATCCTGCTACCTTGCTGAATTTGTTGATCAGTGTGAGTAGTTTTGGGGTTGAGTTCTTAGGGTTTTCTATATATAGTATGTCATCTGCATATGGTGACAGTTTTACCTCTTCTCTTCCAATTTGGATACCTTTTATTTCTTTTGTTTGTGTGATTGCTATAGTTAGGACTTGTTGAATAGAAGTGCTGAGAGTGGGCATCCTTGTCTTCTTCCAGATTTTAGTGGGAAGGCTTTCAGCTTTTTTCTATTGAGTATTATATTTGCTGTGGGTTTGTTGTAAATGGCTTTTATTATACTAAGGTATGTTCTCTCTATACCCACTTTGGTAAGAGTCTTGATCATGAATGGATGTTGGACTTTGTCAAATGCTTTTTCTGCATCTGTTGAGATGATCATGTGGTTTTTGACTTTTCTTTTGTTAATGTGGTGTATGACGATTGATTTGCATACGTTGAACCATCCTTGTGAACCTGGGATGAATCCCTTTTGGTCATGGTGTATGATCTTTTTTGTATGTTGTTGAATTTGGTTGGCTAAAATTTTGTGGAGAATTTTTGCGTCTATATTCATCAGAGATGTTGACCTATATTTTTTTCATGGTATCCCTGTTTGGTTTTGGTATTAGAGTTCCCCTACATGAGAGCTCCCCCTACAGACCTGTCCTGACTCCAGTTTTATTTATTTGTTTGTTTGTTTGTTTATGTTTTTTTAGGGCCACACCTGTGGCGCATGGAAGTTCCCAGGCTAGGAGTCGAATAGGAGCTGCAGCTGCCAGCCAACACCACAGCCACAGCAACATGGAATCTAAGCCGCATCACAACCTACACCACAGCTCACAGCAACACCAGATCCTTAATCTACTGAGTGAGACCAAAGATTGAACCTGCCTCTCATGGATGCTAGTCAGATTCGTTTCCTCTGAGCCACAATGGGAACTCCCTTGATTCCAGTTTAGCTGAGATTTTTTTAATTCCATACCAGAAACCTTCAGTTTATAAAAACCACAGTATCTATGAAATGGGATAAAGTAAAACACAAACAAGGTATGCCTGTATTTTAAATTATCTCTAGGTTACTTATAACACCTAATACAATGCAAATGCTATATAAATAGGTGCCAGCATGCAGTAAGTTTTGCTTTTTGGAACTTTCTGGAAATTTTTTTTTTTGAGTATTTTTGGTCTGAGGTTAATTGAATCTGTGGATATGGAATCTGTAGATACTGAGGGCTTCCTATACACCAGATATCTCAGTTTTTATATTGGCTACAAGGCGAAATTTTGGGTATATTGGGTTAAATAACCTATATTGCTATAATTAATTTTACTGTTTATTTTTCTTTTCCTCATGTGGATATCATGAATTTTAAAATCACATATGTGGTGTGTATTGTATTTCCCTTTTTTTTGTCTTTCTGCCTTATCTAGGGCCGCACCCGCGGCATATGGAGGTTCCCAGGCTAGGGTTCTAACAGGAGCTGTAGCTGCCGGCCTTCGCCACAGCCACAGCAACGTGGGATCCGAGCTGCATCTGCAACCTTACACCACAGCTCACGGCAACGCCGGATCCTTAACCCACTTAGCAAGGCCAGGGATTGAACCCGCAACCTCATGGTTCCTAGTCAGATTTGTTAACCACTGAGCCATGACAGGAACTCCGCATTGTATTTCTGTCTAAGAGTGCTAATCTACATCTGGTTTCTACCTAGTACTGCTCTGCCTTTGAACTTGAAGTCTCTATCTTCGCTGACCATAGCCTCCTATATCTATCTTTTGTTCGTTTAGTCTATTGTACCTGTTTTGCAGCCTATGAACTCTTAATTCTGTCATCACTTTCTATTCTCAATACGACAAGCCCTTTCCTGCCTTCACATTACTCTTATTTAGCCTTGATCTTATCATTCATCGTTATTAACCCCTCCCTTTCTTTCCTCAATTTCTGTTTTTTTGCCAGTTCCTATCCCTGAATCTCTCTAACAAAGCAAGTGTTTTCCTATATTCTGGCTCCCAGAATGAAGGATTCTGCTTCTGTAGAGATTAAAGTATGTTTACTGATGTACTTTATTAAGAACTTACGATTTCTTAGTACAGCTAGACCAAGCTATATAACAGTTGTTTGGTGATCCTATTAATCATCATTAACTAACCTCCAACTGTGTCCTGCACTGTATGTTTATTTGTACCATGTTGGCCTCCAATAGCCTGATGGGCTATTTATATTTACACTATGAAGCTTCTGAATTTATTTATTGTATTAGTCCTACTTCTCTTTTTCTAATCCTCCTTACTTTTTTGGAAGCACCTGCGGTTTTAATAATTATCAAGAAATATATAATATAAAAGAGCATATTGAAACATGTTCAGTTTGAAAGAATAATAAATAACAACTGACCACAATTCACCTTAAAAAATTAAATTATCCCAATGTTTTTGAAGCCCACATGTGCTTTTCCTTTAACACACCATTCTACTCTGTCTCTACAGATAGCCATTATCTCGAGTATTATGTTTATCACTTTTAATTCATGGCTGTGTTTGTTTCCCTCTGCTTTCACTGATAGCAGCAAAATGAGGTTCACATTTTGAATTCACCATTATATATGTGACCTTGGGCAAGTTACTTTATTTCCTCTGAACATGTTTTCTCATTTTAAAAATGATTTACTTCATAGAGCTTTTGTAGAATTAAAGTAGATATGTGCCTGGCAGTAAACAGACCCTCAATAAAGAGAGTTTTCCTCCCATTCTTCAGAAAGTACATCTTTCTAATTTAAAGATTCATTTTCATTTGTGTATCTCAATGTTTGTTTGAAATAATTTTTTGTTATTTGGTCTTGTATCCTGGGTGATCTCTTCTACTCTCATAGCAAGCAGTTAGTTTTATGCTGTTTATTCTTGGATCATAGCTCTATTCTGTACATTTCTAATTACTCTGTATACTTTTATACCTAGAGTTTTCTTTAATTGTTAAAACTGAACATAATACAATTGCATTTATCACGTTTTCATCCAAAGCAGAGAAAACAACTAATGCAAAGACATTAAGAGAAAATAAACTTGGTATGTTTGAGAGAAATAAATAAGCAGAGTATTGGGATATGAGGTGAGATCTGAGAGGTGGCCTGTGGCCCAATCATTTTGGGCCCTTTATACATCCTGAGCTACCTAATGCTCTAGCCTTGGTGCATCAGCTTCCTTCCCACTTATATCTAGTTACTTTGAAAATCCTGTTATTTCTGGATACTACTTATCTCTGAAATATGCCTCCTTTGTCTAGATTCGTTATGGTAAACCAGATTCATTGTGGTACTAAGCTCCCTAGCTAGTAGCCCTGACAGATCCTTTCCTCCAGGACTCCATATTAATGTAGTAATCCATTTCATTAAACAGATCCAATGATACTGCCACTCTGTTCATCATATCCTGGGGTTCATTTTAAGACAAAGTCCTAATTTTTCTTGACACATTGTTTTGGTTCAGCCCTAATCTGATTTTATAGACATACTCTGATTCACCCACCTCTGTGCTCTAGTGTCACTGACCTTTTTCCAAGTTCTGCAGACTTTTCTGGCTTTTCCATTTTCCAGGTCTTTTTGTTTCTGTGATACTCTTTATTTTGCTTACATGTGGTGCTCCTTTCTTCATATGGCCAACTGCCCCCTTATCTGTCCATCACTTGTTGAACTGTTACCTTGTGGAGGCTCTCTTGGAAATCTTCTCCTAAGAAGAATTAATCAGTTTTTGTTTGCTTCTTGACATGTTAATCACACTGCTTAAAGCACTTTCTATATTGTTGTAGTCGAGTTAGATACATTGTAAATTTCTTGAGCTCAGGAACCCTGACTTTTTCAACTTTTTTCAGGACTTTCCTTTATGCTGGAAAAAAAAAGTCATTGAGTTGCTACATTTTCATCAATGTATAGTGTGAGGGCTTATTTCATTCTAAAAAAGTTTGTGTTTGATGTTTTCCATTGCTGACACTACTAATTAGTATCCTCAAAGGAAAGAAAATCTAAAGCAATTTTGCTTTGAGGCTTTGTTATTTGTCGTTCAGGTCAAGAACATAAACCAGGTCTTTCAGGGGTGCTTCAGAAAGAAATCCTAGGGGATGTATATTGGTCATGTCTTAAAAAAAATCATAAGGTTTGTGGACAGAGCAGTGCTTAAATACCTCCATGTCAACCAGCGAGAAATGTTTTTCTCCTGAGTAGACTGGCCTAATTGAGATAAAGTTTGCCAGCTTAATTAGCCTGCTGTTTTTGCCTGTCTATGTTTCTGTATTGTCAGGAGCACTTGATGTGTTAGTTTGGGTGGGGGGTAGAACTAAAATGAGCTTCATCATAAACTGGTTTATGTTATTGAGGGGAAGGTTTTGGGGAATTGTAATGCATTTGTGGAAATGGCAGAAGAAGCCAATTGTGATGAGACAGAAATTTCCACTGAGTTTCTGGGAGTAGGAGGACTATTGGTGGGTGACTCAGCTGTTTTCTAACCCTGTCTCATGTGATAGAGTATGCATGGTGTCTGTTTATTATCAGCAAAGTGCTAGAAGAGTCATCTTACATAGCAGTCATAATGTTTATTTAGTCAGCTCAGTGATGATCTAAAAATAATTTGTAGGGGATTTTAAATTTTCTTACTACATTTAGCATCCTAAGATAGAAAATTCATAATGAAAGGTCTTTTCCTTATAAATAACTTTGGAAATATAGTTGGCCAATACTCTTTCCCTTCTTTCAATGTAAAGATGAAAGTTTTGTTATTTAAACAAAATGTTAGGGAAAGAAGATAGCCTTCTGATTATCCAGAAAATAATTCTGCATAATCACACTTCATCTTGTATTCTGGACAGATACTCATTTTGGGTGCTTCAGGGCCATCATTGAAGTATTTATGTAGTAAATTTTTACATAGGAACTCCCGCCCTTTTTTGAACATTGAAGTTAAAACAATGTTTTTTTTGAAATAAAAACATAAGTTTTGTCTATTTGTTGGACTTTATGTTAAGGTTAAGTTATTGTAGTAATAGTTTTATCCTGATTTTCTTGATTTACTCACCTTATACTCAGGGTTTGCACCACCGTGTACTGTAATTGAGTCTTCCAGTGTGTCAAAATGTGATTATTATTACCCCATGTACCTATTTATATGCTTGGCTCTAAAAGAGAAAGCACTTGGAAGCCTGAGTATATCTAATAATCATAATCTGCTCATCTGTCTGGGAAGTAGTGAGTCACTATGATTTATTCTGTTTGACATTTGAGTGTTGCTCTTCAAGGTACAGCATATGCATCGTATGAAGTTGAGTCTGAGATTGTTTGGAAAGGGAAAGGGAAAAATGGATTCATTAAGAAGAAATAAATGCCATCATTCTAGATACAGTAATGTTTAAATAGGAATATTTTCTTAGTCTAGTAGTCTGTAGAATTACATTACTTACAGTGTTTGATACTATATTTAAAATGGGAATACATACCTTTTTATGGGAAATGAAAAATGACTGACATTAAACAATTATTGCATTGTTTTAATTTGTGCTTTGAAACATATTATGCAAACATGAGAGTTTTTATGTTTTTACTTTGAATATTTACTGGGATTTCTATTTTACCATCTTTTTAGTTGGTGGAGTCATTAAGAATTTAATGTACCTAGAATGGAATATTAAAGTACACACCTTCTAATTCACTTAGCATAAATAGGACCTGACTTGAACACCATTTGAAAGTAATTCCAGCAATTACACTGGCTACTTGTGGTCCCATACCTGTCCTTACCCCAATAAATAATGAAAAGTTGGTTGTTCTCAGTAGTAAAATTATCTGGGCCTTCAGGACCTAAGATTTAGCCATGGTCCTTGGACATGTTCCAAAGAAGAAATAAGAAAATGATTTCAGGAGTTCCCATTGTGGCTCAGGAGAAACGAATCTGACTAGTATCCATGAGGACGTAGGTTTGATCCTTGGCCTCGCTCAGTGGGTTAAGTATCTGGCATTGCCATGAGCTGTGGTGTAGGTCGCAGACACGGCTTGTATCCTGCATTGCTGTGGCTGTGACGTAGTCTGGCACCTGCAGCTCCAATTTGACCCTTAGTCTGGGAACCTTCATATGTCATGGGTGCAGTCCTAGAAAGACCAAAAAAAAGAGGGGGGGGATTTCAGGTGAACTCAGTTGTTTCACTGGAGATAAAACCAGATTTCGGAAAGGAGAAAGTGGTTCTCCAGTGTTTGTCAGATTGGTAGCTGAAACAGGTATCTCAGTGAATCCTGAATGATACGCAGAGACTATATTTTCCTCTGTAATGAAGGTATTATTTCTTTCTGTCTTTTTTTTTTTGTCTTTTTGCCTTATCTAGGACTGCACTGGCGGCCTTGGAGGCTCCCAGGCTAGGGGTCTAACAGGAGCTGTAGCTGCCAGCCTTCGCCACAGCCACAACAATGTGGGATCCAAGCCGCGTCTGCAACCTACACCACAGCTCATGGCAACGCCGGATCCTTAACCCAGTGGGCAAGGCCAAGGATTGAACCCGCAACCTCATGGTTCCTAGTCAGATTCGTTAACCACTGAGCCAAGACGGGAACTCCACGAAGGTATTATTTCTGCTTCCTGTAGTTATTTGTAGTGTGTGTGTGTGTATGTGTGCTTGATGATGTCCAGTAGAGGGACTCTTTTTATATTTTCAATTAATAGCTCTTTATGAGGTAGTTAAATGTATGTTGTGATTATCCTCTGTCCTTAGAAATTAAAGAACTTTTTTTTCCCTTCACTGAAATACATAAAAGGCACTGTGTGTTGTGCAGACTGTTAAACAGTGACTTTAAAGTCTGTACTAGGTAGTTTTTTTTTAGTTTAGCTAACCTTTCTTGGCACTCTTGTCAGAAATCAGTTAGTTGGTCGTACATATGAGGGCTTATTTCTGGAGTCTTAATTCTTTTCCATTTGACTGTATGTCTGTCTTTACACCAGTACTGCGTTGTTTTGATTTCTGTAAACTAGCAATAAGCTTTGAAATCAGGATGTGTGATATCTCCAACTTTGTTCTTCTTTTCCAAGATTATTTTGGCTTTTCACAGTCCCTTGAGATTCCATATCAGTTTTAGGATGGAGTTTTATATAGCTGCAAAAAATGTCACTGGTTTTTAGCCTTTCACCATTGAATACTATATTGGCTGTGGGTTTGTCATAAATAGTTTTTATTATGTTGAGATATGTTCCCTCTACTCACTTTGGAAAGAGTTTTTGTCGTGAATGGAAGCTGAATTTTGTCAAAGACTTTTCTGCATCTGTTGAGATGATCATGTGAATTTGTCTTTTTTGTTGTTGTCGATGTGGTGTATCACGTTGAGTTTTGTATGTTGAACAACATAGTTGTGAACTTGGGATGAATCCCACTTAATCATGGTGTATGAGCTTTTTTTAATGTGTCATTGAATTTGTTTTGCTAATGTTTTGTTGCATCTATATTCATCAAAGATATTAGTCTCTAATTTTCTTTCTTTTTTTAAGGATGGTGTCTTTTTAGGGCTGCCCCAGCAGCATATGGAGGTTCCCAGGCTAGGGGTCCAATCGGAGCTGTAGCTGCCGGCCTACACCACATCCACAGCAACGCGAAATCCGAGCCCTGTCTGCGACCTCACCACAGTTCATGGCAATGCCAGATCATTAACCCACTGAGCAAGGCCAGGGATCGAACCTGCATCCTCATGGATACTAGTCGGGTTAGTTCACTGCTGGGCCACAACGGGAACTCCTAGCCTGTAATTTTCTTTTTTGGTGGTATCTTTGGTTTTGGAATCAGGGTGCTGGTGGCTTCGTAAATGTCTTTGGGAGTGTTCCCTCCTCTTCATCTTTTGGAAGAGTTTGAGAAGGTTTGGTAAAAATTCTTTGTTCAGCTGAATTTGCCTTGAAGTTATCTGGTCCTGGACTTGATTATATGGAGCTTTTGAAATGCAGATTCTCTTTCATTTCTAGTGATCAGTTTGTTCAAATTTACCTGTTTGTTCTTGATTCATTTTTGGTATAGAAAATTGTCCATTTTTTCTATGTTGTCTAATTTTTTGGCATGTAATTGCTTATAGTATTCTCTTACAGTTTTTTGTATTTCTGAAGTATTGATTGATATTTCTTCTTTTTCATTACCTATTTTATTTGGGTTCTCTCTCTCTTTATCTTCATCAACCTGGCCAGAGAATTGTCAATTTTGTTTACCCTTCAAACCATTGCTTGGTTTTATTGATTTTTTCTGTTTTTTTAAAATCTCTATTTTATTTATTTTCTTTCTGATCTTTATTATTTTCTTCTATTGAATTTAGGTTTTATTTGTACTTCTTCTATTATTTTAGGTGGTAGGTTAGATTGTTTATTTCAGATTTTTCCTAGTTTTTTTTTGAGGAAGGCCTGTATTGCTGTGAACTTCCCTCTAAAAACTGCTTTTGCTGCACCCCATGGATTTTGTGTGGTTGTGTTTTCACTGTTACTTTCAGGGTGTTTTTAAAATTTCCTTATCAGTTTCCTTGTTGACCCATTGGTTTTTAGTAGCATCTTGTTAGTCTCCATGTAATTATTTTTTCTCATTTTTTTCCTGTGGTCGATAACCACTTTCACGGTTTCATGGTTCTGTAGTAGAGAAGATGCTTGAAATAATTTCTATACTCTTAAGTTTGTTGAGGTTTATTTTGTGCCCTAGTATGTGTTCAAGCCTAGGGAATGTTCCATGTGCGCTTGAAAAGGTATATTCTGGGGTTTTGTGAGGATGTTTAAGATCTCTGTTGCTTTACTTATTGACTCGGTCTTTATCGGTTGTGTTCTTCTAGAAGTTTGCCCATTTCATATAGATTTTCCAGATTTTGGTGCATAATTCATTTTATCTCTGTGAAATCAGTTAAAATGTTCCCTTGTTGAATTATTATTTTACTTATTTATCTCTCATATCCTTTCCTTATTTATTCTAGTTAAATTTGGTCAGTTTGTTGACCTTGGGTTCATTAATTTTTAATTTTTTTCTATTCTGTATTTTTAAAAATATGCTTTAATTTTTCGGTTGGTTGTGCCCATGTAAAGCAGAAATTCCTGGGCCTAGGATTGAACCCACACCACCGCAGTGACCTGAACCAGAGCAGTGACAATGCTGGATCCTCATCTTGCTGAACCACCAGGGAACTCCTACTTTAATCTTTATTATTTTCTTTCTTCTAATAACTTTTGGTTTAGTTTGTTCTTCTCTCTAAGGTGCAAAGTTAGGTTGTTTATTTGAGATTTCTTTTTTAATGTAAGCAATTACAGCACTAAATTTCCTTTTAGTGCTGTTTTTATTGCATCCCAAAAGTTTTGCTATGTTGTGTTTTCATTGGTCTCAGGATATTTTCTAATTTTCTTTGTGTGTTTTTTTTTTTTTTTGACACATTGGTTTTTTTAAAGGGTATACGGTTTAATTTTCACATCTTTCTTACTGTCCATCTGCTATTGATTTCTGGTTTCATTCCATTAGATTAGAAAAGATAGTTTTTAAAATTCATTAAAAATTGTTTTGTGACCCAAACTTATGGTGTGTCTTCGATAACATTCCATGTGCACTCAAGAAAAATATTTATTTTTCTCTTGTTGAATCATGTATTTTCTATGTCTTTTTGGTCTTATTAGTCTGTAGTATTGTTTAAGTCCTGTTTCTTTTTTTTTAATTTGCTTTTTTAGGGCTGTACCTGTGGCAAATACAAATTCCCAGACTCAGTCTTACCCCTGCTTCCTCTCGAGGCCTTAAAATTCTGTTGTATTCCTCTGCTGGTAATCTTTTGCCCCAGGTGCTTGCAGATCTGAAGCTTTCCTACAGATCTCATGTAGTTCAGAAGGTGCCACTCCTTTCAGTGACCCAGTTTTTTTTTTTAATTTAAAAAAGTTTTTCTTTTTAGTGCCACTCCTGTGGCCTATGGGCGTTCGTTCCCACAGCCAAGCAATGTGGGATCCTTAACCCAGTGATTGAGGCCATGGATTGAACCCACATCCCCATGGATACTCGTTGATCTAGTTACTGCTGAGCCACAATGGTAACTCCCCAGTGATCCAGTCTTATATTCAGACTGTGTCACTGTTCCAATCCATGCTCTGAGTCAGGTGATCCTGACACCAGTCCCTCAGTCCTCAGACAAGCCAGAATGTTTCTTTCTGTCCTGAGGGAGGAACTGGGTATTGCGTATTTGCCTCCAGATTGTGCCATGCCTGGTACATGTTGCAGCAAAGACAGGAAAGAAGACCTCTACATTTCCTATTCCTTTCCTTTGATTGTGGTTATGCAGAGCCCAGGGGGACAGTTTTTGAAAAATTGGAGGTTCCTGGAAGCTGTGTGGCTGGAAATTATTTTACAGTTCACAGTAAAATACAGTAGCTGTGGAAATTTGAGAGAGTGAAAACAAACTGTCTCTCAGCCATCAGAAATGGAAAGTTTGTATTTTTTGAGGAAAAATGAGGATAGGGCAACAAAGTGAATGTTTATTATTTTAATAGCAAGAATTATTTTCAGCTCTGGTATTAATCTAGGACAGTGTTCTTGAGTCAGCATTCTTTATACTTAAGTGTTTGGGGTGCTCAATATTTTTGTCTTACATTTATTAGCATTTATTATATTAGAAATTAAAACTGAGGAATTTTTAAATATTATTTTGAAATAAATATAAACCTCATTTTTTGTAAATTTTTTTTTGGCCTTTTTTGTCATTTTAGGGCCGCACCCTCGGCACGTGGAGGTTCCCAGACTAGGGGTCTAATCGGAGCTACAGCTGCTGGCCTACGCCACAGGCACAGCAACACAGGATCCGAGCCGCGTCTGCGACTTACACCACAGCTCACGGCAATGCCGGATCGTTAACCCACTGAGCAAGGCCAGGGATCAAACCCGCAACCTCATGGTTCCTAGTTGGATTCGTTAACCACTGCACCACGAAGGGAACTCCCATCTTTTGTAAATGTTGATGATATATTTTTATGAAAAACATTTTCCAAAACAAAAAAATTATAAAAGAATTGTATTATTCAAAGCTTTTCAGATATCCTTAATAATCTGGCTTAATAGAAGTTAGCTGGACTCTCACATCTGCTTCTGCACTCACCCTGTTACAGTGTGATTTCAATTAAAATATATGAAGAAAGTACTGTTTTACACAGGTATGTAATTTAGGCCTATTTTATACACTCCTTTTCAGAAACATGTGGCTATTCTTTCATACTACACCAAACTCGCTTAAGTTTCTTAAATGAATGTCAGTTGGAGTATGGAATCTGAATTATATTACTTAACTTTTGGTACTCCCTTACATTAAGAATCTATAAGTCTGTCTTTCACTTGAATTAATTATGTACTTAGTGTGTTTGCATATCGTTGTGCATTGGTCATTTGAAAAGTATTGCTTGACTAAGTCGTGTAGATCTTCCACATACTGATTGTTATGCAATATAAAAACGTCACATTCTCGTCAGGAAAGTCTACATATTGGGAAGATTCCACACTCACAGTGACAATTACACGTTTTCCAAAGTTTAAATTTTCATTTTAAAGCATACATTTTATCATTGGTAGCAAATATTTTTAATTTTCCTTAATATGACAGATTCACTTTATTCATTTTTAATAAAAATATGCTATTTATCAACATCTGTATAAGCAGTTTGTCTATTATTTATTTGAAGTAAAATGGTGCTGCATGGAACCACCACCTAGTAACTCATACAGTCTTAGGTTTTTTTCGTGATATAACCATGTTTCCTCAGTAAGTTGTAGAAGTACTTTATTTGTCTTCTCTCATTTGGTCACAGAGTATATGAAAAGGGCATATTCTGTATTATATTTGATTTCATTTTTATGATGTCTCTATATGACCAAATTATAGAGGTGGGGAATAGGTTAGTGGTTGCTAGGGGTTTGGTGCATGAGAGGTGAAGGGAGGAAGGAGGATGGAAAGAAGGTGCCTCTGGCTTTTATAGGGTAGTACAAAGAATCTTTGTGAAGAACCTTTTCTGTATTGTTTCTGTAGGAGTGGTTATAAGAACTGGTAAATGTGATCACATTGCCCAGAACTAAATATACATGAAAATGTGTGTGCATATAAAGCTGGTTAAATCTGAATAAGATTGATGTTCATATCAATATCATCTTTCATGTTTGGTATCATACAGTAGTTATTATATAAGATGTTACCGTTAGGGAAAACTGGATTAAGAGCATATGGAAATTCTTTGTGTTGTTTTTTAAGTGCCATGAGACTCTACAATTATCTCAAAATAAAAATTAGGAGTTCTTGTTTTGACTCATCAGAAACAAAGCCAACCAGCAGCCATGAGATTGAGGGGTTCTGTCCCTAGCCTTGCTCAGTGGGTTAAGGATTTGGCGTTGCGTTGAGCTGTGATGTAGTTTGCAGGCACGGCTTGGATCTGGCGTGGCTGTGGCTGTGGCTGGCAGCTGTAGCTCTGATTTGATCCCGAGCCTGGGAACTTCCATATACCACATATGCGGCCCTAAAAAGCAACAACAACAAAAAAAGCATTAATATGCTGTCAAGTAAATGATATTCTTAAGTACTGCCCAGGGCTCTGTAGTCCAAATTTTAAGAATCAGTTCCATGAAACTTTAGTCTTTATTTAGCTTAGGAAAACAATCACAGTTGGCTCTGTTAGCTGTTCTCTTAACAGATTGTCAGCACCGTTTACTTAATTCTGTTGTTACCTCTATTTAATTAAAAAAATAAAAGTCCATGACTTAAAAGAATTCAGTGAAACATGAAAGGAACGATGAAGTTGAATCTGTAAGTCTATACTTCTTGTAAACTTTTACAGTGAACTTCATTGCCATTTACATATAAAGTATTCACATATATATCCTTGGAGATGGAAATCTTTGTGATATCTTTCAAGGTATTTGAAGGGGAAAGTATAAACAAAGGCTATGATGACTGTCAAAATGACACGGCATTGATCTATCCCTAGTTCTCTATGCATTTGATTTGATGTTCATAGAATGTTCCCATTCAAGCTTTTGTAATATTTATCAACAAAGCATAATACTGTATTGAAGAAATTACTCCAGAATAATTTAATCAATAAGCTTGAATAATGTCATTAAATGTAGAGAAGAGATGAAAAGCATGGAGGCATCTTTCACAGTTATACTCCCTGCAGTAACAACATGTACATGTCATATCATTCCTGCGAAATTTCTAAAATGAGCCACAAAGAATGGAAGGATTCTCTGAGAGAAAACTGAGCAAGCTATTGGCAAAATTTCTCTATCAATGCACTTATTAAAATATTGTTAATGGCTCTATGGCATACATTATGAAAGTGGAATTTCTTCGATGTGTGCCAGTCATTAGATGTTACGCTTTGCATTCAGGTGAAACTGCTTTTGTACAGAGTATGCATCATTTCTTGGCATACATACAATTTAAAAATGAGAAGCAGGAGTTCCCGCTGTGGCTCAATGGGAATAATGGCATCTTTGGAGTGCTGAGACGCAGGTTCAATCCCTAGCCCAGCACAGTGGGTTAAGGATCTGACATTGCTGCAGCTCTCGTGTAGGTTGCAACTACGACTCAGATGTCTGGAACTGCATGTGCCTCAGAGCAGCCAAAAAAGAAAATAAATAAATAAAAGAAGTATTTGATTTTTTTTAAATCTGTTTAAAAGAGTAATCCTCTACTATAGGAGAACAGTTTTTGTTGTTTTATTAGTAATCATTTCAGAGCAATGCTAGAGTCGCAGTATTGATAGAGGTCTAGCTGTGTGTGGACAGTAAGGGTGGTGTGACTGAATGAAAGAACTTGAACCTGAATGTTAATTCACATACTTCTTTTGCAGTTCATTGTGTGTTGAATTAATTATATGGCCCCAGTGTTGAAGATATTAGTGAAGATTTTGAATAAGATCAAATATAGCAAACATGCGTATTTTCAGCATGCTCTGTGAAAAAACTTGGCTGCTCTTCCTTTCTTTAGCGCACTAGCTATGAGAGTGCAGAGTTCTCACTTAACTTTTTGAAGTGCAGAAAGAGGTAACGTTTCTCTGTGTTTTTGTTAGTGGTTCAGCTAAATGCTGTACTTACTATCTTTATAGCCAGAAGCTTATGCTTCAGCATACCACCAACTAAATTGAGAATAAAGTACAGTATTCTCTGCTTATCTTTAGGTTTACTTTCTAAGGTTTCAGTTAACTGCAGTCAACTGCAGTCTGAAATATTACATGGAAAATTTCAGAAATAAATTAATCAATTTTAAATTGCTCGCCATTTTGAGTAGCATGAAATTTCTCATCAGTAGATTTAAGATAACCTCTAAAGTATGCTGCACTGATTCTGAATTTGTGGATATTGTTATAAAGATATGTTGGGGTTTTTTTTTTGTTTTTTTATTTTGTTTAGGGCCGTACCCACAGCATATGGAAGTTCCCAGGCTAGGGGTCGTATTGGAGCTATAAGCTGCTGGCCTACACCACAGCCAGAGCAATGCCAGATCCGAGCCACATCTGTGACCTATACCATAACTCATGGCATCACTGGGTCCTTAACCCACAAAGCGAGGCCAGGGATCGAACTTGTGTCCTCATGGATACTAGTTGGGTTCGTTACCACTGAGCCATGATTGGAACTCCAAAATATGTTTTTTAAAGTAAAGCCATAAAATACTTTGATAAACACCTTTTAACACTTTGAATCTGAGTTGCCATGCCATATTTATTCACATTATGATACTGTTCTTGCCATTCTTTGACAGACCCCTTATCCCTCTGGACAGAATGCAGGTCCAACCACGTTGGTATACCCTCAAGCTCCTCAGACAATGAATTCACAACCTCAGACCCGTTCTCCGGTAAGTAAGCAGAAGCTTGGTCTAGATAATATTTTCCACCGAAGTTTGTGTTTGGAAGAGCTTAGATTCTTTTGGCTAATGTCTTTACTCAGTTTCAGAAATGTATTACAAAGCCTTTTAAAAAATTATTATTATTGCTGCTGCTGCTATTGTTGACCAGCATTGGATTTTTCAGACCTTTCCTATAGAAATAATATTAATTTATTAAGAAAAAGTAGAAATGGAGCTTTTTATCTTCTTTCACGTTTCTGAGTCATTCAAGTTATGGTTGCATTCAAGTTCACTTCATTCCAGCTCTTAATTTGTTAGTTGTACTGTTCAAAATTCAGAAGAAGAGTAAAGCATGGTTTTGAAAATAAATTGTTTCAGTAATTGGACTTTGAAATTTCAGTAGTTTGAGAAGTAATACTTCTGAATCAGTGTTACTAGATTAGTTATAATCATTTGACAGTGTGAACATATGCATGACTTACACCAGTGGTGTATTTATTTCTTCAGATGTTAAATAAATTGTCATATAAATGTAAATGCCATCATCCTCTTTGTTCATCCTTTACATGAATTGCAATAAATATTGCAAAGACAGATTTACGCAGTGTTCATCCTCTGTTTCACAAGTGTAGTGGCTTCAGCTGTCCATTCCTTAGAACGCTGGTTGTTTCTGACCCTGCATGATTAGTTTTTGCTGGAAGGTGCTTCTATTACATCTCATATTGTATCTCATGCCCCGACTTGTATCTCAGCTCTGTGTTTTCCTCAGAATACAGGGATCTTCTTTTGGTTCTCCACCTTTGCTTTTTTGCCTGTAGTACAGGAGTATTTCATTGCGTTAGCTCCTATTCATTTGGTTTTGTGCATGAATTTAGAAATGTTGAAATGTATGACAGAATTGCTCAAAGAACTAGTAGCTCATAGACTTCACCACGATGTAATCTCTTTCTTATCCTCTTCCCAACTTCCTTTTCCCTATTGCCCTCTTCTCCAATACCTGTTCTTAGATCCTGGTTCTCCCTAGGGGGTGGAAGAACCATTCTAAAGAGGTGGGACTTGTGGTCCTAGTTGCCTGTTTGCTTGTCTCTTTTGATTTTCTTTCCATTTATTTATTTATTTATTTTTGCTGAAATGATCAACAGATATCTGATTTTAGTTTTGTTCTGAGAGTGGTTTGGGGGTATGAACACTTGACTGCTTGGAGTGGGCCTGAGATCTCGCCAGATTAATTTAGATAGGCCCCGGTTCAAATCGTTAAACATGGAACATTTATGGTAAGCTCTTATTGCAAAAAACTCTATGGCCCTCTTTACCCCTCTCTCCCTTTTATAATTATTGGGGGAAAAGAAAGAATTAAATTTACATGGTTAGAACTGGCGCAGAACCTGACTGAAGAGCTGCATCTCTAAACCAGTTTTTTTGACAGCCCAGCAGAACAGTGCCAATACATTGCACAGACAACTGGAAGAGGAGGAAGGTTTTGGAACAGACTCCCGTTTACAGGTCCTTGGCTGGAAGAGGCTGGATAAAATACTGCATTGTAAGCAATATAACAAACTGTACTTCTTGCAGGCAGTGGTGCCTCTGGCACTCATTATTTTTGACCACATCCATTTATTGGCTGATGAACAGAAATGCATTGATTGCTTCCTCTCTGAGAGTATAACCTAGCATGGCAGTTTTTGCCAGTCATAGTGGGGGAAAGAATAATAAATTGGGTGGGTCTTAGACAGTAGAAATTCGGGGTTTAGATTTTTCTTTATTTTGAACTTGAAGAAGGATATCCCTTTCAGGTTAATTTGATTTTAAAAGATAAAATTTCTAGGCTTCTTTTTCCCTCCTTCCATTTCGTAATTGAATATCAAGGGGGAAACTTTCTATAGTTGTCAGCCATTTTTCTGTGGTCATAAACTCTTCAGATACTATCCTCTATGCAATTTTTGCCATCTGCTCTGCTAGTGACCATCACCACCTCCATTACTAAAAACCACACACATAGCATTCCATTACTTACCCCAAAACAAGTGCAAGACTAGCAGACCCCATACTACTCTTGCTTGTTGTTTTGGGTCCAGTTTCTTTATTTCATTTGTGTTGATGTTGGGAGGGTAAAGTTGGGTTTGCAATTTGGCAGGATTGCATTTTCTTTTTACATCCCAAGTTGCCATAGTCTAGTCTCATCCATCCCATAGCTATCCCAACTGGTGAGGAGAGGTAAGCTGTTGCACTAAGGAAGGGATCCTTCCCACGGCTTTGTAGAGCAGCTAAAGCTTACTCCATTCTATTTCTGCATTAATGGGCCATTGGCAATTGCACAGTTTAGGCTTTTCTGTTCTTCCCTGGACGGCTGCCTTTGCAATTCAACTGACTTCAAGTGGCCCCTCCCTCCTTGAGGTGATTTTTATGTCTATATTTCTATTTGATACTTAGTATCTTATTAAATTTGTTTTGAAAAGCCTTATTTAAAAGTAAAAAGTAAATTACTGGTAGGCCACCTATGTGTTCCATGTTCTGGTTGTATGGAACTCTTTAAACCATAGTTTATTTTTTAGTAGTCTCCAAAATAGTGAAGCTACTGAATGGTTAATTGGGAGAGGGGGACAGTCTGGCTTTTGCAGTAACCTGTAACCATTGGTTATTTTTATATTTTGTGGTGTTAAGTGCCAAAGTTACATCAATGTATGTTGGCTATCTTTGGTTACAAACTGTGCATAGTAGAGTGAGTGGGCAGCTGGATGGGTGGGTAGGTAGCATTAACATTGGATCCAAGTTCACAGAAAGCTGCTTTCCTTAATATCTACAGTCCTCACCATCTTAAATACCCCTCTTAAAAAAAGAAAAAGAAACGAAAGTTTCCAGTCTTCACATGAGCCAGCAGCGACTACAGTTTGTTCTGTTGCTTACAGTTACCCATAGGATTAAGACTGTTGTCATTCCAAATGAAAAACTCAATAGCCAATGGTGACTAGTGCAAAATAGATTAGGGTAGTTTCCCACTAACTTAAGTTATGGTTTTAAAATATATATGTACATATAATTTTATAAGGTACTCCTTTTGCTCATAGAAAATTCTCTTTTGACTGGAAGATTCCAAATATATAAAGTTTCAACATTTATTTTAGAGCCTTAGAAATGGGGCCTTTCTGTGGAACAGTGATAAGACAGGTACTGCTGTACTCAGGTGAAATTTTTAATGTGGCCCTTCTCTCCCATTTCCTTCAAAAGTATCGTGAATCAATACGTTACTTCCCCCCCACCACTTTACTACCACATGTGTGATATTACCTGTTCTTGAAATAATAGAGGTATGATCTGTTTTCTTTTCATAGTTGGAAAACTGAAAATATAAGATGTCAGTTTCTTTGAAGAGAAAATGTTCTGCCAAGAACTGTAGCTACCATTATCATCATTCTGAAAAGTTATTTTACAGCGGTTTTTTGGAAATCTAGTGGCTGGCTAACACACCCAAATCATATAGGTCATGGAAAGATCCTTAAGTTATGCTGAATAACTTCAAAGTGTGTTAAGGTACTTTTCATTACTTGAACAATAGGTGTCATTTTAGCTTCTAAGTTAAATTCTTGATAGAACTAGAACTGTCTTCAGTCATCTCCTACATTGTGGCATGTGCTCCCCTGCAATTTTGTGAAATTTTTTTACATTAAATAATGGCAGTTGAGGAAATCCAAATCTCTTGTATATACTATTGCAGGTAACTTAAATTTTGAGTTTGAGGAATTGTTTCTTAGTTCATCTTTGGTCTGGATCACCAGTAGTAATGAGCTAACAGAAGGAAGACTCTATAGGAAATAAAATAACTGAGGGAAAATATATATTTTAACTCCTTAAATGTTTTAAATAAAACCCCTGTATGGTTTGCATTCAAAACCACTTCCTAAATATTTTCTTTTCACTATTAAATAGGATGGTTAACATTTCAGTAGTTAATGTGTAGGTAGCCAGTACATGACTCTACATTCCTGAATAATTTTCTGTTCTTTTTAGTAAAATCACATTGGAAGCCCAGCTTTGCTCTGATGAAGAATTATTTGATCTTAAATGTTTTGTATATAAAATTTTATGGGTGAAAAAGCGTTTTTTCCCATTCTAAGTTAGGGAAAGTTAGAGTTGAAATATGTATCTTCCGTTTTCAAGTATTCTGTGATTTAGCTAAGGAGTTATGTTTTCTTTTGTTTTTATTCTCACTATCGTGTAGCGGTAGGTAGGTACATGTATACAGTCTTGTGCTGTTGTGTGTAAATAGTAACTGAGATGTTTGACTTCTTTTACTGTTTTTCTTCTTGAACTTATATTGATACCACTTTGGTTAATTGGAGAATGATGTTCTTTACTATTGTTTTGGTATGCCTGGTATTCAGTTTTACTAGTTGTGTTTAAATAAATATATATAATTACTTATATACTTATGTGTGTACTTATATATTATAAATATATGCTTATATGTTTATAATATATAAATTTTAATCTTTAACTCCAAGAAATAAAGGAAGATACTGAAATTTCCATTTCATGTGTAAGATAGCCCATTAACTTAAGTAAATTTGAGGTCAATCCTATTATGTTCTTTATTGCCTCCTGGGTATTTCTTGTAATATAAAAGCATTTCTCATTCCCTCCAGCTATATCAGTTACATAAGCATACTTGACTTTTCATATATGTGTCTTAAGATAACCATTTAGTGTTTCAGACTTTCCTTTGCTTTATTTTAGGGTTTAAAAAATTCCTATCATGGAAGCACCCTTATGTGCCTAACAGCTTAGCTGTTTCTCTCCCAGCTGATAAATGGCAAACTATTTCTGGTAGAGGTGTTAACCTGTTGGGTTTTAGTACCTGTCTGTCACTGTCCTGCAGCAAAGCTTTGACTGTGTGTGTTTTTGTTTCTTGTGGGTTTTTTTCTTTTGGTATATTGTGTGACATTTTGTTTTTTGTTGTGGTGTTTCTGACTCTTTGTGCCTTTCCTTTTGTGTTTGTTTTCCCTCCTTTTCTCAGTTTGCAGCGGGGCCTCGACCTGCCCATCACCAGGTACTGTACTCTTGCCCCTTTGCTATTACCCTTAACTAATAGGTGGGGGCTTTAGAATGCTGACTCTTAGAATGCTGCCATTCCACAGAACTCTTCAAACTCCTCTCTTCAAGAATAGCTTCAGTCTGATGTAAAGTTCTTTTTGTCCTTCACTGATTTCATAGTATTTTGTTATTAACAAACCGATTTGCTTCTGTTTATAACACAATTTAAAAGTATTTTTTTTTTACTTTTCAAAAAATAGTTGCTCTGAATTTGGAGAAATTTTTAGATATAATAAGCCTTTACAGATTTTGTGGATATCTCTATTAAGTTTAAATTTACCTGAATGGAATAGGCAACATTCTAAGAGTTTTTCTGTTAACATTTTTATATAACTTGTATTGATGTTTATAAAATAACATTAGTATTTCTAAAACCACTTAATCTCAGTTACTAAGTTAGATCTAGTAGCAAATTAACAGCAATATACATTCATTTGCTGCATTGAATTATCTTTATTCTTAGGATAAACAGAAAATAGATACCCATTTATTTCAGTGTTTTTAGCCTCTTCTTTTAAATGAAGTAAGTGTGTAAATTAACCTTTCAAAAATGTATATGCAAACATAAGTTTATTTAGAAGGAATAGCTAGAGGGCTTGGTTTGGGAGAAATAAAAAGATTTTCAGGTTTTCTCCCCCAAAATAGCCTTTTATAGTATATGTAAGTCTTCTGACATAAAATAAGTAGCCAGTGAGTGGTGGCTATTTTTAATATTGTCATGTGGTATAGTATGGCTTGATAAAATGAGAGAAATGTTATCAGTGTTTACCTATGATATCGTATTAAGAGTTCTTATTACTAAGTAAATGGATATTGTTTAATTGAAGTCATTCATTGTCTGGCAGTGATTATTACAAGGCTTTATTTCTCAAAATACAATTTAGATGACATAAAAGCCAAGAAAGTTGTGAGGTATTAAAGACAGCTTTCAGGAGAACTCGGAGGTGGTTTTATGAAGTGGATGTCAATTCTTTGGATTTGATAAGGAAATAAAAGAGGGATTTTTTTTTTGTATCAAGAGAGTGGTGTTTATAGTACTTTTAGAGCTAGGACTTTGATGCCAGCTGGATCTAGGTTTAACTCTTCCTTATTAACTGGGTAATCTTGGGTAGATTATTTATTCCTCTCAGCCTCGATTTTTTTCATCTGTAAAATGTGAACAGTATCAATACCCTCTCAGGACTGATGTGAAGATTAAATGAAATATTACAAATAAAATGATTCACAGGGTATTTGGTGTATACTAAAAACCTTGAAGATGAGATTACTAATAATTAAAATAATCTTTTAGTTAAAAAGATTTGGTGGGGAGGCGCACCCGTGGCATATGGAAATTCTCAAGCTAGGGGTTGAATCAGAGCTACAACTGCCGGCCTGCACCACAGCCACAGCAACGCCAGATCCAAGCTTCCTCAGCTACCTACTCTGCAGCGCAGGGCACTGCCTGATCCTTATCTGACTGAGTGGGGCCAGGGATCAAATTTGTGTCTTCATGGATACTAGTCAGGTTCATTTCCACTGAGCCGCAATGGAACTCTGATTATAAATTTTTTAAAACAGATTTAAGAGTTCTCTGGTGGCCTCGTAGGTTAAGGACCTGGCATTGTCACCGCTGTGGCTTGGGTCGCCTCTGTGGTACAGATTCAATCCGTTGCCCAGAAAGTGCCACATGCCATGGATATGGCCAAAAAAAAAAAAAAAAAGACAACAATTGCAACGAACAAGTCTTGTCAAGGGCCATACAGGCAGGGTTTACATTTTAGTCAGGTCAGTTAGATACTCCTGACAGAAACCTGGGAGATCTTTGTTCAGGAAGCAGAGTGAAGAGAAAGTAGTAATTCAAAACAAATTTTCTGACCTCCTGATGTAAGGCTAAGTTTTTCTATTACTTGGGTTCAGTTGCAGTGGTCCTCAAATAGGGATGTTGTATAAGCCTTTATATATTGTCAGCTTTGGGAAAATCTGTTTTCTAAATCTGTTTTCTTCTGAGCCTAAATGAAGGCTTATGATTCATTTTATTTTTATTTAATTCCAAACCTTAAGGAATCTTTGTGGGAAAAGGTTAATTTCTATCCTGAAATCATTTTTCATGTATGATATGACCCAAAAAAGTATTGGCAGATTAGTCCTTCATTTCTTTGTAGGATGATGCTTGTGAAATTGCAGCATGTTTCAGCCATTAAAAAGTAGAAGTCTTATGTGTCTGTATATTTATTATTCATTCATTAGCAACAAAAATACTTTCCTACACTAGCTGTTGTAGATAGATTCTTGAGATGCTGCATAAATTCAAAGCATTGCTTTTGGATACAGAAGCTGCAGGTAGCTGGCTGATTTTACTCTGGTATTCTTTCTTTTCAAATACCAATAAATTTTTTTGTCATTATACCTCAGAGAATTAAGTAAGGAAATATATAACCTTGGCTCAGGCTGCTGCAGTAGCAACCTCAGAGAAATGGGCGGTGGGGTGGGTGTGGTTGAAGTGCTAATGCTGAGTAGCAGGTAGCTGAACCAGTGTTGTGGAACGTCATAGAGTATATTGTTAGAAAGTTTGCTATTCTGTATCTATGCCTGTAGGGGCCAGTTTAGCTTATTTCACTATGGAATTGGTATTGGCATTTTGGATGGAATACCCAGTTATGAAAAACTGCCCTAAATATTGCAATTCCTTTAGCAACCTTTGGAATATACATGCTAGTAGAATTTCCCCAGTGACAATTTAAAATATAAAACAAAAAACACCTTCATACATTTCCATATACCCTCAGTGGAGGTGGTACTATTTCCCATTAGAGAATCACTGGCTGAAGTCTGTATATAAGAGATCTTCTCAGATCTAAAGCCAGGTAGAGACCTAAACCATGAGAGAGTCATAGAGGAGATGCTCATAATACAAAATGGACTTAGAGGCTTGTGTAATGGAAGCAATACAGTTGAAAACAAACAGTAAGTGGTGTACAGAAAACACATTTTTCAAAGGAAAATGTCTGTGTCCTGGGACATTTTTGGTTCATTATGATAAAGACTCAGAGTTGAATCGAAGACCCAAATGGTTTTTTCTATGGCAGTTTGCTTTGGCCAGAAAGAATTAAATTGGGTTAGAATTAGTCTTGAATACCGAGAATTAGTGAATAGATTTCCATTTCTCCTTTATTATGTTACTTATCAGTGGCTGCCCTTCTAATATAATATATCCTTTCATGCTTTGACCTTGTTTTTTTCCCAAAATAATTTGCTGCTACATTATGTTTCCTATGATTGTTGTTTCTAAAGTCCCGTAGTGTAGTAAATGTATAACTTTTTGCGGCTGCTTAGTAACAATTAGTTCTATAAACATTGCAAAGAAAAAAAATTAAATTATTTAGATAAGCCGTTTGAAGTAATTGCTTTTGAAAAGAAAATACCATCATTCGGTTTAGTAATCTAGAATCTATATATTTTTCTTTGTAAAATTAAGTTATCAGAATTGAAATGAAACAGATAAGATTTTGGATAGTAAATGCTTTTTATTTAATAGAACAAAGAAACTGCTATAGGATGTGTTTGTTTCTAGGAACTACTTTTATTTAGAAGACCTTTGTGTGTGGCCAGCCAGGGCTCTTTTTCAGTCTCTTAATTCAGGGATGCTCTGTTCTAATTAAGATTATGTCAGTGACATAATCTTCCTGGTATAATTAATTTTTGGTTTTTGCAGAGATTGTTTAGATTAATAAGGATGTTGTATTCTTTCTGCATTTTATAACCTTAAGAGGGTCTTAGCTTAGAATAACATCTTTTTTCAAAGGTAAAAAAAATGTAGTCCTAAATTATTTTATACACAAAACACGCTTGGCTTTAGATTTGTCAACTATTTTTATTTTGATGTTTCAGAATTCCAAGGTAATTAGAAACTGAAAGAATAGAGTGTATACCCAGAAATACAACAGGTCACTTGGTATAATGTAGATCTGGCTTGTGTTATTAATTTAGTATCTTTGGTCATTGAAATGTATGTAGTTGTGGTTTAAAGTTACTAATGTTTCTGTCCTTACTTTACTTCTGCATTCCAAAGAAATATCAGGTGTTGGTTATATACTGTAGCTGAACAATGTTTGCATTATGAGAAAGACCAGGGAATTGGTATTTTTAAATGCTCATGGAACAAAAACACTTAGCAGTATTTTTTTTTTTTTAGGGGCCACATCTGTGGCATGTGGAAGTTCCCGGGCTAGGGGTTGAATCTGAGCTGTAGCTGCCAGCCTATACCACAGCCACAGCAACATGGGATCTGAGCCACATTTTTGACCTACACCACAGCTCACCACATTGCCTTAACCCACTGAATGAGGCCAGGGATTGAACCTGCATCCTCATGGATACTAGTCGGGTTTGTAACCTGCTGAGCCACACAGGAACTCCCAGTTGTATGTTGATATATGATTTTAGTTCACATAGTATTCAAAGCAGTTGGATTTAGCCTAAACATATAACAAGCTTCATACAATTTAACAGTGTTAACATCAAACAGTATGTTAACTGGTGGCAAGTATTAAAAATTATACATTGTAATTTGCTTCTCTTTGCAAAAAGATTGAAAAGAAACCACTAGCTTACGTAGATTTTTTTTTTCTTCTTCCTGCTGTGACCTTTAAAAGTTTCTGTATTTCACACTATGCTGTTATATTTGAAGTCCTACTCCCTGGCAGAGAAATATTTGTATTGCTCTGGGCATTTTCTTAGATTTGGAGAGTAAAATAAATGAGGGTTTCTTTTGGGGGTTTGCCTCTGGGGTCAGACCTGGCACATCAAAGTTTAATGGATAGGAAATCTGATCAAGTATCGATGCAGTCTTATTATCACCAGAACTGTTAGATTTTTCAGAGCTTGATGTAGGTCAGTAATTGTCAGTTTCTTCTGGTACCCTTGTCACAAGGAGTTGTAGGGTTCCAGCAGAGTCAGTGAAGGAAATTATAGGTTAGGATTTGGCATAACTGGGATTCAGTCTTACCTTTACTACAAACTAACCTTGGACCTCAGCTTTCTTATCTGTGAAATGGATAAGGTATCCTCACAAATGATGTAATATTGAGGTGGTATAATAACAGCACCTTTTCCTAAGGGTATTGTTACTATTAAAAGTACCAGCCAGGGGAGTTCCTTTGGTGACTCAGTGGTTAATGGATGTGGGTTCGATCCCTTGGCCTCACTCAGTGGGTTGGGGGATCTGGCGTTGCCATGAGCTGTGGTGTAGGTTGTGGGTACAGCTCAGATTCTGAGTTGCTATGGCTATGGCATAGGCTGGCAGCTATAGCTCCAATTTGACCCCCAGCCTGGGAATTTCCATATGCAGCAGGCATGGCCTTAAAAAGCAAAAAAAAAAAAAAAAAAGTACTTTGCTGTCACAGTTCCTGACACAAAATAGGTCTTGGTCAGTGTCAGTTTCCTTTAGCAGTGAGACAGCCTGCCCTTCTCCTTTCCCAAGCTGTTTTTAACCTATGAATGAAGTGTTCTATAAGGATGCTCCTTTCCCAGACTCTGAAATATAATCTGACAGAATCCATAGGGATTTCTTTCCTACATCTCATAATCTTCTAGGGTAGCACTGCCTGGTAGAACTACCTGTGTTGAAGAAAATCTTCTGTACCTGTACTGTTCCCTCTGGTAACTACTAGCTACATGTAGTTCTTAAGCACTTGAATTGTCCATTGTAGCCAAAGAACTCAAGTTTTAATTAAATTTTAATCTAAGTAACTAAATATGGCTAGTGGCTACCATATTGGACAGCTCATTGCTAGGGCTTATATCTCCTAATTCTCAGTGAAGTCTAAATTATTATATGATAATACAGGCTATGTGCATGAAAACACAAAGAATTTAAAGTGAATAAATTGTATTATAAATTGTAAGTCAGCAGAATACGTGATGATACTTGTGATACCACATTATGTGGACTCTTTACTACTTTCCCTTTATAACTTGTCAAAAAATCGTAGCACTATCATTTTTCTCAAAAGTACTTAGTTTTAAAAAGACATTAATCTGAAAAATTCTTAACTGAGAATTTTACTGTTAATCCCTCCAGTAAATTGAACTATGTATGTAAAAAGCTAAGGATTTCAGAAGCATATTTTTAATTTTTTGAAGCATATTTTTGGTTTTTATTGATTTGCAAACTAATAAGTACTGGTAGTTTTTTATATAGGAGGAACTAATGTGATTAAATAAGATTTTTTTTTTTTGAGTTCCTGTTGTGGCCTAATGGGTTAAAAACCCACAGATATAGTGTCCGTGAGGATGTGGATTCGATCCCTAGCCTTGTTCAGTGGATTAAGGATCTGGAGTTGCTGCAAGCTCTGGCTTAGGCTTCCGATGTAGCCAGAATCCTGTGCTGCTGTGGCTGTGGCGTAGCCCAGCAGCTGCAGCTCCCATATGACCACTAGCCTGGAAACTTTCATATGCTGCAGGTATGGCCCTAAAAAGACCAAATAAATAAATTAAATAATGTTTCTAGTTGCTGAAAATGAATAGGCGTTTTTCAGCAATTTCTGATTATCACAGAGTTTTATAGATATCTTTGTCTTTTGATGATTTTAGAGAGCAAAGTCATGAGAAATGATATACTCCTTATTTTTTTTTTGTCTTTGTACCCACAGCATATGGAAGTTCCTAGGCTAGGGGTTGAATCTGAGCTGTAGCTGCCTGCCTGCATCACATAGCCACAGCAACGCAGGATCCGAGCCTAGTCTGCGACCTGCACCACAGCTCATGGTAAGGCTGGATCCTTAACCCAATGAGCGAGGTCAGGGATTGAACCTGTGTCCTCATGGATACTGGTCAGATTTGTTTCTGCTGAGCTAAGGCGGGAACTCCAAGAAATGATATATTCTAGTAGCATCTTCAAAAAGCACTTACTACTGATGTAATGGCCAGGAAACTTTGGTAATGGTATAGTTACTACATCTTTTTTTGTGTGTGTGTCTTTTAGGGCCGCACCCGGGGCATACGGAGGTTCCCGGCTAGCAGTCCAATCAGAGCTGTAGCCACCAGCCTATGCCACAGCAGTGTCAGATCTGAGCTGCATCTGTGGTCTACACCACACCCCATGGCAACGTCAGATCCTTAACCCACTGAGCGAGGCCTGAGATCGAACCCGTGTCCTCATGGTTGCTAGTCAGGTTTGTTAACTGCTGAGCCATGACAGGAACTCCTAATTACTATATCTTTAGGAGGGTTTTCCAAGAGGTAACATTTTCCTTCTTGCTTCTCTGTGTTTCTGTGAAGCTGAGTCATGAGCACCCTAAGTTCAGCCTGTTTTATCTTCTTTTTATTATTATTATTATTATTTTGCTTTTTAGGGCTGCACCTGCAGCATATGGAGGTTCCCAGGCAATGGGTCCAGTCAGAGCTACAGCTGCTGGTCTACGCCACAGCCACAGCAACGCCTGATCCGAGCCACATCTGTGACCTACACCACAGCTCACGGCAACGCCGGATCGTTAACCCACAGAGCAAGGCCAGGGATTGAACCCTCAACCTCATGGTTCCTAGTTAGATTCGTTAACTGCTGCACCACGGAGGGAACTCCCAGCCTCTGTTTTAAATGTATCCTAGCTCTTTGAAGTTGCGCAAAGTACACCTCAGATGAGGGCTGTCCCATTCTTCTGCTGTTTTGCTAGCATGCTAGTGGATCATTGAAAGATAAAAGACTTCTAAACAGATTGAAATCGTTTGGAGATGACATTTATGTTGTACAAGGTTCTTATCTGGCCCATTTTCGGCATTTTTATCAGTGACTTGGATTAAAGCCATACCTGTCAAATTCCGTGATGATCATGTAGTTTTGACATTGCATGATATACTTAGAATCCAAAAAAACCAGAAATCTCTACAGTCTGAAATGATGAGTTGAAATTAGCCAAATAAATTTTGAAAGGAATAAAATACTAGATTCCTGTATGAGCTTCAAAACACAACTATGAGAGTATTCACAGAAGCAAAGTGCATGACTTATTATTTTATATATAACTGTATAATGAAAAGATTTAAGAGTTTTAAATGGTTATAACTCAGTAGTAATTGGTAGTAAAATGAGATTGATAAAAGAGCTCCTGTGACCCTTTTATTCTTGTTTAGTAATGGAAGTATAGTTGGCCAGAATAAAAGGAATATATTGTTCCTTTATTCGATAACAGATATTTATTGAGTGAAGGCTGGTACATTCTAGACAGACCTGGATATTTATGTTTTGTTCTCTGCTTTGAGAACTTTAAGCAATGGGAGAAACTGAGAAAAAAGAGTAATCTGGTAAGGGAATTTAAAAATCTTGGTAGGTGGGACAAGGGTGGAGGGAGGGTGGTGATTGGGTTTGGACAAAAATATAGTGATGTGGAAGCTGGTAAGTGATGACAGTCTTCAGGTTACTCAAGAGATTTGTCACTTATGGAGAAGAGGGCTTTGATTTTGATGTGGATTTTTTTTTTTTTTTTGTGGAATTGATGTCGATCCAGAGGGTAAATAGTACACAGGGAAGATTTTGAAGCCAGTAAGAAAGACTTTTGTAGTATCAGAATTCCGTTCAAGAATGAAATGGAACTGTGAATTGAATTGCTAAAGACTCATAACTCCAAAGGCATGTTATATAAGGGATTCAAACTAGGTATATGATTATACCAAATGGCCTGTATGTCCTTTTAACAAGACAGTTTGATAGTTTTAAGGATTCTTTACCACTTAGTGGAGAGGAAAAGGGATTCAGAAGCATTGCAAGCAGTTTGGGAAAGCCCAGTCACATTCACACATCTTTTCAGTAACCTGTGGTTTGCTACCATGCCTACCCACTTTTAAGTCTCATTCTGTATTTACAGTTGAATGGTTAGGAGGGATTACAAGATAGGTAATCCATTTCTTTTTATGTCTTTGCATATCCAGCCTTTATACCTTTTCTAGTCCTAGAAACATTAGAACCTCTATTGTGTGTATGTGTGTGTGTGGGGGGGGATGTTACTTTTTAAAGGGGAAAAAAAGCTCCAAATAGACTGTCATTGTAAAATATAGTGCAGTGACGTTGAATAAAAGTAGCCTTGTTAATTGTACCAAGGAAGGAAAAGCATATGACCAAGTTTCAGTTACTCTAAGGAAGACAGAGAATTAGTCTTGTGGGCAGAAAAAATTTATCTTGAATGATAAACATAAATTTCCCAAGGTAACTGATAGAGCGTTTTTCTTGGCAGGAATCAGTTACAGCTGAAGGATGTGCTACCCACTAGTGTAATTGTATAAACGTCCTGCCACATCCCTTCAGCCTTTGAAAAGAAAAGATTTCTTCTGACTGACATCACTCGTTTGAAATTATGAGGGGTGTTCCATTTGGTGAGAGGTAGAGTGTGTAACAAAGTATAAACTCGGAACCTGAATATGTTAAAATTACACATGGGAGACCCTTAACAAGTTTCTTAATCTCCCTGTTCATCAATTTACTCATGTATTTAGTGGTGGTGTTAATAGTAAATAGTACCTGCCTCAGGGATTTGTTGTGATGATAGCTTAGTATATTTATGAAATGTTTACGGTGGTACCTGGTAGCTAAAAGTGATACATGAGTCTTCAGTCTTGTTATTTAATGTGCCTGTGTAGTACATTTTTCTACTCAGCTTCAAAGGTGAAATCTTAGTTTATTAAAAAAAAATTATTGCATGTCCACAGAGCACAAATTTTGCTTTTACTGGCTCAGTTGTATGTTGACATTAAGAGTATCATCAGAAACACTTGTTTCTCTTTCAAAACATCTGAAGAGAAGTCTTATCGTATGTAGAAATCTCCTTGAATTAAGATGTAATCTCAGTTATTCTAGATAGGTTCATTAAAAATTCCAGCAAAACAGTTGGAAAATAGAGGTCAGAAAAGTTTGTATAAATTGTTTAAATTATGGGGAAATTTATCTATTTTTCTTGCTCTGCATAAGTTATTGGGTTAATTTCCTCTCTCTCTCCCCCTTGACTCCTTGTAACACCATGTCTCTTCAGGCAATAAGTACTTGGATAAAATTTGATGATAATATAACCACAATGCATCATCACCTGTATCCTGGTTGATACTCTCCTTGTCTTGGCTGCCCTCTAGAGTTCATGGAAAAGCATCCTTATATCTTTTTATCCACTGTGTCTGACATCTAGGAAAGCTCAGTATCTTGAGCCAGATGAATGAACCTCCTCTCCTTGAGTCTTGTAACAGTTTTTTGGCTCCTCAAATATACACCAAGTTATAAAAATGTTTATGTTTATTCCTGAAGTGTGTTTATAGCTCATATACATTGATGAATAAAAATTCTATCTGCTATATAGTTAAAAGAAGTGAAGTCTAGTGTGGAAAATTTAGTAGTCCAGTGTTCCTCATTGCAGCTGACAGAAATTTTTGTGTCTGTCACCAAAACTGTGTTAGTAGAGATAACTCGGAGACTATGCTGTCGTTGTGGTCCAGGCCAGGTTCCTTTGGTATCATCTTTACCTCTTATATTTTCTTTTCATCTTCATGAACTGCTGTCTGTGGCTTTCCCCATCTGGTTCCCCCATTCACTCCATTCTCCTGCTATATTTTACTGTCTGTTTCTTTTCTGTGACTACTCTCTTTAGGGCTTTCTTTGCCCTGGGGTATGTGGGCTAAATGAGGGTGAGCCTTGGGTACTGGATCCCAGTTCTTCAGTTTAGCACAAGATGAAAAGTTACATGCTACCACCTGTGGGTAGCTTGATGCTTAAGTGTAGGACACAGTAAAACCTGAGTGGGCCCAAAGGTCAGTCTGCTTTTATTTGGAGCAGTAGCAACACACATGTCTGGGATTGTGAGACAACTCAAGAGATTTGGGAGCTGGACCACATTTTTAGACTCCTACTGTATTTCCCAATTTGAAAGCTACAAGCGGCCTATTATATACCTGGTTAGTTGAAAAGAACAAGTTTCTGTCATGAAAAGTCTCGTAAAAGCTGAAAAGTTTAGTTATTTCTTAGGACTTTTGAAAAACCTTAAAATAACAAATGGCACTTCTGTTGATTCTCATTCCCATTGCAGATAGAGAGTAGATTATAGACATGCAAAATAACTAATGCCAAACATATAGTGGGGGGTCCATGAGAGCCAAGAATAAGAATCAGTAGTTCCAGCTGTACTTTTGCCACTAAGCTTACGTTTCTTTTCAAGCTGTTAAGACTTTTGACTATTAGAATATTTTTGCCACTGGATTTTTTTTTTTTTTTTTACTTTTGATTAAATGTCATTCTGTTCTTCCATGAGTGCTTGAATTCTCAAGTGGAGAATTGCCACTCTGATTTTCTAATCTTCTTTCTTCTCCTATTATTACTAAATAGAAAGTTGTTTTTGTTGAGCTGCATGCTATGTCCTACCCCTTCCTACTGATCTATAAGCTTTTCCATTGGCTCTCTTTCTGTTTCCTGCTGCTATCTTGCTTCATAATTGAAGGGAGGATTCAGACCCATCCAGGTAACAAACTACTGGTTCTGCATGAACTCGTTATTACTCTGTTCTCCCATTATTGTTATTATTACAGTGAGATTGGTTGTTTGCTGCTGAATACATGCATTCATGGTGGGAATTTACTATTGGTATGTTGTTTCAAGGCTTTTAAGTTTGCAGTAAGAACAATAAGTAACCACAGGTTACCATTTGAAAGATTTGAGCTCTGCTCTCTCTAGACCATTCTCAAGCTTGTCTAGATTTTCCATTTTTTTTTTTAATTGCCAGTCTCGTGGCATATGAGGGTTCCCTGGACAGGGATCAAATCTGAGCCAAAGCTGTGTCTCAGCAATGCTGGATCCTTAACCCATCGCATCAGGACAAGGATTGAACACATGCTGCCACAGAAATAACACCAGATTCTTGACCTGATGGCACCAGAGCAGGAAATCCTAGATTCTCCATTTTTATTGCAAGCTATTTAAGACAGCAAAATTGGGCTCAGTTTTGTATGGGATTGCCACTGTTTTAAAAATGAAGGCTTTTCCCATCATGTGATAATTAGCGTTTGACAACCCTACAGATAATTTTAATTTAATTTGACCTTTATAGATTGAGATGAAATGTTTATACCCCAAAAGATTTCTTGTTCTTCAAAATATTTAATAAATGACTTGAATGGTATTTTTTTAGAAGACTACTTTAAGTTTTAGTAAATTGATAATGAGCTACCTATTCTTTATGAATGAAGCAATACTTTTATACCAGCTGCCCCTTTTGTTATATTTTACCAGTTTTTTTTTTTTTTTTTCTTTATTTAGGGCTGCACCCAGGCCATATAGAAGCTCCCAGGCTAGGGGTCAGTCGGAGCTGTAGCTGCCAGCCAACACCACGGCCATAGCAACACCAGGTCTGAGCTGTCTCTGTGACTTACACCACAGCTCATAGCAGTGCTGGGTCCTTAGCCCACTGAACAAGGCCAGAGATCGAACCCGCGTCCTTATGTTTACTAGTCAGGTTGGTTAACGCTGAGCCACAATGGGAACTCCTACCACACATTTTAAAATTGATAATTTTATGATAGGGAATTTTTAGTTTAAATTAGTTGAGATTTCATTTTAAAAGTGAGGCTGCCCTACTGTTTTCAAATGAGTGGCAGTAGTCAAAACTTAACCTAATGTGCCTGTGACTCATGTGGAATGTTTTTTTGTGAACCCAGACATAGGCATTTTAGTCTTTTTTTATGTATATTGTATTTCAAATTCAATTTGATAAGACTTTCATAAGTAGAAAAAAGGAGAAAACTCAAAATAATAAGATTTGCATTTTCCCCTTTGTAAAAAAAATAATGTTTTTTCTTCCCTCCCCAGTTTTTCCAGAGGCCTCAAATACAGCCTCCTAGAGCTACCATCCCGAATAGCAGTCCTTCCCTTCGTCCTGGTGCACAGACACCCACTGCAGTGTATCAGGCCAATCAGCACATCATGATGGTTAACCATCTGCCCATGCCGTACCCAGTGCCCCAGGGTCCTCAGTACTGTATACCACAGGTATGGTATCTCTCAGATCTTTGTGGTCCACTGATAGAGTAGGGATTAACCTAGATTCCCATCAGAGGGAACTGGGAGGGTGGGGGATGGCATAGGTTTTTAGTGATGTGTGAACTTTTTTACTGGGCGGAAATCTAAGCCGTTTTGTCATTTTCCATAATATTGTAAGGAGCTTTTTCTACAGCTCTTAAAATTTTCTAGGATGATTGAGAAATTGTTTTATATCTTCATTTCCCCCGGTCCCTTACCTATAATCAGCTGATCTAAAATAGACTAACTAGCTATTCCAGGGATATCATTCAATGTCACTGAAAGCTGTCAGCCTGAAAATTTTACAGTGAGCTGATGTAAACATATGCACTGATTTGCTGTATGGCTTTACCTAAGGCACGCCTTTTTCTTCATTCTCGTTGAAGTATGGTTGATTTATAATACTGTGTTTGTTTCAGGTATACAGCAAAGTGATTAGTTTTATATATATATATATATAAATATATCATTTAAACTAATATATATCAGTTTATATATATATATATATATTCTTTTTTTTTCAATTCTTTCCCTCTATAGGTTATTACAAGGTATTGAATATAGTTTCCTGTACTATGCAGTAAATCCCTGTTGTTTACTCACTGCATCTTAATGGCAAGCAGGCATTTTGAATGTGTTTAACAAAATGTCTTTACCTCATTTAAATGATATTCTCCCCACCACCACCCACCTCTTTACTTTTCCATAGTAAATTACTTCATATTATTTATAAATGTCTGTAATTCTTTTCTTCTAGTACCGTCATAGTGGCCCTCCTTATGTTGGGCCCCCACAGCAGTATCCGGTTCAACCACCAGGGCCGGGTCCTTTTTATCCTGGACCAGGACCTGGAGACTTCCCTAATGCTTATGGTAAGTATGAAAAATTGAGCAATTTCTGCTAGTTTGTTGTGCTTATTCCATTTTGTTGTTTGGCAAGTCAGTTTAGGCAGTCAGGTTTGGAGGTTTGGTGGTATGAAAGATTATTAAATAAAATGTTGCAGAAAGTTCTGACCTGAAAGCTACTTTTTGGAGAGTGTCTTACAAGGCAAGGGTATTATAGAAATAGTTAATGACACCTGCTGAAGGAGCTGATAATTCTGTTGCAGAGCGCTTGTCTCAAGATACTCTTGTCTGCTACCAGCTCATCATTACCTAGATTTTTACTGGATTTTTGCTTAATGCATAAATACACCTTATTTACCTTCCGTGATTCCTTTCTTTCCAGGCATTTACCACCATTAACCAAAGTATTTGTTAATGTTTTCCCACTAGAAAGTAGTATCCATGAAGGCAGGGAATTTTATTTGTTTTATTCACTGCTGTATTCCTAGCAAGTAGAGAACAGTGACTGTTAGGCACTTAGAGAACATACATAGGATGACTGAATTTAACTCAATATATCTGTGGTTCCTTTTCTGCAGAATTGTTGTAAGATCTATGTCATGGTGAAACTTCGATTATTAGTTAAATGAAAATGCCTTGAAAAATTAGTTTTTCTTTTTTCTTTTTGACCACACCTGTAGCATGTGGAAGTTCCCAGGTTAGGAACTGAACTTGCGCCACATCAACAACCCAAGCTGCTACAGTGACAAGCCAGATCTTTAACCCACTGTGCCACAGGGGAATCCTCATAAATGACTTTTTGACTCAAAAAATATCGTCATTATTATAAGTCTGTGGCAGCCTTCTTTCTTGCTCTTAATACTATTGCTGCCATATATATATATGTAGAAACAATACAGATGAGTTAACTAGTAGGGAAATATTAATATATATGCAGTATTATAACATCTTGGTTTTATTTCTATTATATATGTCATTTATTTTTACCAAAAAAGCAACATGCTAAGGTGCATTTGTATCTGAGATATTGTTGATGTCTATTCCTCTTGATAGACATTCTTTCTTCCCCGTATAATTCTCACATAGATCTAATAGACATTGAGTAGGTAGTTTGTTACCTAAGTTTAAACACTGTTTCCCTGGAGTTCCTGTCATGGAACTATGAAAAACTGAAAGATTTTGAAGGGTTTCTGAGGCCTTCCAATGTGTGAGAAATTGTGCTAGGTATTTTCTGGAATGGAGGTGCTGTCCTGCTTTTCAGGAACTTACTTGTGTGATGTTTATGCTTGGGATTGATATCTAAATATTGAGAAGATATCTAAATATTGACTAGACCAGTTGTTCCAGATCTTTCGCTATCCGGGGCAAATGAAATAAATATAAAGTAAAATAAAGGAAGAAACACACTTGACTATTACATTTAAAATTTTTCTAATAAGAGTTTTAAAGAAAACTGCTATTTGTCAGTATCATTTCATGTAGGAATGCTGTTTTAACAACAAAGGAGTAGGACTGAAATAATTTCAAAAAACGAACAGTCCTTTCCAAAAATGTTAAGTTGGCAAGCCTATAGTTGCGTGTGTGCATGTATGTATCTGTGTGTGTGTGTGTGTGTGTGTGTAAAGGACCGTATAGTAAATACCTTAGGAGTTGCAGGTCTCTGTTGGAATCATTCAGCTGCCATTGTAGTAGAAAACCAGCCATAGAAAGTAGATAAATTTGTTTCTGAGTATCTTCCCATAATACTTTATTTACAAAATAAATTGTATTAGGCTGGAATTGGGCCTCCTGATATTGACAAACCTGCCTCATTCCATGCATGTAGTGTAGAGACATTAAGTAACTTGCCTGATAAATGGTGTGTAAAAGTGATTCACTTTTTTTTTTTTTTTGCCATTTTGTCATTTTAGGGCTGCACCCGCGACATGTTGAGGTTCCCAGGCTAGGGGCCACCGGCCTACACCGCAGCCACAGCAACACATGATCCGAGCTGCGTCTGCAACCTACACCACAGCTCACGGCAACGCCAGATCCTTAACCCACTGAGCAAGGCCAGGGATCGAACCCGCAACCTCATTGTTCTTAGTCTGATTCATTAACCGCTGCACCACGACTGGAACTCCTGATTCACATTTTTAATAGAATAAAATAAATGTTTTTAAATGTCCTTGTTATGTAAGAAATTGGATTAGATTATAAAAGAAACTATTATTTGGTAGGGCAGAAGGCCTGTTCACAGTTGACTGAATGTTTGACTAATTTAGTGTTTAAACCCCCACTGCCACCATGCTGCTACAATGAGATTATCCTGTTCTGCTAGGTTTATTCAGCTGGTATTTATTGTTTGTATATTATACGTCAGCCTTTGCCCCAGCCATGCTGATTCAAAAATGTTCCATTAGAAGAATCTGATTTTTTTAAGGGATGTCTCACCTTCTGGATTTTATTTCACTCAGCTTAAAAACTATGGCAAGGTGAGCAGATGGTATTGTCTAGCATTATTTGAAACCATTTTGGGGTATTTTTTGAGTTTTGGAGCTAATGACAATACGGTAACAGAATCACTTACTTGAGCTCTGCTCTGATAATGGTTTAGTTAGTACTATTGGATAGCTAAGCTGTGTTTATCTTTTTATGTTGAACTTAATCAAATCCTAATTATGCTGTTTGGATCAACCCTGTTTATTAATTCTTTTCTAAATCTGATTCTCAAAACCTGATTGATACCTGCAGATTTCTGATACTGCAAATCATACTGCTTTCCAAGATATTTCCACTTGAATATCATGGTAATGGGGGGGATGGTGATGATGATGATGACAGTGATAATAGAGCCTACATTATTTGACTTTTTACCACAGTACCAAGGATTTTAACTGTATTTGTTCTTCATACACGTTTCTTCCTTCTTTTTACTTAGACTGCTATCGATGCTTTCCCTCCCAAGGCCGGTCTTCAGTTATGCACTAGATCCTATCATGTAATTGTTTAAAGTGTTAGTGCTAGCAATTCTCTTCTCTCTTTCCTTTGTTATCATTTCTTTTACTCCCTCTGCTAGATTAGTTCTGTCAGCATACACTATATTAAGAGTAAGAGCTGTCAATACTCACTGTCTTCATTTTCTTCATTGAATTCACTACTGAACCCACCCTAGTGAAGGTATATATCTCCACCCCTACCCAAACAACTTTTACAAGGTCACCTGTGAATTCTACTTTGCTAAATCTTAATTGGTGTCTTAGCACTATTGGACATAGATAAGCACTTTCCCCATCCCTTTTTTTTTTTTTTTGCCATGTCCCCATCATCTAGAGGTTACCTAATGGCCTCAGAGCAACACAGAGTGCCTCAGGAGTTCCCTTGTGGTGCACTGGGTTGAGGATCCAGTATTATCACTGCAGTGGCTCAGGTCTCTGACCTGGGAAGTTCCAGGTGCCATCAGTGCAGCCAAAAGAGAAAAAAGAAAAAAAAACTTGCCTCAAAATTTAGTCTTTGGGTTTCTTTTCTATTTGTACTCATTTCCTGAGTTATCCATCCAGTCTCGTAGTTTAAATGTTGCCCATATACACTGATTCCAAAATGGCTCTCTTTTCTGACTCCAGACTGGGGTCTCTTTCTGCTTTCTTGATATCTCTCTTTGAAGGTCTAATAAGAATCTCAAAACTTTACGTGTCCAGAATTGAATTCTTGATTTTTGGCCCTAAATTCTATTTTTTTTCATCTCAGTAAATAAATAAATAGCACCATAAATAGTACTTCCATCCTTCCACTTGCTCAGGCAAAAGACTTTAAGAATTTTCTTTGACACTTCTTTCTCTCACATCCACCAATCCATTAGCAAGTCTGTAAGTTCTACCTTTGAAAATATCCAGTGTCTGATCCCCTTCTTAGCACTCTGGTTTAATATAATTATAATAATGGTCAAAGCTCTAAAAGTTAAAAAATAGTCATTGAGGTGAGTAAGTGGCAGAAGTTAATTTCAGGCAGAAGGGCAATATAATCAAAGGCATGAACAATGTTGAAAAGATTGGTGCACTCGGGATAAAAATACGTATGGCTAGAGCAAAGATGTGGAGTTCAAGAATGTTCGAAAATGTGGAGTTCCTGTTTTGACTCAGCAGAAACTAACCCGACTAGGATCCATGAGGATGCGGGTTTGAACCCTGGCCTCATTCAGTGGGTTAAGGATCTGGTGTTGCTGTGAGCTGTAGTATAGGCCACAGATGGCAGCTTGGATCCTGTGTTGCTGTGGTTGAGGCATAGGCCTGCAGCTGCAGCTCCAATTCAACCTTTAGCCTGGGAACTTCTGTAATGTCACACGTGCAGCCATAAAAAGACCCCCCCAAAAAAAAGGAATGGTTGAAAATGTATTTCAAAATCTGGAACCTGGATTCCTAGTATCTGGACTTTATCTTTAGACTGCTTGTTCTCAGCCTTTTTTCAGCCCCAGCAGTGGAACATTCGCCAAGTCTAAATGCTTGTTCCCTGTGGCAGTGGTTCTCTGTAAGTAGGGAGAAGAATTAGACCACCCAAAAACCAAGAGGATGAAATATATTCTCCTGCCCCGATCAAACTCACATACAAAACATTTTCACACTTTCACACAAACCCTTGTTTGAAAATCATTGTTGGAGGCAATGGCCCACAGAATAGATTTTTTTTTTTAAGGCTGTAACTCTGGTGGCAGTCTGCAGAAGTTGGTTATATAATTGTTTTTATATTGGATGCTGAAGAAAAGATAGGTATTTATGACTATTTGGGAAACATTCCTTGAGCACTTCAGTAGCTGGAGGGGAGCTAGTAGAAAGAGATGAGCAAGAAGAATGCTTGTTTTTGTTTGTTTGTTATATTTTTTAAACTGTCTAGATTCACAGTGCCATTAGTAGTCTTATAGCGGTTGACAGAAATAATTGAATGCTTCTTTTCATACTTTTCCAATTCTTCAGGAACGCCTTTTTATCCAAGTCAGCCAGTGTATCAGTCAGCACCTATCATAGTGCCTACGCAGCAGCAGCCCCCTCCAGCCAAGAGAGAGAAAAAAACAGTAAGAAATCTTTATTAATTTTTTCTCATTTAAAATTGAATGTCCATTTGCTTATCAAATAAGTTTACCCACAACTGTAATCATTATTCATTTTAGTTTACAAATGACTGCCACTTTTTATCCCTCCCTTATGTCCTCACCATTAGACCTGGAGGATTTGTACAGTCATATAACTAGATGTTGCAAGTTTCAGCATGTGCTGAGCTAGCTGTGCTAAATGACAGCATGCCATCCAGCTTTAGAACGGTGGAGGTTTAGTATTCTAAGGTCTCACTAAGTGGGAGGAATTGGAACTCAGTTATCACATCCTTATTGTCCTTTAACTCTAGTCCTAATCAGCTCTGTATTCAAACATGAACTGACAGGGGGAAAATAGCACCAGAGAAAATGGGCAGAGTTCTAAGGACAACATGGAAAAGCCTTACTATGGAATATATTTATTTTAAGAAACAGCAGAATTTAGAAAATATATTGTAATTGTTTTTAATAAATTGCACAGGCTTTGCCTCTGTCTAATAAGGCAGGTAGAATTAGAGTGCGGTAGTATGAAATACGTACTACAGAATATTTTGTAGAAGAATGGCTTGCAACTTTTGTCCATCAGAACACACAAAATGAATGATGTTTAAAAGAGACTCTAAAATCCACACAGATAAAAAAGGTGGGAGTTACATCATAGCAATACTCTTGAAAATACTCTCATTTAATAAAAATTAATTAGGTTTAAAACATTGGTTCTTTACTATCAGAGACAAATTATTTGTGCACACATCATAATAAACATGGCTTGCCAGTGTATCGTGACACTCCTGTTGAGAATCTGGTTTTTGGAAATATTGAAACAGCATGGTAAATGTGAGACTTGAAGAAACAGATTCAGAATGTAGAAAAATTAATAAAGAAGACAATGAAAATGGAAGGCAGTATTAATAGATGTTATGGAAGAAGAAAATAAAACAAATGAGTTATAATACAGTACTTAAAACTGTAGTAGAAACAAGATTCCATACCTAAAATATAGGTGATATTAGAAATCTTAAAAAGAACTACTCCCCAGAAAGCTTCCAGATTTAGATGGTTTTATTAGTGAATTCTCTGAAATTTTTAAGAAGCCGTGGCTATCTTGAGTAAGTTCTGGATTTAATGACAAGCAGAGAGAGATTTTATATCTCACACTGTCCCAGGATGAAAGCCTGGACACAGGTATTGCACCTCCATTATAGCACCATCTCCACTGATGTCTGTAAGCATAGGTAACCTTAAAAAAAATTTGAAGTTCATACACATTGTTCTGTATCTTGTATCTTTTCACTTAGCAATGCATCTTGACAATCATTCCATATTAGAACATACAGCTCTATCTTATTTTTTCTACTGGCTGTTTGGTATTTATTTGTAAGGATGTACCATACAGTTTTAATGACTATGTTATTGATCAGCCTTTAGGATCTGTGTCTTTGCTGGAAAAAAAAAAAAAAAAAGTATTGCAGTGAGCGCATATGTGTGTGTGTGTGTGTGTGTGTGTGTGTGTGGTTATCTGCAACCTAAATTCCTATTTATAACCCCTAGGATATGTGTATTTTTTATTTTGTTAGAGAAACATTTAAGGCCTTTAAAACTTTACAGAGTAGCTTCCATATTTTAAAATTATTTTAGGAGTTCCCATCGTGGCTCAGTGGGTTTGATACCTGGACTCACTCAGTGGGTTAAGGATCCGGTGAGGTGTGCTGTGAGGTGTGGTGTAGGTCACAGACATGGCTCAGATCTGGCATTGCTGTGGCTGTGGCGTAGGTCGGCAGCTGTAGTTATCATTCGACCCCTAGCCTGGGAATTTCCATATACTGCAGGTGTGGCCCTAAAAAGACAAAAATAAATAAATGAAATTATTTTAGGAATCTCGTCTTATGTTAAGCATTATAAATGAAATCAGTTTGGCAGTGCTCAAAAGACAAATTTTAATATTTGGCCTTTTTGACCTATAAATTCATCCAACTAGGTTTCATTTTAGCGTATACTAATTAATTGAAGTTAGAGGTAATAACCTAAATTCTTTTGAATGACCCCATGTGGTTCTGTGATTGAAATCAAGTTACATGTGGTGATTTTCAACTTTGATATTTGACAAGTTTCCCAGTTTATACCTTTAATATATCATGTGCCTATAAGTCTGCTACGTAGACATCCATCTGTAAATATGCCGTCTTATTTGTAACTTTATAGATAAGAATTCGGGATCCAAACCAGGGAGGTAAAGACATAACGGAAGAGATTATGTCTGGAGGTGGCAGCAGAAATCCTACTCCACCCATAGGGAGACCCACATCTACCCCTACTCCTCCTCAGGTAAGAAAGAGTGTGCCATGATGGATGGTGTGTATTTGTTCACTAACCTCTACTGAACTCTTCGTTTTTCTATAGCCACTTACTCTACTTTTCATTTCCATCAGTTGTCTCATAGCCTCGAATATCTAAATGATATTTAAACATATTGTTTCTCTTTATAAATTAACTTCCAGATTTTTACAGTTAATATTTCTCTGTATTGTCTTCATATTCAGAGCATAGCTGCTGCCACTCTTCCTAATGAACTATTATTGCATGGTACCAAAAGGAGCTGCATTCCTATGGAAACCTCATCATTAAATGAGTATTTTATGTTTTCAATATGAAGTCTTAGGGATTGAATGCTACTACATACTATGATAATGCTAACATTACATTTGAGAATTTAAATATTTTTACTAAACAATATTATTTGAAATGATTGCCTGTGCTGTTCACAGCATATTTAAATTTATTATAGATAGGCCTCTTTTTAGGACACATAAATGAGTTTCTTGAGTGGAGGATATCTTCTCTAATTATTTACAAAGGTTATTAGTAAGTTCTATCAAACACCTTTCAGTTCCTGTTGAACAATGTGATTATCATGGTCTTTGAAGAGTCCATGTTCTTGTTTTTAGACATCAAGACATTCCAGGAGGAGCTGGAGATTAGTAAAATATAATAGAGAATGAACCCCTCCTCCCAACCCCCCCAATTTGACAGGGTTTTAATTTTATCATTGTGTTACTTTAAATTTTACTATTCCACTCAAAGGAGATAAGTGATTTCAGAACTTCAGAATATGTGAAGTGAATGCCCAACGTATAAAGTAGCTGTGACTCAGAGTTCTCTGGTGGCCTAGCAGTTAAGGATTCCGTGTTGACACTGCTGTGGTTGGGGTTCAATACCTGGCCCAGGGTCCCGTGGGCACAACATCAGTCAGTCAATCAATAAATCAATCAGTCAAATATAACCAAAGTTGTTAAGGACTAGGGAGCTAACTGCTTCTCCCTCTTGTAGCTGGATGGTGATGTATTCCTCAGAGCCCAGTTTATAAACAAGTGATATAGATGCTCCTAGATAAGGCATTTCAGAATGACGGAGTGTTTACTTGATTTTAGTAGTATAGGTTAAAAAAAACGTTCTTTAAAAAGTGAGATCACAAATAGATGTCTTAATTTTAGAGTACCTTGAGAATCTATGAATTTTGAATAAGCCTGAAACTTGAGATTTTGTGTAATGATGTGTTTCACTTGGAAATGATGTTGCTCTCTGGCTGTTATCTCAATCTTCCATCATCTAGATAAGTACATTTATAACCATCTTGATATATGAGTGGTAAGGTTATACTGATGATTGTTAATAGAACTTTCATCATTCTCCATTATTTTCCTGGGGATATTCTAAATCTGGAATGATAAACCGACCTTGTGCTTAATCTTGTCCCTGTTCATGAACATGTGACAAGAAACACTTAAATACATTTAAATTACCTACTTATATGCTCTGTTAAGTAAGAGCATACTATAGCAAAAATTTAGGATTGGTTGATCAGGGCAATTAAAATTTGGTCTGTTTTTCCCCACCTTAATTAAAATATTGGTTTTGTCAAACCATATAGTTGACCATCTTTTGTTGATTTGTGTTAAAATTCTCAGCTTGAATGTGTGTTTATATCTTTTTGCATTTTAGTTCCCTGTAGGATTGGTTTGCTTTTCTTTAATCTTACCAAGCTTGATACCAGTCTCTCATGGATATCTCTTTGTCCTTAGTCACAGGAATCCTTTTGCTCTTTATCTTTCCTCTGGGATCCCAGGTCTGAGTGGAATGTACACTTCTAGCTGATAAAGCTATAAGTCAATAGTTTTAATGTTAATAGTTGTTTTTTTGAGGTGAAATACTGTCATGAAGAATCAGTTTATTTTATTAGGTAGTTTGCATTTAAATCCCCACTTACCAATCTGTTGTCTTTCCAAATGCATGAAATTCATGGAGTGAACAAATAGCTTTTAACAGACATAGGTACTAGAATTATTTCGTTTTCCTCTTGAGAAAAACAACAGCACAAGCATGTTGATGGCAACTGACGCTTGGCTTCATTTTCCAGAAATTCACAGAGAGTGGTGCATATAGAATAGGAGAGGATATCCCTGGTTAAGAGAAGCAGCTATTAATGCCTGCTTGTTATATTGTGTAAAATGCTGTTTCAGTGTTTAAGGAGAAGCTAAAAAAAAAAATCTCTGTTCATGTTAAAAATCAGCAAGTTTTAAATGGCAACTAATATTTCTAATAAATAACATTACGCTAGCCAAATAAAACCTGATTAGTCTAAAGTCTGCTAGTTTGCAGCTTTGGCCTAATTCTAAATAGATTCTAAACCACATTCTGGCTAGTGAGTAAGACTGCAGATAAGACAATCCTTTTCAGAATTTATGACTGAAAAATAAATACTATAGTGCTTTTGGCCCTTCAGAGTACCTGCTTGCAGTCACAATTGCATGTGCCGTGAATAGCAAAGCTCTTTCCTTATCATTGAGGTCACCCCAGTCTCTTTAAGGGAGACAGAAAACACTTTAATATATGACTAATTCTACTGTAAAGAGTGTACAGAGAATTAATAAAGCACAGAGGAGACCAAGTGGGTCAGAGTTATAGCACAGACTTAAATATATTGGATCACAGAAACCTGTTAATGGTGGTACAAGTGAAATAGTAAAGGGGAGAGGTTTAAAAGTTTGGCTTTGAATCATATATACTTGGTTTTAAGTCCCAGTTCCACAACTTAATTTGTAACTTTAGCCAAACTACTTAATCTTCCAGAACCTTAGCTTGCTTGCTTGCTTGCTTGCTTGCTTGCTTTATTTATTTATTTATTTATTTATTTAGGTCTTTTAGCCTTATCTAGGGCCGCACCCGCGGCATATGGAGGTTCCCAGGCTAGGGGTCTAACCGGAGCTGTAGCTGCTGGCCTTCGCCACAACCACAGCAACGCGGGATCCAAGCCGCATCTGCAACCTACAGATCCTTAACCCACTGAGCAAGGTCAGGGATCAAACCTGCAACCTCATGGTTCCTAGTCGGATTCGTTAACCACTGAGCCACGATGGGAACTCCCAGAACCTTAGCTTTAAAAAGTGAGGAAAATAAAACTTATCATATAGAGTAATTATAAGTATTAAATGAAATAAATATGTAAAATTGCTTAAGCTTGGGAAATAATGAGCATTCAATAAATATTACCCGTTATTAGTATTATAGTTATTGTTATTGCAGGAGGCACAGAGGCTGGCTGGAGGTGTCTCAAAGGCTTCACAGCAGAGATTCCACTTGGTCTGAGTTCCCAGATTGGTATTCACAAAATGGAAAGAGAAAAGTATTGCAGGCAGAATGGCAGCATGTGCAAAAAGACATACGGAGATGGGAGATCGAGGGAAGGGTGACCATTGTCATTTTAAGGGATAAATTAGGAAGTCAGCTGAAGGGAGAGGAGGCCATTTAGGGAAATATTCAGCAGTTAGTTACTATTTAAGTAAGGTTTGTAAAAGGGTGACCATATAATTTGTCACCTAAATTGGGGCAGTTTTAGAGATGAATGGGGATGCTGTTAATGATTTTGCTGGAACAACCAGGCCTAAACCAGTACTGTCCAGGTAAACAGATTTCATGGTTCCTCGAAGTGTAGGAGAGGGGAAGAATCAGAAGTGGTTCTTCAAGCTTAGATACTGAGATTTTTAGTAAAACATAACATAGAGTTTACATGGGATATTTGAAAGGGGGCATAATGAGTTTGATTTTGGCAGGCAAGCAAGCTAAGAGGAGTTAATTGAGAGAAACTGTGTTGGAGGGGAATGAAGAGGAGAAACCTTTTTTTGCTACTGCTCTTTTGTCCTGAAGATTATATTGAATTTAAAATTGTCCTGTTTCCTAAGTTTCAAAATGACCTATGGTATAACTCCTTGAGATTTTCATCTCAAATATGTAAAAAATATGTACATGTGTGTATACGTGTGCCCATTCAGATGATGGTACAAGGACGGAGGTGCGGGGGTGGGCATCATCCATTACTAGAATACTTGATGCTGATCTTCAGTCTTGTCACTTAGCTTTATGACTTAGGCTCAGAATGTTAATAAGCCCTTTGAACCTCTATTTTTTCACCTCTGTAATGAAGGATTATAATAAGTAAGCTCATTGTTCTCTTTTAGTTCTTAAATAGTAAAGTGGGAAAGAAGGGAAAGTTTTTTTACTTTCCGTCAGCAACAAAATCTCTCAGCTATATATCTGTTGATGACAGTGAAGCACAAGTTACATTTTCATGTTACATTTTCATGTTATGAAGTGTGCTAGCTGCCTGAAAGTCATCTAAGGACATGATGTTGTATAGTCATTGTTCCGTATCTGTAGGTTCTATATCCACAGATTCAAATAACCAAATTAAAAATATTCAGAAAATGGAGTTCCCGTTGTGGTTCAGTGGAAATGAATCTGACTAGTATCCATGAGGATGCAGATTCATCCCTGGCCTCACTCAGTGGGTTAAGGATCCAGTGTTGCCAGGAGCTGTGGTGTAGGTCACAGACGCAGCTTGGATCTGGCCTTACTGTGACTGTAGTGTAGGCTGGCAGCTGTAGCTCCATTTCCACCCCTAACCTAGGAGCCTCCATATGTCTCAGGTGTAGCCCTAAAAGTCCAAAAAAAAAATTTTTTTTTTTTTCCAGACAACAAATTCAAGAAAGTTTCGTAAAGCAAAACATGAATTTGCCATGCACTGGCAACTCTTCACATAGCATTTACATTTCATTAGGCAGTATAAGTGATATAGAGATAATCTAAAGTATATGGGAGGTCATATGCAAATATTATACCCTTTCATATAAGGGACTTAAACTTCTGAGGATTTTGGTATCCATGGGCTGTCCTGGAATCAATCCCCCATGGATACTGAGGAACAGCTGTATTGGCAAGGCTTCTGAAATTGCTTCCAAAAGGGTGCTGGTGAATTAAAATCATTTAAAAATTTTAATGAACTATAGACTATTCTTTCTCTTCCTACTCCCTCTTGTTCTTTTTTTCTATTTTAAGAACTACTTTTTATAATGAAGTACAGTTACAGCTTGGAAAAGAATCCTATACCACAGGGTGTAGGAGCAAATAAATGGTTATTGGAGTTCTCTTGTGGCACTGTGGGTTAAGGATCTGGGGGGCATCACTGCAGTGTCTTGGGTTGCTGTGGCGTGGGTTCATTCCCTGGCCCCCAAACTTCCACATGCTCTGGGCCTGGCCAAAAAAATAATTAACAAACACACAAAAAAGGTTATTGATTGTTGGCACATGTTAGGGAAGATATAGCTGCCTGTCTTTTGGGAAAATTAGAAAAGTTGGCAGGTCATTCAGTTTTTTGAAGAGCTTCTTATAAACTTGATACCTAGAAATGATCTGGTCATTTGCTAGTTAGTTCATTTCATAATCTTAGCAATAATGGTTAATTAAAGTTAAGTTCTAAGGCTTAAGTAATAGTATTCATCTTATAAGTAATTTGTACAGTAAAGAGATAGGTTCCTATATAAAGAATTTGGAGATACTCTATATAATGTAAACAAATCCAGTCTTAATTTTTAAAATGTCATTTTGTCATCTCAGTAGTAGGCACTGATGAATTAATACCATTCTCTATCTTGAAGGATATAGGAAATTTTTTTTTAATTATGTCTGCAGTAAATCAATCCCCCCTGGATAGTGGTTCTTGAATTAAATCACATCATTCTTCATCTTTAATGAAATAATTCCTTGTTAGTACCCTCCTTGGACCTAAAAATGGTACTTTTCAACAATATGGAATGCCTATGGACTTTAAATAGATACCTAAGCTGGGGTGGGCTCTCTTAGGGGTTTTATTTTTTTCTATTTAAAAATTTTTTTTGCCTTTTGTCTTTTTAGGGCTGCACCTACACGTATGGAGGTTCTCAGGCTAGGGGTCCAATCAGAGCTGTGGCCGCTGGCCTACGCCAACAGACACAGTAACATAGGATCTGTGCCACGTGTGCAACCTATACCACAGCTCACAGTAACGCCGAATCCTTAACGCACTAAACAAGGCCAGGGGTCGAATCTTCATCCTCATGAATACTAGTTGGGTTCGTTAACCACTGAGCCACTATGGGAACTCCTCTTAGGGATTTTAAATGAAATGTTATGATAAACAGAGACTTCCGCTGGCAGAAGTCCCCATTGTTTAAAATGAATTTGGATAGTCAGGGAGTCCTACTTAGAGTTCCACAGCAAGGCTGTTGATTTCATCAGATCTGTCTTCAACAGGGTCTTATGAAAATGCCCTGAATTTTTATAAAACCAAGAGTCTCCAGCTTCAGTGCCTATAGGAATTTTCTAAAGCAAGAAAAACAAAATTTGACTTAAGGCCACTTTTTTTTTGAGATACAGTGAAGCGAGTATGTTTTAAGTTGTTTTGGCCTCCTAATTAAAGGACTTGTGAGAAACAGTAATAACACTAAATTTTATTTTAATTGATTTTTAAGTTTTACTTGAACTGTGTTTCTTCATAAGTCTTCACCAAATTTTGTGAAAGCTTTTTAGTGATATGACATTACTTTAGATATACTAAATCTGAATCCTAATTATAAAGAAAACATGCCTTGAATTTTTACATGTGTAGCAAAATTCCAATCCCTTACTGCCTACTGCCAGTCAGACGTTGAACAATGCATGTCATAGTCATCTAGTAACTATGATGTTTACAGTTGTAGGATATCACAAGAAGTGTTGAAGATACTTCAAAAAACTATCGGGTTCAGTCTTTGGCCTCTTATTAAAAATGTGTTTTCAAAATTTAAAATAACTTTAGTTTTGTATGTATAAACATTGTAAGTCTTCACTGGAAAGGAATAGTAAAGGAAGAAATTGTAACCCTCAGTCTTGTTAACTCCTTATTAACCATGTTAACTTTTTGATGCATATACTTTGACATCTTTTTTGTATCATAAGTGTAATTGAATATATTTAGGTTCACTTCATGCCATTTTGTAAGTATCATGCTTTCAGTGATCATGCAGAAATATTCATGTTTGATTACAGATAGTGTAATTTTTAATGACTACATGATAATTTGTTTGAATGTACCTTACTTTTTTTTAATTGATGCATATTCCTCTTCTTTCCTGTTTGTTGCTAATAATAACAGTGCTGTGATGAAAACCTTTGTTTACTTACTTTGGGGTTATGGTGTTGTTATCTACTTTCCATTTCTATACCAGTTAATCTCCCAAAAGTTGTATAAGATAATACGTTTCCTTATGTTATTGCTTACTTGATAGACTTAAAAATAATATCTACTTTCATTTTATTTATTAACTTCTGAAGTTAAAATTTTTTGATGTTCCCTGGTTATTTGCGTGTGTATGAATTATCTATTTATGTGTATTGTACATACTTCTTTGGGGGTGATGATTTTTTCTGAATTATAAATATTCTTTAAATGTTAAAGAAATTCCTTTGCCATTTGTAATATTTTTTTTCTAGTTTGATGACCGTTTTAACTTTGTTAATGATTCCTTCTGTTACATAGAAATTTAAAAATTTTTATATTCACAGATTTTTGGTTTTTATAAGAAAGTGATGATTTGGGGCTCAGACTTTGAAAGATTTTCCTTCTTAATATAGTAAAACTACTTCTCCTAGTGTTTAGGTTTGATTATTTTACCATTTATTTTTAATTGATATGGATTTTTTTTTTATATATACAGCGAGGTTTTGGTCCTACTTTTTTCTTCTTTTTTTCTTTGTAACCAAATGACTTATGTCTTTATTTCATTATTTACTTGTTCTTCATTATCTCTTTGTTTTTAGATGTTGTTTTACGTGTTTACTGAATTATCATGTATACCTGGATCTATTTCTGAATCTTTATATTCCATTTATCTTTTTTAATTTAATTTTACTTCATTTCATTTTATTTTATTTTGTCTTTTTAGGGCCGCAAATGCGGCACATGGAAGTTCCTAGGCTAGGGGTCGAATCAGAGACACAAATTGCAGCCTATGCCACAACTACAGCAACACAGGAACCGAGCCACGTCTGTGACCTACACTATAGCAATGCTGGATCCATAACCCATTGAGCAAGGCCAGGGATCTAACCTCTGCCCTCACGCATAATAGATTCTTTTCTGTTGAGCCATGAACTCCCTCCATTAATCTATTTTAATGCTATCACTATACTACTTTATATACTCTAGTTTTATAATACATCTTACTATTTCAGAGTGAACTTCCTCCAGAGTATTCTTTTGCTTTATTACCATCTTTTCTTTTTTATTTTTTAATTACTCAATAAATTTTATTACATTTGTAGTGTACAACAATCATCACAACCAAATTTTATAGCATTTCCATCCCAAATTCTCAGTGCATCCCCCCACCCCCCAACCTGTCTCATTTGGAAGCCATGAGTTTTTCAAAGTCTGTGCATCAGTATCAGTTCTGCAAAGAAGTTCATTGTGTCCCCTTTTTTTTAGATTCCACATGTAAGTGGTAGCATTTGATGTTGGTGTCTCGTTGACTGACTTCGCTTTGCTTGGTAACTTCTAGGTCCATCCATATTGCTGCAAATGCCCTTATTTTTTTGCTCTTGATGGCTGAGTAGTATTCCATTGTGTATATACCACATCGTCTTTATCCACTCCTCTTTTGATGGACATTTAGGTTGTTTCCATGTCTTGGCTATTGTATATAGTGCTGCAGTGAACATTGAAGTACATGTCTTTTCGAGTCATGGTTTTCTCTGGATAGATGCCCAGGAGTGGGACTGCTGGATCAAGTGGTAATAATTCTATTTTGAGTTTTCTGAGGAATCTCCATACACAGTGGTTGCACCAATTTGCATTCCCACCAGCAGTGTAATAGGGATCCTTTTTCTCCACACCCTCTCCAGCACTTACTGTTTGTAGACTTTTTGACAACGGCCATCTGGCCTGTGTGTGGTACCTCATGGTGGTTTTGATTTGGATTTCTCTAATAATTAGTGATGTTGAACATCTTTTCATGTGTTTCTTTGGCCATTTGTATGTCTTCTTTAGAGAATTAGTCTGTTTAGATCTTCTGCCCATTTTCTGATGGGCTTGTTCATATTTTTTTTTTTTTTTTTTGATATTGAGCTGCAGAAGGTGTTTAGAAATTTTGGAGATTAATCCCTTGTCAGTTGATTCATTTGCAAATATTGTCTCCCATTCTGTGGGTTCTCTTTTCGTTTTGTTTAGGATTTCCTTTGCTGTGCAGAAACGTTTAAGTTTAATTAAACTTGTTTATTTTTGTTTTTATTGTTATTACTCTAAGAGGTGGATCTGTCGTTTATGTTGGAGAGTGTTTGGCCTGTTTTCCTCTGAGAGTTTTGTAGTATCTGGTCTTATGCTTAGGTCTTTAATCCATTTTGAGTTTATTTCTGTGTATGGTGTTAGGAAGTATTCTAATTTCATTCTTTTACATGTGGCTGTCCAGTTTTCCCAGCACCACTTATTGAAGAGGCTGTCTTTTCTCCATTGTATATTCTTGCCTCCTTTGTCATGGATTATTTGACTGTAGGTGCATGGGTTTTAGTTCTGGGCTTTGTATCCTGTTCCACTGATCTGTATTTCTGTCTTTGTGCCAGTACCATACGGTTTTGATTCTGGAGTCAGTGAGCCTGATTGCTTCAGCTCCATTTTTCTTTCTCAGGATGTCTTTGGCAATTCTGCATCTTTTGCGCTTCCAAACAATTTTAAAATATTTTGTTCTAGTTTTGTGAAAAATGTCCTTGTTAATTTGATAGGGATTGCATTAAATCTGTAGATTGCCTTGGGTAGTATAATCATTTTGATGATATTGACTCTTCCAGTCCAAGAACATGGTATTTCTTTCCGTCTGTTTGTGTCATCTTTTTTTTTTTTTTTTTTTTGGTTTTTATGCCTTTTCTAGGACCGCACTTGCGGCATATGGAGATTCCCAGGCTAAGGGTCTAATCGGAGCTGTAGCCGCCAGCCAACACCACAGCCACACCAGATCCAAGCTGCGTCTGCAACCTACACCACAGCTCGTGGCGCCGGATCCCCAACCCACTGAGCGAGGCCAGGGATCAAACCCGCAACCTCATGGTTTCTAGTCGGATTTGTTAACCACTGAGCCACGACTGGAACTCCTGTTTGTGTCATCTTTTGATTTCTTTCATCAGCGTCTTATACTTTTCAGAGTCTAGGCTTTTTGTCTCTTTAGGTAGGTTTATTCCTAAGTATTTTGTTCTTTTTGATGCTATGGTAAACGGAATTGCTTCCCTGATTTCTCTTTCTGATCTTTTGTTGTTAGTATATAGAAATGCAGTTGATTTCTGTGTATTAATTTTGTATCCTGCGACTTTGCCAAATTCATTGATGAACTCTAACAGTTTTCTGGTAGCATCTTTAGGATTCTCTGGGTATAGTATCATGTCATCTGCACATAGTGATAGTTTTACTTCTTCCTTTCCAACTTGGATTCCTTTTATTTCTTGTACTTCTCTGACTGCTGTGGTGAGGACTCCAAAAACTATGTTGAATAGTAGTGGCAAGAGCAGACATCCTTGTCTTGTTCCTGATCTCAGCAGAAATTCTTTCAGCTTTTCACCACTGAGAGTGATGTGAGCTCTGGGTTTGTCATAGATGGCCTTTATTATGTTGAGGTAGGTTCCCCCTATGCCCACTTTCTGAAGGGTTTTTATCAGAAATGGGTGTTGGATTTTGTCAAAGGAATTTTTCTGCATCTGTTGAGAGGATCATGTGGTTTTTATTCTTCAGTTTCTTAAGGTGGTGTTTCACACCGATTGATTTGCAGATATTGAAGAATCCTTGCATCCCTGGGAAAAATCTCACTTGATCGTGATGTACAATCCTTTTAATGTATTGTAGGATTTGGTTTGCTAGGTTTTTTTTGTTTTGTTTTGTTTTTTTTGGTCTTTTTGCCTTTTCTAGGGCCGTAGCCGCGGCATGTGGAGATTCCCAGGCTAGGGGTCTAGTCGGAGCTGTAGCTGCCGGCCTACACCACAGCCACAGCAACACGGGATCTGAGCCACATCTACAACCTACACCACAGCTCACGGCAACATCAGATCCTTAACCTACTAAGCAAGGCCAGGGATCGAATCCGCAGCCTCATGGTTCCTAGTCATTCGTTAACCACTGAGCCACAGTAGGAGCTCCCGGTTTGCTAGTATTTTGTTGAGGATTTTTGCATCTATATTCATCAGTGAAATTGGCCTGTAATTTTTGTGTGTGTGTGTGTGTGTGTTTGTTTTTTGTTTGTTTGTTTTTGGTTTTGGCATCAGGGAGATAGTGGACTCATAGAATGAGTTTGGGAGTGTTCCTTCCTCTGCAATTTTTTGGAATAGTTTCAGAGAGATAGGTGTTACCTGTTCTCTAAATATTTGATAGAATTCACCTGTGAAGCCATCTGCTCCTGGACTTTTGTTTGTTGGAAGTTTTTTATTTTTTATTTTATTTATTTTTTTATTGCTTAATGAATTTTATTTCAATTATAAGTGTACAGAAATCATCACAACTCAATTTGATAGCATTTCTGTCCCAAATGCTCAGTGCATCCCCCCGACCCCTAGATTGTCTTATAGGTTTTCCAAATACTGTGAGTCATTATCTGTTCTGCAAAGAATTTCATTGTGTCTTTTTAGTTTCCGCCTGTAAGCGGTAGCATTGGGTGTTGCTGTCTAATTGTCTGGTTTCACTTCGCATGATAATTTCTAGGTCCATCCGTGTTGCTATAAATGTTGGTAATTCGTTCCTTTTAATGGCTGAGTAATATTCCATTGTGTGTATGTACCATATCTTCCCTATCCACTCCTCCGTCGATGGGCATTTAGGTTGTTTCCATGACTTGGCTATTGCATAGAGTGCTGCAATGAACACTGGAGTACATGTGTCTTTTCGAGCCATGGTTTCCTCTGGATAGATGCCCAGGAGTGGGATTGTTGGATCAAATGGTAATTCTATTTTGAATTTTCTGAGGAATCTCCATACTGTTTTCCACAGTGGTTGCACCAATTTGCATTCCCACCAACAGTGTAATAGGGATCCTTTTTCTCCACACCCTCTCCAGCACTTATTGTTTGTAGACTTTTTGATGATGGCCATTCTGGCCATTGGAAGGTGGTACCACATAGTGGTTTTGATTTGCATTTCTCTAATAATGAGTGATGTTGAACATCTTTTCATGTGTTTATTTGCCATCTGTATGTCTTCTTTGGAGAATTGTCTGTTTAGATCTTCTGCCCATTTTTTGATGGGGTTGTTTGTTTCTTTGGTATTGAGCTGTAGGAGGTGTTTGTAAATTTTGAGATTAATCCCTTGTCAGTCGATTAATTTGCAAATATTTTCTCCCATTCTGTGGGTTGTCTTTTCATTTTGTTTAGGGTTTCCTTTGCTGTGCAGAAACTTTGAAGTTTAATTAAGTCCTATTTGTTTATTTTTCTTTTTATTGTCATTACTCTGACAGATGCATCTGAGAAGATGTTGCTATCATTTATGTCAGAGAGTGTTTGGCCTCTGTTTTCCTCAAAGAGTTTTATAGTATCTGGTCTCATATCAAGATCTTTAATACATTTTGAGTTATTTTTGTGCATGGTGTTAGGAAGTGTTCAAGTTTCATTTTTTTTTTTACATATGGCTGTCCAGTTTTCCCAACACCACTTATTGAAGAGGCTGTCTTTTCTCCAACGTATATTCTTGCCTCCTTGGTCATAGATTAGTTTACTATAGAACTCCTAAAGTACTGACTTCCATTGTGTATTTATATGTTATCATTTTCTTGGTTCTGTCAGAGGCTTAGAGATTGTTAAAGCTGAATGGTGCTTTTCATTTAACAGCTGAGGAAAATGAGTATTTTCTTAGTACTTTGTGACTATGTAATTACAAACTGGATACTTATATTTGTAACTTTGAGTTAACCAACAGGTTTTTTGAATTCTTTCTTATAAATCTTTATACATTAAATCTTCCTAGGGCTTTGTTAATTGAAAAATGTCTGTGTAATTGTCTATTTAATATGACTGAAAGTATTTTAATCTTAGACTGAAATACTCTCTGATCTATACAGATTTATAGGTATAAGTAGCCTTTCACCATCTTAAAAAATCTCACCTAAACCATATATGCCGTTTATTTTGGTGACCTTTCAGCAATTACTTTTTTTTTTTTTTTGGCTATTTATTTCCCAGACAATTAGAATCATTATATTTCTTTCTTCTAGGTAAATGACAGAATTTACAGATCTTCCTTTTCTGGGATATTGGATAACTATTTAATAAATGTTAAGTAACATAGTCTTTCCTTTGTTCTAGATCTGTTTTCAGGCATAGAATAAAACTGAGTCCGTAGAGTTGTCCCACAGAGGGTTGACTCCAGGACCCCTGTAGATAACAAAATCTGCTGCAGATGTTCAGGTTCCTTAAATATAATGGCTAATACAGTCAGCTTTACTTATGTGCAGGTCACACACCTGTGGGTAGAGGGTGACTATTACTTTCACTTACCTTAGTTTTGAATTTTATTAATAGAATTTTCTCCCCACTGTAACTAAGGATTCAGAGTAAAGTATCATGGTAGTACTCTCCGTTTGGCAGTGATTTAAAGTGAAAGCAGTAACTCTTCATTTTTTGTTTATGGAAATATAATTTTCATGGCCTTCATTTAGAAGGTATTGTGGAATATGAGTACTTTCATGAGTAGGTGAAATAATTCTATTTTCCCCATTCCTGTCTGTTATTCTGACATCATATATAGTCTTATATAAATAGCATATTGTGCACTGCGAAAAGCATTGTTACTTAAATGACTTGTAATAAATGGTAGGTGTTTAAATGGATACATTTCATTTTATATTCCTACTCTATGTGAGACTTACAGACTTAAGAATATTTTTCATTCCCCCATTTTTAAATGGTCCTTTCTACCCCAAATCATTCGTACTTTAACTTTCCCCCTCCCATCCAAAAAAGAAAATCAGAATTGTACAAGGAGCTCTGCTCTGATAGTACTGAAAGAATTCAATGTAGGAGATTCAATAGCTGTCAAAAAATGGACCTTAGATCTCCGAGGAGAGACACTGCTTTGTTGTGTGGCTTTTGTGTAACCCTCAAATCCAGAACAAATTACCTACCTGGAATGTGATGTAGAATGAATGTTCTTGTCCTTTCTCGTGTAATTCTTGTTCCCTCTAAGTTGAACAGTGGCTGCAATATTTTCAACCTACTCTGGATTTTGATGGGCATTTTTTGATTCCATATACTGGCTGAGCAAAAATGAGAGTTTCTTCTCAGCTCTGCAAAGCCAAGATATTTTACTCAGATTTCTGACTCTGAAAAGGTATCATTCTTGACCCAGAATCTAAAGACATTTTAAGGTGAAAATTCCTTTAAAGTCTCCAGTTTGCATTTCACCTACGTGGTTATATGAACAAATGATAAGAATCACCTTTCAGTATTGTTTTGTCAAATCATTAACTGGTTTTAAAAACGCATCATGTTTTGTTTGTGCAAAGCCAAATCCTAAATTTTATTTTTTTAGCGGATTAACTACTTTGCTAGGTAGTTTATAAATGAAGTTGACCAAGTCCCTCTGGCCTTTGAACTGGGAGGGTGCTAAAGTCCCTCTCAGATGTGACATCTGTTGTTTGGTTGAAAGTCTGTTCTTAGAAGGAACACTGGAGAATGCATTGTACTAATGATTGTTGTGCTGTCTTCTCTTGCTGTGGTTAATAGTAATTATCTCTTTTCCTTCCCCTTTCCTGCTGCCTCTTTTCCCTTTCTTCCTTGTCTTCCGTGTACTTTTTGAATTTATTAAATTGGCCTATATATTTTTCCTTGCTTTCCGTTTTTTTTTGTTGTTGTTGGGTTTTTTTTTTTGTTTTAATTTTTGTGACCTCCTACCCTACTTTGTCTTCCCCACTTGCTTGGGTTCCATGTTGCTAGTTTTTATGTTCGCACGCTCATTATCACCCTTTTTTGTACTTCAAATCCCAGCAGCTGCCCAGCCAGGTCCCAGAGCACAGCCCTGTGGTTTATGGGACTGTGGAGAGCGCTCATCTTGCTGCCAGCACCCCTGTCACTGCAGCTAGCGACCAGAAGCAAGGTTTGTGTATGACTGTTTTCCTCCCTCTTACCTTTAGTATCTCTCTTTTAAAAAAAAAACTATATACATTGCCCTCAGCATTTAAAAGTAAGAGTAAAACATTTGAGGATTATTCAAATATCCACTTTTAAATAAAACTTAGGGATAGTAAATCAAAGTGTTCTACCTTTATGAAATAAAGTAGGTATGATTAGTAAAAATTTTCCCTACATTTTGTATTAATGCCTCACTATAAGTTTATATTTATAGGTAAAATTTTTGTTGCCTCAAATTGTTTCTTTTGGAATAAGATTAGGGAGAATAAATTGATGTATATATTGCTTTATAAGAACAACAGTTTTATGTATAAGTTCAACATGTTCATGTATATCTTACAATTTCTAAAAACATAAAATGTTTCTTCTTACAAGTTTGGCTTCTACAGTCTCAGTGGAGATAGTACTGAGTTCAGATACAAGCTCCATCAAGCACTGTTTGGTCTTGATGAGTTGTAATGCTGTGTACCTTAATATGTCATTTATAGAATGGAATGAAGAATACCTAACTCACAGAGTTGTTGTGGGGACATGCCTCGCATTCAAAAAGCTCTTGGTAAATTATAGCCATTATTATCATGCAGGAATCATACTCGGGTCTCTACTGTTGACCTTATATGTGAAGTGCCAAATGTTCGGTGAAATAAGTATACATATTGCCTTTTGAAAACTTTAAGGGAAATCTCATAACATAAAGTGGGATATCACAGTCTCTCTTTCCTGCGTAGTTGGGTTTAAGATGACTCTAGCTGAAATTGGGAGAAATTCACTAGGCATGGGGGGGGGGACAAATGACTTTGAGCATGTTTTTACTGACTTCATTCTAAGAATGAATAGAAATCACATGTGTTTTCTATTTTCTTCGAGTATTTATTCTTCCAGAGTAATTATGTTCCGTAATTGATATATGCAAACTATATTTTCTAAAAATTATTCTTTAAAAGGCATTGGGAATTGGTATATAATCAAAGTGGAAGTATTTCATATTACAGTTTTCACTGGACTGCAAGTTAATCACACTTAAAAACTTCTGTATCTGGTTTCAGTGTTTCCTAATGGCATACAAAGATAGTATGATGTTCTTTCCCTTCCCTTGAGTATTCAGGAAGCTACTAGATTTGTACAAAGACAAATCCTAAATTTTTTTTTTTTTTTTGTCTTTTTGCCTTATCTGGGGCCGTACCTGTGGCATATGGAGGTTCCCAGGCTAGGGGGTCTAACAACGCTATAGCCGCCAGCCTTCGCCACAGCAACGTGGGATCCGAGCCGCGTCTGCAACCTACACCACAGCTCACAGCAACGCCAGGTCCTTAACCCACTGAGCGAGGCCAGGGATCGAACCTGCAACCTCATGGTTCCTAGTCGGATTCGTTAACACTGAGCCACAACGGGAACTCCAAATCCTAAATTTTATTTGTTTTATGAGCTAGTTTTAAACCACAAGATAGACAACAGACCCTAAGCTGGCATGCTTCTTAAAAAGTTGTATTGTTAAATACTTCTTTCAGCAACGTTCAGAGGTAAAGACTTATACATGCTTAAAGGTAAATTTTTAAATGTTAAAGCCACTCACCTTGCAGGAGTGCAATTCATAGGTTTTGTGGAAGACCACTTTCCACCACCAGTGATCAAGCAGTTCTGAGTCAAAATTCAGAGTATTTTTCAATCTGAGTGGAAAATTTTCAAGGTATTCCCTTCACAACTTTATTACTGTTGCATGGTTATAATTCTTTTGCTATTTGGAATTATGCTAAACATACTGAATAATTTCCAGGCAGAGAGGCCTTAAGATATGCTTTATGTCTGTCTTTTGTCTTTCTGCCTATCTAGGGCTGCACCTGCAGCATATGGAGGTTCCCAGGCTAGGGGTCTAACAGGAGCTGTAGCTGCCGGCCTTCGCCATAGCCACAGCAACGCGGGATCCGAGCCGCGTCTGCAACCTTTACCACAGCTCACGGCAACGCCAGATCCTTAACCCAAGGCCAGGGATCAAACCCTCAACCTCATAGTTTCTAGTCGAATTCGTTAACCACTGAGCCACGACGGGAACTCCTGCTTTATGTCTTGATGACTTTAGCTCTGACCGCTAAGATTTTTAGATTTTTTTTCCCACACCCGCAGCTTGTGGAAGTTTCTGGGCCAGGGACTGAACTCAAGCCATAGCAGCAACTCAGGCCACTGCATTGACCTCCAGACCTAAGCAGTTGCACCACAAGGGAATTCCTAAGGTTTTTAGATTAGGGGACCACCTGCATCTTATCATATTTTGGTCTTAATTTATAGAAGGAGTTATCCAGAATTCTTTGTTTCCTCTCAGTTTTTTTATGCTAGTGGAATAATAAAATAAACATTTTGGGAGTTTCCTGGTGGCTTAACTGGCTAGGGATCTGGGATCGCTACTGTGAATGTGGGGTCGATCCCTGGCCTAGGAAACTTCCACATGCTGTGGGCATGGCCAGAATAAATCAGCATTTCAAATTGATGTTTGATACAGACATAGGTGAATTGAAAAATGTTTGACATTACCTTGATGAACAGAAAAACTTCTATTTTAAATATATTTCATAGAACTTACAAGTAACCTTTTAGGACTTCTCTTGGCTTCCTCTAGTACCAACTGTTCTTCAGAAAACTCAGTAACTCTAATTTTCTATTTCTAGTTCTACCCATAGCTTAATATATAGAGTGGTTTTCATAGTTTCCTTTTTTAACTAAGTATATGTAATTCAAAGAGCATTAGAAAGGGTTCATCATTTTTCAGAGAATTTTTTTTACAATTAAGAATTTTTAAAAAAATTTCTTCTAGCTGTGGATTCATTTTGAATTTAAAGTAGGATACAATAATGCACCGTTTTCAAAGATTATTATAGTCCTCCCAGAAACAATAGAGTCTGCATTCTGCAGTCAGATTGTTTTTTCTCTATCAGTGGAAATGTCATTACTGTGGGATTTGTACTGGGTAACAGAGCCCATGTTAGCCTCAAAGTCCCCCACTAGCTTGATTCCCCTAAATTCTTATTTTTCCGATAAGTCCTTTTTCCCTGTCTGAATTAGAAAAATTTAAGATTTGAAATCATTTTTAGGTTCCTGGAGTTACTCGTTATATGACCTTGTACTTATGATTTAATCTCAGTTTCCACATCTGTAAAATAGGAAATAATAGTTCGGTGGTTGTAAGAATTAAAGGACACTATGTATATATGGTAGTTGACCCATTTCTTAGCACATACTAAGTACTTAATAAATGTTAGCTGCTATAATTAAATAGCTGGTTTTCTCAGTTTTTGATAGGAAGCGCTGGAATGGTTACATGAAGACCAAGTTTCCAGACAAATATTCCATTTCCCATTTGTTTGGTGCTTTTTAAGGACACAGAGAGGACCTCAACCTGATTTGTAGGGAGAAAAAAAAAACTGTTGAATAAATTAAAATCTTCAGTTGGTATTAATAGTATATTGACAAAGCTTAAATGATTGATTGATGTTGTTTGAAAAAGTGTGTTCAGCCCATTTTACTTAGAATATGGTATGTATAATTGCATACAAATAAAAGTTATTTGTGCCTTAGTCTTAGTGCCTTTTGAAAGCTCTTGATGTAGAGAAGAATGGTATTCTTTACTGTTCATACCAATGTAGCCCAGTTGGGGCTCTTTTGGAATTTAGAGCAGGAGTATTCTCTGTCAGGTGAGACTGTTCCTCACATTGCAGGATACCTAGCATTTCTGATTTCTCCCCATTAAATGATAGTATAGTAACACCCTCTCAGTCTTGTGCAACTCCTGACAAGCACAAAGCACCTATCTAGGAGATTGGTTTCACCACTCTATGAGAATAAAAGAAAGAGTTTTTTTTCCTTTTTATAAATATAGAATTCATGGAGTGCCCGTCGTGGCTCAGCCGTTAACAAATCCGACTAGGAACGATGAGGTTGCGGGTTTGATCCCTGGCCTTGCTCAGTGGGTTAAGGATCCTGCATTGCCGTGAGCTGTGGTGTAGGTTGCAGAGCCCGCTTGGATCCCGTGTTGCTGTGGCTGTGGCGAAGGCCGGCAGCTACAGTACCTGTTAGACCCCTAGCCTGGGAACCTCCATAGGCTGCGGGTGTGGCCCTAGATAAGGCAAAAAAAGACATAAATAAATAATAAATAAATAAATAAAGCATTCATTATCTTTGTTACCAGTAGATTAATGCTCCACATACATTTTTGTGCCCAGCATTTTTTTTAAGCCTTTTATTATATAAACAACTTTCTATATCATTACTTATTCTTTTAAAAACATGTTTTAGGGAGTTCCCTTCATGGCTCAGTGGTTAACGAATCCGACTAAGAACCATGAGGTTGCGGTTCGATCCCTGGCCTTGCTCAGTGGGTTAAGGATCCGGCGTTGCCGTGAGCTGTGGTGTAGGTTGCAGACGCGGCTCGGATCCCGCGTTGCTGTGGCTGTGGCGAAGGCCAGCAGCTACAGCTCCTGTTAGACCCCTAGCCTGGGAACCTCCATATGCATTGGGTGTGGTGCTATATAAAGGCAAAAAAAAAGACAAAAAAAACCCCCATATTTTAAATGATTACATAATATACCATTATACGCCAGGCCATCACTTTTTTTAATAAATCCCTCATTGGTAAACGTTTAGTTTAATTTTCTTTTTTTGCTATTATAAATATTGTTGCCTTGAATATTCAGACTGCTTTCTTTGTTCACTCTTGCATGATTGTTTCCTTAGAAAAAATTCTTAAAGGTTAAATTCCCACAAATTCCTAAAGATGGCCAAATGGTATAAACATTTTGAATGCAGTATATCAGATTTCAATCTATCATGGCACTGCAAAGCATACTCTTAATAGTAAAAGTTCTTGGAGAAATAAAATCAATGTTTTATTTAGAGCTTACTCTATTATACTTTTCAGCTTAGTATATTAAAACTTTAATGAATTAATTGAAGGACTTTTATTTCAGAGTAAGGAGCTCTTAACAAAAACATTTTTTGTTTCTAATTTTATTAATGTTAGGTATTTCTCGAGTTTATAAAAGTTTCATAGGTCTGAATTTTAAATAATTTTTAGTATCAGAAATTTTATTTCCCAAGGAGTTCCCGTCGTGGCGCAGTGGTTAACGAATCCGACTAGGAACCATGAGGTTGCGGGTTCGAACCCTGCCCTTGCTCAGTGGGTTAACGATCCGGCGTTGCCGTGAGCTGTGGTGTAGGTTGCAGACGCGGCTCGGATCCTGCGTTGCTGTGGCTGCGGCGCAGGCCGGTGGCTACAGCTCCGATTAGACCCCTAGCCTGGGAACCTCCACATGCCGCGGGTGCGGCCATAAAATGACAAAAGGCAAAAAAAAAAAAAAAAAAAGAAAGAAATTTTATTCCCAAAATTAATTGAATCAATGTACTCTTATTAGATAGTTAATGTGAGATTTACTATTTTTTACTGTTTAATGCATCTAATCATAAGGAATGGTATTCTGATTTCATAGTGGTATTTTATAATCTAGGTGACTTATGTGAGTTGGAAGTTATTTTCATCAGGTATATTTTAATAAATACATATTTATTTTATATATGTCACATATAGGAATGCATATAATAGATGTATTTCTTTGAAATGTATATGTCTTTTGCTCTGGCAACTTAGTCTGAAGTATTTGGCATTGATAGCCTAGTGGACTTTTTTTCCCCAAATTAAGTAGGCAGAGTTTTATTTAAGAAACACTGGAAGTTCTTGTTTTGGCTCGGTGGGTTATAAACCCGACTGGTATCTGTAAAGATGCAGATTCCATCCCTGGCCACGCTCAGTGGGTTAAGTATCCAACGTTGCCTTGAGCTGTGTTATAGGTCTCAGACTAAGCTTGGATCCTGTGTGGCTGTGTCTGTAGCTGTGGCATAGGCTAAGAACTTGCAGCTCTGATTTAACCTCTAGCCTAGGAACTTACATATGATGCAGGTGCAGCCCTAAAAAAAAAAAAAAGAAAATAGAAATATGGACCTCTAAGCCTATAAAAATTAATGAATTTTAAGATCAGTAATTGTAGTTGCAGTGAATTAATTAGACTTTAACAGCTTAAGGTTTACCATGTGTTTATCTGATTAAGGAGCATATCATCTTTAACGGACTTATTTAACTAAAATTTACTATAAAAACTCATTTTCACTGATGCATAAGGATTTCTGGCAGAGAAAGTCAAGTCCCTTTCAGTGTAGACTGTCTTTTAGCAGTGCTTAAAGTTTCTGTTTGTGTTTGATGAACATGCTCATAAACATCTGTTTTCCACTGGAGGGAAGGAGGTACAGTCTGGACACCAGTCTAATTCTCCTTTGGTTTCATCTTCGCTAGGCATGAGTCACATATCAGTTTACCTGGAATTTTAAAATAGGGGAATTTTCAAAACTTAGCAGTCCTTTCATTTTTCCAGTACCTTTATTGTGATTATCACTTTAGTTCTCTTACTCTTGCTCTCATTCTTTCTCTTTTAGTATACAAACATCCGTTTTATATATTCTCATAGATATTAAGTGTTTTTTTCCATTGGACTAGATTATCTGAATATTAACTTTGGTTTCTCCTTAAATGTTTTTTTTATAATTGAAAATACAAGATAAATTTCCATTTTATTCCTTAACATTACTTCTAGTTATATGCCTCTTTTAAGAAATGAAAGTTAAATTAATTTCTAAATGAATTTTTATGTTCAGGAGCTGGATTTCACTGATAATAAATTTCATTGATAATAAATGACACCATGATAGTTTTTCTTTAAAGTTTTTTATGAAAGTAATACATATTCTTTATAAAAATTCCCCCAAATGCAGGAATATATAGAATAAAAAATATGTCTCTAACCATTTAATTTCCAGTTATTTGCCCTTGAACTGCCCTGTCCAGTCACTATAATGTATCCTTAGTAGAAAATTTTTCTATAGATGGAGGTCTCTGCCTTCAGAGAAACTCTCCACTCCAATCCCAGAAATGATTTAGCTTTGGTTTTAATAAGCAATTTGATGAATCAATTCCTTTTCTTACTTTAAAATAAACTTTGTATGTATTGGAGATTAAATAATAGTGTGTGTAACTAGGAAAGAAAATATCATGTTTTTGGAAAGGTAGTATTTTGATTTGTCTTCTGTTGTGCATGTTTTACAGTAAGAGATTAAAAGAATTGGCCCAAAATAATGCGATGCAATCTCTGATCCAGTAATTATTCTTAAAACTCTTTAATTTTTTTTTTCTTCCCCAGAAGAGAAGCCCAAACCAGATCCAGTGTTAATGTCTCCCTCCCCAGTCCTCAGGCTCGCGCTCAGTGGAGAGAGGAAAGAACGAGGAGGCCCAACCTCTGAGACAGCTGTGGTGGAATCCATACCAGAGCTTCCGCTGCCGCCGTCACCCACCACTGTTTCTCCACTTGCCCAAAGTACAGCCGCTTCCCACACCTCTGTTGCCCTGAGTAGCCAGCCAATATTTACCACTGCTACAGATGACAAATGTGAACTCTCTTCCTCAACAGAAGACACAGTTCCTACACCCAACCCCACATCTTGCACAGAAGCATCAGATCCCTCACCAACAGATGAAATCGATGATGATATATGCAAGACACCTTGTAGTATAACACCTAGTGATCTTCCACTGATTTCTAGTACTAACATAATTAATGAAATGAATGGAGTTAGTGAAAAATTACCAGCCACAGAAAGCATTGTGGAAATAGTAAAACAGGAGGTGTTGCCACTGACTCTTGAATTGGAGATTCTGGAAAATCCCCCAGAAGAAATGAAAGTGGAGTATATCCCAACTCCCATCACCCCTTCCACAGTTCCCTCCTTTTCTCCATCTCCTCCAACTCCTCCAGCTTCTCCTCCTCCCACACCAGTCATTGGTCCTGCTGCTGCCACTAGTGTTAGTACTGCTAGTGCTCCCAGTGCAGTCCAGAGAGTCTTAGAAGAGGACGAGAGCGTAAGAACTTGCCTTAGTGAAGATGCAAAAGAGATTCAGAACAAAATAGAAGTAGAAGCAGATGGGCAAACAGAAGAGATTGTGGATTCTCAGAACTTAGGTTCAAGAAAGAGCCCTGTCCCAGGTAAGCTATTGTGTCATTAATTATCTTATGCTTGCCGAACAGGAAAAAGAAGCAGTGTTTGAGTTATTTTTTAATTGGCTACTTTCCTTGACTTCCAGAAACATCAAATGAATGCTGAAATTCCTAGTCTGATTCCTTCAGTGGTGTGTTTATGTTTTAGTGCATTCTGCAAAGAGTTGCTCCTTGTCTAGAAATGCAAATGAAATTTCAAATATACAAAATGCCTCCAAGGTATATGTCACTGTACACGTGTTTTTTGTTTTTTGTTTTTGCCTTGTTCATATGAATCAGTTCTTCAGTGGTTAATTTTGTTGCTTTGGGGTTGGAAACCAATCAAAACCAGCAGCCTATACCTGTCTTCTCAGAATTTTAAAGTCTAGCCAGTCCTAAACTTAAAAGGAATTCATGTATGCAAGACCTCTTCTTTAATCTTGGATTAAAGGAAAATAGCAATCAGAATGTCAATTTTTATAACTAGTTTTGAAAAATAGACGTTCCCTCTCCTATTAACTTATAGATAAGTTTAATGCTCTTCTACTTTTTCCAGTTTCATCTTTCCTGTAATATTAATTTTATCATTATTTTATCATGAATATTATCCAATATTCTGAATTCAAAATTATTTCTTTTTAATGTAGCATCACCTAGAATTTTAGATCTAACCATTAGGTTTTTATAACTTTAACAAAAGTTATCTGAGGCTTACTGCTATTCTTGAAGTCAGTAGCCCATAAGAATATGGCTTTTAACAAGTTAGCATAGCCCACCTTGGGAGTTCCCATTGTGGCTCAGTGGAAAGGAATCTGACTAGTATGGGCTACAGCTCCGATTCGATCCCTAGCCTGGGAATCTCCATATGCTGCAGGTGCGGCCCTAAAAAGATTAAAAAAAAAAAAAAAGCATAGCCCATCTTCTGAAACAGTGTGTAATTTGCTCTCTGTGTACCTGTCAAGCTAAGTTAAATAATTTGATGAATGCTCCCCAGCAGTTAATCTAGATATGTAGTAGGGGACCACATATATTTATGTTATGTGTTATAGTCACCCACACCCTCAGTGTGCATTGCCTATTCTGACCTGTCTAATAGGAAAACTTGATACATCAAAAACCTGATCCCTACTTTTTAAGATGTGGCTTTCCCATCCAGCTCAGTTCTGTAGGCAATTTCCTTGTGAAGAGATGTCTGTGGGAGGTGTCTGTTTCCTTGGAACTCTGGAACATCTAATTCCACAGTGACCCAGAGCAGAAAAGCAAACAATGCAAGGCATTTGGTACTGGGAGAAATTTATCATAAATGTTTGTAAATCATCTCTTGCCCCAGTAGACTGACCTTCATAAACTTCGGTATTCACAGTGCCATCGCTGTTTTAGGAACCTTCTTCTTTGGTGGGGCAATGACCTGGAGCTTTTTTGTAACTCTGAAAAAAGTCTTGGTTTTGATGTGGCTGCACATGAATGCCCTCTCAAAGAACGTTTTTGTTGGAGAACAGTAATTTGTTTGACCCTTCATTTTTTCCTTTCATTTATGTTCCTGTGAGTTGTCATTCAACAGCTAGTATTGTGGTAATTCCAAAAATAGGAGAAGCTATTGAAGACAGATGTTTCGAAAACATCAAATAGAAAAACAAAGCAGGTATAGAGAATACAAGTCACAGATACAAACCATAGCTCATTATTTTATCATGAATATTATCCATTATTCTGAATTCAAAATTATTTCTTTTTAATGTAGCATCACCTAGAATTTTAGATCTAACCATTAGATCTACTTCCACTCATCCCTGGCATTCATTCATTCTTTTAAGCAGTTTGTCATTTAGGTGGCCGGATATTTCAAGACAGCTCCCAGGGATAAATGGATAGATAGACGTTGGGGTTAAGTCATCTTCACACTCTGGTACATTTTTTTTTTTTTTTGAAATGCATAGTCTCTTGGAATTAGTAATAAAAGTCACTAGCACCTTAATAAAAGAATGTAGATTCTTGGAGTTCCCATCGTGGCTCAGTGGGTTAAGGTATCCGGTGTTGGCCATGAGCTGTGGTGTAGGTTGCAGACGCGGCTCAGATCCCGTGTTGCTGTGGCTGTGGCATAAGCCAGCAGTGTGGCTCCGATTAGACCCCTAGCCTGAGAACCTCCACATGCTGTGGGTGTGGCCCTAAAATGACAAAAAGACAGAAAAAAAAAATATAGATTCTTTAGCATTAAATCAGCAAAAAGCTAAAAGAAAGAGCTGCCTTAGAATTTTTCTTTTTTCTTTTTTTTTTGTCTTTTTGCCTTTTCTAGGGCCGCTCCCGCGGCATATGGAGGTTCCCAGGCTAGGGGTCTAACAGGAGCTGTAGCTGCTGGCTTTCACCACAGCTACAGCAACACGGGATCCGAGCCGCATCTGCAACCTACACCACAGCTCACGGCAACGCCAGATCCTTAACCCACTGAGCAAGGCCAGGGATTGAACCCGCAACCTCATGGTTCCTAGTCGGATTCGTTAACTACTGAGCCACGACGGGAACTCCGTAGAATTTTTCTGATTTCATGATTTTTTAACCTATAAATGTGTTTTAAAGGAACTAGAAGTTCTGTAATTTCCCTTTGTCTTACACTCTTCAAAATCCAAAATAAATGAACCTCAAGACCCCATGCACCTCTAGCATTTTTTAAATTGTGACGCTAGCAGAAACATTCCTTAGCCTCTCATTTGGTTGTAAATATTTTTAATGTTATTTCTACAAAAGTTAACAATGAAAATTAACTCATCATTCTTTTAGATGTCAACCTGAAGTTGTCATGAGCTTAATGAGTCCAATATTTTTGCGCTTACTCATTTAACATACCCTGTTTACTTTGAGAGGTTATTAAACCATAATAATTTAGTTTGGATATGTCTTTTTTTGTTAACTTTTGAGTAGTTCTCTCTGAGGATAAAACACTTTTTAAAGCTGGCTTTAGAAACCATTTGCTTCTGACAGGTGTGATGCATAGAAATTTAAGTAGTTGGTATAGAGGTAGGCACTTATTTAAAGCAGTAAAGTCAGACATAAGGGATGTAGTCCCTCCTCTTCTGCTAGAAAACATTTCTTGCAACAATTCTAGCTTATGTTTCTGACTGGAGCAGAGTGCAGCAATTCTGCATACCTAGGGGTTGAAGAGCCAGCCCCTTAAAACAAGAATTGTGTTTATCTTTAGAATGTTCTGAAAAGCTTCAGAGAGGAGCCAGACTTCTGCTTATTTGATTCATATGATCAGTATTAAATGTGCAAAAATCTGTATTAATTGAATGATTTCTTGAAGCTTTAGGAATTTTTATTATTCTTGATGGGGAGGAAGAGAGAATTTCAGAACTTGTGGAAAAATATTCCCCACTAATCATTCAGGAATTCATTTTGTACAGTTTCATGAATGTATATATACTGTGTAACCTGAACTTTTCCACTTTTTAAAGTAGTAGTGATTTTTTTCTTTTTCTTTGTATTTATTTGATATAAAACTATTATTTGAAATTCTTTTGGCAGAGGGAGGTTTCTAATATTTCTGTTTGTCTTCTGGCTTTGCTTATAGTGCATTGTTTCTTTATATATTTTATAAATTTGTTTTATGAATTTATCTTCAGCTAAACTTTCCTGAATATAGACTGAGGGCAAGTCCTCCGAAGTACGTATTTGTTTGATTTTTTACCACATGTCTTGGAGAAAGCATTAGCTGGAACTTAATCTGAGTGTAATGTCCTAAACTTACTTTTATACCCCAAATTGTAAATGCATTCCCTGTATATACTAATTTTTAGAATAAGAGCAGTCTCTCACCACCTAGTTAAAGCCAGACATCCTTCCTTGTCATTATTTTGTGTTGGTCCACTGGTTTATTTTGTTCTGTGTGTTGTTGTAGCTTCCTTTTCACTGAGGCTGTCACTCTGTAAGGAGTCTCGGGACTTTTTGTGAGGATCTCAGTTCCAAGTCCTTCCTGTGTAGGGATCCATGATCTCGTATTTCCCACATGGATGTTCAACATGTGAACTTGGTTATCCCCAGGAGTGCAGTGATTGCAGTGGTAGCAACAACTGACCTTGTTTTTGTGGCTTCGGGAGTTTGCCTTAATATTCTTCTAGGCTCAGCTAAGGTTGAGAGATGGCGTCCAGTTTTTGTAGATTGCAAGATGATTTATTTTCAAATGGAGATGTATGTTTTGGGAGATGTTAATAAAATTCTGATTTATATAGCCAATTGAATTGCTGTTCTCACTTTTCATTTACTTTGGTATAAAAGCATACTTTAATTCAGGAAGAAGTGTTTTAATAGTAATCCTTGATTTATTCGCACCTGTAAATATTGAGAGTACATTAAAAGATATAAAACATGGAGTTCGCTTGTGGCCCAGCACGTTAAGGATCCAGTGTTGTCATGACAGTGGCTGAGGTCTCTGCAATGGTGTGGGTTCTATCCCTAGTCCAGAAACTTCCACGTGCCATGGGCATGGCCAAAAAAGTAAGGAAGAAAAGATGTAAAGCATAAGTAAGCAGAAAACCAAAGAAATAAAAGTCTTTCAGTTTGTGTAAACTAACTGCAAAAAGACTCATTTTTAAAGCCATAACCTGATCAGCATTAGGAATAGGAAATTTGAAATTTATTCTTGCCTTTGCTTGACTTAAACCTTCTAAGAAGTATTTGAAACATTCCTGAAAGATTTAGATTTAGTTTAGTTTAGTAGATCACCAGTGGTTTGAGTGTCCCACAGCCCAGTCCTTCCCTTAAGGTGCATCCATGTAATTTAACTTCTGGCAATCACCTCGCACCATTCTTTCTTCCTTGCCTCTTTAAATGGTTTACACTTCCCCAGTGTTTACCGAAGTTCATTTCTTTGCACTATGAGCCTTGAAGTCTCTCCTTGGGTATTAATTAACTTATATGTATCCCCATTAATAGACTTAGGCTCTTTATTTAGATAGAATTCAGCCCACTTTTTCTCAGATTTAGTAATTAATCTCCAACCAGAAGGAACCATGTACTTAGTTGCTTCTAGACAGGGTAATCCAGACTAGTTTAGGGGAATGTTATTCTCTTTCAGACAAGCCTAGTCTTGCTGAAAGCTTTCTCTCTCTTCAATATCCATCTTCAGTTTGCACAGAGTAGTCTTGATAACTGTTGCCAATGTCTTTGATGAAATAATTTTCACTGCTAATGCAGAAAAATGTCCAAAATGTATTTCCGTCAATAAATGTTTTTTGCTCCATTTTCTATTGCTATTTAATAGTACTTGGTAATTCAGTTGCTATCATAATAAAATCATCTTTTTATGTTTACAAGGCCTTTTCTCAGTCATCTCAAGCTTTAATCTTATGATTTAAGCAATTCTTCCTGGGGTATAATTATTCCTATTTTGCTGATAACAAAAAGTCATGGAAGTAAATTGAATATCTCAGGGTCACAGGAAGAGTTCCAACTCAAGTTTTCCTTTATGTCACTCACATTTCTATTATTCTTTCTAACATGCTTTTCACATTGTTATAAAGTTCTTTTAGCATTTTCAGGATGTAGAGAGTATACATTTATGCATGTTCAAAGGGAGTTGTGAAAGCCCACTTGTTTCAAACACAGTTAATGAGGGTCCGCTATGCTCAACATTGTTCTGGGCCCTTGAGATTCATCAGTGAAGAATCCAGTGAGCCCTGTCCTAGTTGTAGACTGGAAAGTTTCAATAAAAATAAGCAGGGAATGGAGTGTTAGGGTAGGGGGAGCACGTTGTAGTATTTAAATAACACAGAGTTGTAGGCCTCTAGAGAAAATGACATTTGAACAAACATAGGAGGAGGATTATTTGAGCTACACTCTTTAACCAAATTCTGTGATTTTTTTTTCTTATCCCCTTTCCCTTTAGAGAAACAGTGCTATACCCCATCTTCTCTGTTCTTAAGTTCTGGTAGGCAGAGCCCTCCTGCACAGGATTACACCACTGCGAATATAAGTGCCTCTACAAACACATGCTCTTCACCACCAACCATTCCTTTTATGACCTTCCTGTTGTAAAATCCTGTACTAAGCTCGGCCCTCCTCACCCTCAGCAGATGGCTTTGTTTCTGTCTTTGTTTGGAAAACAGAGTTCACTTGAGGATGCCTTTTCAGCTTTCTGTTAGAACTACAAACCTGTCTGTATCCAAACTTTGATCAGAATTTACTAGCTCTCTCTTTGCAGGTTCATATATAAGTTCACCACCTTTCCACAGACTTCTTTCTCGTTATAAATATGCTGAAGTCTCTCCCATATCAAAAAATATCAATCCTGCATATCCATTTAGTTACCATTTAAACTTAATTCTCCCTCTTATCTGGTCCTTTCAAGAATAGTTTACTGTTTCTTCTTCTACTCAGTTCACTGTTACTGATAGTCTGATTTATGCTCCCAACCTGTTATAGTATTGATTTTTTTACCGCTTTTAATATTTTTATCACTCTCTTTTTTAAGTTTATTGAGTGTAATTTACATGCAATAAAAATCATTCTTTTTAGGAGTTCCTGTTGTGGCTCAGTGGTTAACGAATCTGACTGGGAACCATGAGGTTGCGGGTTCGATCCCTGGCATCGCTAGGTGGGTTGGGGATCCGGCATTGTCGTGAGCCGGGTGTAGGTTGCAGACATGGCTTGGATCCCGCGTTGCTGTGGCTGTGGCGTGGGCTGGCAGCTACAGCTTCTGAGCCTGAGAACCTCTATGTGCTGTGAGTGCGGCTAGAAAAGGCAAAAAGACAAAAAAAAAAATCACTCTTTTTAGCATTCATTTCTGTGAATTTCAGTAGACATGTAAAGTCATGTAACCACCACCACAAAAATATAGAATAGTTTCACCACCCAAAAAAATTCTCTCATATTTGAGTTATGTTCTAATTCTGTTATTCAGCACATTTTGCCAGGTAACTCTACTGTAATGACAGATGGTCCCAGTGGTATATGCTCATGGAGCTCGTATTTTATCTCCATCCCCACTTCTCTTCTCAGCTTTAATTGCCTGCTGAATATCTCCAGTTGGAAATCCCAGAATCATCTCACATTCAACATATCCAGTACCAAATTAATCACCTATTCCCCAAAACCTATTCTTTTATCTCAGTGGCACTGGCTTTAATTAAGCTAAAATCCTGAAATCACTGTTGATGTCACTTGTTTCATATGTAGTCACTTAACAAAGTTCTCTGATTTTAGCTGATACGGTGCTTGAATTTGTCCCTTCCTCTCCATTTCCTACTGCCTTAAGCCTACACTTCTGCATGGATACTCTCATTTCTCTGGCTCCAGCTTCGGCCCCCTTCACGTTCATTCTCCACCAAGTAGTTCTCTCTCTAAAACAGAGATCTGGACTTATCACTCCTTCATTTTTCTGCTTAAACCCTTCAGAATGATGGGTGGAAATGGGGGCCTTTCACCCTCAAGATAAACTCTAAGCTTCTCACTTTTTACTATAATATCATCTTGTTATATTTAGTTGTAGCATCAGCCTTCTGAGTATGTATGCATAGGATCCCAATGTAACTTTTCATGTATTTGGCTAGTCTAAATATCAGCAGTAAAGTATAGTAATCAAGCTCAAGGCAACAGTCAGACACTCCTGAGTCTTAGCTTCCCTTTGTCTCTGTAACTTTGGGTTTCTTAACCTCTGGATAAGTTTTCTCATCCAGAAAGTGAAGATAATAAATAGTATTTACTTAATAAATATGTAATGACAATGAAATGTGCCATATATATATATATATATATATATATATATATAAAGCACTTAGCATAGTGTCTAGCGCATCCTAAGCACTCTTTAAATGTTAAATATTATTAACATTACTATTTTCAGCTAGTATTACAGTTTCAAACGTTCCCTTTGGACTATACTAATGTTACACAGGGCAAATGAGTGCCGTGATCTCTGCCCTTAGGAATTTATGTTCCAAAGGAGAGAAGCTCAAGAAAATGATAGCATCTGAAAAGTACTTAATTAAATCCTGGGAATGAGACGGCAGAAAATCCCCTAGAATAGTCCCTATATGTATGTATAACTATGATTAAAGCATTTGTACCATTGTGTCAGTTTATCTTCACAGTGGTCAGACACATGTTAAACTGACCTCTCCTGCCATCTGGAAGTGGAAAAGTCTGCTTAGAACGTCAATTTTAAGGAAAGTCTGTACCACTGAAAGACTTAAGCAGTCATTAAAATAGAGAATAGTAATAACTATTAACTTACTATTTAGGTGAGGAGTAGATGATTTAGGAAGAAAGATAAAGAGAAAGCTAAAAGGAATGGGGGAAAAGGAATAGGATAGCCCCAAAGTGGAAATAACCCAAATTTTTATCAGTTGATGAATGAATAAACACAATGTAGTATGTATGTATTTATATAAAATGTGGAATATTATTCAGTCGTGAAAAGGAGTGGAGTACTGATACATGCTGCAACAACATGATGAACCTTGAAAATATAATGCTAGGTGAAAAAGTCACCAAAGACCACTTACTGTCCATTTATTTGAAATGTCCAGAATAGGCAAATCTCTAGAAACAGAAAGTAGATTAGTGGTTGCCAAGTGTTGAGGAGGAGTAGAATGGGGAGGGAGTGCTGATGGATATGGGATTTCATTTGGAGTGAGGAGGATGTTCTGAAGTTAGATAGTGGTGATGGTTGCACAGTTCTGTTAGTGAGCTATTGTGAGATGCAAGCATATCTCGTTCTGATATACTTCACCTTATTGCATGTACAGATACTTTTTTTTTTTTTTTTTTTTTTTTTTTACAAATTGAAGGTTTGTGGCAGCCCTCAGTCAAGTCTGTTGGTGCCATTTTTCCAACAGCATATGCTCACTTCGTGTCTCTGTGTTCTGTTTTGTTAATCCTTACAGTGTTGCAAATTTTTTTGTGATTATTGTATTTGCTCCAGTGATCCATGATTAGTGATATTGGATATTACTATAAGATGGTGAACTTAATCCATAAAGGTTGGATGTGTTCTGACTGCTCCACTGACCATGTTCTCCATCTCTCCCCCTCTCCTTGGGCCCCCCTGTTCCGAGACACAATATTGAAATTAGGCCAGTTAAAAACCCTGCAGTGATCTCTTAAGTGTTCAAGTGAAGTGAAGAGTCACATATATCTCACTTTAAATCAAAACTAGAAATGACTAAGCTTAGTGAGGAAAACATGTCAAAAGCCAGGATGACCAAAAGCTAGGCCTCTTGTGCCCAACAGTTACCCAAGTTGTAAGTACAAAGGAAAAGTTAGTTCTGGAAGGAAATAAAAAAAAATGCTGCTTTGGTGGACACAGGAATGATAAGAAAACAAAACAGCGCTGTCACTAATATGGAGAAAATTTTATTGGTCTGGATAGATCGAATCATCCACAACATTCCCTTAAGGCGAAACATAACCAGAGCAAGGCCTCCATTCTCTTCAGTTCTGTGAAGGTTGAGAGAAGTAAGGAAGCTGCAAAAGGAATGTTTTGAGGCTAGCAGAAGTTGGTTCATGAGGTTTTAGGAAAGAAGCTGTCTCCCTATAACAAACAAGTATAAGGTGAAGCTGCAAGTGCTGATGCAAAAGCTGCTGCAAGTTACCAAGAACATCTAACTAAGGTAGTGAATGAAGGTGTCTACAATAAACTACAGATTTTTCAGGGTAGACAGAACAGCCTTCTATAGGAAGAAGATGCCATCTAGGACTTTCATAGCAGGAGATAAGAAGTCAGCGCTTGGCTTCAGAGCTTCAAACGATAGGAGATCCTGTCATGGTGCAGCGGAAACGAATCCGACTAGGAACCATGAGGTTGCAGGTTCAATCCCTGGCCTTGCTCAGTGGGTTAAGGATCCGGCATTGCCATGAGCTGTGGTGTAGATCTCAGACGCCGATCCGATCTGGCGTTGTTGTGACTCTGGTGTAGGCCGGCAGCAACAGTTGCAATTCAACCCCTAGCCTGGGAACCTCCATATGCCGTGGGTGTGGCCATAAAAGGACAAAAGACCGAAAAAAAAACAAACCATAAAAACCCCCAAAGCTTCAAAGGATAGGCTTACTCTCTTGTTAGGGGCTAATGCATCTGGTGACTTTAAGTCGGAGTCTGTACCTATCTTCCATTCCTAAAATCCTAGGGCCTTTAAGAATTCTGCTAAATCTACTCTGCCTGTGCTCTATAAATGGAACAACAAAGTCTGAATGGCAGTGCATCTGTTGACAACATGGTTTACTAAATATTTTAAGCCCACTGTTGAGGCCTACTGCTCAGAAGAAAAAAAGATGCCTTTCAAAATATTACTGTTCATCGACAAAGTGCCTGGTTACCCAAGAGCTCTGGCAGAGATGTACAGCAAGATTAATGATGTTCTCATGCCTGCTAACACAGCATCCATTCTGCAGCCTATGAATCCAGGAGTAATTTCAACTTATTATTTAACAAATACATTTCAAAAGACTTATTTAGCTGCCACAGATGGTGATTCCTCTGATGGATCAGGCAAAGCAAACTGAAAACCTTCTGGAAAGAATTCACCATTCTTAGATGCCATGAAGAACATTCATGATTCATGGGAAGGATCAACAAATCAGTATTAACAGGATTCCAGCCGTTGTAGATGACTTTGAGGGGTTCAGGTCTGCAGTGAAGGAATCACTGCAGATGTGATAGAAACAGCCAAAGAACTAGAATTAGAAGTGAGCCCATTGAGGCTCAGCAGTAACAAACCCAGCTAGGATCCATGAGGACTCGGGTTTGATCCCTGGCCTTGCTCAGTGGTTAGGATCTGGCGTTGCCAAGAGCTATGGGTAGGTCACAGACATTGCTCAGATCCTGAGTTGCTGTGGCTGTTGTGTAGGTCGTAGATGGCAGCTGTAGTACCAATTTGACCCCTAGCCTGGGAACTTCTATATTCCTCACATGCAGCTCTACAAAGCAAAAAAGGGAGAGAGAGAGAGAGAAAGTAGAGCCTGAAGATGTGACTATGTGATTAAACTGCCGCAATCTCATGATAAAATGTATGTATGAAGAATTCTTTCTTTTGGATGAGCAAAGAAAGAGGTTTCTTGAGAAGGAATCTGGTCCTGGTGAAGATCTGTGAAGACTGTTGAAATGACAACAAAGGATTTAGAATATTACATAAATTTAGTTGATAAAGAGGCAGCAGGTTTTGAGAAGATTCTAATTTTGAAAGAAGTCTTGGTGTGGGTAAAATGCTGTCAAACAGCATTGCAGGCTACAGAGAAGCTGTTCATGAAAGGATTGACTCAGCTGATGCAGCAAACTTCAAATTTGTTTAAAGAAATTGCTACAGCCACCCCAACCTTTAGCAACCACCACCCTGATCAGTCAGCAGCCATCAACATCTACTTCTTCCAGCAAAAAGATTATAACTCCTTGAAGGTTCAGATGATGGTTAGTATTTTATAACACTAAGGTATTTTTAAATTAAGATATATACATTTTTTTAGACATAACACTATTACCTGCTAGACTACAGCATATTCCAACTAATTTCTTTTATTGAAAGATTTTTTATTGGGAGTTCCTGCTGTGGCAGAACAGGATTGCTAACATCTCATTAGTGCTGGGTTGCAGGGTCGATCCCCGGCCTGGCACAGTGGGTTGAAGATCTGATGTTGCCACAGCTATAGTGTAGGTCACAGCTCTGGCTCAAATCTGATCTCTGGCCCAGGAGCTTAATGTGCTGCAAGGCAGCCAAAATAGAAAAAAAGAAAGTAAATTGGTACAACCATTGTGAAGGGGAATTTGGCAGCCTCTAACAAACAGAAAACTTTTTTAATACAACATTAGATTTCAGATATAGAACAAAGTGATTCAAAACTTACAGATTAGGGGAGTTCCCGTCGTGGCGCAGTGGTTAACGAACACGACTAGGAACCATGAGATTGTGGGTTTGATCCCTGGCCTTGCTCAGTGGGTTAAGGATCTGGCGTTGCCGTGAGCTGTGGCGTAGGTCACAGACGCAGCTCGGATCTGGCATTGCTGTGGCTGTGGTGTAGGCCAGCAGCTACAGCTCCAATTAGACCCCTTGCCTGGGAAGCTCCATATGCCGCGGGTGCGACCCTTAAAAAAAAAAAAAAGGCACTTATAGGTTAGATTCCATTTAAAGTTTTTGTAAGATGTAGGCTGTATTCCCTGTGCCATACACTATATCTTTACATCTTGCTTATTTATTTATTTAGAGTCTTACATTTTTTGAAGTATAGTTGATTTACAATTGTGTTAAATTCTGCTATAGAACAGAATGATTAGTTATACATAAACATATACCCATTATTTTTCAGATTCTTTTCCCATATAGATTATCATAAAATTTGGGTAGAGTTCCCTGCTCTATACAGCAGCTCCCCGTTGATTGTCCATATGCAGTAGTGTGCCTGTGCCAATCCCTCCCCTGACCTTTCCCCTTCAGTAACTATAAATTTTAAACATAACTTTTATATGTACTGGAAAACCAAAAATTTTGTGTGACCTACTTTATTTCCGTATTCACTTTATTGCAATGGTCTAGAACTGAACTTGCAGTATTCCCAAGGTATGTCTGTACTGGGAAATATATATTGGTCTCTGCCCTGGATTCCTAGCACAGAACTCCTCATATTCTTGTAATTCCCTGGGGGATAAGAACACTAGGAGCATCTCTTGTCCTAATATTGGCTTTTGACCTCTGTCCCTGACATAGGGCTGCTAAAAGCCTCGTAAATTCCTAAGTGGTAAGAGTATTAGAAGTCTCATTTGTTCTATTGGAGTGCCTCTAGGTGGGTTCTCGGATGACGCCTAGAGGGGGGCTGCTAACCAGAAAGAACAAGTCATGATTAGAATCTTAGAATTTTCAGCCCCTCCTTCTATCCTCCAAAGGAAGGAGAGGGGCTACAAATGGAATTAAGATTAGATCATGCCTGAAGCTTCCATAAAATCCCAGTAGTAGGAGGTTCAGAGAGCTTCCAGGCTGGCAAGACATCCACACAAGGAGAGTGATGCACCCCACCTCCGCAACAGGGAGCTCCTGTGCTTGAGACTCTCCCAGACACCCCCTCCCATTGTGTATATCTTCATCTGGCTGTTAATCTCTATCCTTTGTCATATCCTTTAATAAACTAGTAAACATAATTAAGGGTTTCCCTGAGTGTTCTGTGAGCTGTTCAGGAAACCTGCGGAGAGTGAGTGTTGTTAGTTCCAGTCTATAGCTAGTTGGTCAGAGGCACAGGTGATAACCTGGACTTGGCAACTGGCATCTGAAGTGGGGTGGGAGGCAGTCTTATGGAACTGAGCCCTAACTTGTAATATCCGACTCTCTCCAGGTAGATAGTGTTAGATTGAATTAAAGTGTGGAAACAGCTGGTGTCACAGAGAGTTGCTTAGTGTGGGGCAAAACCCTACATATTTGGTGACTTGAAGTGTACTGAGTAGAAAAGGAAATACACATAGAAAAATGGAAAGATTGGAGTTTTTCTGTTACAGCTATAAACCGTTGAATTGTATACTTTAAAGAGGTAAGTTTTATAGTATGTGGATTACATCTCAATAAAGCTTTTATTAAAAAAAAATGAATAGGACCATGAGTGGTTGCGCTGCTAGCGTTCTATATTAGGATCTATCAGAGACATCAGCCTAAGAACTTAATGCTAAAAACCCTGAAGAGAGAAATTCAGCAGGTTAGGGAAGTTATAGCTTAGAAACTTAGGAAATAGGTTTCAACAAAAATGCCATAATTGACAATACAAGATGTAAAGGAATGTTGGGGTACAGCCTGAAACTGCATTGTCTTTTGATGTATTTTATGCATGAACTGTGTATTATTATTATATCTATCTTATTTCACTAGTTATTTCACATCTTTTCTTTCATATCTATTATTTCACTAGTTATTTCGCATCTTACCTGTGTTTAAGAGGGTGTTGTTCATAGCTCAGTAGTGAATGCATCACTACGGTAACCATTCTAGGGGGCATTGTTTGATGTCACAAATATGGAACATCTACTGGGCTAAGGAAAGTGGGGTTGTTATTTGTGGTTAAAACATAAGGGGTCTGTGTTTGATACGTACTGATTCTGAATTTCCTTTGTTTGTATCTTATTCTTGTATACTTGTACCTCCATTGAGGCACCCTCTCCCAAGTCCTCCTACAGCTTCTACCAAGGACCCTTCCAGGGCTTTCTTATCCTTACAGCTATCCATCCCATTCATTTATCCATCCATCTCTTCAGTCACCTTTCCTTTCTTGTCCATTTCATAGACTCTTATTAACTCCTCAGTTTTACAATTCTCTCTGCTTTGAGACTTCTTTATAAAAGTATTTTCAGCATTCATTTCCCAAAAAAGTCTGCCAGAGAAAATATTGTTTCTGGATGTTTCTGTTCAAGAGTTGCAGAGACAGAGCTGTTGTTTTACAGGTGTGAAATCCAGGCTCTCAGGTTAGTCTTCAAGGCCTTCTGTTAGTCATTAACTCTCCCTAGCTTTACTTTTTTTTTTTCTTGGCTAACCCTCAACACCTCTTTGATATGTGGTAATTCCCACATTATTGCCTTGATACTGTCTCCTCAACCTAGACCATATTGAAGAACCTGCTCAAAATTTAATTTTTTCAATATGACTATCTTTACAAAATTTTCCATTCTAATAATTCCTTGACTTTAAACCTAACTAGAGTTATATCAGTTAAGAATGCTTGAAGGGCTTTATGAATATCGATACGTATGCGTTTTTTCTCCACCTCTTTTATTTTTTATTGTTAATTTATAATGTTTTGTCAGTTTTGCTATACAACAAAGTGACCCGCTCTCATATATATATATATAAATATATATATATAAAACACATACATATATACATATATACATACACACCCACACATTCTTTTTCCCACATTATCCTCCATCATGTTCCATCACAAGTGACTAGATATAGTTCCCTGTGGCTACACAGCAGGATCTCATTGCTTATCCACTCCAAATGAGATAACTTGCATCTACTAACGCCAGACTTCCAGTCTGTCCCACTCCCTTCCCCTCCCCTCCGGCAACCACAAGTCTGTTCTCCATGTCCCTGAGTTTGTTTCTTTTCTGTAGATGGGTTCATTTGTACCATGTATTAGATTCCAGATATAAGTGACATCATGTGGTATGTCTTTCTCTTTCTGACTTATTTAACTTAGTATGAGAGTCTCTAGTTCCATCCATGTGCTGCACATGGCATTACTTTGTTCTTTTTTATGACTGAGTCGTATTCCATTGTGTATATATACCATGTCTTCTTAATCTTCTCCAGCTCTCTTAAACCTTCTTCAAGATTAGTAAAGCTCTGATTTATTCTATTACCCCCACAGAGCTTTTATTAAATGTTTACTCATTTAAGCAAATAAATAGGTTCTTGTTTGTTCTTGGTTTGTTTATGTGTGTTTTAGAGTATCTGACTAACAAATCAAGTATATCTAAAATAAGCCATACCTCCCTAGTCAGAAATATTTGTTGATTTTAATAATAGCTATCATTGATTAAATGCTTACTGTTTGTCAGGCACTGTTGTAGTAACTTCTTTAATCCTCACGACTCTATTGTTTTACAGAAAAGGAGACGGAGACACGGGGTAAATAATGGTCAGTAAAGGTTATATAGTTAGTAAATGACAGAACCAGCATTCAAACTCAGCTGCACATCTAGTGCTCATAAGCACTTCTCTATATTGTCTCTCATTTTAAAAATTTATTTGTACTTTTTTCTTTTTTCCTTTTTATTTATTTTTTTATTTTTAGGGCCGCCCCCACAGCATATGGAGGTACTCAGGCTAGGGGTCCAATCAGAGCTACAGCTGCTGGCCTATACCACAGCAACACAGGATCTGAGCCGCGTCTACGACCTACACCACAGCTCATGGCAACGCCAAATCCTTAACCCACTGAACAAGGCCAGGGATTGAACTTGCAACCTCATGGTTCCTACTTTCTGCTGCGCCATGATGGAAACTCCAAAATTTATATTTTTAGTTGAAGTACAATTACTTATGATATTATATTTTCAGGTATACAACATAATGGATCAATATTTTTATAGATTATACTCCACTTAAAGTTTTATAAAATATTAGTTATTTTCCTTGTGCTTTGTAATATACCCTCATAGCTTGTTTATTTTATATAGTTTGTGTCTCTTAATCCCTTACTCCTATTTTGCCGATGCCTCATTTGTTTTCTATACTGTATTGCCTCTCATAATGTAAAATTGTTTAAAATAATTGCTATAATATAATCAGTTTCTATTGGAGATAATATAATCACATATTCATATAATTAACAATTGAGAGTAAACAGGTTGATATGATAGGGGTTCAAAGTTAAGTATACTCACCTTAAATAGCTAGTAAGAGATAGCTAAAGCGCAGAAGATATGTTATCCCCAGACCATTAGCTAATGACTCTTTTTATAAGTTTCTCATTCCAGAATCCATGTGTGTAATCTAGGCTGCACCTTAGTACCTTGTGCACTATTTTAAAAATGAAAAAAGGAGGTCATTATTTACGTGACACAGCATTCAGTATCCAGTGAAATACTTGATAACATACAAAACTATTAGGGTTTTTATAACATAGTACCCTCAATAATAGCTGTCATTTATTCGACAATTACTTATGAGTCCCAGAGATGTCATAATTTAAATAAGTAATTATTAGTTATTATTTCTAAACACAATTCAAATAAGATATGAGTGTTATTTGAAATATTTAAATCTGTGTATCTGATCATATAGGGAGACACTTCCTTTGAAATGTGATACTGCATATATAAAGATATTTCAGAAATTGTACAATCATATTTCTAAATCATATTGTATCCTCTAAAAGCATGGCTTTCCTATAGCTGTTACACATAGGATCTATACTAATCATTGTTCACCAGTACCAAGTTGAAAGAATAGAGTTATTCCTTAGGAATTTATTTTTTGTTAAAATTTTTTTGTCTTTTGTCTTTTTAGGGCAGCACCTATGGCATGTGGAGGTTCCCAGGCTAGGGGTCGAAATGGAGCTGCAACCGCCAGCCTACACTACAGCCACAGCCACACCAGATCCAAGCCACGTCTGTGACTCACACCACAGCTCATGGCAATGCTAGATCCTCAACCCACTGAGCAAGGCCAGGGATTGAACCTGCGTCCTCATGATGCTAGTCAGATTCATTTCCACTGAGCCACAGCGGGAACCCCTTTTTAAATTCTAATATCATTTGTATCAGGTCAGTTTTTCAGAAAGGAGAGTGCTTCAGAGTTCCATAGGATAAAAAGCTCAGAAATAAACTCAACACACCTGTGGTCAACTAATCTATGACAAAGAAGGCAAGAATATACAGTGGAGAGAAGACAGTCTCTTCATTAAGTGGTGCTGAGAAAAATGGACAGCTACATTTCAAAGAATGAAATTAGAACACTCTCTAACACCATACCCAAAAATAAAGTCAAAATGGATAAAGGGCCTAAGTGTAAGACCAGATACTGTTAAACTTAGAGGAAAACATAGGCAGAACACTCTGACATAAACTGCAGCAATATCTTCACAGATCCATCTCCTAGAGTAATGAAAATAAAAACAAAAATAAACAAGTAGGACCTAATTAACCCTAATTAAACTTAAAAGTTATTGCACAGCAAAGGAAACCCATAGAATGGGGATAAGTATTTACAAATGAGGCAACTGGCAAGGGATTAATCTTCAAAATAGCAAACAACTCATGCAGCTGAGTATCAAAACAGCCACAACCCAATTAAAAAATGGGCGGAAGATCTAAGAAGACATGCAGATGGCAAAAAAATAAATAAAAAGATGCTCATCATCTAATTATCAGAGAAATGCAAATCCAGGTTAGTATGAGGTACCACCTTACACCAGCCAGAATGGCCATCATAAAAATGTGTACAAACAGTAAATGCTAGACAGGGTGCAGAGAAAAGGGAACCCTCTTACACTGTTGGTGGGAGTGTAAATTGGTACCACCACTATGAAAAACAGTGTGGAGGTTCCTCAAAAAACTAAAAATAGAATTACCATATGATCCAGAAATCCACCTCCTGGGCATCTATTAGGAGAAAACTATAATTCAGAAAGATATATGCACCCATATCTTTATTGTAGCACTGTTTACAATACTCAAGACATGAAAGCAGCCTAAATGTCCGTTGATAGTGGAATGGATAAAGAAGTAGTGGTACATATATACAATGGAATGTTACTCAGCCATAAAAAAGAATGAAACAATGCCATTTGCAGCAACATGGATAGACCTGGAAATTATCATACTAGGTAAAGTTAGTGAAAGGCAAATATCATGTGATCTCACTTACATATGGAATCTAAAAAAAAGGGATACAAATGAACTTATTTGCAGAACAGCCTTTGCAAACAAACTTATGCTTAGCAGATGGGACTGGTGGAGGACAGACTGGGGGTTTGGGATTGACATTCTTTATCCTTAACTACAGAGGGGTCTGAAATACCACCCAAGGAGGAGAAAGGGGAATATCAGGATAAAGGTGAGGGGGAGGTGCATGCAGCACACACACATTTTACAAAAGTTTGTTGCTGATCTCCTGAAGGTTACTGCAGTCACATGGAGCAGACATTACCATGAAGGATTTTAGTGTTTTTCTATACATGAAGAGATGCAAGAATTGGGCATATAAAATCTTCTCCTAAAAATATCTGACTATCTGAAGGCCTGTTCTTCCAATTTTCCTAGAGCACAGAGTGCCTCACTCCTGGTCTCCACCCTGAGCTCCACTCACGGGGCACTGCGGTTTTGTAGCTGCAGTGGCTTGTGTTTTAACTCCATGCAGAGGCTGATGGCAGTTGCCAAACTTCAGTTCACAGAGGATAAGGGCTTCAGAGTTAGATCTGTGTTTTAACACTAGGTCCAGCCGTTACTCTTTCTGGGATTGGGCTATTTACTACTTAAAATCCTCATATTTCGTTTCCTCATCTCTGAAATGGAAATAATGAAGTAGTGTTGCCGAAATTCAACCTCTGTCTGCTGTTGCTTAATTGAAACACAAAGACAGAGTTCTGGGTAAAGGAAAAAAAAATGGCTTTATTGCTTTGCCGGGCAAAGGAGGGTCACAGAAGGCTAATGCCCTTGGAAAGAATTGCGAGGAGTTTTATAGTAAAAAGGAGAAAAACACTTTTTCAGGTAGGAATCGGATTTGGGACAAATATGCATTCTTCTTTCTTTGGGGGAATCTTAGTCATCAAAGCTGGAGTCGAGAGTTCTCCATAAGATCATGATAGTTGTCTTCTGGATTATTGCCTAGAATAACAGTACTTGCTAAAATGGCATATTGATTAGAGATTAGAACAAACCAGGAAGGTTTAAAGCGGTTCAGTTTTAAAGTATTCATTTCTAAAAGAAGCATGAGGAATATAACTTTTCTCTTAAGTATATAAGTTGGCTATATTATTATGTGTATCCCTTGAGAGGGAACCAGGATCCTGCCCCAAGGCTGTGTTGTTGTTTCTTGACTGTCCCTGCCTTTTTCTTTGCATCTCCTTCCTTCCCTGATCAGCAACTCTCTGAACCTGTCCCTTGCAACTCAGGGAAGGTCATGGTGGCTGATGAGGCCCATTTCCTAAGAACAAGAAATGGGGAACACAGAATGGCTTTTGTCTCAGGAACCCCATAGGGCCCTGCTCAGTTTTAGTAGTACCTACCTAATACAAAAAGATTGAAGCAGTGTTTACTGTTGAGGAGAGGTATTAACCTTCAGTTTAATTTTGATTGCAGGGCATATGTTTATTAATATATTTTTAGTGAACATAATACTGCATTATTAGATGCTGTATATACAAAGGATACCAGTAGAATAGAGTTCTTACCTTCAAAAAGCTCAAATTCTAATAATGCATTCTTAATTTGTATCCAAGTCTTTGTATAGAATAACGAAGGTATGTTAAGTGGGTTAGTGTTAAAAATTTTCAACACTGGTAGAGCAGGAAATGATCCTGCTGTTGATCAGAAGATAGAAACTAAATTTCTAGCTTTAATATGCCTTAGAAACTAGGAGTTTCTGTCATGGCTCAGCCATTAACGAACCCAACTAGTATCCATTAGGACACGGGTTTGATCCCTGGCCTCTCTCAGTGGGTTAAGGATCTGGCATTGCCGTGAGCTGTGGTGTAGGTCATAGACGCAGCTTGGATCCCACATTGCTGTGGCTGTGGTGTAGGCCAGCAGCTGTAGCTCCAATTTGACCCCTAGCCTGGGAACCTCCTAAAAAGACAAAAGACAAAAAAGTATATATATATATATATATCTTAGAAACTAGAGATAGACATGTCTTAAAGGTTAGTAGTGGTGGAGTTCCCGTCGTGCTGCAGTGGAAACGAATCTGACTAGGAACCATGAGGTTGTGGGTTCGATCCTTGGCATTGCTCAGTTTGTTAATGATTCGGCATTGCTATGAGCTGTGGGTTGCAGATGTGGCTCGGATCCCGCATTGCTGTGGCTGTGGCGTAGGCAGGTAGCTACAGCTCCTTTTAGACCCCTAGCCTAGGAACCTCCACATGCCGTGGGTGCGACTCTAAAACACACACACACACACACACACACACACACACACACACAAGGCTACTAGTAATGGTATCATTCTCATGCAGTTGAACACATTATCAAAAAAGACTTTTCCTTATCTTAATTTCAAATTAGTTAAAAATGGGTTTTTTTTCATGGCTTTTTTGTCAGTGTTCTTCGTATATATAACATATTTATTGGAAAAAATACATTAGAAAATTTTCACAAATAAAATTTTGAATTTTTGTCATGGAAAAAAAATATAACAGTATATAAGGAATTAATCTCTTTATACAGCATCTGTAGATTAAAGCAAACACTTTATAAGAGAATATTGAGTAATGGATAAAATAAGAAATTTAAATAAAAAACACATAGTCAACGAAAGTAGAAAAAGATGCTTATCCTTATTTAGTGAGTGTGAAAATACCATTTTTAACTATTAGTTTGTCAAATATAATATCAGTACCCATGCAAATGGAAGAAATCCAACACTTGTATTTGTGGTAGGTAAAAGTGCAAGTAGATAAGGGTTTATAAGTGGGTTTTGTGGCAAGTGCCTCCTGTGGAACAATAGGATTGGAGGCATCTCTGAAGTATCGGAACACAGGTTCAAACGTCAGTCCTCAGCAGTGGGTAAAAGGATCCAGCACTGCTGCAAGTGTGGCTCGGGTCTGATCCCTGGCCCGGGAACTCCATGTGCCGTGGTTGTGACCGTAAATTTTTTTCAAATAGTTTTTATGGTAGGGGAAACAGCAAAAAATGTAAGTTTTTTCAAAAGGAATGATACATTGTACTGTGAAATATTTTACAGCTGGTAGGTGAATGAGACAGATCTGGGTGATAACCTGAAATTTCATAATAAATTAAAGGAAAATAAAGCTTTTTGTGTAGTATGACCCTTTTAAAACACTATCATTTTTTAGCATGTTCGTAACAGAAATATGGATATTGCTTATCTTTTATTTACTTTAGAAAACTCCCAGACCACTTTAACACCTTTATTGAAGTGTAATTGACATAAAGCCAACATATCCATAGTTAAAGTATTTGGCATCTCTGTGTACTCCTGAAACCATTACATATAGGTCATGAACATATTTATCACCTCAAGTTTCCTCCTAGAGTTCCCTGATGGCCTAGTTGTTAAGGAGCCAGCATTGCCTCTGCTGTGGCTTGGGTTTCTGCTGTGGCATAGATTTGATCCCTGACCCAGGAACTTACTTATGCCCCTAGCGTGCCCCCCTCCCACAAAAGAAGTTTCCTCCTGCATGTTTATAAATACTTCTATCCTGTACTACCCTCCAGTCCCCAGGCAAGGACAGATCTGCTTTCTGTCACTGTAGATTAGTTTGCATTTTTTAGGCTATTTAAATAAATGAAATCAGAAAGCATAAACTGTTGTGTCTGGTTTCTTTCACTCATTAGGTATGTCCATATTGTTGCACATGTTAGTGGTTCATTTTAAAACAGTACTAACACTGTGGATGTACCACAGTTTGTTCACCTCTTGGTGGACATTTAGGTTGTTCCCACTTTGGGGCTTTTACGAATAAAGTTGCTGTGAACATCTATGTATAAATCTTTGTATAGACATGCTATCATTTCTGTAACTAGGAGTGGAATGACTAGGTCATATATAAGTATATATTTAATTTTTTAAGAGACTGTAAAACATTTTCTAGGTACTTAAGCCATTTTATATCCCTACCAGCAGTGTGTGAAAATTTCAGGCTATCCATTTTCTGGTGAATTTCCTTTACATCTTTTCCAAAAATATCTTGTGCATATCATGTGTGGGTCTGTTTCTGAATTCTCTATTTTTTCCACTGATCTAGTTGTCTTTCTCGGTGCCAGTACCACACTGTCATGATGACTGAGGCTTATAATAACTCATGAAGTCAGATAGCATCAAGTCCTCCAACTCCATTCTTTCTCATTCTCGATCCTTTGCCTTTTTTTTTTTTTTTTTTTTTTTTTTTTTGGTCTTTTTAGGGCCGCATTAGTGGCATAAGGAGGTTCCCAGGCTAGGGGTCGAATCAGAGCTGCAGCTGCTGGCCAACGCCCCAGCCACAGCAGTGCAGGATCCAAGCTGCATCTATGACCTACACCACAGCTCCCAAGGCAGCTCTGGATCGTTAACCCACTGACCAAGGCCAGGGATCAAACCCTCATCCTTATGAATACTAGTTGGGTTCATTACCGCTGAGCCACAATGGAAACTCCAAATTTTAGAATCAGGCTTTTTCTTCTTTAATTTTTTCCTACAAAATCTGTTGGAATTTGATTGGGTTTTTGTTGAATCTATAGATAAAATTGGTGTCTTACAATATTGACTCTTCTGATCCATGAACATGATATTTAAACATTTAAATCATTCTTCTTTAATTCTCTTGGTGTGTTTTGTTTATAATTTTGTCAAATTCAATCTTTGGGTGGCTATTGTAAATGATATTTTATATTTCAAGTTTAGATTTTTCACAACATGGGAATAAAGTAGACGTTTTTTAGGCCTCGTATCCTGCAGCCCTGCTAAAATTCATTTACTAGCTTTATTAACATTTTTTGTAGAGATTCCTCTGGATTTTCTGTATAAATCATGTCATTTCTGGAGAGAGACAGACTTACTTCATTTCTAACTGGGTGTACCTTTATTTCTTTTTCTTACTTATACTAGCTGGAGCCTATAGTACAATGCTGAATGGCAATAGTTAAAGAAAGGAAAAATTCTTGTCTTTTTCTTGATCTCAGAGAGAAAGCTTTCAGTTTTTCACCATTAAGTATGATATTAGCTGTAGGGTTTTGAATTGTCTAGTTGAAGGAGTTCTTTTTTATTCCTAATTTGCTGAGAAATTTGTTATTTCAATCAGGAATACATATTGGATTTTATCAAATGCTTTTCCTGCATTTCTTGAGACAGTTGTGGTTTTCTTTTTTTGTTTATTAACTTCTTGATATTTGAATATTAAACCAACTTTGCTTTCCAGGGATAAACTTGGTCATGAGGTATTTCTCCTCACATGAATTGTTCAATTTGATTTACTAAAATTTTAGGTTTTTTGTATACAAGTTCATGAGTGATATTGGCATATCGTTTTCTGATAGTTTTCATATTTGGGTATATGGGTGATGCTCACCTCTTAGAATGAATTGATAAGTAGTCCCTTTCTTCGATATTCTGGAAGAGTTTGTAGAATTGATATTGTTTTGCCTCAAAGATTGCTAGAATTAACGAGTGAAGCCATGAAAATATATAACCCATAATGAATAGAAAAATAAAACTTATTTATGAGTGAAATAGTTATTAAAATTAGGCAATCATTAAATGGTTATTAAGTACATTTATTCATTTTATTTTGTGTGTGTGTGTCTTTTTCCCTTTTTTATGTAGAACTGCACCCACGGCATATGGAGGTTCCCAGGCTAGGGGTCTAACAGGAGCTGTAGCTGCCGGCTTTCGCCACAGTCACAGCCACAGCAATGCCAGATCCGAGCCACGTCTGCAACCTACACCACAGCTCACGGCAACGCCGGATCCTTACCCACTGAGCAAGGCCAGGGATCGAACCCGCACCACATGGTTCTTAGTCGGATTCGTTAACCACTGAGCCACGAAGGGAACTCATAAGTACATTTATTATAACTGCATTTCATATAACCAAAAAATAGTGACGTGGAATTGACATGATTAGAAAAACAAATTATAGAACCGGTAGACAGAAAATTAGGCAGTAGAAGACTTAACAACACAATTACCTGACTTGATTTAATTACTTCCCAAACATTGAAACAGCAGATACAGAAGTGCAAATGCAAAATTTGCCCAGATAGACCATATTGTGGATCATAAAATTTCAAAGGATTCAAGTCAAAGCAGGTACATTTTCTGACCACAGTGCAATTAAATTGGAAATAAGTAAGGAAAAAAATCTCTGGGAAATCCCTCAAATATTTGGAAACTAAATAAAATACTAGTACATAACCCAAGCGTCAAAGAAGAAATCAAGACAGAAATTATAAAGTATTTTGAACCAAATGAAACCAAAATCAAAATTTGTGGTCATATCTGTTTCCTGTTGCAGTTAAAATAAATCACCACCGTTTGGGAGGTCAGAAGTCCAAAACTGGTTTCAGTGCACTAAAATCAGGATATCAACAGGTCTGTTTCTTCTAGAAGCTCTGTGAGAGAATGTGTTCTCTTTTTCCATCTTTTTTATGATTTTGATGTTTTTACCATAGTTGATCTACAAAGTTTTGTCAATTTCTGCTGTACAGGAAAGTGACCCAGTTATTTTTATATATATATATATATATATATATATATATATATATATATATATATATGACTTTCATTATCTTCCATCATGTTCTGTCACAAGTGACTACAGTTCCCTGTGCTATACAGCAGGATCTTATTGCTTATCCACTCTAAATGTAATAGTTTGCATCTACTAACCCCAAACTCCTTCCCCCTCCCCTCCCCCTTGGCAACCACAAATCTGCTCTTCATGTCCATGAGTTTGTTTCTTTTCTGTAGATAGGTTCATTTGTGTCATATATTAGATTCCAGATATAAGTGATATTGTATGGTATTTGTCTTTCTCTTTCTCACTTCACTTAGTATGAGAGTCTCTAGTTTCATCCTTGTTGCTGCGAGTGGCATTATTTTGTTGTTTTTCCATCTTTTAGAGGTACATATGTTCCTTGGCTTGGGGACCTTTCCTCCAATCTTCGAAGCCAGCAGCATAGCATCTTCTTGTCTCTTCAATTCTCTTGCCTCCCTCCCACTTGTAAGGACCCTTTTGATCACCTTGGATCCTTTGGGTTAATCCAGGATAATAGTCTTCCTGTGTCAAGATCCCTTAACTTAATCATATCTGCAAAGTCACTTTTGCCACGTAAGGTAGCATAGTCACAAGTTCCAGGGATTGGGACATGGATATCTTTGGCAGTACATCATTCTCCCTAACACTGCTAGGACAGTACTTAGCTGGCACTTTACACCACAAAATAAATACCCATTCTGGAAAAGAAAATAGTTTCCAATTATTGACCTCAGTTTCCACCTGAAGAAACTATTTAAATGAACAGATTATAAGTTGAATAAGGTCTGAGAGGTGATGTAAAACATGGTGACTCTAGTTTATAACACTGTATTGTATACCTGAAATTTGCTGAGACTAGAACCTAAATGTTCCCCCCAAAGGGGAAAAAAAAGATAAATATGTAAGATGGATGTGGTTGGGTTTTGTTTTTGTCTTTTTTTAGGGCCCATGGCATGTGGGGGTTGCCAGACCTAATGATCAAATCAGAGCTGTGGCTGCTGGCCTACAACACAGACACAGCAATGCCAAATCCAAGCCACATCTGTGACCTGCACCACACAGCTCACAGCAGTGCCAGATCCTTAACCCACTGAGTCCCACCAGGGATCAAACCTGCATTCTCATGGATACTAGTCAAGATTCATTTCTGCTGAGCCACCATGGGAACTCCGATGGATGTGTTAATTAACTAGATGAGGGGAAATCTTTTCACAGTGTACACGTATGCTTATGTCAAATTACCATGATGTACACTTTAAATATCTTAAAGTTTTATAGGTCAGTGTATTAACATACACTGTGGAATATAATTACTGACCCATCCACCCTTATCAAATAGCAACACCCAAGAAGATGCGGAAAAAATGGTGACAGACAGCAATGTTTCTTTAGTTTGATATCTCTCAGTAACCTTGTCATTCTTGCATTTTGTCACCATAATTTGTCACCATAATTCCCAGTTTATTTACATCTCTGTTGTAAAAGCCTCCTCCTCCTCTTACCTGGATTTCTTCTTTGCTCTGCCCCTGTTCCTCCTGTGGCAGAAAAAAAAAAGGCAAAATAGGATGTCTAGCCTTAGGAAACTCTAGACAAGATTCTTGAATATGGTATCAGAATGATTAATTGCCAACTTTTAGGATTTCAAAGTCAGGTGGGAAAAAATAGCAAAATGTGGGGGACGGAGGAAGACAGAGATGAGAAGAAATTAGAGATGGATTTTAACAGTAAGACCTCTCTGAAATTTCCATTACTGGAACATTCTACTCTCTATGTACAACTCTGTGACAATACACTTAGGACCTTCCCTACCAGTAGTAAAGTATCCTGTTTTCTTCTTTTTAATTATGCACATTTTGGATACAAAGTGTTATAGTTTGTAAACACTATAGGGTGGTCACTACCACAAGTCTAGTTACCATCCATCACCATACAGTTGACCCCTTTTACACTTGGGATACCACTAACCTGTTCTCTGTATCTATGAGATTGTTTTGATTTTGTTTATTTATATTTCATACATGAGTTAAGTATCAACAAAAGTATTTATCTATTTCCATCTGGTTTATTTCATTAGCATAATGCCTTCAGGGTCCATCTATGTTGTGACAAATGGTAGAATTTCATTGTTTTTTATGGCTGAGTAGTATGGATAATATGTGTAGTATGTAGTTGTGTAAATACACACACACACACCCCACATCTTCTTTATCCATTCATCCATCAGTAGACACTTAGATTGTTTCCATAGCTTAGCTATTGTACATAGTGCTGTATTAAACACAGGGGTGCCTATATCTTTTTTTGAATTAGTGTTTTCACGTTCTTCAGATAAATACCCAAAAGTGTAATAGCTTGGTTGTATGGTAGTTCAATTCTTAATTTTTTGAGGAATCTGTATAATGTTTTATATATTGGCTCCAGCAATTCATAGCCCCAACAGCAGTGTGCAGTGGTTCCCTTTTCTCCACACACCCTCCATCATTTGTTATTTCTTATCTTTTCAATAATAGGCATTCTTACATTGTGGTTGATATATCATTGTGGTTGGATTTGTATTTTCCTGATAATAAGTGATATTGAACATGTTATGTGCATGTTGGTCATCTATATGTCATCTTTGGAAAAACGTCTATTCGGATCTTTTGCCCGTTTTTTATTTTATTTTTAATTTTTTAATTTTTTAATTTTTTTGTCCTTTTCTAGGGCCTCAACCGCATCATATGGAGGTTCCCAGACTAGGGGTCTAATCGCAGCTATAGCCACCAGCCTACACCACAGCCACAGCCACAGCAACGCAGGATCCGAGCTGCGTCTGCAACCTACACCACAAATCACGGCAACACTGGATCCTTAACCTACTGAGCGAGGCCAGGGATCGAACCCGCAACCTCATGGTTCCTAGTCGGATTCTTTAATCACTGAGCCATGACAGGAACTCCTTTTGCCCATTTTTTAAATAGATTTGTTTGGTTTTTTTGTTGAGTTGTATGAGTTCTTTATATATTTTGGATATTAACCCCTTATTAAGTATTTATGATTTGCAAATATCTTCTCTTGCTTAGTTGACTGTCTTTTTTTTTTTTTTTTTTTTTTTTTTTTTTTTTTTTTTTTTTTTTTTGTCTTTTGTCTTTTTAGGGCTGCACCCACAGCCTACGGAGGTTCCCAGGCTAGGGGTCATATTGGAGCTGTAGCTGTAGCTGCTGGCCTACACCACAGCCCCAGCAACTCAGGATTCAAGCTGTGTCTGTGACGTACACCATAGCTCATGGCAACACTGGGTCCTTAACCCGCTGAAGTGGCCAGGAATCGAACCTGCATCCTCATGGATGCTAGTCAGATTCGTTTCCGCTGAGCCATGAAGGGAACTCCTAGTTAGTTGTCTTTTAATTTTGATGATAGTTTCCTTCGCTGTGCAGAATCTTTTTAGTTTAACGTAGTCTTGTTTATTTATTAAAACAGTGATTAAACATGTCTGTGTCCTCAGTATTTTTCAGAATTTGTATTAGTCATTTCATAAAAAGATCTTTGAGGGAAAACATTTTTCTGCCAGTGATGTTAAAATTTGCAAAAAATCTTAAAATTGTTTGTAGTATTACTTTTTTGTTTGAATTTACTTATTTTGTGCTTTAAAGTAGTAGAAATTAAATGTGCCTGTGATACTGAATTCTTATGAAGAGTGGAGGAGGCCTCTTTAGGCATTTCTAAATTCAGGTAATTATGATTCTCACTCAAAGATTGTCACTTGTCACATGGTGCTTTAAAACAAGACAAGGGGGGAAATCTGTCTTTGTCTTATGAATGTCAGTTATACCTCTTTAACAGAGAGCTGCTATTATTTAGTCAGTAAATTTGAATGTCTACCCTGTGTAAGGAACTTTGCTCGGCACTATGGATGATAGTTAAAGGAATATTTTAAGTAGAAGAATGACCAGTTAAATCAATTACTTAGGCCATCATTCAGGCAGTATTATGTATGGTGTGTTAAAGTAAAAATTGGAGGCAGTGAGTTGTGACTCTCCTAGTTAAATCAGTGGAATAATAAGGGCCTAATCTAAGGTGTAGGCGTTGGGAATGGACTACAAAGGAAAGGACAAATCTGAGACGGAATCTTGGATTTAATTCCCTTTTTCTAGCTAATTTGGTATTTACTGTCCTTTAAATCAGGGAGTTAGTGTTTCTGTCTCTCCCTCCTTTGCTACTTTCACTTCGTTGTCACCTACCTCTTCTCCTCACTCTAGCACAACCAAAGTTTACTTTACCTCTCCATCAGTAATGGTAGGACGAGGTGTATATCACAGTCTGCATAAATACTAGGTGTGTTTGCATCTCTGCTCAGTTTTTTACAGACCTAAAGAGGTGTGTGCTTTTTCTTACCTCTTTTTGTGAATTACTTTAATCAAGACTTGAACAGAGTAACAATTCTTGCTGTGTAAATAGCTAATTTTATTATTTATTTAAGTATCGTTGATTTATAATGTGTTAATTTCTGCTGTATAGCAGAGTGATTCAGTTATGTACATACACTCTTTCATATTCTTTTCCATTATGGTTTATCATACGACACTGAATATAGTTCTCTGTGCTACACAGTAGGCTCTTATTGATTATCGTCCCCATATATTACAGCTTATATCTGCTAACCCCCGCCTCTCACTCCATCACTCCCCCAACCCATCCTCTTTGGCGACCACAAGTTTGTTCTCTTTGTCTGTAAGTCTGTTTTTGTTTTATAGACGGGTTCATTTGTGTCATATTTTAGATTCCACATATAAGTGACATCATATGGTATTTGTCTTTTTCTTTCTGACTTACTTCACCTAATATGATAATCTCTACTTGCATCCACATTGCTGTGAATGGCATTATTTTTTCTTTTTTATGACTAATATTCCGTTGTATATATGTGCCAAATCTTTGTATCCATTCATCTGTTGAAGGTTGCATTCATATCTTGGCTATTGTGAATAGGGGTAGGTAGGTAATTTAAAAAAAAAAAGTGTTAAATATATTGTGTTACCCATGGAAGAAATATTTTGTTTAATATTTTAGGGTGGGAGTTCCCGTCGTGGCGCAGTGGTTAACGAATCCGACTAGGAACCATGAGGTTGCGGGTTCGATCCCTGCCCTTGCTCAGTGGGTTAACGATCCGGCGTTGCCGTGAGCTGTGGTGTAGGTTGCAGACGCGGCTCGGATTCTGCGTTGCTGTGGCTGCGGCGCAGGCCAGTGGCCACAGCTCCGATTAGACCCCTA
>PVHT021183551.1:10406679-10532172 GCA_004024745.2 Catagonus wagneri | reverse complement strand
TAAAATTTAGTGTCTCTCCCCCCCCCACCCCGTGATCTGATTTATGGTAGAAGAAAATTTATTAACACTATATCTGTTACAATACTTCACTTAATAACAAGGTAGGGTTGGAGTTCCCTTTGTGGCTCAGTGGTTAACGAATCCGACTAAGAACCGTGAGGTTGGGTTGCAGGTTCGATCCCTGGCCTTGCTCAGTGTGTTAAGGATCCGGCGTTGCCGTGAGCTGTGGTGTAGGTTGCAGACGCGGCTCGGATCCCGTGTTGCTGTGGTTGTGGCGAAGGCCGGCAGCTACAACTCCTGTTAGACCCCTAGCCTGGGAACCTCCACATGCCGCGGGTGCGGCTCTGCATAAAAGAAAAGGCAAAAAGCCAAAAAAAATAATAACAAAGTAGGGTTTGTAAGTCTTTAATTAAATTTATTTTCAACCAGTTCAACCGAGGCTCTAATTTGGCTCTCTTACTGTGAATTTATCAACTGGAATTTGGTAAGTTCCTATTTCCTCTGAGTGCTTCCCTTCATAGAAAAGAAAGACTTAAAGTTCATTGAAAACTTTACCTCAGGGAATTTTTGGGGTTCATATGGCCCTTAAGAAATACTTTTTTTTGTATCTGAAACCGAAATGGTAATAAATAATCTGGTGAATAACTTTAATTATGTTTTATCTTTTAAAAATAGGGTGCACCAGGAGTTCCCATCGTAGCTCAGTGGTTAACGAATCTGACTAAGAACCATGAGGTTGCAGGTTTGATCCCTGGCCTTGCTCAGTGGATTAAGGATCCGGCGTTGCCGTGAGCTGTGGTGTAGGTTGCAGACGGGGCTTGGATCCCGCTTTGCTATGGCTGTGGCGAAGGCCAGCAGCTACAGCTCTTGTTAGCCCCCTAGCCTGGGAACCTCCATATGCCGCGGGTGCGGCCCTAGATAAGGCAGAAAGACAAAAAATAAAAATAGGGTGCACCAGAACCCAGATTTCTTCCTGGGGCAATATATTCCCAAACATTTTTCCATGAATGATTTAAGATCACAATCTCAGACAATTCTAAGAACCAATAAACAAATTTTAATTGAGAGGTAACCTCCTTGTAAAATGAGAGATGGTCAGCTTTGTGGGACTTACTTTAAACTACTCTTCAAATTCTCCATTTTGAAATAGTGAATAGTATTTCTTTTTATATTTGCAGAGCTTTGTGGCAAGGGTAGGAGTGCTTGATTTAGATTCTGACTAGAACTCTTTCGTGTCCATCAAGTTCCAAGGATTAACAGTTCTTTCCTTTTTAACCTTTGGTATATTTAGATTTCATTAGTCATGTTAAAGCATTTCAGTAGCCATTTGAATTGTCTGCTTTATCCCAGGAGATGAAATGAGAAACGTATTTTAAATAAACTTACCATTCTAGCGCCATATGCTGAACACAGGCATCGTTATCTTAAGTGATACGTTTTCCTATGCTTTTTGAGGGGATACGTGTAGGTCTTCATGTATATTTACACACAATGAAAAAAAATATAACCTCTGTGTTCACTTATGCTTTAGCCTAAAGCCGAAGAGGAGCTTTCAAGTGACAAAGTACTTGAATCTGAACAGGATAAAATGAGCCAAGGGTTTCATCCTGAAAGAGACCCCTCTGACCTAAAAAACGTGAAAGCTGTGGAAGAAAATGGAGAAGAAGCTGATCCTGTACGTAATGGTGCTGAGAGTGTTTCTGAGGGTGAAGGAGTAGATGCTAATTCAGGCTCCACTGATAGTTCTGGTGAAGGGGTCACATTCCCATTTAAATCAGGTAAGTTTATCCCTGCCTTCTTGTGTATGTCTTTCCTTTCTCCCCTTCAATTATGGCAACTTAGAGATATGTTGCCGCCTCAAAGAGAAATACTGGATGGAGGATGAGGTTTGTCACAGTGTAATATTTACAGACTAGCTCAGCAGGCATAAGTTAGTGACTAGCAAATCCAGAGTCTTATGTTAGTGGAAGTGATATCTGATGCTGGCGTTATACTTTTACTGGCATTGCAAGAGTAGCTGACAAAGGGAATCGGTCTGTGCTAGAATTTGACAAGAGAAATTTAATTTATTCATTCTAATTGAAAGGGATATTTCAGATATGACCATGTTCTTTAAGATAGTATACTTGTCATTTCACACACCATGAACTTAGTTTGTTGACAGAAATCGCTCTGTAGAACTGGCAGTCAGAACCAGTATGCTAAGTTATTAAGCACCCTCTGGTATGGGAAGTGTCCTGTGAGATATGTGATAAATCCTAGAGGATCTTTCACCTTTAGACACCATCAAATGCACCTGACCTCTGTCCCAGTACTATGTAAACCATGGTTGACTTTGAGATTCATGGAGAGATTTGGTATGGACATGTGGAAAAAAGTAGGAAGTTTGGGTTAGGTGAAAAGTTTTTCTTAGTCTGCCAAATCTAGTGACTTGTGGATGAGGTAGTGTTTGAATGTAAAATATCAAGACTCAAAAATAATCTAGACCGGTGTTTTTTGAATTTCTGGTTTGATTCCATTTAATAGAGTGTTACTGATTTAGTGAGTAATAGCAAATATTTTTAAAAGGAAAATAAAAATTGTCAGTGCATTACACACAATAAAGGAAGTATTACTTTATGAAACTTTTATTTATATATGTTTGTCCAGAGTCATGAAGTCGTATTTCTTATTGTGAGCTATAGTCAAAAATATTTGAAACCATCAATTGATAATACCTTATACGTATAATTAGTATTTAGTGAAAGTACTACCAGTGAACTGTTTATAATAGGCTTTATTAAATTGTGAAATTATGCTATTGTAAATGTTGTTTTTAACCTTAGGATTCAATATACTCACATTCCTTTTAAAAATCTAGGCTTATACTACTTTTTTTTTATAATGATTTTTATTTTTTCCATTATAGCTGGTTTACAGTATTCTGTGAATTTTCTACTGTACAGCAAGGTGACCCAGTTACACATACCTGTATACATTCTTTTTTCTCACATTATCATGCTCCATCAGAAGTGACTAGATGTAGTTCCCAGTGCTATACAGCAGGATCTCATTGCTTATCCATTCCAAAGGCAATAGTTTATATCTATTAACCCCAAATTCCCAATCCATCCCACTCCCTCTCCCTCCCCCTTGGCAACCACAAGTCTGTTCTCCATGTCCATGATTTTCTTTTCTTTTCATTTGTGCCATATATTAGATTCCAGATATGTGATATCATATGGTATTTGTCTTCCTGTTCCTGACTTACTTCACTTAGTATGAGAGTCTCTAGTTCCATGCATGTTGCTGCAAATGGCATTATTTTGTTCTTTTTTATGGCTGAGTAGTATTTCATTGTGTATATGTAGCACATCTTCTTAATCCAATCATCTGTCAATGGACATTTAGGTTGTTTCCATGTCTTGGCTATTGTGAATAGTGCTGCTATGAACATACAGGTGCATGTGTCTTTTTCAAGGAAAGTCTTGTCTGGATATATGCCCAAGAGTGGGATTCCTGGGTCATATGGTAGTTCTATGTATAGTTTTCTAAGGTACCTCCATACTGTTTTCCATAGTGTTTGTACCAATTTACATTCCCACCAACATTGCAGGAGGGTTCCCTTTTCTCACACCCATCCAGCATTTGTTATTTGTGGACGTACTAATGATGGTCATTCTGACTGGTGTGAGGTGGTTCCTCCTAGTAGTTTTGACTTATATTTCTCTAATACTCATTGATGTTGAGCATTTTTTCATGTGTTTGTCAGCCATCTGTATATCTTCTTTGGAGAAATGTCTTTTCAGGTCTTTTGCCTATTTTTCAATTGGGTTATTGGCATTTTTGCTGTTGAGTTGTATAAGTTGTTTGTGTATTTTACAGGTTAAGCCCTCGTCAGTTGTGTCGTTTGAAATTATTTTCTCCCGTTCTGTGAGTTGTCTTTTTTTTTTTTTTATGGTTTCCTTTGCTATGCAAAAGCTTATCAGTTTGGAGTTCCCATTCTGGCTCAGTGGTTAACGAATCCGACTAGGAACCATGAGGTTGTGGGTTCGATCCCTGGCCTCACTCAGTGGGTTAAGAAACCGACATTGCCATGAGCTGTGGTGTAGGTCGCAGGTATAGCTCAGATCCCACGTTGCTGTGGCTGTGGTGTAGACCAGCGGCTACAGCTCTGATTAGACCCCCAGCTGGGAACCTCCATATGCCCATGGGGACATCCCTAAAAAAAGACAGAAAGGAGGGGGGGGAAAAAAGGCTTGTCAGTTTGATTAGGTCCCATTGGTTTATTTTTGCTTTTACTTCTGTTACTTTGGGAGACTGACCTGAGAAAACATTTGAAAGGCTGGTATCAGAGAATGTTTTCCTATGTTCTCTTCTAGGAGTTTGATGGTGTCTTGTCTTAAAAGACATTTAAGTCTTTAAGCCATTTTGAGTTTATTTTTGTGCATGCTATGAGGGTGTGTTCCAGTTTCATTGATTTACATGAGGCTCTCCAGTTTTCCCAGCATCACTTCCTGAAAAGACTGTCTTTTTCCCATTTTATATTCTTGCCTTCTTTGTCAAAGATTAATTGACTGTAGGTGTCTGGGTTTATTTACGGGTTTTCTGTTCTGTTCCGTTGGTTTGTATGTCTGTTTTGGTATCAGTACCACACTGTCTTGATTACTGTAACTCTCTAATATTGCCTGAAGTCTGGGAGAGTTATGCCTCCTGCTTGGTTTTTGTTCCTCAGGATTGCTTTGGCATAGGTTATACCATTTCATCAAGCATTTGGGCTACCACCAGTTGTTGTTCAGGGACTGAAACACTGTTGTCATTTTAAGACTGTGTAAATTATATTTTTATCCTTTAATTTGGTAAGGAAAATGGGCACAACTATAGGCCAAACTATATTGATAGGTCAACTGACTGCTTTTTGCCCCTGTAAAATACAGGGGGAAAAGGCAATTTAAAATTTAGATCCAAATAATCTGTATGTCTTTTAGTAAATATAAAATAATAAAATATCTGCAAAATTTTCATAGAGCATCAGTGAGTTTGTGACCTATATATTAGGAACAACTAATGTAAAAAGGATCTATTGTGCTGTCATGAAGTGATCTGGGACCTGATTTTGACGAGTATTTTGTTAATTAAAAGAAGAAAATCGGAGTTCCTGTTGTGCCTCAGTGGGTTGAGAACCTGATAGAGTGTCTATGAGGATGCAGGTTCAATCCCTGATACTGCTCAATGGGTTAAGTTCTGGCATTGCTGCAAGTTGCAGCGTAGGTCACAGATGCAGCTCATATCTGGCATTGCTGTGGCTGTGGTGTAGGCCAGAAGCTGCAGCCCCTATTCAGCCTCTAGCCTGGGAACTTCTATATGACATAGGTGCGGCCGTAAAAAAAAAAAAAGAGAGAGAGAAAGAAAAGAAAAAATTGTGACTTGCTTTTATTATCCAATAAAAATTGCAAGAAATTCTCCAACTTTAGTAATAATGGCCTTGTGAGTAATGATAGCTGAAACAATAGTAGTAGTAGCAAAGTAAGTGCTGTGGCAGAAAACTAATTTTAAATTCATATTAAAAATATTAGCTAAGAGGAATTCCCTGTGGCATAGCACCTTAAGGATCCAGCATTATCATTATAGTGACCTGGGTTGCTGCTGTGGTGTGGGTTTGATCCCTGGCCTGGGAACTTTCACATGTCACAGTTGAAGCCAGAAAAAAAAATATTAGCTGAGAATATGTTTTAGGTGACAAGATTTTTGGATAAAGATACATGCTTTCCCAGGTTAGTTGGCTCAGCAAGCAAGTACATTATTTTCTTTAAACTGTATTGGGGCGGGGGGGACCTATGCTTAGACTTTTCAGAACCTTAAATAATTATTTAGATTTAGGGGTTTTTTTTGTTTGCTTTTTGTTTGTTTTTCTGGGGCTGCACCCATGGCATATGAAAGCTCCCAGGCCAGGGATGGAACAAACCCAGGTCACTGCATTTACAATGCCAGATCCTTAACCCAGTGCATCATAAGGGAACTCCAGTCTGTCTGGTTTTGTGTTTTACATCCTTTGGCCTTTTTTTCCTCCAAAGTAACATTTTCAAGTAAACATACAAGGTATCCTTCTTTTCCATGAAAGCAAGAATATTATATGCAAACTACGAAGTATTAGATAGACTAGAAGGATGTATTATACAACACAGGGAATATAGCCTGTATTTTGTAATAACTGTAAAGGGAGTATAACCTTTAAAAATTGTATAAGGTCTGGAGTTCCCATCGTGGCTCAGCAGTTAGCGAACCCAAATAGCATCCATGAGGATGCGGGTTGATCCCTGGCCTCTCTCAGTGGGTTAAGGATCCAGCGTTTCCGTGAGCTGTGGTGTAGGTCACAGACACGGTTTAGATCTGGCATGGCTGTGGCTGTAGCATAGGCCAGTGGTTACAACTTCAATTCGACCCCTAGCCTGGGAACCTCCATATGCCACAGGTGCGGCCCTAAAAAGACAAAAAGACCAAAAAAAAAAATTGTAAAAAGTCTGGTAGTTTATTTAATGAGGATCATTAGACATCCCTGGCCACTGGCTGCTTAATGTATTAATGAAGTGGTTCCTATAGCGCTTTATTTCAGATTTACTATTTAAAGGTATCCAGAAAGGATAAAGGAACAAATAACAATTTAAAACCTTACATGACATTTTCTGACTATAACTCAGTGTTTCCTTTGTATTTTTGTTTGTATATGATGAGATAAAGTAAAATATTGGAATCAGCTCATACTCTTAGTGGATGTGTCTGTAATGACCTTATAGACAATTGCCTGCCTACATTCCTCTTTCTAGAATCCTGGAAGCCTGCTGACACTGAAGGCAAGAAGCAGTATGACAGGGAGTTTTTGCTGGATTTCCAGTTCATGCCAGCCTGTATTCAGAAACCAGAGGGTCTGCCTCCCATCAGTGAGGTGGTTCTTGACAAGGTAATCTGCCCACCCAGAGAAAGCTATGGGTTTTTTTTTTTTTGTCTTTTGTCATTTTAGGGCCGCACCTGCAGCATGTGGAGGTTCCCAGGCTAGGGGTCTAATGGGAGCTGTAGCTGCCGGCCTACTCCAGAGCCACAGCAACACGGGATCCGAGCTGCATCTTCGACCTACACCACAGCTCACAGCAACGTCAGATCCTTAACCCACTGAGCAAGGCCAGGGCTCAAACCTGCAACCTCATGGTTCCTAGTCAGATTCGTTTCTGCTGAGCCACGATGGGAACTCCAGCTGTGTTTTTGATGGGAATTGGTTTTAATTATCAGTGCAAATACTTGAAGTATGAACAGTTTTTAGAAATTTTTAGACCAAATGGCATTTGAATTAAATGTTTTGTTAATAAGCACTGTTGGGTTTATTTTTGGATTTATTATACGATTATAATTAGTGCGATTGGGCTCATATTTGAGTGGTAAAGTTTTAAAATTTATAGTCAGTTTATTATGGCTATTTCCTAGTGATGTGGTGGAAATTGTGTGCCTGTTGTGCTAATACGCCTAAAGAGACTTAGAGCTCTTTCCCCACTGTTCATAAATTTTAATATGGAATTAGGATGGCACCGATGATGGGTCAGAAACCTAGGAAAGTATTTGGCAGATTAAATTTGTGGGAGTTAATTTAATTCATATTTTCCTAGTAGAAGTATTAGTCTTTAGTCCTGTGCAAATAAATAGGCACCTTTTCTCTTTACAGCTGATCTTAATGGTGTAAACAGAAAATTAGTACAAGTTAGTGTTTATTTCATCTGTTTATTGAACTTAAAGATGTAAAGTCGGATGTATATCTGTCCAAATAATTTCATGTAAATCAGTGAGAGCCAGTTTTGGTGTCTAAGCCTAAACTGTTTTCATTTTGTAGAGGAATTGTTAATCTCTAATTAAGGTGTAGACAGTAACTGTCTTACAGAATGACATTCAGTTCTTACTGAGATTCCCAGCAGCTGCTTATCCAGACCTTATTTGTATTATCTGACTCTGTTATAACAGATCTTCTTCTTTCTCTTGCTATCCAAGTCTCCTCTGTTGGTACTTACATAAAGAGAGTTGAATGGTTGGTGGTACTAATTTGACACTACTTAAGTATTTCAGAGGGCAAGTTTTATTATAGCCACTAAATTAGATTATCCTCTTAGAAGATACTCCTTGTCTTCCTGCCTTATCGGTTTCTGACTTTGATCTGTCATGAGTTGATTTCTTAGCTCTACTGAGTCTGTAGTTGTATTATATGCCAATACAAAGCCAGATATCTCCAATTAACAAGGCAGACAAAGTGAGATTTAAAGTGAGTCATCATACGTGAAATTTAACTACTTTTGCTATTTGTTGTCCACTTAAAATATGTGCTTTACTAACCCTAAGTAAATATCATCAAAATAAAAATGAGCACTATCAGGTTTCTTATTGGCAAGTACTTTAATGATCCTGGGAAAAGATTCCAAAGTTGACAAGTTCTCAGAACAGCTTGCTTTGGGCCATTCTACTGGTCTAAGTGTCCAGTGAGCCAGTCCACTGATTTTGTCTAGCCTATCATTGGAAGTTTTAGGCCTAATGATTTCCAGGGAACCAAAAAGCCCTTGTTGACCTATGGCCACTGTCGCTAGCCCAGGAGAGTCTATCATGATTCACAGTCTTCAGTTTTTATCTTTGTGTCACTGAATGCTGTAAAGTTTGTGTTAAGCTTTTCCTTTGCTTCTTTGTGCAGATCAACCAACCCAAATTGCCAATACGAACTCTGGATCCTCGGATTTTGCCTCGAGGACCAGACTTTACTCCAGCCTTTGCAGATTTTGGAAGGCAAAGCCCTGGTGGAAGAGGTGTACCTGTAAGTGCAAGTTCCCTACAACACAGTTAGTTAGAAAATGTCATAGACTTCATGACATCTTGTCTAATGGCAAGAGAGTGGCTTTTATTCTTTGATTCTTCTAACCAAGAAGAAGAAGTAGAAGGGGCGAAGACTATCTTTTCCATACTAATATTTAAACAAATAAAGAATACGCTTGAGTCATTTTTACTTGAAAGAAGCTGGTCTGAGTTAATTTGGTCTTGAATTATTTTTCATATTTTTTGGTTGAAATGACCTGTTAAAAATAGAGCCAACTTTGAATAGGATTCCTGTTTTGTCTTGAGGTGTCCTGAAACTCTAGAGATCTCTGATGACCTTCAGCTAATGGTCATCTCTTTTGTCCTTCTTTCTACAGATTTGCAAAGTGCAGAGCAGGCATGGATTGCCAATTCTGGAACAGAGCAAATCTCCAACTTGCACTCCACTGGCGATGTCGCACCCACCCATGAAGAGCCTGCCTCTAGGGGTGCGCTGAATCCTTTTTCAAAAAAAAAGGGAAAGCAAGTCTGTGGTTTTATAACATTTTCTGTTTTGCTCTTCTCACTTACTGTAGGTTGTGAAGTCAAAATATAAAAAACAATATGTACGAAAGAATGCAGTGTTGATAAACCACAGATTGCCCTTACACCCCCAGTGGCAGGCTCTTCAGCAGTGGAAGTGGCATCACCAATGGGGTTCTACTGGGGTACTGCCCTGTGCAGAATTTGGCAGGCTCTGCCTACACCATGCTTTGTAGACTTATAGAAAGCGAGGTGCCAATGATTCCAGTGATGTGCATAATACCTCTTTTCCCCAAGTTGGAATGGCCTAGAGAGCACCTAATCTGAAGTTCTGGAGGAGCTTGGGATTTGATATACAAATACTTGTGGATCACCCCATTTTATATTACTTTGTTTTTTGTTTGTAAAAATATTTTTATGTAAGGTGACACTTTTTATTTCCCCATCACCTTTTTATTTCTGGAATGGCAGCTTCGGAAACCTGCTTTGAAATAAGGCTATGCTGTCTGAAAACAAATGTTACTTTGTAGATATTTTAATTATTTGAATTATTTTCCTGCAGCCAAACAATGTTTGAAAATACTTGAATGTCTATACCATTTTGGAGGCTTTGTAAAACCTATAGAAAATCTTAGTCTGAAGCAGATTTTTTATTGAACATCACCATCTTAAAGACTTCTGTGTGTATAATATTCTTTTCTCACACAGGTTTGAAATTGAACTTTAACTTCTGTAAATACCAAATTAAATTTTTTTTCTGGAGTTTGAATTTCCTCACCAGAAAGTCCTAAAAAGCAGCTTTCTAGAAAGCCTTTTTTTTTTTTTGGCCTTTTAGGGCTATACTCATGGCATATGGAAGTTCCCCGGCTAAGGATCGAATTGGAGCTGCAGCTGCTGGCCTGTGCCACAGCCACAGCAACGTGGAATCCAAGCCGCATCTGCAGCCTACCTACACCACAGCTCACGGCAACACCAGATCCCCAACCCACTGAGCGAGGCCAGGGCTCAAACCCTCATCCTCATGGATACTAGTTGGATTTATTTCTGTGCACCACGACTGGAACTCCTAGAAACCACTTTATGCTTTATTTTTCAGCATTGTTTCTCTTGTTGGGTTAAATTTATATTTGTTAACCTTTTTTTTGGTTTGGGTTTCTTTGTTTTGCCAAACATTTGAAATAATGTTGATGCCTTTTTGATTATTCTCTGGTTAACATATGTGGTTATCACATTGCTTAATATTGTTCATATGTCGCTCACAGAAGGTATGAATTGCTGCATTTCCTCTTCCAGTGTATATTAACCCTTTTCGTTACCAGCTAGCTATTGTCTAATAATCAGGTTTAGCAAAAAGGAAATATTATGAACTAAGAATAACTATCTCTCTTAAGATATTGAAATTAGAAGTTCCCTTCGTGGCTCAGTGGTTAACGAATCTGACTAAGAACCATGAGGTTGTGGGTTCGATCCCTGGCCTCGCTCAGTGGGTTAAGGATCCGGCGTTGCCGTGAGCTGTGGTGTAGGTTGCAGACGCGGCTTGGATCCCGCGTTGCTGTGGCTGTGGCGAAGGCCGGCGGCTACAGCTCCTGTTAGACCCCTAGCCTGGGAATCTCCATATGCCGCGAGTGCGGCTTTAGATAAAGGCAAAAAGACAAAAAAAAAAAAAAAGATATTAAAATTAGAAAATGAGTTTTAAAAGAAACTATCACAAGGTATGTTTGCCCACTAATTTATATGCCTCTATAGATAGGCATATTTTATATATATATGCACATATATATGCATATATTATATATATATTCTATAAATGGGTTATTTGGTATAAAGTAATGTGACAGGAAGTGATCCATTATCAAGAATTTGTAATGTTTCCAAAAATTAGCTTTAACTGCATAATTCACCCTCTTTATATAGCTATATCTTGTGTCCACGTGCTAATTTTAAGTGGAATCGTTATGATCAATCTGGGTAATATTGATATGTTTTAAAGGCTTAATGCAAGTAATTATTCTTCCAACATCTCCCTCAGCTAACAAACATTCTCCACTTAGTTTGTCCAGCTTATCTTGGTATATTGGTGAAGATAAAAATGGAAATTTTGAAAGATATACATTTACATGTTCTTTATATATATATTTTTTTCCTTTTTACGGTCATACATGCAGCATGTGGAAGTTTCCAGGCCGGGGTTCAAATCAGAGCTGCAGCTGCAGCCTACACCACAGCCATGGCAACGCAAGATCCAAGCCACATCTGTGATCTGTGCTGCAGCTTACAGCAATGCCAGATCCTTAACTCACTGAGCCAGGCCAGGGATCGAGCCCGCATCCTCACAGAGACAGTGTTAGGTCCTTAACCCAGTGAGTCACAAGAAGAACTCCCCATATCTTTTATATTTATATAACATATAAAGGAGCAATCGATAATGCTGCCTGGAAGAAAACAGCAGCCCTACTCTTCATAGTTTCTGGTTCCATAGAGCTTCCAAATTGGCTTATAAATAATAACCACCCAAAGATATTAAGATCTGCTAGGTGTGCTTCATAGTAAAGTCTAAGTTGCTATGACTTCTGGTATAAACTTTCCTACAACAGACTTGTTATAAAATATTTTTAATGATAGCAATTTTTTTAACATCATATGCAGTTATATACTATTTTCAAACATAAAGGTCGGTTTTTTGATGGATAATAAAGTATGTATCTATTGCAGAGACCCAGGCAGTATCATCTCTCTAGTTTTTTAAAAGTCAAATTAATTGGTTATTGTGTTAATTTTGTTAGTGATCTGTTGGTAGACATCACAGGAAGCGCCCCAAAAGAAATGTATTGAAAAGAAAGGCTGTGGATATAGACTAGTAACTTGCCATTTGTGTGCCTTTTAAGTTCTAACTCTGAGATTAGTTGAGCTGTTATAAAAATCCTGGGTGCGAAGAAGTTTCCTGAACTCATACCATCCTTCCCTCTTTCTTAAAGAGACCCTTCATTATCTCTCTTTAAAAAAATACTAGAATGAATACTGGTCCTTATTTTCTTTGGTTACCCAAGTAAGCAGAAGAGTTTGAGGTTATAGTCTCTGAATGAGATAAGAGCAATGTTTATTAAATTCTAAAACAAAGATGGGTACAATTTCTTACTTAATAATACATTTAAGAAAAAGAGTACAGGAAAAATTTAAATTTTGAGCTCACGTGAAAAAAAACTGTTTCTTACTAGTTAATCAGCCTCAAATTTTGAAACTTCATTTTAGTAACGACATTTTTGTCCATTTATGGACATTAAAGTTCCTTATCCAGCTGTCAGTCAGGATTGTCCTTCAAGCAAAGAGATAAGGCTTTATTTCTTTTTATATATTTCATAACTCTTAGCACAGGAGCCTATGTTTTGCTTGCATTTAGTAAATACATCATTCATTATACATGGTGCAACTTTTGAAGGATACTATAAATCTTACAATTTATACTAAGTTTTTCACACAAAAAAGGGCACAAGTGTTTAAAGGTAATTATACCCATTTATATATCACTTTTTGTAAAGTTTCTTTTCTTTGGTATTGATGATAATGCCTAATATAATACCTAGTTTTTATGGTCCATTTACATGCCTTATTATATCCCATGATTCTCAGAATAATCTTTGTAGGTAGGATAAGCATTTAATATGTGAGAAACTTTAAGTTCAACAAAGTTGAGACTTTTCACAGTAACCTGGCTCCTAAGTGGCAGAATTGAACTCAAATCCGCAGTTCTTTTGTCATATGGTATTTCTTGTGTCTCTATGCTGCTTGTTTGAAATTCACTCATAATTGTCTTGGAGGAGGTAAAGAGCGATGGCATAAATCATATTTACTTTTTAGAAATCTCAAGGCATATTCATTGGTGTTTGCAGTACTTTTTTGGAAATGTATGTTTTCTAACTTTATTCAAACATGATTGAAATTATATCCACAAATTATACTATGGCTGTCATATGATTTTGACATAATCACCTTTTATTATACCCATGAGCCTTCGTTCTTGACAAATTTTCACGTGCAAATATATGGATTAAGTTAAATGTCTTGTGCTCTAAGTGTTTATTTGAATTTTATTAAAACATTAAAAAAGATAGTAACCCACATGAATTAAAACTAGAATATAACTGGTTTATGAATAGCAGACAATACTTGATTTATTGCCTTCTCTCAGTAGAATTGTTTTGCCTGGGCTAGCATATCAAAGTTTCGGTTATAAATAAGTCTTTTTTATAGTAGTACTCTCTGGTTTAGCAACTTTTCCCTATTGGTACTTTTCCAGTTTGATGATCCTCTTTAATTCTCTCTCAGTTATACTATGCATGGTACCTCTGATTTTATTTGATGTCAGTTTTTTTCATATTTAAGATATAGTCTAAAATCTTATAATTACTGAGTCCTTAGCTGGATGTGTTTGACGAGACTGGTGTGTATGGCCCAGAAATTTTAAGTTTTGATACTGATACATTCTCAGTTCTACTTTTTTCTAATTAGGGCAGATGGTGAATGGTAAGAGAATTAATTCACAGATGAGTGATAAGTAAAGGCTTTGTCACCTATCAAAGTCCTCATACCATGTCTGTCTTAGAATGTCTGCTTATTTAAATCATGACTTTTAAGTTTCTACTTTTTTCTCTTAAGCCTGATATGAATTCAGAAGGACAGTGTTTGGGCATTAAGTGAGATATGATTCTGGTAGATATGTCTTATTTTTTTTTTCTTTCTTTTTGAAATCTCATTGCAATATTTACTCATCATTTAAAGAATGACATGTCTGAAAAAGTAAAGGCTGTCAATAAGTTACAGATCTGAGAGGAGCAGAACTTAATATCAGTCCAAATATTTAATCTTGAAAAATTACTTCCAAGCATTTAGAGTAGGAATTATGAATATTTTAATACACAAAATGCATGCCACTGCTCTTGTAGTAACAATTTTTAGTTTGATGACCAGCGTGACGTGCTAACATATATTGGTTTTACAGAAAGGGTTTAGTAGGACTCTAGAACAAATTGCTGACAAAGAGAAGAAGAACTTTTTTTTTCAAGGAGCAATTTAGTTGGATTTCATTGATGATTTCAGTGGATTTATTGATGGATCAATAAATCCATTGATGATTGATTTTATTTGTTTTTATTTTTGGCCACACCCATAGCACGTGGAAGTTCCTAGGCTAGGGATAGAACCCTTGACACAGCAGCACTCCAGGCTGCTGCCGTGACAATGCCAGATCCTAAACCCACTGTGCCTCAAAAGAACTTCAAGAAGTCTTACTTTAGTATTTCTGGTCCAACAAATTTAGAGGGATCCATTAAAATCTGCAGTCAGTCAGGGTTTCTAAACTATAGAGAATTTTTATGGTAAGGGTGTATTTGCATGTCACACTGGAAGTTTAGAGACCCTTTTTTTTTTTCCTAGGGCCGCACCCATGGCATATGGAGGTTCCCAGGCTAGGGGTCAAATTGGAGCTACAGCTGCTGGCCTATGCCACAGCCACAGCAACACCAGATCCACACCACGTGTGCGACCTACACCACAGCTCATGGCAACGCCGAATCGTTAACTCACTGAGCAAGGCCAGGGATTGAACCCGCAACCTCATGGTTCCTAGTTAGATTCATTAACCGATGTGCCACCACGGGAACTCCCTAGCAACCCAATTTTTAAGCACATTTGCAACTGTGATGATTTCTGCCTATGAATTTTTCTAATTGTTCAAGAGACCAGTCCAAAGTCACGTAACCATTTAAAAAAAGAAAAGGAAGTTTCAGTTAGGTTTAGTCTTTTTTGTTGGGATAACAATAGCTTTATCAAACATAATTTTCCATCACTTTAGTTATCTCATTTAGGACTTTAGGATCAAAAATTGTAGTGGTGAACATTATAGCGATACTGTTCAAAGATACACCCCCCCCTTCCAAGAAAAGATCACATCTAAACTGAGTGCCTGATACCCATCTTTGCATCTGGAAGTGTTTGATGTGATCATCAGTCTTGACTTGAGCAGCACAGCAGAAATAGTAAATTGTAAGTACTCTGTTTAGATGTAATAAAGAATATTCTTGTCCTAGTTGTTGAATGTTGGACCACGGAGATCTCAACCCGGTCAGAGAAGAGAACCCAGGAAGATCATCACAGTCCCAGTAAAAGAAGATGTCCACCTGAAAAAGGCAGAGAACGCCTGGAAGCCCAGCCAGAAACGAGACAGCCAAGCTGAGGATCCCGAAAACATTAAAACCCAGGTGAGAACTGAAGCACATTCTAAATTGTTTTGGAATTACAAATAACATTGTTTTAATTTGTCATTTTGCTCTGTTTTCTATGTATATATTTTTTTTCTATATTTAGAAAATTCAGTTTGAGAGTTTTCCAGTTTTTTCCTGTTACGAGCATTATTCTGAAAGCTATCACAGATGCCAACAACCTACTTTTTTCTCTTGAAATTGCATTCTGTGTGCTTTTCAAAATAGATTCTATATTTAGAGGGTTCATACATCATAAAATTCTGTCATTCAGACTTAGATCAATATTTGCTTTTCTTAAAAATTTTAAATTATCAGTTACTACCCTGTGCTAGTCTAGTTCTATTTAAATTGTCAGTTACTACCCTGTGCTAGTCTAGTATATTGCTTCATGTTTCATTTGTCGTAAGTTAGAAGGTAGAAACCCATCTTGTTTCCAGTCCTTTATAATAAAATTGAATTATTTGCATTTTTCTGAGCATATTCTGCCCTCAGAACTCCTTAGGGTAAATTGAATGAATTTCTTTAATCCACACAAAGTTATTTTTGTGTATCAGATTATATAAAGCCTCTGTTGGGGCGTTCTCCTTGTGGCTCAGTGGGTTAAGGACCCGACATTGTCACTGTGAGGATGTGGGTTTGATCCCTGGCCTTGTTCAGTCGGTTAAGGATCTGACATTCATCTAAGCTGTGACCTAAGTAACAGATATGGCTTGGATCCAGTGTTGCCGTGGCTGTGATGTAGGCCTGCAGGTGCAGCCCTGATTCGACCCCTAGCCTGGAAACTTCCATATGCTGCAGGTGCGGCCATTGAACCAAAAAAAAAAAAAAGCAAGCCTCTATTCGTCTTTTGCTATATACACACAATACTAGTTCTTATCCCCTATACCTCTACTATATCCTTTGGATATTTTTTGCTTCTGAACACCAGTACTAGAGTTTCTTCTTGAACTTGAAAGTGATTCTTTATGTATTTTTCCTCTCACCAAGAGAATTTAGTATTTCAGTCAAAAGCTTCAGCTCTGGGAGCAGAAACAAGTTCTTAATCTCAACTGCAAAATGAAGATATTAATGTTAACTACCTCATAAAGCCATTATGAAGATTAAGTGATGTAAAGCACTACTATGGTTCCTGGAGTCCAGTTACATACTCACTATTCCTGGGAAAGAGAGGCACCTTATAAATCTTGATTTTGATTTTGATTCAATACCAACACAGAACCTTTTAAATACTTGTTAAATGATAAGCTAACCAACCATGTTGTTCAAAGTCAGAACCTAAACAAACTGATCCGTCACTAAGCTATGTCGTCAGACCTTAACTGGCTGCTCGCCTTTGTTCATCTTTCTAGTAATTGCCCCAGGTGTTTGTCCCTAAGTACATCCTTCTCTAGATTCACTAAAATCGGGTACCTAACCTTTCCTCCATTTCTTCTCAGTTTATTTCAATCTTTAAAAACAAAAGGCAAAAAACCATCTTCTACATCCCTCCCTCCAGTCCCTCTTAGAAGTACTTAATGAATAGGAAACTAAATGGCTTGCAAAATTACTGCTAGACCTTTGTCATTGAAGATGTCTTGTTTTAGTTTTTGTTTTGTTTTTTGTTTGTCTTTTTAGGGCTGCACCCTTGGCATATGGAGTTTCCCAGGCTAGCATTTGAATTGGAGCTGTAGCCACTGGCCTACACCATAGCCACAGCAACCCCAGATCTGAGCCATGTCTGCGACCTGTACCACAACTCATGGCAGTGCCAGATCCTTAACCCACTGAGTGAGGCCAAGGATCGAACCTGCGTCCTGATGGATGCTAGTCAGATTTGTTTCTGCTGAACCACTACAGGAACTCCTGTTTTAGTTTTTAAGGCCCTTGTATTAGTGCATTATTTCAAAGATTCTTACAACACCTATGAAGGAGGAGGAATAGACACTCTTTTTTCCATATAAGGAAACAGAAGTTTTGAGAGATTGTTACTCACAGTGTTGTGGTTACTGAATAGTCCGTTTGTTGTGACTTATAATCTACCTTTCTTTGCTCTGTAAGAGAGTTCTCATTATTTAAAAAAAAAAATTTTTTTATTGAGGTGTAGTTGATTTACAATGTTGTGTTAGTTTCTGGAGTACAATAAAGTAATTCAGTTCTTATTCATGTTATTTTCCATTACGATTTTTACAGGACATTAAATATAGTTCTCTATGCTATACAGCGGGATTTTGTTGTTTATTTTATATATAGTAGTTTGTATTTGCTAATCCCAAACTCTAATTTATCGCTCTCCTACCCTCTTTTCCCTTTGGTAACCATAAATTTGTTTTCTGTATCTGTGAGTCTGTTTTGTAAATAAGTTCATTTATATCATATTTTAGATTTCCACATATAAGTGATATTTGGTATTTGTCTTTCTCATTCTGATATACTTCACTCGGTATGATAATCTCTGGTTCCATCCATTGTTGCTGCAGATGGCATTATTTCATTCTTTTTTATGGCTGAATAGTATTCCATTGTGTGTGTGTGTGTGTGTACACACCACATTTTCCTTATCCAGTCATCTGTTGGTAGACATTTAGGTTATCTTGGCTAGTGTAAATAATACTGATATGAACATTGAGATGCATGTATCTTTTCCAATTAGAGTTGTTTCCAGACCTGTGCCCAAGAATGGGATTGCTGGGTCATATGGCAAGTTTATGTTTAGGTTTTTAAGGAACATTTCTACTGTTTTCCATAGTGGCTGTACCAATTTGCATTCCAAGTAGAGGGTTCCCATTTCTGCACACTCTCCAGCATTTGTTATTTGTAGACTTTTTATTAATGATGGTTGTTTTGATCAAGTCCTCACCATTATTAATTGTTACTTCAGAAGCATAAGAATAATTATATTAGCTTTAAGGTGTCATTGATTAGCTAAGTTTTCTTCAGTGAATAGATAAAGCAAGTGTAGTGCAGGATTAATAGACCTCTTTTTCAGGGCTAATACAACCTTTTTTTTCCCCTCTAAATACAGAGCATCTTTGCTTCATTCCCTCTCTTTTGTGTTTTTGTTCTTCTCTTCTTCACCGGTATATCCCATAATGACCTGTTGCTCCTACTAAGTGTTATTCTGTTTCTTTCCTTTTGCCAAAACAACAGTTTTACTGTTGCCTCCACTTCCAGAAAATTATTGGCTGACTTTTGTTCATACCATTTTATTTATAACGACATTATAAATGAACACCAATGACTTCGTCTTTCCTGTATTGTAAGATTTCATCTTCTCCCTGAAGCATTTCTAGAGAATCCTTGCCACCTGACATGTTTAGACTCCTTCCACATACATACACTGTTTTGTGTGGTTCCACTGCTAGTGTCCCCTGCTGTATCTCTCTTTTCTTGATACAATGTTGCCATATATCCCACTGACTCATCCTGAGGTCTCTTCACTCTAGCTTTTAACCTGTTATTTAAGACCTCATTTTCTCTCCCAGCTGGTGCACATTAGTCCTCCATTCCTTGTTGTCTTCTATTACTAAAGTAGAAAATTCTCAATAACAGTTTCCTCCTAAAATATTTTCCCTTTCATAAAATGTCTTCTCCCATTTCTTTTCATTGAGCCAGCTTTTTTTGCCCTTTATAATCTGGCCCAATTCTCATTTCCTTCTGAAGTTATTTCCTGTCCAACACATTGCATCTAACTTCTCTTGTACCTAAAGAACTCCCTCTCTGACCTCTGATTAACCTTGCGTTTGTTCTGTCACTTTTCTTGTAACTTTCTTTTTTCTAATTTAAGATGTAGAAGAACTTAAAAAAAAGTAAAATAACAACAAAAAAAGGCCCAATGGAGTTCCCGTCGTGGCTCAGTGGTTAGCGAACCCTACTAGCATCCATGAGGTTGCAGGTTTGATCCCTGGCCTCGCTCAGTGGGTTAAGGATCCCGCGTTGCCGTGAGCTGTGGTGTAGGTCGCAGATGCGGCTCAGCTCATGCATTGCTGTAGCTCTGGTATAGGCCAGTGGCTACAGTTCCAATTGGACCCCTAGCCTGGGAACCTCCATACACCATGGATGCGGCCCTAAAAGACAAAGAGACCTAAAAAAGAAAAAAAAAACCACATAGAAGAACTTTATTTTATTTTTTCCTTTTTAGGGCTGCACCTGCAGCATATGGAAGTTATTAGGCTAGGGGTCGAATCAGAGCTGCAACTGCTGATCTATGCCACAGCCACAGCAATGCCAGATCCAAGCTGTGTCTGCTGCCTACACTGCAGCTTGTGGCAATACCAGATCCTTAACCCACTGAGCAAGGCCATGGATCAAACCCACTTCCTCTTGGATGCTAGTTGGGTTCTTAACCTGTTGAGCCACAATGGAAATTCCTTTTGTAGCTTTCGTGTCTTGCAGCTGAATTTTGATGGTTTTGATTACTGTACTTTAAGCTTTATTTGTAATTCATAGAGAATTTTGTAGACTCAAGTAGATGTTCAGTTATAATGAATAAATGATTTTCAGTAAATTTTGTTCTTGTTTTGTGTTTGTGTGTGTGTTTGGCCACACCCACAGCATGCAGAGGTTCTCAGGGATCGAACCTGTGCCACAGCAACAACCCAAGCCACTACAGTGACAATTCCAGATCCTTAACCCACTGTATTACAGGAGAACTATTGTTATGTTTTTTAATGATTTTAATTTTTTCCATTATAGCTGATTTACAGTGTTCTGTCACTTTTCTACTGTACAGCAAGGTGAGCTGGTCACACATACGTTCCTTTTTCTCACATCATCATGCTCTGTCACAAGTGAGTAGATATAGTTCCCAGTGCTGTACAGCAGGATCTCATTGCTTATGCATTCCTAAGGCAGTAGTTTGCATCTATTAATCCCAGACTTCCAGTCCATCCCACTCCCTCCCCCTCGGCAACCACAAGTCTGTTCTCCAAGTCCAGGGTTTTCTTTTCTGTGGAAAGGTTCCTTTATGCTGTTTATTAGATTCCAGATATAAGTGATATCATATGGTATTTATCTTTCTCTTTCTGACTTATTGCACTTGGTATGAGTTTCCTGTGTTATATAATAGGTCCCTTTTTTTGTTTGTTTTTTGGGCATTTTAGGGCCATGCCCACAGCATATGGAAGTTCCTAGCTAGGATTTGAATCGGAGCTGTAGCTGCTGGCCTACACTGCAGCCACAGCAATGCCAGATCCAAACTGCATCTGCAACCTATACCACAGCTCATAGCAACACCGGATCCTTAACCCACTGAGCAAGGCCAGGGATCGAACCTGCATCCTCATGGATCCTAGTTGGGATCTTTAACTGCTAAGCCACAAAGGGAATTCTGCAAGAATTCTTTTTTATATTCTGGATACAAATCCTTTTCAAATATGTACTTTACAAACATTTTCTCCCTGTCTGTGGTTTGTCTTTTTATTCTTTTAATGGTGTCTTTGCCAAGTAGAGGTTTTTTACTGATGATGCTCAATTTATCCATTTTTCCATTCATACTTTGTGCTTTTATCTCATATCTAAAAAAAAAAAATCTTTGCATGCAAGGATACGAAGCCTTTGTCCTATGTTCTCTTCTAGAAGTTTTAGGTTTTACTTTTTGGTCTGTCATCTATAATTTTAATTTTTAGTGTGTGTGTTATGTGCAAGATGTTATTCAAGTTGTTTTTTGTTTGTTTTTGTCTTTTTAGGTCCGTACCTGAGGCATGTGGAAGTTCCCAGACTAGGGGTCAAATTGGAGCTGCCAGCCTACACCACAGCCACAGCAACACGGGATCCAAGCTGTGTGCAACCTAACCACAGTTCACGGTTAGGTTGCACACAAAATTTTTATAACACAAAATCCTTAACCCACTGAGCAAGACCAGGATTGAACCCATGTCCTCATGGATGCTAGTCAGGTTTGTTACTACTAAGCCACAATGAGAACTCGCCAGCACCAAGAGACCAGCCTTTCTCTTTTGAATTTTCTTTGCACCTTTATTGAAAATCAATTCTTCATATATATGTGAATCTGTTTCTAGAATTTTCATTCAGTTGCAGTGATCTCTATGTCTGTTCTCTGGCCAGTACCACACTGTCTTTGGAGAGTAGCTTCGTATAGTAAGTGTTGAAATTGGGTTGTATGAGTCTTTCAAATTTTGTTATTTTTCAAAATTGTTTAACCTATTATTCTAGTTTGTTTTTCCATGTAAATTGTAGAATCAGCTTTTTTATTTCTTCCCCCTCCCAAAAACCCCTTCCAGGATTTTTATTTTGGTTGTGTTAAATCTGTAGATCACTTTGGAGAAAACTGGCTGCCTAATAATAATGACCGTTCTAATACATAATAGTTCTAATACATGATAGTAGATCTCTATTTTGGTCCTCCTTGATTTCTTTCATCAGTGTTTTGTACATTTCATCATAGAACTCCTGAGGATATTTCGTTATATTCTTAACTAAATACTTCATGGTTTTGGTGCTGTTCTAAATTGTACCTTTTAAAAATATAATTTCTGGGGGTGTCTGCCATGGCTCAGCGGGTTAAGTACCTGACATAGTGTCTGTGAGAATGCTGGTTCAATCCCTGGGCTTACTCAGTGGGTTAAGGATCTGGCCTTGCCACAGGCTGAGGCATAGGTTGCAGATGTGGCTGTGGCATAGGCTGCAGCTGAAGCTGCAGTTCGACCCCTAGCTGGGGGAACTTCCATATGCTGCAAAAAGACAATAGAAAAAAATATCTATATCTATATATATATATATAGATACGGCTGTAAAAAGACAATAGAAGAAAAATATCTATATCTCTCTCTATATATGTGATATATATTAATTGAATGTACATAATTTCTAGTTTGTTGCTAAAGTGTAAAAATAAAATTTATATTTGTATATTGATTTATATTCTGTATTGCTACTGGACTCACTTATTAATTCTAGTGTTGGTTTTTGTAGATTCTTTATCATTTTCTGTGGAGACAATCATATCATTTGTGAATAGGGTTACATTTCTTCCTTTACAATCTGTATGGGCTATAGTTCATTTTCTTCCATTACTGCCCTGATTAAGATTTTGAATAAGAATGGCGAGGATAGACATTTTTGCCATGTTCCCAGTCTTAGGTGAAAAGCATTTATTCAAATTCACCACTAAGTAGGGTTAACAATGTTATTTTTCTAGTTAAGGAAGTTCACTTCTAATTTGATGAGGGTTTCTTTAACATTATTTTAAAAGATTCCTGCCTAGTATTTTATACCATAGTTCGTATTATACCATAATGTAGACAAATTCCTATTTTAGGACATTTTAGTTATTTAATATAAAGGGTTATGGTTGAACCCTTTAATACACATTACCGAAACTGCCCTTGGAAATATACCAAAGTACAGTTCTGCCACTGAGGTTTGTGTATACCTAGTTCCTTGAATTCTCATTAGTAATGAAAAAGAGGTGGTATAATTGTTTTTGTTGTTAAAATACATGGATTTAATTATTTCTGTGACTAGTTCACAGTCTTTGTTAATAATTTAGGAAATAGCACTTATAAACAAAATATTAATCCTTATAGAAAGCATTGTATTGTCCGTTACTACAATGTTCTTTTCTTTTTTGTGGTCCTTCTAGGAACTTTTTAGAAAAGTTCGAAGTATCCTAAATAAATTGACACCACAGATGTTCAATCAACTGATGAAGCAAGTGTCAGGACTTACTGTTGACACAGAGGAGCGACTGAAAGGAGTCATTGACCTGGTCTTTGAGAAGGCTATTGACGAACCCAGTTTCTCTGTGGCTTACGCAAACATGTGTCGATGTCTAGTAACGGTAAGAAGAGAGGAAGGAGTAAAACCAGAAATCTCCAAGAGGTATATTCTCCCCTCACTACACATTCTTCCCAGAAGTGTTAATGGGGCAGAGTAAAGGGGAGAATATATTTGTAGCACTTAGTAATCTAATAATCCTCGTTGTATAAAACAAATCTTGCTTTTTAAAAATTGAGTTCCCTTACAGCTCAGCAGGTTGGGAATCCAGTGTTGTCACTGCAGTGGCTTGGGTCACTGCTATGGTGCAGTTTCGATCCCTGGCCCAGGAATTTCCACATGCCACAGGCATGTGGGGAAAAATACATATGTACTCACCTCTGGAGGGGGTATGGAGATGAGGCTGAAATAAGCGTGATATGGTCCCAACCAATGTGAGGAAGATTAAATAAGATTTAAATTATAATTTTTGTTGCTGGCAACCAGTTATTCCTGGAGTGTTATCTACAGAAATAAAGCAAATGCTTACATTCACATTTAATTAAATTCAAAATTAAAAAACATGTAAGTTCTAATTCTAGCCTTGGTAAAAGTGATAGGATAAAGGGTTCAAAACTGATGATACTCTTAGAAACTATTAGATTTCTTTCTCTTTACATTGTCCACAGCCATTTAATCTCCACAGCCTGTCAAATCTAGGGCAAGAAAGAATGGGAGATCAAAGAGATTCTGGTTAGTGTTCACTGTCCTCTATTCTGCAGTCATAAAACTGCCACGTACCATCTGTGTTTTCTCTGCCTGTTACTGTTACCAAGGTACTTGTATCAGAAATGTGTATACTTTAACAGTTAAGTTTTTTTCTTAATTATCACAATATCACAACTTACTGTCTTTGTGTCTTACTATGAAAATGCAAATACTGTCATTCTACCAGTGTTTCAGGTATCTATGTCAAAGGTAGGTAAATCTGTTGGGGATGAAAAAGGTACATCTTCTGCCTTTAAGGAACTAAAAATTCGAATTGGAAAAAAGCATCATTAACAAGAAAAAAAATCACTTATGACTTTTTTTATCAATGATATTGCAGTATGTTGCTGTCTGAATGGTAGTTTATCCTGAAAAATCAAGTTGGAGGAAAAAGAAATCACTGTATTTGTGGAAGCATAACAAACTTTTATCAAGCAAATAGAGTTTGAGTTCAGCCCAGGAAGGAAGGGAGTGGGGAGTATACGTGGAGAGAGGGAAGAACGTACTCCAGGCAGGCTCAGATCTGAGCCAGTAAAATGGCATAATGGTTCGAAACACTGGCTTTGGAGTCTGTAGGTTTAAAACTGAACTGTACAATTTAAATTCATACAGCAGTTCTGCCATTTGCTGTCTTTATAGCCTCAGAATAGTTACATAACTTCCTTAGGCCTCATTTTTTAATCCATAAAATAAGATTAATTCATACAATTTAAGGTTATTATAACAGTAAAATTAATTAAAGTAAATGAGAATACACATGTAAAGCCCTAGCTCAGGTATTTGGGCCTGTAGTAAGCCCTAAATGATTTCAACTAAATTGGTGGTAGAAAAGATGGTAAAGTTATTAAAATGCTGGATATCAAATGAGAATGATTTAATAAGAGAAACCATCTGTTTGGCACCTGCTAGGCTGCAACATGGGTAGGTGTTTTATATATATTGTTTTTAATGGTTATTACATGAAAGGTCAGTATTACTAGGCCCCACTTTATTTTATATGACACTGAGGCGTTAAAAAGGATAAAGAACTTCCTCAAAGTCACGTAACTAGTAAGTGGCAGTGCTAGAACTTGAATTTATAATTATTTAGCTCATTCACTTGTCATATTGCCTTCTAACATACTGTAGTCATCTGAAAGCAAACTGATTCCACAGCTCATGCTTCTTACCTTCATTATGACATCCTATAATCAGAAATTAGAACTAGGACTAGATCCCAGGTTGTCTGGCTCATATTTTTGTACCCTTTACTAATTTTGGATTTAATGCTCCAAAAAGTGAAGGTCATTAATGTTTTTAATTGAAAAGTGTTTTTGATGATAAGGCCTGACAATAATACAAGTTGGACTGGAGCAAAAAGAAGTCGGATAAGCCAACCACTTACGCTTTTTTATAATAAGATTTTGAAAATTTTATTGGATTATTTTGACTTTTATAATAAGATTTTAAAAACTATTGGATTATTTTAAATTATAAAATAAAAACCTGTTGAAACAAGTCAAGCAAAAGAAGGATATACACAAGAAAGATCAGTACTCTTCACTTGCAGCCCCAGCCAGTTAAGCTTCCTTTCCTTCCAAGGCAGTCAGTGTGAATGGTTTAGATGTATCCTTCCATAATATTCTTTATATTCACAAAATCACATAAAAACATATGCATATTGAGTTCCTGCTGTGGTGCAATGGGGTTGGTAGCATCTCTGGAGTGCTGGGATGCAGGTTCAATCCCCAGCCCGGCACAGTGGGTTTATGATCCAGCTTTGCTACAGCTGCAGCATAGGTTGCAACTGAGGCTTAGATCTGATCCTTGGCCTGGGAACTCCATGTGCTGCAGAGTAGCCAAAAAAAAAAACAAACAAAAATATACGTATGTTTAATGAGAATATTTCTAAATTTTGCTTTAATTGAATTCTAATCATTGGTTTGCATTTTCCTTTTTTTTTTTTTTTTTCCACTTAGTATGTTTTCAGCCTTCCCCAGGTCATTACAGATAGGTTTTACTCATACCTTTTTAGTAGTTGCATAATATCCCATTAACACACATACATATAAACTTTCCAGATATTTTCCTCTCTTCTGCCCCTGCCCCCCCCATGTTGTTTATAGTTTTCTGTTTTGGGATTTTTTTTTTTTTTTTTAACCACAAGCAGTGCTGCAGTAAACAATAAGTACATTTATCCTTACATGGTGGAGCTTTACTTCTTTAGCGTATGTTCTCTCAAAGTTATGTACCAAAGGATATATGTTTTTAAACTTTTTAAGTATTATAGAAATACTTGTAGTTTGGGAAAAGAAAAATTGTTCATTTGTAGTTTTTGTCAAATTAATGATGAAAATACCTAATGGTTGATTTTAAGCTCCCAGCAGTTTGATGGTTGACTCACAAAATCCTGTTTGACAGTTGTTCTCATGAGCCAGGATGAACCAGCTTTAGCACACCTCTATAACATTTATACAGAAAAATATACAAGCCATAGCTTATATAACTCCTGTATATCAGCAAAGTGAATACACCTACAACTCTATCAGGAAATATAATTGAACCTTTCCTTCTTCCTTAAAGGTAACCTCTGTCCTTTTGTTCTGACACCATAGCTGACTTACTTTTGAGATACTGAAATTAAAGAGTGGCAGTGGGGATACAGTCATGATTTCTAATACAAACCAAATAGAAAAATCAAACAACCACGAGAATAATGAAAATCTGAAAATGAAAAGCTAATCTTTTGGGAGAAAAACGAGACTATCTTCATGAACTTTGGTGCATGAACTTTGGGAAATTTTTCTTCAGCAATCAAAATGAATAATCCGTAAAGAAGAAAAATACCAAATTTGACTGTTTAAATTTACAACTCCTGTTACAGCAATTGATGCCATAAATAAAATAAAGGATAATGCCACAGCCTGAGAGAATCTATTTGAAATACATATAGGAGTTCCTGTCGTGGCTCAGCGGTTGATGAATCTGACTGGCATCCATGGGGATGCAGGTTTGATCCCTGGCCTCACTCAGTGGGTTAAGGATCTGGCGTTGCTGTGAGCTGCAATGCAGGTTGCAGACACAGCTTGGATCCCACGTTGCTGTGGCTGTGGTGTAGGCCAGCAGCTGCAGCTCCGATTCAACCCCTAGCCTGGGAACCTCATATGCCGTGGGTGTGGCTCTAAAAAAGAGGAAAAGAAATATACATAGAGCTGCCAAAATATTGGATTCCAGAATTAAGGAGGGGAAAAAAAGCCCACTTAAAAAATGGGCAATTCATAGAAATGAAAATCCTTTGTCTCATAAACTTAAGATAATTCAGGGTTATTCATTATTAGGGAAATAACAAGATAAAATAAAGCCTATATAAGTGACACCCATGAGAGTGAGAAAATAAAAAGAAACCTTTTTAAAGTGTTGACGGTGAAATTTCCGTCGTGGCTCAGTAGTTAATAAACCCGACTAGCATACATGAGGATGCGGGTTCTATCCCTGGCCTCGCTCAATGGGTAAATTATCTGGCATTGCTGTGAGCTGTGGTGTAGGTTGCAGATGCAGCTCAGATCCTGCATTGCTGTGGCTGTATGGCTGTATCATAGGCCAGTGGCTACAACTCTGATTGGACCCTTAGCCTAGGAACCTCCATATGCCTTGGGTGGGTCCCCAAAAAGACAAAAAGTAAAAATAAAAAAATAAAATGTCAACAAGGTGGTTCCCATTGTGGCTCAGCAGGTTACAAACCTGAGTAGTATTCATGAGCATGTGGGTTTAATTAATCCCTGGCCTTACTCAGTGGGTTAAGGATCCAACATTGCTGTGAGCTGTGGTATAGATCGCAGACATAGCTTGGATCCCATGTTTCTGTGGTTGTGGTACAGGCCAGCAGGTGCAGCTCCAATTCAACCCCTAGCCTGGGAACCTCATATGCTGCAGGTGTGGCCCTCAAATTAAAAAAAAAAAAAATGCATAAAGGATTGACAAGATGAATGTAATAACTTTGGAGGATAATTGGACAACAGTGGTGAAGATGTTCTTATACTGTTCCACAGTAACTTTGCTTCTTATTTATACTCCACAGAAATTCCCAGTTGTACACAAGGAATCATATACTAGAATGTTTATTTATGTATTGATTTTTAATAGTGAACAATGGGAAACAACTATAATAAGCCTAAATAAGACAATAAGAATATGCTACAATTTATTTGGTCAGTGGATTTCAATAATACCATACATACACAGCAATTAAAATTAATGACATAATGCTAAATGTATCAGCATAGATCAGCATCAAAAACAGTACTGAATTAACAGTGTATAATACTATCGAATGAAATTTTAATTATGCAAAACAAAGTTATTATTCATTATATATATTAAAAATTATACAAATTGGAAATACTAAAACATCAAATTCAAGGTAAGAGAAAGAAGGGAATTGGATTAAGGAGAAGTATTATGGCTTCTGGTATTCACAGGTTAGATAATTCAGAGCATCCTTCCATGGAAAACAATTAGAAAAGCTGGTCATAGTATTTTTTTTTTAAATCTTGAAATTATCAGAGAGCTAAAAGTCAGTAAAGAATTACTGAGATCCTAGAAAATAGAAATCCAAGGAAAAGTGTGATCTTTGGTAAAAACTTCCCCCTAGAAGAGGCAACTAAAAATCTTGAACCACTTTTCATAGACTTTTATTGGCCTAGGGGAACAAAAGTTGAGATGAGGGTCCACCAAAAGGGCTTGTGGAAAAGGCTCTAGCAAATCCTCCTATACTTTTGGTTGGGATCCCAAAGGACCACATGCTTGGAACAAGGGTACACCAGAAATTGACTATAGTCACAGGGACTAGATCATCTCAATCCCTGAATTTGGATTATAGTGATTTCATAGTGTTAATGCCTCTAGGTACCTTCAACAAGCAAGTAAAAATCTTTTTTAGAGTCTATCATACATCAGATTATTTCTGTGAAAAGTTTTTCAAATACAATGTCTAGCACATAACTGAAAATAATTAGGTGGCACAGCATTGTAAATCAACTATACTTTAATAAAAAATATAAATGAAAAATAATTAGGCACTCAAGGGGAAAAGATAGCATGAATGAGAACCAGCAACAATCAAATGTCCTACATGGGGCTCCAGATATTGGCTTTATGAGGCATAGATATTGAATGACTGTGCTTTTACTCTGTTCAGCATGATACAGATAGATTGAAATTTTCAATAGAGAATGAGAAAGTATAAAAAAGAGCTAGTAGAAATTCTAGCAGAACTAAATATTAAAATAAAATTTAGAACTCGATGGATTTAATAGCAGATCAGACACAGCTAAAGAAAAGAATTATGAACTGGAAGATAGGTCTGTAAAATCCAAATTGAAGAATGAAAAATACATGGAGGGTAAAAGATGGGGAGGATTCAATATGATCAAGCTTTGGTGTCGAAGGAGGAGAGACAATAGACCAGGAAAAAGCAGAGTTGAAGAGAAAGGCTGAATACTTTTCATAACTGAGATGTTAAAACCACAGATTCAGATTTTCTACAAACCCTAAGCATGAATTTTTTTTAAAGGATGAAAATAAAGAATGCTCTTATAACTAGTCATAGTAAAGCTAATTACAAAGAAGAAAAAGATATTAAAAAGAACACTAATTTGGAGTTCCCATTGTGCTGCAGCAGAAATGACTCCGAGTAGGAACCGTGAGGTTATGGGTTCAATCCCTGGCCTTGCTCAGTGAGTTAAGGATCCGGTGTTGACATGAGCTGTGGTGTAGGTCACAGATGTGTTTAGATCCTGTGTGGCTGTGGTTGTGGCTGTGGCTGGCAGCTATGGCTCTTCTGATTCAACCCCTAGCCTGGGAACCTCCGTTTGCCGCAGGTGTGGCCCTTAAAAAAAAAAAAAAAAAGTTATCTGCAGATTTCTTAATCAGGACACAAAAGTCACCATAGACAAAAGATTGGTAAATTGGACTACATTATAATTATCTTTTTCATCAAAAAACTTCATTATTAAGTAAAAATGCAAGCCACAAATTAGGAGAGGAAAATTGCAACACATAATCCAATAAAGGACTTATAGGTTTAAAAAAAAAACAGAAATCAATAAGAAAATAACTCAAGTTTTGTTTGTTTTTTTGTCTTTTTAGGTCCGCACCTGTGCAATATGGAATTTCCTAGGCTAGGAGTCATTTTGAAGCTGCAGCTGCCGGCCGATGCCACAGCCACAGCAGTGCGGGTTCCGAGCCATGTCTGCAACCTATACCATAGCTCACACCAATGCCAGATCCTTAACCCACTGATCGGGCCAGGGATCAGACCCGCATCCTCGTGCATGCTAGTCGGGTTCATTACCGCTAAGCTACAATAGGAACTCCATAAAATAACTCAGGTTTTTAAATAAGAGACTTACACAGATGCCTCACCAAAAAAGTTATCCAAATGCAAAAAAATTAATCAACTAGATATAAAAAATCATGCAGTGACACCAGATTGCTAAACTTACCAGGTGTTTGCAAATATGGCTGTGATTTGGCTGCAGCTGTGGCTCCACTTCAACCCCTATTCCAGGAACTTCCATATGCTGCAAGTATAGCCATAAAAAGGGGGAAAAAATAGTTTCGAGGTTGAGAAACCTGGTCTAGATTGTTGAGATTTTAAAATTTAGGAGAATACTTGTTTTCATTATTCAGAGCAGTTTTTAAATCTGTTTTTCTGCCTCTTTGTCATTCACCTGGATCACACACCTCAATTTAAAACCTCTTTTGTTACTTTGCAGTGATTATCTAGGGAGAGGTCTTAGAGAATACAATTATGTAGTATGTGGATTATCGTTGACATATTAATGGATAGGCTTTTAAAACAGGAATTCTTGGAGTTCCCGTCATGGCCCAGTGGTTAACGAATCCAACTAGGAACCATGAGGTTGCGGGTTTGATCCCTGGCCTTCCTCAGTGGGTTAAGGATCTGGCGTTGCCGTGAGCTGTGGTGAAGGTTGCAGACGCAGCTCGGATACCGCGTTGCTGTGGCTGTGGCGAAGGCCAGCAGCTACAGCTCCTGTCAGAACCCTAGCCTGGGAAACTCCATATGCCGCAGGTGCGGCTCTACATTAAAAAAAAAAAAAAAACAAGAAAGGAAAAAGAAAGAATAAATAAATAAAAATGGCACTAAGGTAGATTTTTGAGCATTCTGTGTTCTTTTAATGCCAGATCCAGAACTTTTAATGTTTTCACTTTTTAAGTGCTTTAAAGCGAGATGTGAAAAGAACGATAGGACTAATTACAGGAAGAGACACTAAGAGAACAAGGGTGACACAGTTAAATCTCTTTAGAAATAAAGCCTGGAATTATAGATGTGAGAAGCTGGCCTTAAGCAAAAACAGCAAGTGGCTGGATCAGCTGGAAGAGGAGGGATGTGCCACACCTGATGAAAGATGAAAAATGTTTTGAAGAATAGATTGAGAAGAAACAACTTACCCTTTTGTAACTTGACCACCTCCTTTTCAATCTTGTGGGCATCCCTCAGTGCCACATACTTCTTCAGACGTACCTAATAGAGCTGCATTATGAGAGATGTGCTAGTACATACGGACCATGTTATGTTCAGTTTTAGGTGGGGATTTACTGTGGTCAGGATATAACCACTGGTAAATGGTAATAAGTCACCATGGATCCATGAGTTACAGTCAATCAATTGCTTTATTGCTGTTCAGTTCACATTTTAATTTGGGGGCATCACTTGTTTATAGTATGCTAGTCATTCCAAATACTTTACCTCAGACCAGAACATGCTTTGAGCAAAATGACTACTGGTCCACAGGTTATGACCAGCATCTTTATGTTCTGGGACAGCACTGAAAATCCTAAACATGCCAAGCAAAGCCAGGGCTTGTCCCTCTGTTTCTGTCTCCTATTTGACTACTCTTATATATAGCTGACAGCCCTTGATGGTTCTCAGGGAGTTTGGTCATTTTAAGAATAAGAAGTATCTAACCTCAACACTAACAAACATATTAGCAGTGCAAGTCCTGTTGCTTAAAGAAAACGACTCCCTGATGCTGACAACATTGCTGCCTGACCTCACCATAGTATGAGATGAACACTGTTAGTTTACAGTGCAATGTAATGTCACACAGTGTGTTTACTGCTGTGTAAAAAAGAAAAGGTGGTTGCTCTCCAACAAATGTAGCTTGCCAAGCAGTCTTAACTATAAAATATTTCCCCCTCACTCCCTCACTTCCTCAGAAGTTATTTCCCAAACAACCCATTTGAAACATATATATCTTAGTTTCAATCACAGACTGCTGCTAAGTGAAAATTACAGTTGTCTAGAGAGATCTTTTTCTCACTGTTGCATATCACGGTTCCTTTTTGCTGTCATCCATGATCACATCTGCAGGCATCTACCTTGTCTACTGTTATGGACTGAATGCTTGTCTCCCCCTAAATTCATATGTTGAAGCCCTAACCCTCAGTGTGAAGGTGTAACAAAGTGGGGCTTTTAGGAGTAATTAGCTTTAGATAAAGTCAAACGGGTGAGACCCCAGTGGTGGAATTAGTGCCTTTATGAGAAGAGGAAGTCATTAGAGCTTCCTTTCTGCCATAATGAGGATAGAGGAGAAGGCAGATGTCTGCAAACCAGGAAGATGGTTCTTCTCCCAGAACAACATCTGGCACATCGACCTTAGACTTCCAGCCTCCAGAACTGTGAGAAATAAATGTCTGTTATTTAAGCCACCAGTCTTACTTTGTTATAGCAGCCCATCCGACTAAGACAGCCACTCTTCATGCTCTGTTCTAACTAACCAATTTTATTGAGTTTCTGACCAATGCTCAGCTGACAACACATGCTGACTTAATAATGTCAAACTCCTGTAGAATTTGTCATCTAAGAAGGAAAAATTACCATGCATTACAATTCTCAGAGGTTATATTTTCCCTAGCCTATTTTCATATTTCCACAGCTGTTAACCATCCCCAGAGGACATGAAGATCATGTTCCTAAACAGCTCTTTAGGGGGTTGTTTAGCTTAGCATTCACTTAGAGGCATATGTACTTGCAGATTTGTGGCCATTCTGCTGGTTGTTTGGTTTTAATACTTTCATGTGAATATATCTAAAAAGCTTATGGGAGTTCCCTTCGTGGCTCAGTGGTTAACGAATCCGACTAAGAACCGTGAGGTTGTGGGTTCGATCCCTGGCCTTGCTCAGTGGGTTAAGGATCCGGCGTTGCCGTGAGCTGTGGTGTAGGTTGCAGACGCGGCTCGGATCCTGCGTTGCTGTGGCTGTGGCGAAGGCCAGCAGCTACAGCTCCTGTTAGACCCCTAGCCTGGGAACCTCCATTTGCCGCAGGTGCAGCTCTAGATAAAGGCAAAAAGACAAAAAAAATAATAATAAAAAAAATAAAGAGCTTATGTACAATCACATGTTCTTTATGTCGTATACATATGAAATGTCCCGTGACCATCATTTTGTCACAGCAGACATTCAGTATTCTTGCCTTTTGTGGTTCTCTTCCTAATTGCTTTGTAAATTAACTTAAATACTTTGACATCTGTTATTATAATATAGATATCCCTTAATCTTTACTAATAAAAATGCCAAATATAGCTCCAAGTTTAAATATAGTTATATTAGTTTGTTGAACTCTTACATATATGTGCTGGCCACTGTTACTTGTTTTACTTAGACTATCTCATTTAGTCCTTCACACAGTTCTGAGAGATAGATGTTATCATTTTTGAAAGACAAAGAGGTTTGGTGAAGCTAAGTAATTTGGCCAAAGTCACATGGCAGAACTGTGATTATGACTATCTCCCAAAGCTCCTGTTTCAATGCTACTTTATTTTATTTATTTATTTATATATTTTTTTGTCTTTCTGCCTTATCTAGGGCCACACTCGCAGCATATGGAGATTCCCAGGCTAGGGGTCTAACAGGAGCTGTAGCTGCAGGCCTTCGCCACAGCCACATCAATGCGGGATTCGAGCCGCGTGTGCAACCTACACCACAGCTCAGGCAACGCCGGATCCTTAACCCACTGAGCAAGGCCAGGGATCGAATCCGCAACCTTATGGTTCCTAGTTGGATTCGTTAACCACTGAGCCATGATGGGAACTCCTCAACAGCTGCTATAAACGTCCCTCAATCTGTAATCGTTGGAATGCCTCCTTCTGCATATGTAGGAACTAAAGCTTAATGAGGTAACTTGCCCAAATTTACATATTGATTAGTTATAGAGCTGGCATTCAGACCCTGATTTTATGGCTCAAAATTCCAGTGCTTTTTCAATTTCAGTGTTCCAAATATCTCAGGTAATTTTTTTTTTTTTCAGAAGTTATCTAGAGGTATAACCAGCTGTAGAGGATACAGTACATTTATATGACAGGAATATGTATCTTTTCTGTATAAAATTTAAATCACCTTAACCACTGAAACATGAAATTCCTAAAGCTAAATTGCATACCTCGTATAGAATGCAAACCTCTTTCACTGGATGCTTAAAGCTGCAATCTAGGTTAGACACAGTGATTGTCCCTCCCTTGTTTTGGATGATGAAATAAGCTCAGGTTAAAAGAATTGCTTTTATTTAAAATCAAGTAAGCAGAGTTCCGGTTGTGGCTCAGCGGAAACGAATCCAACTAGGAACCATGAGGTTGCGGGTTCGATCCCTGGCCTCGCCTAGTGGGTTAAGGATCCGGCGTTGCCATGAGCTATGGTGTAGGTTGCAGACGCAGCTCGGATCCCATGTTCCTGTGGCTGTGGCGTAGGCCAGCAGCTGTAGCTCCAATTAGACCCCGAGCCTGGGAACCTCCACATGCCGCGGGGTGCACCCCTAAAATGTCAAAAGACATAATAAAATAAAAATAAAATAAGCAAATCTTGATCTTGAACCCAGCTCTTTCAACATAGCCTAATGAAACACTTGGCCCTTGGTTGGCAAGAGCTAGACTTGCTTGAGTGGTCTTTCATATCTCATTGGGAACCTGTTGGAGAGTGTGCCATCACGTATTGCACATGGACCTATAATATTGTAGTCTTCGGTTCTCAAGAAGTTTCTCTAGCCACTCAGCCTTGATTAGCTGTCAAAGTCCATTCTGATTGATAACATTAACTCCTTATATCTCAGATCCATCTGTCAGAGTAATGACAATAAAAAGAAAAATAAACAAATGGGACTTAATTAAACTTCAAAGTTTCTGCACGGCAAAGGAAACACTAAACAAAATGAAAAGACAACCCACAGAATGGGAGAAAATATTTGCAAATGAATCAACTGACAAGGGATTAATCTACAAAATTTACAAACACCTCCTACAGCTCAATACCAAAAAAACAAACAACCCCATCAAAAAATGGGCAGAGGATCTAGGCAGACAGTTCTCCAAAGAAGATATGCAGATGGCAAATAAACACATGAAAAGATGTTCAGCATCACTCGATACTAGAGAAATGCAAATCAAAACCGCCATGAGGTACCACCTTACACCGGCCAGAATGGCCATCATCAAAAAGTCTGCAAACAATAAGTGCTGGAGAGGGTGTGGAGAAAAAGGATCCCTATTACACTGCTGGTGGGAATGCAACCAGTGGGGTGCAACCACTCTGGAAAACAGTATGGAGATTCCTCAGAAAACTCAAAATAGAATTACCATTTGATCTAGCAATCCCACTCCTGGGCATCTATCCAGAGGAAACCATGACTTGAAAAGACACGTGTACTCCAGTGTTCATTGCAGCACTCTGTGTAATAGCCGGGTCATGGAAACAACCTAAATGCCCATCGACGGAGGAGTGGATAGGGAAGATATGGTACATACACACAATGGAATATTACTCAGCCATTAAAAGGAACGAATTACCAACATTTATAGCAACACGGATGGACCTAGAAATTATCATGCGAAGTGAAACCAGACAATTAGACAGCAACACCCAATGCTGCTGCTTACAGGCGGAAACTAAAAAGACACAATGAACTTCTTTGCAGAACAGACAATGACTCACAGACTTTGGAAGACCTATGGTTTCCAAATAAGACAATCTGGGGGTTGGGGGGATGCACTGAGGGTTTGGGATGGAAATGCTATCAAATTGTGATTTTTATACACCTATAATTATAATAAAATTCATTAAGCAATGGAAAAATAAATTTAAAAATATATCCTAATCAAATTAAAAAAAACATTATCTCCTTTATGAGTATAAATACAGTGTATCTTTTTTTTTCTTTCTTTCTTTTTTTTTTTTACCAATTCCTCCCACTTAATCTAGGGCAAAGGTGTGCATTTCAGAACTTGGGGAGCTACTTTGTGATTCTAGAAAAATATTTTGCCATGTTATACAATGGCTGTTCAGAATGGTACTCAAGGGACCTTGTCTGTAAAGTAGAATATTTTAGTCAATCACTGTACCAGTCCATTCTCTTTATATTCTAAATAAGAATGTCTCTGTTTGGTTACAAGTAACCTTGAAGACATGAGCTGTTGGAGTTACTAGAAAGCAATTATTACTGGATTTGAATGGAAAACCTGGAAGCATCTTGCCTCCAAGTGGCCATTCCCCTCTATTCTGAGTCTTTCTGTTTATCAAAAGAATGTTTCTAAGGTGGGCATTTATTAGACTGAACTATTAGAGAAGTAGTGTTTTCTTTCAGCACATAAGAAATAATCGATAAACATAGTATATTTATAGTCGAGATAAATACTAGCATTACATCTCCCTTAGGAAAAGATGTCTCAAAAATCCTCAAATGTGTCCCCTCTTGTGCTATTTTTTTTGTTTTGCTTTTTAGGGTCACACCCACAGCATATGGAGGTTCCCAGGCTAGGGGTCTAATCAGAGCTGCAGCTGCTGGCCTACGTCACAGCCACAGCAGCGCTGGATCTGAGCTGTGTCTGTGCCATACACCACAGCTCACAGCAATGCCAGATCCTTAACCAGCTGAGCAAGGCCAAGGATTGAACCCACATCCTCACAGATTCTAGTTGGGTTCCTTAACCACTATGCCACAACGGGAACTCCTCCCCCTTGTGCTTTTTTCCGCAGTAAAGATCTCACCTCCAACAGTTTTCCTAGGGCTGTGAAATTCCCCTGTGCTTTATTTCATTTTTATTTATTCCTTTAAACCAAAGTACCTACACTGGTGGTAAGAAAAATAAAAGTAATAACGCTTCAGTTTTGAAAAGGTCTAGAGGAGTGCAAGTCATAGTTGTAATAATATTACATGAATTTCAAAGTCATCTAGAGACACAACTAGCCATAGAGGATGCAGTACATTTATATGACAGGGGATATGTATCTTTTCTGTATAAAACTTTTGTTTTTTTGCCTTTTTTTTTCTAGGGCTACACCCGCAGCAAGTGAAGGTTCCCAGGCTAGGGGTCTAATCAGAGCTGTAGCCGCCGGCCTACACCAGAGCCACAGCAACGCAGGATCCAGGCCGCATCTGCAACCTACACCACAGTTCATGGCAACACCAGATCCTTAACCCACTGAGCAAGGCCAGGGATCAAACCCGCAACCTCATGGTTCCTAGTCAGATTCGTTAACCACTGAGCCACGATGGGAACTCCTTTTTTTTTTTCCTGTATAAAACTTAAAACACCTTAACCTTTGAAACATGAAATTCCTAAGGCTAAATTGCATACCTCTTCAATGCTTACCTGTAGTTCGGTCAGCAATAATTTGCATAATGAAGAAAATAAGTATTTTGAGAAAATCATTGAATTTCTTTAAGTAATCTTGCTGCTTTTGCATTTTCCCATCTGGATACAGCTGAAAGTGCCCATGGCAGACAAACCTGGTAACACAGTGAATTTCCGGAAGCTGCTACTGAACCGTTGCCAGAAGGAGTTTGAAAAAGATAAAGCTGATGATGATGTCTTTGAGAAGAAGCAGAAAGAACTCGAGGCTGCCAGTGCTGTAAGTATTTTCACAGAAAGACAGTGTTATTGAATACATTTTTCACAAAGCCGGTTACAACATCTTCTACTTCAGTAGGTGCCTTTGGCCTTTTCTTCGTGTGGAAATATACTTTATTGATGTTTAGAGGCATGCTTTATTCCTTTTAGTGCCACATGTTAGAGCAATTCAACCTTTTTTTTTTTTTTTTTTTGTCTTTTTGCCTTTTCTATGGAGGTTCCCAGGCTAGGTGTCTAACAGGAGCTGTAGCCACTGGCCTTCACCACAGCAACGCTGGATCCGAGTCGCATCTGCAACCTACACCACAGTTCACGGCAACGCCGGATCCTTAACCCACTGAGCAAGGCCAGGGATCGAACCCGCAACCTCATGGTTCCTAGTCGGATTCGTTAACTACTAAACCACAACGGGAACTCCCCAACAATTCAGCCTTTTAAGTTAGGGATTCAGAACCTAGACTTCAGAGAGGTCACTGAATTCCAGAAATCTCCTGAAATGGATGCAGACTTTTGAATGTAGTTTCATTTTCTGAGCGGGCCTATTGTTGCTGTCATAATCTCAGAGTGTATCCCTGACCCAGAAAGGGTTAGGACCATGACTCTACATGTATGCTTTTAGCATCTATTTCACATACTGTTCTTATTGTCAAGATTCTGTTACTCTTCCTTATGCAACAGCCAGAGGAGAGGACAAGGCTTCATGATGAACTGGAAGAAGCTAAGGATAAAGCCCGACGGAGATCCATTGGTAACATCAAGTTTATTGGAGAGCTCTTTAAACTGAAAATGCTGACTGAAGCCATCATGCATGACTGTGTGGTGAAGCTGCTAAAGAACCATGATGAGGAATCCCTCGAGTGCCTGTGTCGCCTCCTCACCACAATTGGCAAAGACCTGGACTTTGAGAAAGCAAAGGTAAAAACCCCAAATCCCAGAAACCTCCAGCATTGGCTCTGTCAGTTGTAGAAGAAGAAGCAGCAGTGTCCCTGTTGCTCCTGCTGTCTCAGCCACCTGTTTGTCTTCTTTTGTCCTTCTCACTCAGTGCTGGGCTGTCAGGCTTCTACCACATCTTGAGTAAAGTCATATGTGACGAGGGCCTCAAATTGTGTAAAAGCCAATTCGTGAATTGTTCAGATTATTTGTCCCCTGTCCTTTTTCTGCATGACTCTCTCACAGATCATTTGTATGTATAGGCATAGCAACTGGCAGAAATTCTGGGGAGAAAGGTGACTAAAGGCCAGGACTGAGAGTAAGAAAGAAATAAGAAGACCCAGAAGCTTTCTCTCTTTTTTTTTTGTCTATTCGGGGCCTTACCGAAGCACGTGGAAATTCCCAGGCTAGGGGTTGAATCGGAGCTGTAACTGCCAGCCTATGGCCACAATCACAGCAACATGGGATCCAAGCTGCGTCTACACCTGGGTGGGAGACTGGCATTGTCACTGAATTGGATTGGGTCAGTGCTGTGGCTTGGGTGCAGTTCCTGGGCCAGGAACACAGGCATAACCAAAAAAAAAAAAGAAATCATTGAAAATATTATAATTCAAACATAACATGGTACTCTCCAAATAAGGGGTAGGGAAGTTAGAAATCCATCAAAGAGATAATGTCATAAATGTTTCCTAACATCAGAATCTGCTAGGATTATGTTTGGCTGTGACATAAACCCACAAATATCAATGTTTTATACAAGGCTGAGGTTTATTTTTCGCTCATGTAAATGAAGTTCACAGGTAAGAAGTCGGCTGGTCTGGTGGCTAAGAGATGGTAAGAAATTTCAGTTCCTCCAGCTTAAATTCTGTCATCCCTAAGGTATAGCCCTTGTCCTTCCTGATCTCATAGTAGAGAAGGTTGAAAGGGGGCAAAGGACATAGCCAGCCCTCTCTTGAGATTCCAGGGGGATGCAGTATGACGTTTCCATTTATATTCTGTTGGACCTATAATTAGTCACATGACTATGGCCAGCTACCTGGAATATGTACCTTTATTTTGGATGCCATATTCAATTAAAAATTCCATCACATTGCCTTTTGGTTCTAAGTTTTATTCCTAGGCCATTTTAAAATTCTGCATGGAGAATTTGTGGCTCAGCAGAAATGAACCTGACTAGTATCCATGAAGACGCAGGTTCGATCCCTGCATCAGTGGGTTAAGGATCTGGCGTTGCCATGAGCTGTGGTGTAGGTTGTAGATGCAGCTCAGATCTGGCATTGCTGTGGCTGTGGCATAGCCTGGCTGCTACAGCTCCAATTCAGCCCCTAGCCTGGGAACTTCCAAATGGCTCTGGTACAGCCATAAAAAGCAAAAATAATAATAATAATAATAAAATAAAATTCTACATGATAAATCTACATTTGAATTCCTCAGCCAGGAGTACTAATGACTTTGTCTCTTGCAGCCACGTATGGACCAATATTTTAATCAGATGGAGAAAATTGTGAAAGAAAGAAAAACCTCCTCTAGGATTCGATTCATGCTTCAGGATGTGATAGACCTAAGGCTGGTAAGTAGAAAAATAAGTCTACCACTCCTCTCTCTTTTTCAGAAGTTGGTTATGAGAGGATGTCCTAGCAATGACATGTGTAATAACTTTTTTTTTTTTTGTCTTTAGGGCCGTACATGCGGCATATGGAAGTTCCTAAGCTACGGGTCAAATTGGAGCTGCAGTTGCCAGCCACAGCCTCAGCCACAGTCATGGCAACATGGGATCCAGGCCACGCCTGCAGCCTACACCACAGCTCATGGTAATGCTGGATCCTTAACTCACTGAGTGAAGCGAGGTGTCAAACTCGTGTCCTCTGGGTACTAGTCGGATTCCTTACCCCTGAGCCACCAAAGGAACTCCCTACATGGCTGCATGACTCTCAGAACTTGAACTGACAAATTTTCATGAGAGAGCTGTGTGAAAGGATCAAGGGCATACATACCTGCCTGTCTGTTACTTGTTTCTTCTCTTTATTCTGATTGTGAAACCACATTGCAGTTTTGAAATCAGCCATTCTGAATTCAAACTGTGGCCAATAAAATTAGTCTTAAGATGCTAAGTAATCAAGGAGCCTCATCTTCACAAAGAATATATTTAACTTCCCTGGAGATGTTGCCTACTTTGCGAATATGTTATAAAGATTCAGTGATGTAATTATGTAAAGTGCACAACTCAAAAGATGTTTTCTTCTCTGTTGTATTTCTGTATACCCTCTTGTTCTATTGCTTCTTTTTTTCTCATTTCTCATACCAGGTACAGTTTATACCACTACTACCTCTTTTCCCTTTTCCTGTTTTAACTGCTGTAGGCCTACTGCAGCTGACCCTCAGCTAGAGAAAGTGAGCCCTGCACCAGACCAGATAGCACGATGATGGTTCTTTATAATGCTAAGCTGAGATGTGACCTCAGGATCCTTCTTCTTAACAATACCACTACCAGTAGATCAGAATTTAAATGCTGATTTAAAGCTATTTACTATCCTCACCTCAAGCTAATATAAATAAATATTAAAAACTTCACCACCAACACTCATGCCTTCAACCACTCATATTTATATCAAATGTTGAGATTACAGCTGGAGAGGGAAGGAGAGGGAGAAGTACAACCGTAAGGAGACAGCTTATTTTGTCCTTAGTAGAGAGGATGACCAAAGGGTAGAATGGTGTGGCACTTCATATAGAAATCAGAACCTTGATATAGGAGGAAGAAAACTGGTAGTCATCCTTGATTTAGAATTGCAGTGGAGTTTGCTGTGAACTGTGTAGGCTTACACCAGACTGTCAAGGCTGAGGAATCCTGATCTTTTTTTGGGGGGCAGGGGGGGGACACCGGAGGCATATGGAGGTTCCCAGGCTAGGGGTCGAATTGGAGCTGCTGCTGGCCTACACTGCAACCACAGCAATACCAGATCTGAGCCACATCTGTGACCAAACAACAGCTCACGGCAACACCGGATCCTTAACCCGCTGAGCAAGGCCAGAGATCGAACCTGCGTCCTTATGAATACTAGTCAGATTTGTTTCTGCTGAGCCATGGCAGGATCTCCTCTGATCTTTCTTGATTCCTCTTCCCTCTACTCCTTTCAAAAGTACAAATGATTTTAATACACACGCACTCAGCTGGGTCAAGTCCTACACTCTGCATTTTTATCCATTTGCTGTTGGAAGACTCAGTATACAGTAGCTCAGGTTGATTGAGAAAAACTGAATTCTTTATCTCTAACACCCAAACTGCACCCATAGTGCCAATCTGTAAGATGGATGGAAAACAGCCATAGTACCAAATTTTATATGTATCTCATACTTTGCCAGCAGTGGAAAATATAGAGTAGGTTTTCAAATGTTTCCTTTTTCTTCTTAGTTATCTGGCTGATAACCTTATTTTCTCCTTTTGTAGTGTAATTGGGTATCTCGAAGAGCAGATCAAGGGCCTAAAACTATTGAACAGATTCACAAAGAGGCTAAAATAGAAGAACAAGAAGAGCAAAGGAAGGTCCAGCAGCTCATGACCAAAGAGAAGAGAAGACCAGGTGAGGGATGGAGTCCACTAGGCTTTAGAGAACTTGGGGGTTTGAGAGACAGATGTTTTAAGAATTACATGTTTAGATGTAAAATGAAATCAGAACGATTAACCCACAGAACAGAGTGGCAGTTGGTAAGTGAAGCAGCTTCCCTTGGTTATGAGTAAAAGCAGAGAGAACAGGAACTAAACCTGATTTCTTTGACCGCTTCAAAGTCAGTAATCAACAAGACTTTGTTGACATCTTCTGTATACTCAGTATTGGTAAGAGATATAAAAAGAAGTGGAAGATGTAGTTCTTTCCCTCTAACAACTTCCAGTTTACCTGAGAATTCAGAACTAATATAGGGAACATTTTCAAGCTAATGGAAGATATATGAATTACGAAATGTATTTTCCACTAAGGCTGTTAAAATTGGAACGAAGAGAGATAGAAAGCTGAAAGAAATTCTTATTTGAGGAGGGGCCACTTGATCCAGTTATTGGTGGATAGTAGATATTTGGAAGGGAAGGAAAAATTCTAGTCATGGAATTAAAGTAATAAATAAGCCTGAGTAGAGTAAAATTTAAGTGTTCATAAGGAATGGAAAAATGTTTTTTTCTGAAGGAAACCAGCTTAGAAACTTTTGGTTGATTTGGCATTGAAGAGCCATTTTATGTTTTTGAGCGAAGGGATAATGTTATGCTAGAGGTGCATAAATAAAATCAGTCTGTTGTTCTTCACATGATGAATCAAGGAGTACACTGAACTCAGAAATGTTGCTGTTGCCTAAAATCCTACATGAAAGGAGGTAAGATTGAAGAAACAGAAAAAAAAACGGGAAAGATGAAATAGAAGACATTTTATACCTGAGAAAATGGAAGGTCTGTTGACTTCAGTTTAGGAATATTGGAAGAGAGAACCTTTTTTAGAGAGGAAATGATTATTTTTTCTTTTAAGCCTGTTTATTTCGAGGTGATATCCAGATGGGAATGCTCATTTTGTCTGCTGTGCAGTTAAGTGATCAGGGTCGTACTTCTGTAGCGTGGCGAGCAGAGACTGGGGCCAGACTGTCTTAGTGTGAGTTTAAGCTCTCCTGCATACTAGCTGTATGACCTTGTGCAAGTCACTTAGTCTGTAAAATGGATCTCATAATAGTCTCTAGTATTTGTGTGAGGATTAAATGAGATAATATAGGTGAAGTGTTCAGCATAGCAACTGGCACCTCGTAAATACTCAAGAAGCATTAGGTATTATTTATCACAGACACTATATAGCTCATAGTGAAGCTCTGTGAGATGAATCCTTCAGGAAAAAAAGTGTACTTTTCCGTTTTGTAGGACACCATGCTTACCTTCCTCACCTTAATACCTAGCACAGTGCCCTTTCAGGTAATTGCTTTTATTTACTATTGAGCTAGATTGAGAGGGAAAAAACATGAAAGCCTAATCCATGGAGGATGTCCAGAGATAACTAGAGGAAGAGAAGAAATCTTGAAAAAGTGACAGATAAAGAATCAATTGAAAGGAAGGAATACTAGGATATCGTGTCATAGAAACAAGGAAATAAGCAAGTCTGTTTGTGATCATTAATATCATTTAGCAAAGAGAAAATTAAGAAGTTTGTGAGGACTGGAAAAACTTTCAGAAAGATAGTTTGATGGTCATTCATTCATTGACTGAGTAGTTATTGAGTGAGTGTCACTTAACAGGAGAGACAAAGTCCCTTGCCTCATGCGACTCATGTCTTGCAGGGGAGTGGGGCGTATAAATGCTTAAATATATACTTTTTTCAAATTGATATGTTCTATAGAAAAAAAACAAAGCAAAGAGAGGGAGTTAGGAGTGCAAGGTTTGGTGGGTAAGGTTGCAATTTTAAATAGGGAGGTTAGGACCTTATTAAAGTTGCTGTTAGACTGAAGATTTGAATGAAGTTAAGGGAGGGAGTTAAATCGTGGATATCTGGGGAAGACAGTTTTAGGCAAAGGGCATAATAAGTACAGAGGATCTGAATCAGCCTTTTCGAGGATCAACAAGGAGGCCAGTGTGCCTGCAACAAACGGCATAAGGAAAGAGTGATAGAAGATGGGACCTGAGAGGCAGGGGCTTCATTATTTAGAGCCTGTAGGCCATTTATAAGGAATCTGTCTTTTTCTTGGAATGAAGTAGATGACAGAAATGTCTTGAGCAGAGAAGTGACAGGACCTGACCTACATTTTACAAGGGTCACACTGGCTGCCATTATGAAAGTAGGTGAGGGTGAAAGCAGGGACAGCGGTGAAGATGTTTTTATACCAGTTGAGAACTATTGCTGGCTTAAACCAAATTTGTAATGTTAGTAGAAGTTAAAAACGGTTAAATGCTGAATATAAGGTAAAGGTTAAATTGACAAGATTTGCCAATAAGTTAGGTGTGAAGTATGACAGAAAGAGGAATCAGGGTTTTCTGCCCAGGCAGCTAAAAGTTTGGAGAAGGAGATTCTGGGGGAATGTTTGAAGCATACTGTCATACGATACCATTAAGTGAAATAAACTTTGGAATAAATTATTTCTATCCAATTTCTCCCTAAGTGTTCTAATCATTACCTCTATAAACATTAGATTTAACCCTTCCTTGTCTAGCACTAAGTCCCTTTTCATTTGCATCAGCTGGTTTCTTCTAGGTCAATAATGTTTCATGAGAGATCAATTTAAGCAAAGTGCTTCTGCTTGATATTTTCATGTTGTGGGTATTAAAGAGACTGGCAGCACTGTTTTAACAGTCCCTTTTGTCCTTTTCCTTAGAACTGCTGTGTTGAAAACATTGCTTACTCTTTCATTGTCAAACTGATTTGAGACAGTTGAGAGACTGGCTCACTCTCTTTTCCCTCTAGGTGTCCAGAGGGTGGATGAAGGTGGGTGGAATACTGTTCAAGGGGCCAAGAATAGTCGGGTATTGGACCCCTCAAAATTCCTAAAAATCACTAAGGTAAGTGTGACATTTAAAACACAGACTTCAAACAGCTTCAAAACATGACTCTCAAAATTACTTCTCTTATAAAAAAAGCCATATTGAAGATTTTATGGGGTAGTTGGTTTTTAGCGCAGATGCATTTCTACAGGTCAGCATCAGTAAGTGTATTCTTACATGCTTGTCTTGGCATTAGTCCTTTGTATTTCTACGAGTTTACTAAGGATGACTAGGTTAATTAAGTTTACTAAGGTTTACTATGTGACTAGGTTAATTCTTAAAAGTATGGAGTGCTTAATATAAGAGCAATGATAACAGAAACCCTTAAGAAGCTATAGTTAGGAGTTCCCGTTGTGGCGCAGTGGTTAACGAATCCAACTAGGAACCATGAGGTTGTGGGTTCGATCCCTGGCCTTGCTCAGTGGGTTAACGATCTGGTGTTGCCGTGAGCTGTGGTGTAGGTCGCAGACATGGCTCGGATCTGTGTTGCTGTGGTTGTGGCGTAGGCCAGTGGCTATAGCTCCGATTAGACCCCTATCCTGGGAACCTCCACATGCCGCGGGTGCGGCCCTAAAATGACAAAAGGCAAAAAAAAAAAAGCTATAGTTAAATTGCAAGCTTTTATGCAGAGTATTCTTAGCTCTAAGGAAGAAGCAGGTACCTGTTTAAGTCTAGCCATGAAAGGCATGAATGGTTTGCTATATCCAAAGTGTAAAAAAAATCACAGAGGACCTACTAGAAGTTATTCTGTGATGACATTTAATATACTCTTTCTTCTCTTGAGAATCCATGGGCAGTTAAAGGAAAGAATTTTCTCTTAGCAGATGTTTTCAGTAGCAGAGGTTGATCACTCTAAGTAGAGTGAAGAACCTTAGAAAACACAGAGAAAGCAGAATTACGTTTTGTAAAATTAGCAACTTCTACAGCCCAGTGGGTTTTGTAAACACTTGCAAGTCTAGTTTGATCCTTACTTATAATACACTTTTCATAGTTCTTAAAACTGGCAGCCTGCCAGTAAGATCTAAAGACAATCTGAAGCTACTGTTGAAAATCTCAAATGGAAGGAGATGCATCTTTATGGTTTTGTCCAGAAGCATTGCTTCAGGGCAGAACATTCTCTCTCTAGATCTCTCAAAATGTATCAGCTAGAATCCCATTCTCAAAAGATTCTGGTATATTCTTCCAATTGTTTCTGTCTCAGAGAAGGAATTCCATTGCTGAGTACAACTTTATTCCCATTCACTTCAGTTCCAGCAAGGGACAGTTTTAACCAAAATCATTTGTCTCTGTTTTAAAATGTTTCTGTGCCTGGGCGCTATAGAAAGGAATCCCTGGAATGAAGCCTACAACATTACTTCCTTAATGTTTTGAAAATTATGTAAATTTAAAAAATTAACTTCGTGTATATTCAGTTAGTTACAGTATAGTTACTCTATATAAACACCTTATTAAAAGTTCAGGACATTGGAATTCTGGCTGTGGCACAATGGGATCAGCAGTGTCTCTGCAGCTGCAGGTTCAGTCTCCAGTTCAGCACAGTGGGTTGAAGGATAAGCTCTGATTCCTGGCCCAGAAACTCCACATGCCACGGGCCAAAAGAAAAAAGGGAAAAAAAAGTTGAAAACCATTAAGCAAACTCACTGTTAACTGGGAGAGATTTGTATGAAAGCATATCATACAGCAAGGCACTGTCAGAATATGGTAATACCTTGGTTAGGAAGAACTGCTTTACAGCTTTTGGCTGTGTGCATTTTATTTTTTTCTTTTTATAGCCGCACCCATGGCATATGGAAGTTCCCAGGGCAAGGGTCAAATCAGAGCTGCAGCTGTAGCCTCTGTCACAGCCACGGCAACACTGGATCTGAGTTGCACCTGCAACCAACACTGCATCTTGGGGCAACACCAGATCCTTAACCCACCGAGCAAGGCCAGGGATTGGACCTGCATCGTCACAGAGACAGTGTTGCGTCCTGAACCCACTGAACCACAATGTGCATTTTATGGGATGACATGTATTATATTATAATTCTTTTTTTTTTTTGTCTTTTCTGGGATCGCACCCATGGCATATGGAGGTTCCCAGGCTAGGGGTGGAATTGGAGCTGTAGCCGCTGGCCGACGCCACGGCCACAGCAACGTGGCATCCAAGCCGCGTCTGCAATCTACACCACAGCTCACGGAAACGCCAGATCCTTAACCCACTGAGTGATGCCAGGGATCAAACCCACAACCTCATAGTTCCTAGTCGAATTCATTAACCACTGAACCACGATGGGAACTCCTAATTCCTTTTTTTTTTTTTAGGGCCGCACCTGCGGCATATGAAAGTTCCAGGCTTGGGGTTGAATCAGAGCTATAGCCGCCGGCCTACGCCATAACCACAGCAACGCCAGATCTGAGACACATCTGCAACCTACACCACAACTCATGGCAACATCTGATCACCAACCTACTGAGCTAGGCCAGCGATCAAACCCAGAACCTTATGGTTCCTAGTGGATTCGTTTCCACTGCACCACGATAGGAACTCCCTATACTGTTATTCTGTTCATTTGTGCTAACGATGTGCTTGTACTTAGATAGTTAAACCTAAGGCGCCTTAATGTCCTAACCTTATTCTCTTTTTTCTTACTCTCCTTTATTGAATACTCCTATTACACCTATCCATCCCTGCCCCAGCCTATTCTAGGCTTTGCTAAAATGTAAAATCTTTGCGTTTTTGACTTGTTTTCTGACAATACTTGAAGAGATTAATGAGTTAATTTTGTGGTCTTTCTATATTCCTTTTCTTTTCCCTTTTTCAAATTGCTGGGCGTTATTGTAAGAGAGGAATCATTAGAAACTTCTTACATTTAGAAAACTGGCAAACCATCTTAAAGGATCTAAATGCATTTTCCAAACCAGTGGTTTCTAGCTGTGTTTTGTGGAAGCTGTATTCCAGTAAGTACTTCAGGGGCCATAGGAATCCCAGTTTGATGTGAACAGCCCCAATCTGTGTTTCTAATATTGGCATTCCAAGCAAAGTTTTTAATGCACTAGGGGAAAAAAAAATGATAAACTATTCTTCTAGAACATTTCATATTGTTGACTTGTGACCACTTATGTTATAGCCCACAATTGATGAGAAAATTCAGCTCGTACCTAAAGCACAGCTGGGCAGTTGGGGGAAAGGCAGCAGTGGTGGAGCAAAAGCAAGTGAGACTGGTGAGTATGGGGTATCCCTTCCTGGGAACCTGGATGTGCTCTGTTAGCATTTGTCTTACGGTGCATTCCATAGTCCTTCCACAGTCATTTCTTAATCACTTCAGGAAGAGATCTACGGAATAATCATGCGCAGGTTTATTGGTATCCCGCTCTAACATAATTTGAAGGGTAACTCCTTAATAAGGATCCTTAGGTATTTTTAAAAGTTAAAAAAATTTTTTTAAATTCAGTTAGGTTATTTAAAACTTTAATCTCTTAGGTTCCTTTGTTGTTGCTGTTATTGTTCACACATTCAGTATAATTAGAGAAATTCCTGAGGAACCCAAATTGAAAGGGAAACTCATTTTACTGAGAAAAATATTAATACCCAGAAACTTTTAATTTCAGGAAGTTGTAAAAGAAAAAAATTATATTGAAATATTTTTTCAAAATCTTTATCAAAAGTAGATTTTTATTTTTTTGCTTTTTAGGGCCGCACCCGCGATACATGAAGGTTCCCAGGCTAAGGGTCTAGTCGGAGCTACAGCTGCCGGCCTAGGCCACAGCCACGGCAACGCCAGATCTGAGCCACATCTGCAACCTACACCACAGCTCACGGCAACGCCAGATCCTTAACCCACTGAGCGAGGCCAGGGATCAAACCCGCAACCTCATGGTCCCTAGTCGAATTCGTTTCCACTGTGCCACGATGGGAACTCCTATCAAAAGTAGATTTTTAAAGAGATTTGGCTTTAGACTGAAATGTTTGGACCATTAAAAACACATCTTAAAAGCTAAAGAAAGATCAGTGGAAAAAAATTAAACTTCGTTATTAAGCTCCTTCCCATATGCCCCTTCTACCATGTAATTTTGATCTTTTTTCTTTTAAATTAAAAAAAATTATTGTTCAATTAAACTCAAACACATAATTTCACGTAAATGACATCATAGCATTTATGTTAGCGTTTTTTTTAAATGGTATTTTATATTTTGCTCTGTGACATCTGAGCTTTGTGAAGCATTTCTCTTTTTTTTTTTTTTTGTCTTTTTAAAACCACATGTGCAGCATATGGAAGTTCTCAGGCTAGGGATCAGATCAGAGCTGCAGCTGCTGGCCTACACCTCAACTCATGGTAATGCCTTAACCCACTGAACAAGGCCAGGGATCGAACCCGTGTCCTCATGGGTACTAGTCAGGTTCGTTACCGCTGAGCCATAACAGGAACTCCTATATGTTAGCTTTTTAAGTGAATATTTTATTCTGTTTTTGATTGCCTCTTACCTTCTCTTGTTTACCACTCCCATTCCCATACCCTACTTAGGATAATTTAATTTTTTTTCCTTCTTTTTTGGCTGCACCTGCTGCATATGAAAGTTCCCAGGCTAGGGGTCCAGTTGGCACTGCAGCTGCCAGCCTACACCACAGCCACAGCAACATTGGACTGAGCCATATCTGGGACCTACGCTGCAGCTTGCGGCAATGCCCAATTCTTAACCCACTGAGTTAAGCCAGGGATGGAACCTGCATCCTCACAGACACTATTTTAGGTTCTTAACTTGCTGAACCACAATGGGAACTCCCTAATTATATTTTTAAAGGGGTAAATGGTTGTGATGAGCAAATACACCTAAATTCTTTTTTGCTCACAAAATCCCTCTGACTTTGTGCTTCTAAGAATATGCTCTGTGGAAAAGGAGATTTCTATCACTTTGTTAGAAGTGCCCTTCCCCAAGGAGGCAGATCAAGTAGAAGCTGTATTTTAGTCATGTGATTTGTATTTTTTTCCTTACTCCTTAATACCTGTAGATGCCTTACGGTCAAGTGCTTCCAGTTTAAACAGATTCTCTGCTTTGCAACCTCCAGCACCCTCGGGATCTACATCATCCACACCTTTAGAGTTTGATTCCCGACGGACCTTAACCAGGTACGAAGCCTGGTCTCCATGTTAGCTCAGCACTGACCTGCTTGTCAGTGTGTCTGTCTGTGTGTCGCTGTCTCTGTCTCTCTGCCTGTCTGTCTCCCTCTCTCACACACACACAGATTATGGTGATAGTCCCTGTGGATAGATTCCTTTCATCCCTAAGGTTGATTTCCTCCAAGATAAAGAAATAGATTGTGGATGAGGTGGAATGGAAGGGCAAGTTATCTGACAAATATCTGATATTTTGCTCCACTAAGAAAGCCAGGCCCACCGAGAGCTCTGGAGGCTTGTGTAGGGCTCTCCAAGCTGATATCTCATGATGCTCTCAACCTAGCACTCTCAGGCTGTCAATTAAAGGGCATGACAGCTCACCCATGTATTTCTCTGTCACACTGTTCTTTAAGTTATATTTGAGATTGTCTTTGATTTCTCACTATGCTCTGTATTCTACTATCTTTCTACTATGATTGTTGTAGGATTTATACAGTCAGGGGTTCTATTGGCTGGTTTAGAGAGAGTAGATGAGGACTTAGAGTGACAGAGAATTAAAATTTTGTTTTTGGCCACACTCAAGGCATGCAAAAGTTCCTAGGCCAGAGTTGGAACCCAAGTCAGGGCAGTGACAGTGACAAATCCTTAACTAAGCCACCAGGGAACTCCAGAGAATAATTTTTTTTTCCTTTTAGGGCCACACATGCAGCATATGGAGGTTCCCCGGCTAGGGGTCCAATAAGAGCTGCAGCTGTCAGCCTTCACTACAACCATAGCCACATCTGTAACCTACACTGCAGCTTGTGGCAGTGCCAGATCCTTTAACCACTGGGTGAGGTCAAGGATCGAACACGAATCCTCATGAATACTAGTTGGGTTCTTAACCTACTGAGCCACAATGGGAACTCCAAAATTTTTGATGTAAGCACTTCTAGGACTGAGTTTCTTTAAATTCTCAAACTTTTGGTTTTTATTAATCAGTATAACTAGGTAGATTTTCTAAATTGTGTTACTATTCCCTTGGCTTTTGAAACAAAATATACTCGGACACAGGTCAACTTTTTAATGATGACATAGATTGTCATTAAACATCAGTTGTGCTATTGAGGTATTTGTGGCTCTTGGCCCTGTTTTGAATTTCCTCTGATGGCTCTACTTTTTAAGTACTGTGTATGTTCTTTCACAGTGGTTAAATCTTTGTCATGCCTCTAAGTCGTTTTTCTTTCTCTTTTTTCTTTTTTGGCTGCACCTGTGGCATGTGGAGGTTCCCAGACCAGGGATCAAACCCATGCCATGGCAGTGACCCAAGCCACTGCGGTGACAACACAAAATCCTTAACCTACTGCACCACTAGAGAACACTTCTTTTTTTGGTTTTTTTTTTTTTTTTGTCTTTTGCCTTTTTTTTATCTAGAGCCGCACCCACGGCATATGGAGGTTCCCAGGCTAGGGGTCTAACAGGAGCTATAGCTGCCGGCCTTCGCCACAGCCACAGCAACGCGGGATCCGAGCTGCGTCTGCGACCTACACCACAGCTCACGGCAACGCCGGATCCTTAACCCACTGAGCAAGGCCAGGGATTGAACCCGCAACCTCATGGTTCTTAGTCGGATTCGTTAACCACTGAGCCACGAAGGGAACTCCAGAGAACACTTCTTTTTAATTTGCTGCTTCTGAGCTGCCCTGGGCCAAAGAGCTATTTGCCCAGCTGATTAGAATTGCCTGAAAGAAGGCTAAGGAAATAGGAAGATTTTTTCTTAAAATGAATGACGTATGTGACTTTGACTATTCAAAAACTTAATACTACTTAGTTCTCAAATATTTTCCATGTATTCGACATTTCTCTTTTTTTTAACTCAATGAATGTTATTACATTTATAGTTGTATAATAGCCATTACAACCCAATTTTATAGCATTTCTATCTGAAACCCCCAGCCCATTCTCCCCACTCCCCAGCCTGTCTCCTTTGGAAACCATAAGTTTTTTAAAGTCTGTGAGTCAGTTTCTGTTCTGCAAAGAAGTTTGTTGTATCCTTTTTTTAGATTCCACATATAAGTGATAGCATATGATGTTGGTGTCTCACTGTCTGACTAACTTCACTTTAGCATAATAATTTCTAGGTCCATCCATATTGCTGCAAATGCCACTGTTTCCTTTTAATGGCTGGGTAATACTCCATTGTGTATAGGTACCACATCTTCTTTATCACTCCTCTTGTTGATGGTCATTTAGGTTGCTTCCATGGCTTGGCTATTATATAGAGTGCTGCAGTGAACACTGGAGAACATGTATCTTTTTCAGTCATGGTTTTCTCTGGATAGATGCCTGGGAGTGGGATTGCTGGATTAAGTAGTAATTCTATTTTTAGATTTTTGAGGAATCTTCGTACTGTTTTCCATAGTGGTTGTACTGATTTACATTCCCACCAACAGTGTAATAGTGTTCCCTTTTCTTCACACCCTCTCCAGCATTTATTGTTGTAGACTTTTTGATGATGGCCTATTCAATGTTTCTGAATAAATACGGTATCACTGTAACGTTTCTAAGAGAGCGATACCACATTCCTTTGGTATTGTGGTTTATTTCATTCTTTTAAGTCATACATTACTGTCTTTTTTTTCTTTTCCTTTTTTGCTTTTTCCTTTTTAGGGCCGCACCTGTGGCATATGGCAGTTCCTGGATTAGGGGTTGAATCAGAGCTGCAGCTGCCAGCATACACCATAGGCACAGCAATGCCAGATCTCATGGATACTAATTCGATTCTTAGTCCACTGACAATGTGAACTTCACTGTCTTCTTTTTTCTTAAAAAATTTTTAAAAATTTAAATAAGGACTTGCCTTGGCATTTAAAATTTTTCAAGTGATATCCCTTTAACATTTAAGAAGAAAGCTAAAGCACATCATAATATTATCTTCAAAGCACTGATTTGAGTTGTTTATGTAAAATATACTTGAAATGTAGTTGGCGACTCGCACGTCTAAAGTTATCTGTTTATCATACTAAGTGAAGTAAGAAAGACAGATGCTGTATGATATCGCTCATGTGAGGAATCTAAAATATGATACAAATAAACCTGACTATGAAACAGAAATGGATTCATGACCATAGAGAACAGATTTGTGGTTGCCAAGGGGGAAGGGATTGAGGGAGGAAGGGAATGGGAGATTGGGGTTAGCAGATGTATGCTGTTATATATAGAATGGATAAACACCAAGGTCTTACTATATAGCACAAGGAACTATATTCAGTATCCTATGATAAACTGTAATGGAAAAGAATGTTAAAAGAATTTGTGTGTGTGTGTATCACTTTACAGCAGAAATTTTTTTTTACAGCCACTGCTGTGGCATATGGAAGTTTCCGGGCCAGGGGCAATATCAGAGCTACAGCTGTGGCTACACCCAACCACAGCAACATCTGATCCAAACCATGTCTGTGACCTACACTGTACCTTGAGGCAACACCAGATCTTTAATCCACTGAGCAAGGCCAGGGATCGAACCCACATCCTCACAGAGACTCTGACAGGTCTTTAACCTGCTGAGCCACAATGGGAACTCCAGTACTCCAGAAACTAACACAACATTGTAAATCAACTGTACCTCAATTTAAAATAAAGTTATCTGTGAAGAATTCTTCTGGATACTTTTAGGAAGTCTTTGAATACAAAGGCGGTGGAGTGGTCTTCATTTTGAAAAGTGTTGTTTTGTCTTTTAAGTCGTGGAAGCATGGGCAGGGAGAAGAATGACAAGCCCCTCCCGTCTGCAACAGCTCGTCCAAACACTTTCATGAGGGGCGGCAGCAGTAAAGACCTGTTAGACAATCAGTCTCAAGAAGAGCAAAGGAGGGAGATGCTGGAGACCGTGAAGCAGCTTACGGGAGGCATGGATGTGGAGAGGAGCAGTGCTGAGACTGACCGAAACAGAACCAGGGAGTCAGGTAAGAGGCTTTATGCAAACAGAAACAGTTGAAGATTTAGGCCTTAAATTTGGAAGGAAAGACAAAATACAAAGGAGACTTTGTGACTGAGTAGATTTTAGAATCAGTACATGCACCATTGCCTTAGAAGTTAAAGGTTATCTTTACAATCTTATAACATAGTTCTCATTTCTTTGGTATCCCTTTGTTGAGCACTTTCTGAATTTTCCCTTTGTGCTATTAAAAGTGATGCTTATGAGGTCCTCTTACTGTATATTGAGCAATATGAATTTCTTACAAGATCGCTAAATTATGCCCCACTGTACGCAAGAGTGCATATCCTTTGTGGTGCCCCTCAAATGTATGAAAATTCTGGCACTATTGAGCCTACTACAGGGCAAACCAGGTAACAAAAGAAACTATCTGGTTGTCTTTTGTTACCTTCATCTTAGAATCTCTGCTTTATATATGTGTTTAGTATCTATGTATGAAGAGGACCAACTCAGACAATGCACCAGAAACTGCCTCATGTGTTTAACCTATCTGTGTTTCAGTTTCTTCATCTGTTACATAGGAACAGTAAGTATACCAACCCTGTAGAATTATTATGAAGAATAAAAGCAAAGTTAATACATGTAAATACTTAGAACATTACCTGATAAATACAAAGTTTGTAAAAGGTCTTCGATGTCTTGATTGATGATAATGACAGTGATGAAAAGTAGTTTTAAATCTTAATCCTGAGGTAATACTGGTTGTTTTATAACGTTATCGTAGCTTTCAGTTTGTTTCACAATTTAAATTGTGTCTCCTATCTATAGCCTCTAAACAGATTTCACAGGTAAATTGAAATGTCTTCTCCCAGCTGATAAAGACTTCAGATCATTTAGTCGTAAGAACTTCAAGCTTTCTTACCTGTGCTAGGTATTTTGGGAACATAACAAGATAGGATATGGAAATACCTTGTGTGTAATGAATAATATAGCACAATGGCCCTCTGTATTTATTGTCAGGGTCAATATTGTCTGGTCTTTGTTCCTTTCCCACATGCACCTGAGCACCTAGTGCCTTCTGGGCATTCAACCCCTGTTCTTGGTCCTCAGTCTACTGGATCAGGAAGAACTTTATCAAATAACTCTACAGAAGATGATAGATAAGTACAAACTGAGAAAAATCCGAGGAAAGAAAGAAACAGAGTTCTAAGCCAGTCCTTACTTAACAAAGGGACCAACTAGAATTGACATATAGGGACCTTAGGGAAGTCTTCCTTCAGATCTGAAGGACCAAGAGGAGTTAAAACAGGTTTGACAGGAGGGACAGTGTGTGGAACAGAGAGGAAGAACATTCCATACAGGAGAAGAACCATGAGCAAAGTATTAGTAGGTAGAACCATGGCATGTTCAAGCAGCCACCAAAGGCCAGTATAGCTATAACTCTGTGCCCAGTTCTGCAGGCTACGTGTGCTCATCATCATCAAAGCAACGGAGAGAAATCAAAATACTGAAAGGAGATAGAGAATAATCTAGAAAAACGTTGAATCATTGAAGTGAATAGAATATTGTAAATAAGCACTGTCTCAATTTTTTAAAAATAACAGGAACAAAGAAGCTTAATTAAAAATTTTCAGCATACGCCTATACCTTTTAACTGTTATGGATTATGAAGTTATTTAGTGTGTATATATTCTAAAATAAGTGTTTCTATATTCTGCTTTTAGATGGCTTGCTTTGTCAAATTTGTGTCTATTGTAATGCCTTTACTAAAGAAACAGTATTAGAATATGTAAATATTAACTGTAATCCTACCATTTTAATAATTTTTATCATTTTTACTTTCTCACTTTTTTAAATCTCACTAGTAGTAAAACCAGAAATTCCAGCAATGTCAGCCCCTGACAAGCCTGCATTGTCAGAGGAAGAGATGGAGAGGAAGTCCAAATCTATCATTGATGAATTTCTACACATTAATGATTTTAAGGTAAATGAAATTTTTAAAAAAGAAAGCAACAACAACACAGAAAGCCCTGTGACCAAGAGACATAATAACTTGATTCTGGTCTAAATCAGTTGTCATTGTGAACTGATGAGACTTAGAGTGAGTAATCCAAGTCCTACACAGTTCAGTTTGCACAACTTTCATGCATTTCTGCCAAGTATGCTCTTTAAAATTGATACCATAGTTCACAAGATCAAGTGGCAGGAAGGGAGAGCACATATCAATCCATTCCCAAATACAGAATAACCAGATTGACTTTGATATTAATCAACAAAAAATAACACATTATCATTATGAGGCATTCTTGGCTCCCAGTATATTACTTGTCATGATCTTTACAATCATTTTATCATCATTCTCGTATTAACTTTAAAGTACTGCTGACATTGGAGTTCCCATCGTGGCTCAGTGGTAACCAACCTGACTAGAATCCGTGAGGACGCAGGTTTGATCCCTGGCCTCACTCAGTGGGTTAAGGATCCAGTGTTTCCATGAGCTCTGGTGTGTGTCACAGACACAGCTCGAGTCTGGTGTTGCTATGGTTGTGATGCAGGCTAGCAGCTACAGCTCCAATTTGACCCCTAGCCTGGGAACCTCCATATGCTTCAGGAGCGGCCCTTAAAAAAAGCCAAATAAATAAATAAATATATAAAGTACTGCTGACTTTACTTTTTCTTTATTTCATAAATGGAAAACCGAGGCATAAAGAGTAAGTAATGTGTCAAGGTCAGACAGCCTAAGTGAAATATTTCAAGACGTGGTTTTGAATTTACCCTTCTTTAACCATAACCTTCTCTTTGCTCTTCAGTTTAAGATGGTAGTGAATAAGCTACACATGCTGCCTGACTCTATGAACTCTATAGTCTAAAGGCAGAGACAGACCTTAAACAGATAAACTCCAAATAGTTATTTAAATTGGAGTTATAATAAATGATCATAGACCTATAGGTTATTAGGAAAGATCAAATAATGGAACCTAGTGTAGGGATCTGGAGTCAGCAAAGGCTTATCTGTTAAAATATTTGTCAGATGTATTAACTCCTTTTTTTTCCTTTTTTTAGGGCCGCACCCGTGGCATATGGAGGTTCCCAGGCTAGGGGTCCAATCGGAGCGGTAGCTGCTGGCCTTCGCCACAGCCACAGCAACGCGGGATCCGAGCTGCGTCTGCAACCTACACCACAACTCACGGCAACGCCGGATCCTTAACCCACTGAGCGAGGCCAGGGATCGAACCTGCATCCTCATGTTTCCTAATCAGATTCGTTAACCACTGAGCCATGACGGGAATTCCTGTATTAGCTACTTTTTTTTTGGCTTTTTGCCTTATCTAGGGCCGCACCCGCGGCATATGGAGGTTCCCAGGCTAGGGGTCTAACAGGAGCTGTAGCTGCTGGCCTTCGCCACAGCCACAGCAATGCGGGATCCAAGCCGTGTCTGCAACCTACACCACAGCTCACGGCAACGCCGGATCCTTAACCCACTGTGCAAGGTCAGGGATTGAACCCTCAACCTCATGGTTCCTAGTCGGATTTGTTAACCACTGAGCCACGACAGGAACTCCCCTGTATTAGCTACTTTTGCTTTGGCAAAGCTTACTGAAATTGTCCAGAATTTAGAAGAAGTTTTCATAATGAGCAAGTTGGAGAGAGGAGTACTTTGTAGAAGCCCTTGAAAATGCAGCAAAAATAAATGAACATTCGCTAGAAGGAGCAAAAATAAAGAACATTAGCTAGAATAGACTAAATATACTGTGATTTGATCAATTCTTGGAAAATGAGAAGTATTCTTATTAATTGGCAGCACAGCTTTTTTAATTTGCATAGGAATAGGGAAGAATGAAGGGCTTATAAGAAAATGGAAAGACTAGGAAAGATGAAAAACAGAAATAGGAAGAAAGCAGTAGAGATTGGCTTTGGAAATAATTTGAATGATATGGAAAGTCAATGAGCAACAAATACTTTGAAAGAGGAAAAGTAGGACCCTGTGATACAGTGGAGGTGTAGAGAAAAAAATACCTTAGCAGCACCAAACTGCAATAAGAGGACCCTTTGAAGATTCTTTAGCCCTAGACCATGTACGCAACAGAAGGAACAGTCAACTATAACTCATGAATTTCACTGTGCAGTGTACAAGGGAAGGTGGCACCTGGAGAGTGGCAATAAGAACCAGGTAATAATATCAGACATAGTGAGGACTTACTATATGCTAGGTGCTACTCTTTTTTTTTGGGGGGGGGGAGTTGTTTTGCTTTTTAGGGCCACACCTGTACATATGGAAGTTTCCAGACTAGAGGTCGAATCAGAGCTGCAGCTGCCGGCTTTCACCACAGCCACAGCAACACCAGATCCAAGCCGCATCTGCAACCTATGCCACAGCTTGCATCAACGCCAGATCCTTAACCCACTGAGTGAAGACAGGGATTGAACCCTCATTGTCAAGGATACTAGTTGGGTTCTTAACCTGCTGAGCCTCCTACTCTAGGAATTTTGAATGTATTAGTTTATTTAATCCTCATAACTCTTTCCAGATGTTACTCTAATTACAATAACCATTTTTACAATAAGGAAACTGAGGTGCAAAGGTGTAAAGTAACTTACTCTAGGTCATACTGCTGATCAGTGGCAGACTCAAGATTCAAAGCCAGGCTTCTAGTTTCAGAGCATAAACTATAATTTTTCTTGTTATCTTTAGGGTATTAGTGTGCCATGCTAATGGCTTACAGAGTTCATTCTAAAGAAGTTTTTTTCCTAACATTTGAATATGTGCTATTATTATTAATATTAATATGAATAAATATTTATTGAGCGTTTGTTTTGTGTTTGGCAATGTGCCCACTACTTCTGTATACATATTATGTGCAGTCTTCACAGTAACCCTATGATAGGAAATCAAGACTGAGAGATTAAGTTACATTCCTTAACTCACACAACTGTAAGTAAATGGAAGAGCCTGGCTGGATTGAAACCTGTATTTGTCTGACTCGACAACCTGTGTTTTTGCCTATGTGCTATATATTTATTGAGTACATGAAATGTGCCAGCCGTGGTTTAAGAGATACTGTGTGGACGAGTTCCTGTCATGGCTCAGTGGTTAATGAATCTAAGAACCATGAGGTTGTGGGTTCAATCCCTGGCCTTGCTCAGTGGGTTAATTAATGATCTGGCGTTGCCATGAGCTGTGGTGTAGGTAGCAGACACCACTCAGATCTGGCGTTGCTGTGGCTGTGGTGTAGGTCGGCAGCTACAGCTCTGATTAGACCCCTAGCCTGGGAACCTCCGTATGCCGCGAGTGTGGCCCTAGAAAAAGCAAAAAGACAAAAAAAAAAAAAATACTGTGTGGAAATACTGTAGTGCATATAGTGAACAACATAGTCTGCTTTTATGAGTCTTACTTTCTAATGGGAGATACAGACAAAACTGCCCTAAAAATAGGTAATAAATATATAAACTACAAAAAGAAAAAAGCAATGTTCCAGTGCAAAGAAGTAAAATTAGGTTGGTATGATAGCCAGTGATTGGGCAGTCACAGAGACTATAGGAGGTGTCATTTCAGCTGCGAGCTCAGAGATAAAAAGAATCCAACAAAGGAGTTCCCTTTGTGGCAAAGCTAGTTAAGGATTTGCATTGTCTCTGCTGAGGTACAGGTTTGATCCCCAGCATAGCACAGTGTGTTGAGGATCTGGCTGTGCTGCAGGTATGGCCAAAAACAAAAGCAAAGAAGAATCAAACCATTAGAAAATCAGGGAGAAGGGTAAGATTATGAACTGCTGTGATATTAGAAGTTCCATGATACGAGTTCCCTGGTGGCTCAGTGGGTTAAGGATCTGGCATTGTCCCCGCTGTGGCTCAGGTCACTACTGTGGCACAGGTTCAGTTCAGTTCCTAGCCCCAGAACTAATGCATGCCTCAGGTGCAGCCAAAAGAAAAAGAAAAAGAAAAAGAAACAACTAACAGTTTGGGAGTTCCTGTTGTGGCTTAGAGAGTTAAGAACCCAACTAGTATCCATAAGGATGTGAGTTTGATCCCTGGCCTCCCTCAGTGGGTTAAGGATCTAGCATTGCCACAAGCTGTGGTGTAGGCTGCAGTTGCGGCTCAGATCTGGTGTTGGCTGTGGCTGGGGGGGTAGGCTGGCAACTGCAACTCCAATTCACTTCCTAGCCTGGGAGCTTCCATGTGCTGTTGGTGCAGCCCTCAAATAAAGAAAAGAAAAGAAACAGTGTCTCATGACAACTGTTTCATAGATGTCAATGTCATAAAAAAAAACAAAAAAGGAAGAAAGAACTGATCTAGATTAAAAAGAAGACATCACAATGTACGATGTCATGTTTTCAGTTTGATCCTAGAACAACAACAAAGTTATACTGGACATTTGGGGACAGTTGTAGAACTTTGAAAATACACTGTATATCAGATAATCTTTTACTGATATTATTGTATGAATGTTAAATTTCTTAGATATATAGAGAGAAGTAAAATCTAAATTGAAGTAAAGGAGTTCCCCTCGTGGCTCAGTGGTTAATGAATACGACTAGGAGCCATGAGGTTGCGGGTTCGATCCTTGGCATCACTCAGTGGGTGATGAGCTGTGGTGTAGGTCACACACGCGGCTCGGATCCTGTGTTGCTGTGGCTGTGGCCTCGGCCAGCAGCTACAGCTCCGATTAGACCCCTAGCCTGGGAACCTCCATATGCCATGGGTGCAGCCCTGAAAAGACCAAAAAAAAAAAAAAAATTGAAGTTAAAGATATATGGGTATACTATTGTATTATAGAATTGCCAAACAGAATTACCTCAGTTGCCACATTGAGGCCTTCGAATCATGACATTGAATTTCTATTTCAATATTATTTCATAATATACCATTTCCAGTTTTTAAAATAATCACAAGGTAGATAAATATTGTATCGAAAAACACACTTTTGGCTCTGATCCTTTGAGTGATCTTTAATAAAGTTGTTACCTATACCCATTAGCCATATAAAGATGCACTGTTCTTTTGTTTTCAAATATGACTAATAATATTGCCCATATCAGCCTGCTTTTTACTGAGCTGTATTTATATTTAAATACATTTATACATGTATGTATGTGTATGAAAAGTGTCTTGCTGATAGAGTTGTCTTAAGTAAAAGATTTTAAACTTACTTTAACACTCTGGGAATTCTATCCAGATTTTGGAGTAAGCTTTTATTTGCTCTTTGAACAGGAAGCCATGCAATGTGTGGAAGAGCTGAATGCCCAGGGCCTGCTACATGTGTTTGTGAGAATGGGAGTAGAGTCCACCCTCGAAAGGAGCCAGATCACCAGGGATCACATGGGCCAATTACTGTATCAGTTGGTGCAGTCAGAAAAACTCGGCAAACAGGACTTTTTCAAAGGGTTAGTATCCTACTCACAAGTGATACTCGGTTCTAAAGTATTAATTTTAAAAGTATCTATCTTTTTAAGTATTTAAGTGTTTCCCTAGACTAAAATTGTATCTGCCATAATATATTGATGTATATTTTATTGATAATATGTTGGTTGATATGATGGCATTTTATAGATAGTACTAGCACATAATGATTATGTTCTGGTTTTCTATAGCTTATTGTTAGACATTTACTATGATGTAAGTAAGGTAACAGGACCCCCTCTCCTTAACCAGGGGAAGCTTTGAGCGCCTCATGAGCCCATTTATGTGTAAACCTCTGCATGTTCTCTGAGGACAAAGCTTATTTTTATTTGTGAGAAAAATTCCAGAAATTTAACTTAAACCTAAAACACTTATCATTTCAATAAATCGTGGTTCGTTTTGGCCAGGAAATGCTTATCTGCCCACTCTGCCCTATAGAAGGATATGTAACTCCAGTTTATTAATGATCCAGTTTATTCCAAGTTGATGGCTGGTTTGCTGAAGTCTGGCTGTCATTTATGTGGTATTCTTATTTGAGCAGGTTCTGGTTGTCTTTGTGATCATCACAAGCATATGGATCAGGTTTTTTTGTAGTACACTCACAGGATCTTACCCAGGCTTAGGTTCTAAAATCAATATTTAAGGTGAAAATTGCATGTGGTAAAAAAAATTTTGTTTTAGGAGTCCTGTTGTGCAAATGTAAACATAGAACAGCACCCAGCGCTGACAGGTGCCCACTCTGAGAGAACAGCTAATACCTCCTGAGGGATTAATGTCAGATTCCCATCTCCCTTCTCACACTCACTCAGGCATAATGCTCATTGAGAATTCTGCACTGTTTAAGTTATTTTCTTATCATAAATCTTTTTTGCCAATCTGACATTGTGTTCTTGTAAATTAAGTAGATGTGATGAAAGGCCACTTTACATCTTTCGGATATAACCAACCTCTTAGAATAGTATACCCATTAGATGCCAAGGTTGAATGTACTTAGGAATAATTACTCATTTGGTTCTGTGAAGCATGATGACATTGTCCTCAAGGTCCCAGAAAATGTCTACTTGTTCTTAAGATCATTAAAAAGTTATCTTTCAGCCAATAAGCTATTTTTTCTTGTTTTAATGACTTGACTAGAGGGAGGCCATCTGACTCGGTCAACTTTAATGAGAAACTTTTGCAAAAGTTGATGTTGTTGTTGGCCTTTAAGGCCAGAATGTCTTCCTGGTTTTATTTATTTATTTATTTATTTATTTGTTTATTTTGCCTTTTTTGTCATTTTAGGGCCGCACCCGCAGCATGTGGAGGGTCCCAGGCTAGGGGTCTAATCGGAGCTGTAGCCACTGGCCTACGCCGCAGCCACAGCAATGCAGGATCCGAGCCGCGTCTGCAACCTACACCACAGCTCAGGGCAACGCCGGATCGTTAACCCACTGAGCAAGGCCAGGGATCGAACCCTCAACCTCATGGTTCCTAGTCGGATTCGTTTCCTCTGAGCCACGATGGGAACTCCTTATCTCCTCCTTGATTACTTTGTTGGGACTTTTCTAGCCGTTTAAGGCAGTTCTACTTTGCTAAAAAGATATATTTCGGAGCTTACACAGACTAGCAACATTGTAGAGGTGCTAGTTAACAATGAAGACCTCATTTGCTCACATAAGTAAGATTTAGTTTAAATAATCTTTTTTGTAGTAATACTTTGAAGGTGGTACTGTAGTATAAGAAGGCTTTTCATTTTCTTTATTTCCTCCTTTTACCTGTAGTTAGAGTCTCTTAAGATCAGTCATAATAATACTTGACCAGTCTTACTTTGAGACGTCTTTACTATCTTTTTTTTGTTTATCTACAGAAAAATTTGTGTTTTTACTGAGTTATCATAATGCAAATTGTGGCAAATGTTGCTGCTGATATTTTCAATTGTGGTGGATTATTTTGCCTTTTTAGCAGTTTTCTAATCAGAACTTTACTAAATTAAAATATGTATTTCTGGGAGTTCCCTGGTAGTCTAGTGGTTAGGACTCAGTGCTCCCACTGCTGCGGCTCAGGTTCAATCCCTGGTCTGAGAACTGAGATCCCATATCAAGCCACTACATGCCATCCCCAAATTTAGATAGATAGACAGACAGATAGATAAATATAGAGAGATGTCTTTTTTTTTTTTTTTTTTTTTGTCTTTTTAGGGCCGTACTCGCAGCACATGGAGGTTCCCAGGCAATGCCAGATTCTTAACCCACTGAGCAAGGCCAGGGATCGAACCCCCAACCTCATGGTTCCTAGTCGGATTCATTAACCACTGCGCCACTACAGGAACTCCCTTTATTTGTTTATTTTGTTTGTTTGTTTGTTTTTGTTTTTTTTTTTTTAGAGAGATTTCTAACTTTTAACAATATATTTGCTTTCTTCATAAATTTTTGACAGGAACTCAATGTATAAAATAAACAGAAGTAGAGTTTCTGTAGTTGAAAAGGGGAGAGAGATGCCTGAGGGCCTACTGTAGATCTCCCCAGAGTGCGCTTTATTGGGTGTGGTGATCACTACATACCAAGAATAAGGGTATGTTGTAGCTGTTTCATTTATTCAGCCAGCAGAAAATGTATATTATCCAAGGCATTGTTATAGGCTGAACAGTCCAAAGACATTCAGATAACTATCTAGCAGCTTCTGTGCACCAAGGTTTTTTCTTTTAAAAATGTACGAAAGGGGGAGTTCCCGTCGTGTCACAGTGGTTAACGAATCCAACTAGGAACCGTGAGGTTGCGGGTTCAATCCCTGGCCTCGCTCAGTGCGTTAACGATCTGGCATTGCCGTGAGCTGTGGTGTAGTTCGCAGACGCGGCTCGGATCCTGTGTTGCTGTGGCTGTGGCGTAAGCCAGTGGCTACAGCTCCGATTAGACCCCTAGCCTGGGACCCTCCACATGCTGCGGGTGCAGCCCTAAACTGACAAAAGGCAAAAATAAAAAAAAAAGATGTACAAAAGGATTTAGAAACTTTAAACTTGAAAAGAAGTGTCTCTTACAGTCTTGTTATACATATATCCTTTGTTCAGCCAGATTTTTTTTTAGGGCTGCACCTGCAGCATATGGAAGTTCCCAGGCTAGAGGTCGAATCAAAGCTACAGCTCCTGGCCTATGCCACAGCCACAGCCATGCCAGATCCAAGCCATGTTTGCAACCTACACCACAGCTTATGGCAATGCCAGATCCTTAACCCACTGAGCGAGGCCAGGGATCAAACCCATATCCCCATGGAGGCTAATCAGGTTCATTTGCACTGAGCCACAACGGGAACTCCCAAATGTGTGTTAACCAGCCATATGAATTTGATCAGTGATTGTGTTCTGTACCATGATAAACTAATCGTTAAATAGAAAACCAGGACAAGAATATGGGTATCTTTTAGTTGTAATATGAGATGAAAAAAACAGTAGATAAACTCCAAGACCAAGGTGGCTACAGTTGTCTCAGGAGCTCATTAAACATTTTATATCATTAACCCATGGAACATGAATAGGCATTATAGGTAGTTAACTGGAAAATACTGGAGTTCAGCTGGATTATATTCCATCATTGGTACATTAACCAAGCTGAAAGTGTATATAATGAGGAATCTGTTGAATAGCAAATAAATGTCAAATAATTGTAAGCTGTGAGATCTCAAAGTTGGCATTAAGGATTCATGAAGTCCAGAGTTAGATAAAATGGCTGAACTGTAAATTGTTTTCAAATGGCACCTTTAGAAAATTGACCCTGCCTTGGAGTGGTGCCTCCTTTTAAGCGAAAAATTTTACGGATGCATAGGCCTCTCAGATTGCTTAAAAAAATTAAAAAATTAAAAAAAAAATAAGTGACACACTCTGGCTAGAAACTGGCATTGCAGTGAAAAAGCACACTTTTTTTTTTTTTTTGCATTATAGCTGGTTTACAGATTTCTATCAAATTTTCCAACTGCACTGCGTGGTGACCCAGTTGCACGTACATATATGGTTTTGTCACATGTGATTAGACAAAGTTCCCTATACTATACAGCTGGATCTCCTTGTTTTTCCATCATGCAAGCACTAGTTAACCCCATTCCCTCCCACCCCCTCCCCCACCCCCTTGGCAACCACAGGTCTGTTCCCCATGTTCATGATTTTCTTTTCTGTTGAGAGGTTCATTTGTGCGGTGTTTTAGACTCCAGTTATAAGAGATTTCATATGGCATCTGTCTTTCTCCTTCTGACTTGCTTCACTCAGTATGAGGGTCTCTAATTCCATCTGTGTTGCTACGAATGACGTTATTTTATCCTTTTTTATGACTAAATAGTATTCCATCGTGTATATATACCACATCTTCCTAATCCAGTCATCTGTCAATGGACATTTGGGTTGTTTCCATGTCTTGGCTATTGTGAATTGTGCTGCAGTGAACATGCGTGTGCAAGTGTCTTTTTCAAGGAAATTTTTGTCTGGATATATGCCCAATAGTGGGATTGCTGGGTCATATGGTAATTCCATGTAGAGTTTTCTAAGGTACCTCCACACTGTCTTCCATAGTGGCTGCACTAGCCTACATTCCCACCAGCAGTGCAGGAGGGTTCCCTTTTCTCCACACTCCCTCCAGCAATTGTTGTTTGTGGACTTGTTAATGCTGGCCATTCTGACTGGTGTGAGGTGGTATCTCATGGTAGTTTGATTTGCATTTCTCTAATCATTGATGATGTTGAGCATTTTTTCATGTGAAAAAGCACACATTTTATTTTATCTGAAAGGATATAGAGACTAATACCACCTGCCCTTGGCCCCTTTTTTTCATTTACTCTTTCCTTCTGATTATGTGTATTTCCTTGTAATCGCGTCTGTGTCTCTATAATTAAATTCAGTTTTGTTTTTGTACTTTTTAGTATGCTCCATGTGGGAATGATTAACAAAATCTTGAATTATGTTTTTATACTTATAAATGAATAGCTATGATTTTTCAGCCTAAATAAGACTGCTGATATTTTATATGTGACTTTCCTAAATTTTCCACTTAGGAGTTCCTATTGTAGTTCAGCGGAAATGAACCCAACTAGTATCCATGAGGACGCGGGTTCAATCCCTGGCCTCACTCAGTGGGTTAAGGATCCAGTGTGGCCGTGAGCTGCGTTGTAGGTCACAGACAAGGCTCAGATCCCTCATGGCTGTGGCTGTGGCTGTGGTGTAGGCCAGCAGCTGCAGCTCTGATTCAACCCCTAGCCTGGAAACTTCCATATACTGCAGGCACAGCCCTAAAAAGCGAAATAATAATAATAATAACAATAATAATATTTTTAAATAGTAAAATTCCATTTATTTTACTTTACCTTCAGAAATGTTTCATAGCATAAAAGCCTAAAACATTAGATTTTCTTTAGAGCTTGAGCAGTTTGTTACATGTCATAATGGTGATGTTATACAGTAATATTAACAGGCTCTTTTATATCCATCCAGTTTTTTTCCCCCGTTGTAATCTCCCCAGTGACAAAAATTTGTGTTTTTCTTCTCTTTGTGTCTGGTCTGCCTTACCCCAAGTTTTTAGGCAGTGCTTCTAACTGACTCAGAGGATGTGATACGCAACTGTACTGAATTCTTTATAGTGTGGGATAAAGTGGAAGAGCTTGTTGCCCTACAACTTCACAACTGCCTTTTTTTCATCATCTAAGTCTTGAAATGTCACTTCCAGAGATAATTTTCTGATCACCCTTTAGGAATAGCCCAGCACTGTGGTTGATATTCGTCAGAGAATTGGCCCTGTCTACACATATACTCTTGTTTGTTTTTCTCCCCACACTAATATAAGCATTTTGAGAGCAAAAACTTGTTTACTTGATGCCTAGAACAGTAGCTAACATAGGTGTTAAATAAGTAAATTTGTTGACTAATTTTTAGTTATTTAATCTTAACTTTTGAATTACATTTGCATGTGAACTTTTTCCTATTCTTTTCTAGTTTTTCAGAAACGTTGGAATTGGCAGATGACATGGCCATTGATATTCCCCATATTTGGTTGTACCTTGCTGAACTGGTGACCCCCATGTTAAAAGAAGGCGGAATCTCCATGAGAGAACTTATCATGTAAGTTGTACTTGTTTCTTTTGTTTCTTTTGATGTATATTTAATTAAACTAACTCAGACCTTATCAGCTGCTTTTTTAGCATAGTGTCCTTCCTTTAGTGTCTTTGGAGACTCTTGAATGCAGCCTTTGGCTCTTTAAGACTTCTAAGTTCCCATGTGATTCAGTGGGTTAAGGATCTGCTATTGTCACTGCTGTGGCAAGGGTTCAGTCCCTGACCTGGGAATTTCTGCATGCTGCAACTGCCACCAAAAAGAAAGAAAGAAAGAAAGACTTCTAATGTCAGTATTAAAATGTTAAATTTATCTATATTGGAAAAGTGATGGGGATATAACAGCCCCGTGGTCCATTAAGGTTAGTTTTGGCTCCAAAATCATGTAACCGGAAGATGATTGCTTCTAGAAGCTTAATGTAATCTGTCTTCTGTGTCTGTCATTGCTCCAGTGCTGTAAGAAGTTATATTTCCACATAATAACTTGTCAGACTGTGGCATCTGCATAGTACGTGTTTGGGTTGTTATAAAAGGAACTAAGGAAGTTGCCTTGTGGCACATTGGGTTAATGATCTGGCATTGCAGCAGCTATGGCACAGACAGTTAGAACTGTGGCAACACTCCCTGGCCCAGGAACTTCCACATGCCATGGGTACAGCCAAAAACGGGAACAGATGTTTCAGGCATTCCTAGATTTGGATACAAGTGGGAAATTATTGCTACATTATATGGACTAGTATTTCCAGCTTTTCTTCAAAACATTAGTATTTAATCAAACTGTGCCTTCGTTTGTGTCCCTTTACTTTGAAATTCATGAAGTATATTATATAGCAATTAAAAGTTATGAGTCCTATAGTAAAACTAAACAACAAAAAAAACTGTTTAGCTTTGTCTAACTCAGCATTGCTTCACTTAATTGACTGTAGAATCTTTTTTGAGGAATAATTATTGATACCCTGTGGAACACAGTTTGAAAATATTGATTTAGACCATGATAAAATTGATTCCTATCTGTTTTATTGGTATTTTTTAAAAAAGCTTCCTTTCTTAAAAATACTTCATAATTAAGCCTCACAACTCCGTTTCCTAAGGTGCTTCTCTCCTTTTGGCTTAAAGTGGAGCTTATATGAATAAACAGATTATTAAGTGAGACTGATCTTTGCATTGCTTCTGTCACTGAAGCAATTAAAGAAAGAAGCAAAATCCAAGAATTCTAGTCTCTTTTCAGCTTCTCCATGAAGCATAAAGTGAACCTGAAGTCTCTGGACTACTTCCACCAAAAATTACTACTTAAAACATGTTGTTGAGGTTTGCTTTCCCAGTATTATTTAGATTGCCCTGTATCTGTTCTTTTAGCACACGTTGTTTGCTTATTGTTGTAGAAGAGAGAATTTGTTCAGACGTACTTAATCACTACTCCTATCTTTCACAGAGAATTTACCAAACCTTTAATTCCTGTTGGAAGAGCTGGAGTCTTGCTTTCTGAAATATTACACCTTCTATGCAAACAAATGGTGAGTGTTAAACTGAGTGCTGGACTCAGTAGCATGTTAAGTATAGTGATTTTGATCTTGGGTTATCTATGAAAAGCTTAAGTATTGCTGTGCAGGTAATTCTGTGAACTTTTATTATTTGTTTAAAAAAAAAAATGAATGAAAGAGTCCCCATTGTGGCTCAGCAGGTTAAGAACTTGACTAGTGTCCACGAGGATGTGGGTTCGATCCCTGGCCTCCCTCAGTGAGTTAAGGATCTGACATTGTTGAAAGATGCAATGTAAGTTTCAGATGCAGGTCGGATCTGGCGTTGCTGTAGCTGCAGTGTAGGCCAGCAGCTTTGGCTCCGATTGGACTCCTAGCCAGGGAACTTACAAATGCCGCAGGTATGGCCCTAAAAAAAAAAAAAGAGAGAATAAAGTCTCTGGTTCAATCTAGTTTCTCCCATGGGTATATTTATCCTTTTGTTTTCTAGTAATTTAGGAAAGAATTGTCTGTTCTTATGTAGATTTGGTAAAATTCTAAAGAATCTTAAGATATGTTTTATTTGTGGATAATGATTCTATCTGTTGAAACAGAATGGCTATATTATTTATACTTTTGAATGTACTTCAATTAAAACTCCACGTTCAGAGAAAGATAGGATACATGAAATGATTAATGTTATTATTTTGGGATCATAGACTAGGTAATGTCATTAAAAATAGGTGGTAAAAATGATTCTGCACGAATGTGAATTTCTATCTTAAAGTTATTTATTTTAGTTAATCATACTGCATAATTCTCTGCAAAACTCTATGTTAGGATCTTAGTCTACAAAGATAACCTTCAAAGAATTTATATACTGGAGAGGGAGACAGACGACAAGTCTAAAACCAATAGTTTCAAAAGAGTGTATCAGTGCTATATTGGAGGTCTAAGAGGTTTGGGAAAGTGGTATAGCTTCACAAAGGTGATATAACTCCTGGGATGAGAAACATCAAAACAGCTCACATATGAAAATTCTGGAGTGATTTCTGACTTGTTCAAATCAGAGCCACAGATAGTGGGATGATAGACTTTATTGTTTTGAAGGCACTGATTTAAAAAAAAAATTTAGCTTTTCATTTCTCCCTGTGAATCTACAGAAGTCCTTCTGTATCACAGTTGTGTCATAGTTATTCATAGGTAGGTATACTAAATAGCCTCATCTCTAGTTCCAGTTGATTATGTATTTGTTATTAGTAGTACTCTACTTGATGTCACTGAAGTTTTTATTGAACCCTAATTTGAAGGTTCAAATTTTTCTCCTCCCCTTCTATCTATTTGACTTTAGTCCTTCAAATTCAAATTCTTGTTAACTTGTACATACAGAAAGCAAATTCTCACTTCTCCTAACTGAAACAAGATTCTCTTAGAACATAAACTCTGGAATTAGCCTGAGTTCAAATCCTGGCTCTGCCAAGTTATTAGCTATGCCTTGGGCAAGTTAGTCAATGAAATAAGTAGTGCATGTTCCTTAGATGACAGCTGCAGCCTCAAAGCCCAACATTTTCCTTTATCACTGTGACTTTATAAAGGCAGTGTACTTTCACCTCCTTGTCAGTTTTCAAGCGGAGAGACATTCTCCTCTGTTTCTTGTTCTCAGCCTTACACTTCTTCTTGCCCTTGAAGTAGTTCTCATTCCTGGTTCAAGAGCAATGAGTTCTTTAGTCATTCTCATGTTAGATAGTGCAATCACAATCTACTGTGAAGAGGGATTCCAGGGAGACTTATTGAATAGCAATTGCATATAGCGCTATCCAGGAAAAGAGACAGTTTTGAATTTATAAGCTTTGTGCATTGAACTCTTTTTAGGTGATTATATTCATAAACCCCAAATACCAGCTTGCAGATCCCCAGATTAGTATCTGGTAAAAGAAGTTATTGAACCTTAAGAACTGTACTTCATTTACCATTACATTTATGTACATTCAGACATCTCCATCTGAAAGCTAAGGGTCCTGAGAAATTAACATCATACAACAAGGAAACGTTTTAATTTTTTAGCCTTCACAATTCTGTACTCTTGACTTCGAGCAAGCTCTTTTTTTCTCCTTCCAATGTAAGAGTAAATGGATTGGACTTGTCTCTTGTTTTAGAGCCATAAGAAAGTGGGAGCCTTATGGAGGGAGGCTGACCTCAGCTGGAAGGACTTTTTACCAGAAGGGGAAGATGTACATAATTTTCTCTTGGAGCAGGTGAGTTAGAGCAAGGCTTATGCCTTCCTGTTTGATAGTAGTTGCTCTGTTTTTTAGAGAAAATAAAGGTAATTTTATTAGTATTCCAGTTAATAAAATTAGATCAAAATAGGAATCATGGTCAAGATGTCATTTGAAGTCCATGCTCTGAGGCCACTTTACCCTAAAAAAGACTTGTGATTCCTAAGGCTATTTTCTGATCTCTCATCAGAATCTATCACAATTCTCACTGGGCAACTTTTAACAACTTGTCACGGCTTTTTGTTTATGCATTCACTAGATACAGATAAAAAATTTTAAAAACCTTAAGGGCTTAGCCACACTTACATAACAGGCTACATTTTTTTATAAACCAGAAGTGAAATTGATAAATAAAGCCAGGGATAATAAGGCTAAAACCATACATCGTCTGAGCTTGATGTCAGAAAGCAGAGACAGCCAGAAGTTATTTCTGTGGGGTAACAGGGACTAGATGCCTCTTATAAGGTAGAAGATTGGAGACAGGCTTACTGCATGTCACTAAGTGTAAAATCAGTAAAGAAGTGCAAGGAAGTATATACAGTCTTGTTGGCAGAACCTTAGCTAAGCTGCCTACTAACTTGGTAACTTGGTCCATTAATCCACAATAAGGCAGAAAACTCCATGGGCAATATTATCTGGTCCTAAGTAAAGAATTGTAGGGGATCAAATAGAGGCAACTATAAAACTTACACCAGGAGTTCCCACTGTGTGGCTCAGCAGTAATGAACCCAACTAGTATCATTAGGATGTGGGTTCATTCCCTGGCCCCGCTCAGTGGGTTAAGGATCTGGCGTTGCCATAAGCTGCAGTGTAGGGCACAGAAGATCTGGCATTGCTGTGGCTTTGGCCGACAGCTACAGGTCCGATTTTGACCCCAGCAAGGGAACTTCCATATGCCATGGGTGCAGCCCTAAAAAGCAAAAAAAGGAAGGAAGGAAGGAACTTACACCAGGAAGAGCGACAGAAAAAGAAAACAGGAAACTCCCTCTCAAAATGGTCCTGCAAATCCAAATTGTAAACATCTGAGGAAAATAAATGCTAGTAAGACAGCCAACAAAGGCAATAAGAGAAAAAAGTCACTCTGAGGTAAAAAGAAAATAATAAAGCAGTCTGAAAATGACTTTAAAGTAGGTGTATTTTGAACTGGATATATTTAAGCTAGTTAAAAACGTTAGATTAACTATAGACTTTAGCTTCTTTTTGGTTGTGGTTTAGATATACTGGAGAGCACTTCTACCTCGATAAGAACATACATAAGGCATAATTTATCTTACATTACTGGTCTCATAGAAAGTGGAAGAGGAGTTCCCATTGTGGCTTAGTGGTTAACGAATCTGACTAGGAACCATGAGGTTGTGGATTCGATCCCTGGCCTTGCTCAGTGGGTTAAGGATCCAGCGTTGCTGTGTGCTGCAATGTAGGTTGCAGACGTGGCTCGGATCCCACATTGCTGTGGCTGTGGCATCGGCCGGCGGCTACAGGTCCGATTAGACCCCTAGCCTAGGAACCTCCTTATGCCGCAAGTGTGGTCCTAGAAAAAGGCAAAAAAGAAAAAAGAAAGTGGAAGAAATTTCCAAGTGACAAAAAGAATAAAGGAGAAGAAAGCTAAAGATTAAATCTGAACTCTAAGCAATAAATACATGTGAAGTGCTGCCAGAGATCTTGGAAGAAGTTGAAATGGTCCCAGTTCAATATTACCCTGACTCTGAGAAGCATCAAACCAAAATGCTCTTTGGAGAGAACATTCTCAACATACCTCTTATTTTCTACAAATTAACATTATTTAAATATATGAATTAATACTTAGAGTTCATTGAACTATAATGGAACAAGTAACCATGAATGAGAGTAAACAGACAATAAATGCTAGAAGTAGACTCCAAAGACTTGAGATAATGCAATTATATCTCAGAATATAAAATAACACTATTTTTCAAAGCGAGAATCACAGAAATGAGCAAGCAAGAAACTAGTCAAGCTGACTATGCAGTTATTAAAAAAAAGAAGAAACTAAATAGAATTCTAAAAGATGTTATGAAATTTAGAGGATAGAATAAGAAAGTCTAACGTGTCTAATTGGAGTCCCAGAAGGGAAAATAGAATGAATAGAGAAGAAACAATATTTGAAAGAGACTGTAGCTGAGACTTTTGCAGAACTGAAAAATATATGGATGTATATAAAAGCACATATGTACCGCATAGAATAATTACATTTTCGTGAAACTGCATAATCTCAAAAAAATGTGTTTAAAGTAGCTAGAAAGAAGCACATTACCTACAAAGTAAAAACAGACTTTTCGATAGCAACAATGAAAGCCACTTGTTATCAAAGTATACATAGATAACAGTGAAAGATGGTGAAAAAATCTTACAGTGTGGAGAATATACCAACTAATCTAGAATTGACTTCCAAATAAACTAACTTTTAAGAATAAGAGCACAAAGGAAACCATAAAAAAAACAAAAGGACAATTTAACAGAATGGGAGAAAATGGTTTCAGTCGATGCAACTGACAAGGGCTTAATCTCTAAATATACAAATAACATATACAATTCAATAGCAAAAGAGACAACAACCCAATTGAAAAATGGGCAAAAGACCTGAATAGACATTTCTCCAAAGACGATATACAGATGGCTGACAAACGCATGAAAAAATGCTCAACATCACTGATTATTAGAGAAATGTAAATCAAAACTATTAGAAGGAACCACCTCACACCAGTCAGAATGGCCATCATTAATACGTCCACAAATAACAAATACTGAAGAGGGTGTGGAGAAAAGGGAACCCTCCTGCAATGTTGGTGGGAATGTAAATTGATACAACCGCTATGGAAAACAGTATGGAGGTACCTTAGAAAACTATACATGGAACTACCATATGACCCAGCAATCCCACTCTTGGGCATATATCTAGACAAGACTTTCCTTGAAAAAGACATGTGCACCTGTATGTTCATAGCAGCACTATTCACAATAGCCAAGACAGGGAAACAACCTAAATGTCCATGACAGATGATTGGATTAAGAAGATGTGGTATATATACACAATGTAATACTACTCAGCCATAAAAAAAAAAAAATGCCATTTGCAGCAACATGAATGGAACTAGAGACTCTCATACTAAGTGAAGTAAGTCAGAAAGAGACCAGTACCGTGTGATTTCATTTATATCTGGAATCCAATATATGCACAAATGAACCTTTCCATAAAAAAGAAAATCATGGACATGGAAAGCAGACTTGTGGTTGCCAAGGGAGAGGGAGTGGGATGGACTGGGTATTTGGGGTTAATAGATGCAGTCTATTACCTTTGAAATGGATAAGCAGTGGGAACCTGCTGTAATAGCACTGGGAACTATGTCTGGTCACTTGTGATGGAGCATGATAATGTGAGAAAAAAGAATGTATACATGTATGTGTGACTAGGTCACCTCACGGTGCAGTAGAAAATTGACAGAACACTGTAAATCAGCTATAATGAAAAAACAAAAATCATTATAAAAAATTAAAAAAAAAAAAAGTGTAAGAGCAACACAGGAGTTCCCACTGTGGTGCAGGGAGTTAATGATCTGACTTTTCTCTGTAGAGGCACCAGTTCGATCCCCAGCCTGGCACAGTGGGTTAAGGATCTGAGGTTGCTGCAGCAGTGGCATAGGTTACATCTCTGGCTCAGATTTGATCCCTGGCCTAGGAATTTTCATATGACGCAGTTGTGGCTGAATAAAAGAAAAAAAAAAAGGAAGGAGGAAAGAGAGTAACACATATCACATATTTAGAAGCCTAATAACACACTTCTAAATAATTCATGGGCCCAACAAGAAATCATAAAAGAGATTTTTTAAATATTTTTGGGGAGTTCCTCGTGGCTCAGTGGAAATGAATCCAACTAGGAACCATGAGGTTGTGGATTTGATCCCTGGCCTCTCTCAGTGGATTAAGGTATCCCGCGTTGCCATGAGCAGTGGTGTAGTTTGCAGACTCAGCTTGGATCTGGCATTGCTGTGGCTCTGGTGTAGGCCAGCGGCTGTAGTTCCAATTGGACACTTACCCTGGGAACCTCCATATGCCATGAGTCCAGACCTAAAAAAGACAAAAAAATAAAGTAAATAAGAAATGAGCAGTTGATGGGATGGTTGAAGAAAAGACTCTGGGGGGATTAGCTCCTACATTGTGACTCTTGGGATATCCTGTCTTCTGAGAAAGAACAAAGACCAGTTTTTTGGGGGGTGGGGGGGTTGAGGGTCAAATGTGTTTGGGGTTTTGTTTTTTAATGTTAATCTTGTGAAAACAATTGACAGATGATTGGAAAACTATCAGATGCGTATTACTATGTGTGGGACGATACCTTTCTTAACTAACTGCTTCGTATAATTTTGGTAGTAGAACTGCTCTGTGACTTGATAATGGGACCACATAGATTTTAAAAAAGATATATTATAATGAAACTGTTGAAAGACAGAAACATAGAAGAAATCTTAAAAGCAGCAACAGAGAAATGACTCAGAAAGAAGCCTCTATAAGATTTATAGCCAGTTTCTCATCAGAAACTATGGAGGTCAGAAGACACTACAATGATATAATTAAAGTACTGAAATTTTAAGAACTATTTATATCTGGCAATATTTCCTACAAAAATGAGGAAGAAATTAAGACATTCCTAGATAAAAGCTAAGCAAGTTAGTCACCAGTAGACCTGCCCTACAAGAGATGCTAAAGTGATTCTTTCTGGCTGAAGCAAAAGGATACTAGAATGTAACTCGCAGCCATATGAAGAAATACAGATAACTGGTAGAGGTAACCACACAGGTAAATATAAAAGCCAGTATTACTGTGTTTTTGGTTTGTAGCTCCTCTTTTCGTTAACTGTATGATTTAAACAGCAAATCTGTAATAATGGTTATAAATTTGTGTTAATGGGCAAATTTTGTATAAAAATATAATTTATGAAAATAACTAAAGATGGCTTCTTATAGAATTCTCATAAGACCTAGCAATTGCACTTGTAGGTGTATATCCCAGAGAGATGAAAACATGCACCCTAATTTGAAGGCAAAAAAAACCTGGCTTCAGATTCCAGTTTTCTACTGCTTTAATGTGACTTCAAGCAAATTATTTCTCTAAGCCTTAGGTTTCTAACTTATGAATGCTTATCAATACTTACCTTGTAGAATTTTTGTGGGGATTAAATGAGATAATGTTTAAGAATTACAAATTTTATTTTTCTGGCTATTAAAATTATGTATCTCAAATTTTTAAAAACTCCAGAGAATCCAAGAAGTAAAAGATAATTAAAATTTTCCCATGATTTACTTAAGAAAAAGGGCACTTAGCATAGGAGTTCCTGTTGTGGCTCAGTGGTAATAAATCCGATTGGTATCCATGAGGATGCGTGTTCAGTCCCTGGCTCCATTCAATGGGTTAAGGATCCAGCATTTCTGTGAACTGTGGTGTAGGTCACAGATATGGCTCGGATCCCACATTGCTGTGGCATAGGCCAGAAGCCACAGCTCCAAATCGATCCCTAGCCTGGGAACTTCCATATGCTACAGGTACGGCACTGAGCATAAAGCGAAACTCAATTAATTATGGCTGATGTTGTTAACAAAAATGTTTAAAAAGGAGTTTAAAAATGAAGTTGCAGTAGTTCTCATTGTGGCTCAGTAATCAACGAATCTGACTAGCCATCCATGAGGACATAGGTTCGATCCCTGGCCTTGCTCAGTAGGTTAAGGATCTGGCGTTGCCATGAGCTGTGATGTAGGTCGCAGACACGGTTCCGATCCTGAGTTGCTGTGGCTGTAGTGTAGGCCAGCAGCTACAGCTCCTATTCAGCCCCTAGCCTAGCAACCTTCATATGCTAAGGATGTGGCCAAAAAGTTCTAGAAAACTTGGCCTTTCATATCCTGACTTTTACCTTTCTTCTAAAATGGTTGGTTTAACGCCCTTTTTCAGGATATCGTAGTTCATTCTGCAAGAGGTAGTGATGAACTATCCGTAAAGTTGAAGCCTAGCTTTCTAAGTTCTTGGAAGATCAGATAACTTAACGTAGACTACCGGGATTCTGATAAATAGATGTTTCTTTCCAGTGAGCAGTGTAAACTTTTCAGCTCACCACTGACTCCATTTAGCAGTGGTAAAGGCTTTCACTTTCATATTTTGTGTCATGTTTTATTAATGAGCAGTGTAATTCATGTTTGACTTTGTTGTTAATTGCTCTCTATTTATGTAGATTTGGAGTCAGTTAAAGAGGTATTCTATATATGTGTCTAACACACCTAAGAGTGTTAGATCAGAGTTGAAGAATGTGTCAAGGTTATGAAAAATTGATGCCTATTCTTAAAGAAACTTACGGGCATCATCTTGTGATTTTTGTGTGTATACTGAAGTTTGGTGGTTGGGTTTTTATCAACATTGCATCAGAAAAATTGTGATATTGAAGCATGTTTCTAAAACTTTATAGGAATATATTGTTTAGAAATGCTATGTAAGTGGTAAAGACAACTAAAATGATTGAGTGAAAACTTTTTCACAGAATTCAAGGTATTTTTAAACTACCCATCTAAGAGTTAAAGAATTATGACATCATTTCTCATACTTGGATTCAGAATGGTCAGGAGATGTTCGAAGGACTTAAGAGAACCAAAACTATAGTTTTTGACAGCTGCTCTGTGGCAGTAATGGTATTAAACCATAGGCTGCAGAAAGGGAGTTAAATTGCTAGTACTCCTACCCTGCCTCAAAGCTTTGCCAAAGCTAAGAGCAAGACCAAAGTGCCCAAGGGTATTATGTTAAGTGAAATAAGCCAGAGAAAGACAAATACCACCTGATTTCACTTACACGTGGAATCTAAAAGACAAGTCAAAACCCATAGATAAATAGGTAAGTGGTTGCCAGAGGGGAAGGGATTGGGCAGGTGGGTAAAATAGGTGGAGAGGGTCAAGAGAAACAAACTTCCAATTATAAAACAAGTAAGTTATGGGGTGTGATGTACAGCGTGGAGAACACAGTCAGTAATACTGTATTAACTTTGTATGGTGACGGATAGTGACTGGACTTGCTGAGGGGATCATTTCACAGTACATGCAAATGTCAGATCACTATGTTGTACACGTGAAACTAATATAATGGAGTTCCTTTGGTGGCGCAGCAGAAATAAATCTAAGTAATATCCACGAGGACACAGGTTCAATCCCTGGCCTTGTTCAGTGGGTTGAGGATCTCGTGTTGCCGTGAGCTGTGGTGTAGGTTGCAGACTTAGTTCGAATCTAGTGTTGCTGTGGCTGTGGCATAGACCTGTGGCTACAGCTCCAATTTGACCCCTAGCCTGGAAACCTCCATATGCCGAGGGTACAGCCCTAAAAAGACAAAAGAAAGAAAGAAAGAAACTAATGTAATATTGTGTCAGATATACTTAAATTTAATAAAAAAAAATTTTTTAAATAACTGGGAGTTCCTGTTGTGACTCAGCAGAAACGAACCTGACTAGTATCCTCAAGGATGCAGGTTGCTCTGAGCTGTGGTAGGTCACAGATGTGGCTCAGATCTGGCGTTGCTGTGAATGTGGCATAGGCCAGCAGCTATAGCTCCGATTTAACCTCTAGCCTCGAAAGTTCCATATGCCACACTTGTGGCCTTAGAGAAAAAATGAAAATAAAAAAAGACTGACGCTTAGAATGATTTGGAGGAGAAGTAAGCTTGCTTGCTTGCTTTTAAGGAAAATCAGAGATACACAGTTAAAAAAAAAAGTGGGGGGACGTATAATGGAGTGAAAAATCTTTCAAAACAGTAAGTAAAAGGATGGCTTCTGGTCATTTTGACTCCATGTAAATTCAAGAGAAAGCGCATGATTTTCCTCTCATGGTGATAATAATAATGAATTACATTAATACGTTTAACATTGTATGTTTCAGAAGTTGGACTTTATAGAGTCTGATGGTTCCTGTTCCTCCGAAGCACTTTCAAAGAAAGAACTCTCAGCCGAAGAGCTGTATAAGCGACTTGAGAAACTCATTATTGAGGACAAAGCAAATGATGAGCAGATCTTTGACTGGGTTGAGGTATAAAGACTATACACCTTCTCTGATATCTCTGCACAGAAGATCCTTCTTAATTCACATATTTACTCTTTCCCTTAATGGGAGTTTTTAACTTTAATGAAGTTAGTTTTTATTCTTACATGTTTATGTATTTGAAACTCTAATGCTGTTCTTCTGTTTTTATAAGATTTGTAGTCTTACAAAGTCTAGTAAAAATTTTCAGAACATAAGCCATTTCTCTGGATCTCTTATTTTACCATTCAAAAATTTACATTTTGGAGTTCCCGTAGTGGCTCAGTGGTTAACGACTCCGACTAGCAACCATGAGGTTGCAGGTTCGATCCCTGGCCTTGCTCAGTGGGTTAAGGATCCAGCATTGCCGTGAGCTGTGGTGTAGGTTGCAGCCACGGCTCAGATCCGGCGTTGCTGTGGCTGTGGCGAAGGCCGGCAGCTACAGCTCCTGTTAGACCACTAGCCTGGGAACCTCCATATGCCGCAGGTGCGGCCCTAGATACGGCAAAAAGACAAAAAAAAAAAAATTTACATTTTGTAATGTTCTCACATTTTAAATATTACCCTGGGTTAAATTAATGAGCTATATGTAATTATTATGAACTGTATTGGCTTTTCATAATAACACCTCTTTCTGAAAATTTTATACTTTATCTTCTGTTGTAGAGTCTGTTGATATGCCTTTTTTTTTAAGAATATTTAATTTACAATGTTTCATCAAGTTCTGTTGTACAACAAAGTGACACAATCACAAACATTTTTCTGTGTTCTGTATCCCTTTTGGATATAATAGTTTGCATCCCCAAAATGCCCGTCCCTCCCACTCCTGCCCTTCTACCTCCTCTGAACTCCAAGTCTGCTCTTAGCCATGCTCTGTTTCTGTTTTTTCTTTGTTTGTTATTTTTAGACAGGATCATCTGTTTCATATTTTAGATTCCACAAATAAGTGATATCATATGATATTTGTTTACTTCTTTCTGGCTTCACTTAGTATGAGTCTATCTCCATCCATGTTGCTGCAAATGACATTAGTTTGTCTTTTTTATGGCTGAGTAATATTCCATTGTATCTGCGTACCACATCTTAATCTGTCAGTGGACATTTAGGTTGTTTCCATGTCTTGGCTATTGTGAATAGTGCTGCTATGAACATAGGGTGCATGTATCTTTTTCAATGAAAGTTTTGTCTGGATATATGCCCAGCAGTGGAATTGCTGGATCATATGGTAGCTCTATATTTAGTTTCCTGAGGTACCTCCTTACTGTTTTCCATAATGGTTGTACCAGTTTACATCCCCACCAACAGTGGAGGAGGGTAACTTTTTCTCCATACCCTCTCTAGCATTTATTATTTGTCGTTTTATTAATGATGGCCATTCTGGAGTTCCTGTCATGGCGCAGCGGTTAACGACTCCATCTAGGAACCATGAGGTTGCAGGTTTGATCCCTGGCCTCACTCAGTGGGTTAACAATCTGGCGTTGCTGTGAGCTGTGGTGTAGGCTGCAGATGCGGCTCAGAACTGGCATTGCTGTGGCTTTGGCATAGGCCGGATCTAGCATGGCTGTGGCTGTTGCGTAGGTCTGCGGCTACAGCTCTGATTCAACCCCTAGTCTGGGAACCTCCATATGCCATAGGTGCTATCCTGAAAAAAGCAAAAAAAAAAAAATGATGGCCATTCTGGCTGGTGTGAAGTGGTACCTCGTTGTAGTTTTGATTTGCATTTCTCTGATAATTAGTGATGCTGAGCATTTTTTCATATGCCTGTTAGCCATCCATATGTCCCCTTTGGAGAATGGTGATGTCTGTCTTTAATCTGTTTATGTATTCCTTTAAATAGTAACTTTTATTTATGTAGATGTGTTTTATTTGTACACATTTCCATGGGGTCATATAGTAATCCAAGTTGAAAGAATACTGGAGGGCTAATCTGGTTCTCTCCCTCTTGTATAAATCCTGTTGGATTCCAGTGGGTGGTTGTTTCTAATTGGTTGTCGTTTTTTTAACTGTTTCCAAGCATTGAGAAATAATGAAGCTTCTGCTTGTTTGATTTTTTTACTTATTTTCTCTTCTGTCCATAGGATAATAAGTCTATCATCTCACTTAATTGGGAAATAATCTATCATTATATCTGTCTCCCTCTCTAGGTTCTTTCATTCCTTCTTGAAATCTTGACATCCAGACCCTTGTCTGGTTACTCTCATATAAACATAACCTGGATTTTCAACATCTCTTTCAAAGTGACAGGTGAAACAGTGTGACCACCAGATGTGGTCAACAGTATGGAGTTAGGTGGTACTTCTGCATTTGTTTTCTTTGAACTCTGCTTCTGGCAACCTCACTACACTGAACTCAAACTACTCTTTCAGTCTTATAGTCCCCATTTTTTTATGCCCTACAGATTAGACATCTCTCCCATCCTGAACCTACATGCATTTGGTTTTTGAACCAAAATGGTGTTTATATTCATCTTCTTAAATTAGATACATTTTTTTAAGTCCCAGGACATTTTAGATTCTGACTTGCTCATAGAATTTGCCACCTTTTTTATTTTGTATCTTCCTTGTATTTCATGTATGTCAGCTTTGTCCTCATCCAAGTTATGGGTAAAAGGTGTGAGTAGGGTAGTACCAAGGACAAAGCAGCATTCTTTCAAGTACTAAATCCCATCCGCACTCCCGTTAGCACTTCAGCTGTTAACTTGTTTATTATTTCACGTCATTCTGCTGTCTAGTTCGCCTTTTCATCTTGCCCACAAGGGGATATCTATTATTAATTTCACAAGTGTCTTGCTAAAGTCCAGAGAAGTTAAGGCTGTATCCGTCTGAGCTACTATATTCTAGTCATATTAGAAAAGGAGTGAAGGTTAGTTTAGCATGACTTGTTTTTCTTGTACTTACTTATTCCTCTTGGCATAATCATCTCTTTCTAAGACTTTAAACATATCATAGTTTGCTCTTTATTTTATAATAGAATCAGCATCAGGCTTTCTGGTTTGTTATTGACATGATACATCTTCTTTTACGTTTTAGAAGAAGTGAGTGTTTGCATATGTAACATCATTCTCTTTCTCCATGATTTTTCATAGATCACCATCATTTCAGCAGTTTGGTTTTTTGTTTTCTCCTGTAATTGCAAAATGATACTGTTTTCACCTCCTTATCCATATTGCACTTCATTTTATAAAATATTAGTTTTATTCTACCTACTCCAGACCAACAATTATTCTCCTTAAAGAGAAGACAAAGGGTAAATTTTACTGAATGAAATTATACCTAATAAAGGTAACTTTTTAAAAAGGAGCAAGATGACAAAAATAATGGTCACTGAGGTCACAATACATATAGGTTTTTATTGCTCTGGCTCTAACACTAGTACTCTGTAAATCTGATTTTGCGTGTCAGTTCAGTTAGCAGACCCATCTTCCTTCTTGTTCTTGCCCATTTTCATTAACATCTTTGCTTAGTCTTTCGTGTTCTTGACACTTTTCTTTGATCTTATCTTGAATATTAGAATTACAGTATTTGGCTTTATTTGGTAGAAGAAATATGCAAGTTAGTTTCTTTAAAACAGAAGAAACAGTTGGATGATTTGGAAGTGATATTTATTATTGAATTACATTCAGCTAATTTATTTTTCTCAGAGTCTACTTGAAATTTCTAATCTTTTGGCAATTTCAAATGATATTCGGTTGAAATAGCTCTGCAACCTATTTATCAAGTATTGTTGAGCCAAAAAGTAACTGTTTTTATTCTTTTATTTATTCTTCAAAAATAATTGTTTAGACTCTGCAAAAGTAATTTCTGGGCTAGACCAGCCTTGGCTTCAGCCTGTATGTAAAGTATTTTTTAAAGACGTATAGCAGCAACTGTCTATAACATAAATCACTGTGAAGTCTTTTGTGTAAGGCTCTTCCCCACCCCATCCCTAGCCTTAGCATCAGCAATGGTACCACATGTTTCCATCCTGTGGGAAAAGATTAGTAATGAAAGATCTTACTGCATCAAACCCTCTATGTCCAGCTCTGCTAAGTATCTGGCCCTCTGACTTGTTAACCATGCTCAACTCTGCTCTCAGGAAACTACCAGTTCCTCCCAAGTGATGTGTGAGGTTAGGTATTCAACAAAGAGCATTGCCAGTTAATCTGTGTCAGTTCTAAAATTCATAAACATTAAACTGATCTCTAAATATCTTTGAAATTCTTAGCTTTGTAACACATACACTTAAAATGGCATCTTTAATTTTTTCTTGCCAATCATTTTAAGGCTGACCCCTTCTGTAGAAATTACTGTGCCCTACTATTAAAAGAAGCTGACATAAGCATTAATTCTATTCACAGGCATAAGGAATGTAAACTGGAAAAATATTTGAAATACCTGCCTAGAAAAGGCTGCTTTTGTTTGTCGTTTCCTTTTGCTGCTCATCTGAGTTAGTATAGTATTTTATAGGAAAAAGATCAGAACTTAAAAGAAATAAACTAAAAAGTAAATTGGGGACCCATTTACTCTAATTCACCTCTAAATACATTTTTTTTGCCATCCTTAGAAAAGAGTAACAGTTATCTCACCACCGCCTGAAGAGTTTGTTTCACATTAAAATTAAGATAAAAAAACAGTGTGAGCACATCTAAACATAGTTGCATACTTCTGAGGAAAGTAGACTTTGTAGTTGTGGTATAGTTGTTCTTTCAACTTTGTAGATTTGGATAGATCATCTTAATGTGGCTTACTTATTGCAAAGGGAAAAGGCTTTTAAATGGTTACACTTGCAGATGTATGTAGTACATAGGACTGTACAACTGCATGAGCAGAGGATAGAGAACGGTAAGCTCCCTGAAAATGAAATACTGCTACTTAGAACATTTTCAAACAGAACCTGGCAGTGCCCAGATATTTTCCGGTGAATCAGAAGACTGATTTTTACAAGAAAGTTGAACATGATCCTCTCTGCCCTTAATGCCAGACAGAGCCTGGTTTAGGGGAAAATAATTCCTCTGGTGTACAAAACTACCTTTAATTATTCTATTTACTTTTGATTTCAGGCTAATCTAGATGAAAACCAGATGAGTTCACCTACATTCCTTAGAGCTTTAATGACAGCCGTTTGTAAAGCAGCAATTATAGGTGAGTAACATTTCTGAACGCAGCTCTTAACATCTGAAATCAGCTACTGATGGTCTGTGCCAGAATTTATATTCCTTCAAAACTTGCCCTATAAAACTCAGTTTCTACGCAAATGAGTGCCATTTCTGTCTATGGTGCCTGGCTGTCTCTGGCAGGAGGATGAATAGCAGCTCTGCCGCAGAGAACCCAGATCTGAGCAGCTACTGAGTGCCTTGTATTCCTCAGTTCAACGGGAAGTTGGTGCACGCTGCTTAGGTGGCTTTATATTCTGCTACATACGATTTTTCCTTTACTTTTCACCTCCAACATTCAAAGCCACCTCCTTCTTCCATTCAGGAATTATAACGAACAGCTTGAATATTTTTTTTCCTTTTCGCAGCCCTACTTGTGGCATATGGAAGTTCCTGAGCCAGGGGTCAAAACAGAGCCACAGCTGAAGCCCATGCCACAGCCACAGCAGCACCAGATCTGAGCCACATTTGTACCCTACACCACAGCTTGTGGCAACACCAGATCCTTAACCCACTAAGCGAGGCCAGAGACCAAAGAGGCCTCCTCACAGAGACAACATTGGGTCTTTAACCTGCTGAGCCACATTGGGAACTCCTGAATATTCTTATTTCATGTCAGTGAAGGGCTAATCTCAACAGAAAAAATTTTATGTAAATACATACATGAGGAAAGAAAATACTAATTATTTCTCCTGCTCTACGTTAATATTATTGGATGTTTATGAATTACATAGATAGGATTCAGATTGGTAGAAGCCCTGAATGTTCCAAGCTGCGAATAGTTTTAATCAGTATTTAATGAGATCACCCATTAAGCCTCAGGTGGAAGTTCACATTTCTGTCACTGAAATTACAAAAAAAAAAAGAAATCCGTCAGCCCAAAAGTTGTTCAGAATTTCAGATTTATCTTTTTCATCATAAAGATGGCTTCAGAATTTAAGATTTTTTTGTCAGATGAATGTTTTTTCTTTTTCTTTTTCTTTTTTTTTTCTTTTTTTGCTTTATGGGCCATACATGCGGCATGTGGAAGTTCCTAGGCTTAGGGGTTGAATCGGAGCTGCAGCTGCTGCCAGTCTGTACCACAGCCACAGCAATGCAGAATCCAAGCCATGTCTGCAATCTACACCACAGCTCATGGCAACGCCGGGTCCTTCACCCACTGAGTGAGGCCAGGGATTAAACCTGCGTCCTCATGGATACTAGTCAGATTCATTTCCACTGAGCCACGATGGGAACTCCTAAATGATTTCTCAATGTTAGTTATTTAATGAGGAAAATAGTAAACTAAGTAGAAAGTCTTCATTAAAATTTTTTAAATAATTTCTATTATCTGTGGAACCATAAGACTTTGGTGCTTTAAAATCAGAGTTGTAAAGTACAGAAGCTACTTCTGAAAACAGGGTTGTGGCCCAGTGCTAACTTATAGAGGAAATAAAACTACATGCTTCTAGGTGAAACTGACAGCACTTTCAAGTCCCAGTCTGGGTCTGGCTAGTTTCGGGTCATAAGTGCTCTCAGTTTCATAGGCACTAAGCATCCTTTCTTTGGCCTCTTTTTATTGTACCTTTCCCCCAAACGGCTCAGATTAGATGTGTTGTTTGCCACTGTCACAGTTAGTCCTTATCTTCCTATAACAATAAAAGGGTTTTAAATTCTTTTACCCTTCTGAAAAGATTTATATGAACTGTCACTTTAATTTCCTTTTTAATGTTCCTTTTGTAGTTTGGAATGTCATGAAAGCACTGTCCCCTGTTTCATTATGATTAAAGAATTGCGCACACCACACTTTCGGGAGCTCCATCTCCCCTCCTTGTTTTTGTTTGTTTATTTCAGGGAGAATATCCCATAAAGAATTTCAGAACATTTTGGATTTCAAAATCTTTGCCTTGTACCCCCTTGCTTCCTCTTTCCTAACAGTCCATATGTGTTTTGTCAACCCAGAAAATTGAAAATGGTTCTGTGTGTTAATGCCTTAAATTTAATTCTTAGTTCTTCTGTCACCTCCAGCTGACTGTTCTACCTTCCGAGTGGACACTGCTGTTATCAAGCAGAGAGTGCCGATCTTACTCAAGTACCTAGACTCAGATACAGAGAAGGAACTGCAAGCACTTTATGCACTACAGGCATCAATAGTAAAACTCGATCAACCTGCCAGTAAGTTTACCTCTTGTTACAATTAACCCAACCAATGAGTGAGATTAATCCAGGCCAAGACTTGAAAAATAATTTTATGGGTTTGAACAGTGGATAATAGAAGAATCACTGGTAACAAAAACTCAGATAACCAATAATTTTAATAAACCTTAATTTTTTAAGAACTTGACTTTTGGAGTTCCTGTCGTGGTGCTGCGGAAACAAATCCGACTAGGAACCATGGGGTTGTGGGTTCAATCCCTGGCCTTGCTCAGTGGGTTGAGGATCTGGCATTGCCATGGCTCAGATTCTGGCGTTGCTGTGGCTCTGGTGTAGGCTGGCAGCTGTAGCTCCAATTCGACCCCTAGCCTGGGAACCTCCATATGCTGCGGTTGCAGCCCTAGAAGGACAAAAGAAAAAAAAACCTTGACTTTTATGAGAAAAAGATAACAAGAAAATTTGTTTATATTAGAGATTTAATTCTCATTCTGGGGCAGATCTGATTGATAAGACTTTTTGCAATGATGGAAGTGTATCTACCAGGTACTGCCATCTAACCATGCACCACGTATCTCAATCGAGCACTTAAATATGGATACTATGACTAAGGAACTGAATTTTAAATTTTATTTACTTTAAATGTAAATAGCCTCATGTGGTTAGTGGCTATCCTATTGGACAGTGCAGGACTAGGGCCTCTTGGCATTAGCATATGTGCAGTACAGTTTTTTACCTTCCTTGTCACAGGCCTTAATAATGAAAGAGGATAATACTCGTCAGAATCCTCAGGTGCCCACCACAGACATGAAAGCATTTTAGACTAGTTTTCAGTTAAGAATTATGATTAATTCTGGCTAACCGGACAAATAAGCTAACCTGAACGAACATTTAAGTCTTAGTAATACTGATAAATTAACAGAATTGTATTAAATCTTGAAAATTCAGTTGGAACTTCAGAAAGAGGACAGTAAGTACATGGCTGTTTTAGAGATAGCACTGAAGTAGTTATCTGGCATTTCCTTAGGCTGTGGCTCTTGCAAAGTTTTCTTTCTTTGCTAGTGCTATTAAATCCCTGGAAGAGGTAAAGGAAAAGATTGACACAGTCCTCAGGGTGTAGCTGAAGAGACATCTTAAGTCTGAATCAAAGCATTAATCTAACTATGTGTTCTCTCCTAAGACTTTTGGAAGGTCATTTAACAACATGGCTTCCTATTTCTATACTTGTGGGATAAGGATACTAACTTTTCAAGAGATGGTTAGGTGGTCAGATGAAATTGTGATGCTATGTATGCAGCCGGTCAGATTAAAGTATCCGTTTCCATAACCCCTAGAGAGATGTTTAATTCTAGATTTACTGCCAACAGAATCCTAGTCACTTGCTTTTGTTTCCGTATAGACCAACTGGTTTAGAGAATTAAATGTGTTTTCAACATTAGCTTGGTTAATAAAATGACAAAGACAAACTAAAGTGAATTTTAGGAGCCCATAATGAAGGAATTTTTTTAAAGAATATATAAAATCCTTTATCTGTAACAACTGTCTTTTTTGAACAATAATATAAGCCAAGTTTCCGTTGTGAGAGCAAAACAGGATTAAAATTGCCTAAATCATCCGCACATTTAAAACAACAAACAGCAGCTATCATTTCATCAGATAAAATCCAGATGAGATAGTTTTTACCCATGTTTTTCATATGAATTAGTACTCTTTTCACTTAGAAAACAACATTAGAGGGAGAAAGTACATTGTCTTTTCCTTCCAAAGTTTGTAAAAACAATATTTTATTATAAAATTTCAATCAAAATATATAAAGAAGGAAGTAAAAAAAAACTTATTCTCGTATTTAATTTTTGTGTTTAGGTTGAGAACTACATAATATTGAATAGCTCAGCAATACCAGAAAATAGTTCAAATTGAACAAAATAATGGGAATAAGAAATAATTTAGGGAGTTCCCATTGTGGCTCAGCAGTAATGAACCCAACTAGTATCCATGAGGATGTGGATTCGATCCCTGTCTTTGCTTATTGGGTTAAGGATCTGGCATTGCCATGAGCTGTGGTGTAGGTCACAGATGCAGCTTGGATCTGGCATTGTTGTGGCTGTGGTGTAGGCCGGCAGCTGCAGCTCCGATTCGACCCCTAGCCTACCAACTTCCACATGTCTCAGGTGCAGCCCTAAAAAAGCAAAAAAGAAGGAAAGAAAGAAAGGGAATTTAAGCTGCTTAAATATTTTTCATGTTCTTTAGGCAAATTGTTTTGCTCTTATGCTATCAAGAGGGAACGTGATGAATTGACACGAATGCTCTTATCCCGGGGAGTTCATATCCATTTATTCATTGCTTGGAAATACAGTCTTCTCGTGACTACAGTGCCCCCAAAGCAGATGGTTTATTTTCACCTCCTTGCAGATTTGCTACGGATGTTTTTTGATTGCCTATATGATGAGGAGGTGATCTCTGAGGATGCCTTCTACAAATGGGAAAGCAGCAAGGACCCTGCAGAGCAGAACGGGAAGGGTGTGGCCCTGAAATCTGTCACAGCATTCTTCACATGGCTGCGGGAAGCAGAAGAAGAGTCTGAGGATAACTAAAACTTCAAATACACAAAACGAAACAAAAGAAACAATTTAAGTATTTTTTTAAAAAGTTTCACGTCTTCGCCAATCACAGTGCAGCAAGGCCAATTCTCGCAGAATTCCCCACGTGTGCACGAGTGGGAGAGGGGAAAGAGAAAAAAAGGTGATCATGGAGGAAAAAGGTACTGGAAAAAAGTAAACTTCAAACCTGAGGGCGGGAGCACTAAAACCAAAATACATGTATTATTTATAGAAAATATTTTCTGTTTTAATCTTTTCTTTTTAAACGAGGACTCATACTTTAAAAGAAAAAAAAACACATCTGTTTAGCAAAAAAAAAGTTGAGAACTTTTAATTTATTTTAAGGACTGCAAATGCCAGTGTAATTTTTTAATTTGCAGTTTCTGTAAACAACTTGTATAATAGAAAAGCAGAGAAATAAATTTCCCTCCCCTTCAGATGCACCTCACGTTTGTTTTAAAGCATAGTAGTTAGTCCAGATTTAAGAAGGTTTGGGGTGAACAAGGTAAGAAAGATTTTTTTTTTTCTTTTTGGCATCAGATATCAGATCTTTCTGCCTGCCTCTCAGCTTGCTTCAAAAAATAAAAAAATCACAATAGTAATCAAAACATACATAACCTGGAACAGAAGGAAATGCTGTGGACCAGAGAACTCCAAGAATTGTTTTAAAAAAAAAAGTGCTACCCTGGGAAAAGTACTCTTAATACTTTTGAAATCTTTAGAGCAACTTTAAGGCTTGTAAATACATAGAACAAATATTTAAAAAAAACAAAAAGAAATTGACTCAATACTATTTCTTTTCACTTTCAAACTATAAAGAACAAAATAAAGACAAACATTGCAAGTTTAAAAGAAAGTAAAGTGACTTCTCCTTTTGACAGCTGCTGCATGTGCGCCCATCTCTGGGAGGTGCTATCTGGCTATTTGTTGTCTAATCCAGATCGCTCCTGAAGAGGATGGGGGAGAGTGGGAGAGAGAGTGTGTGTGTATCTGTGTCTCTGTCTCTCTTTGTGTCTACAGTTGGAAAGCTACTTTGTGGGTGAAGGAGAACCCTTGTGCTTGGGTGGGACAGCTTCTCTGGAAGTCCAGGGGAAGCTTCTTTCCAACACCAACCAGAAATGCATTCAGGGTGGGAGCAAACCTAAGGGCAGTATTTTAAATAACCAAGTGTTTCACTCTGTGTATTAGGATTAGGGACACTTAGACATTTTGAGACTGTCACTACCACTGATTTTAAGATCACCGTTGCCTCTGATGCTTAAGAAACCTAAAGATGCCTTCTAAAGAATGAAAGAAACCAAAGCTAAATTACGCTTTTTCAAAAGTGGGTGTGAGGTTTAAAACCGAACCAATACCATGTGTGAAAATCACATTGTTCCTCAACTTTACCTTCATTCAAGCCATTCCGGTAAGTATAAAATGAACTGTGGTTTGGGCCTCTTTCTCCTACAGATACTGGATTGCCGTGCTGGGCTTTGTTTTAGTTTTTTCTCCTTTGATGAATTTGTAGTCTCTTTAGATGGCTTTCCATTTCAATTGTTTGTAGGCCATCACCCTACCAAATGTATTTATGAAGAAAAAGCCAGACTGCTCCCAAATAAAACAGTCTTGGATTTTTATCTGGATAACCAGAATTCTTCTGGCTTCCACCTCTGAAGAAATATCCACATTAAGAGACTTGGCAAAACTTGTGACACATAAGAATAAAAGACAAACATAGCGATAAAAAGTTTTCTTGAGAGTATAGTTGAACACAATACAAGATCCCACTATACGAGCCCACTCTGCAGTGGTCAAAGCTGTTCTCGAAAAACCAAGTCTTGTGAGAGGCATATGACATCATCTATTGTGAGAGATGGGGCATGAAAACCTCTTTCAGGGTCTAACTGCAAGCTATGCCTGGGATCCCTCAGTTGGAAGACGCAGCTTGATTCTATGTTATGTGGAGTTTTACCAGCTGCCAGAATCAAATCACAGAGGATTCTGATCCAGGAATCTCCTGGTATTAGCAGCACTCACAGAGGGTGAGGAATGGGGGTGGGGAAAGCAAAGTGGTGACTGCCTCTTGGAAATTAGTGGCTGTTGTTTGCAGGGGTCTAGCCAGGAAGGAACTTAAGGTAGTAGCAGTAGCCTGCTCATCAGTATTTTAGATGTGGACGAATATAAGGATTGGAAAGAGAATAATATTGGGGGAAGAAATTCAAAGGTTGAGAAAAGCTTTAGCTATTAAACATTTATAGCACAGTAACAGAAACAGTGTTTGAATTCTCACCTATAACTTGAAGTGTGATGAGACTACAAAGTTACTTTTGAGTATCTTATTGCTTTATACACAGAATGTTAGATGGAATTGGCAGGGTTACCTAATGGCAAAATATGAGCAAAGTGGGATATTGATCCCTACTAATACCAACTGAACTTGCAAAACACTGTCATGATTCTTAAGCTTCTCGTAGTTTTCTTACTGGAAAGCAGGGTTTGGTGGATTTGGGTTTAAAGTAATTGGTGATATGCCGAGCACTGACATTCCTGCAACTCTTTCAAGCTGTCACAAAAGCGCTTTTTAATTAAGGTGTTTTACGCCTGCATTCAAACCAGCTAACTTAAAAGCTATTCAGTAAATTTAAGTGAGAAGTTCCTGTTGTGACACAGTGGAGAAAAATCTGACTAGTATCTGCAAAGATGCGGGTTCAAACCCTGGCCTCTCTCAGTGGATCAAGGATCCAGCATTGCCATGAGCTGTGGTGTAGGTCACAGATGCAACTAGGATCCCGAGTTGCTGTGGCTACAGCTCCAATTCGACCCCTGGCCCAGGAACTTCCATGTAATGCAGGTGTGGCCTACAAAGCAGAAAAAAAAAAAAAAGTTTAGGTGAAGAGTTTTACCTTGTCTAGGAAAAGAACATGATATCAATTTTCAAAATAAACTTTTTTTTTTCTTTTTAGGGCTGCACCTGAGGCATACTGAAGTTCCTAGGCTAGTGGTTGAATAGGAGTTGCAGCTGCAACAGCCATAGCAACAGCAAATCCAAGCCACATCTGCAACCTACACCACATCTCACAGCAACGCTAGACCCTTAACACACTAAGCTCGGCCAGGGATCAAACCCACACCCTCATGGATACTGGTTGGGTTTGTTACTGCCAAGCCACAATGGGAACTCCTAAACTCTTTTTAGATTCTTGCATAGACCAACAAACCAGTTCATAGCTGCATTATGAACTTGGTTCATTCAACAAATAATCATGGAAAATCTACTGTGCTCTAAGTGCAGGCAATAAAACAGTGAATAAAAGAGTCTTTACTCTCATGGAACTCACATTCTTCATGAAAAAAGAAAGAGGTTTACATGCCGCATCAGCATCCTATCTAAGAAGTGTTTGCCCCTTGTTATCCTGGCAGATCTTTGATTGGTTTTTGTCTCTCTTTTTTTTTTTTAATATATTTCAAAATACATTCTAAGAGTTTCCATTGTGGCTCAGCGGTAATGAACCCGACTAGTATCTAGGAGGATACAGGTTCAATCCCTGCCCTCACTCATTGGATTAAGGATCCTCACAGACGAGGCTCAGTAGTTGTGGTGTAGACTGGCAGCTGTAGCTCCCATTCGACCCCTAGCCTAGGAACCTCCATATGCCTCAGGTGCAGCCCTGAAAAAAAAAAAGAAAAGAAGAAGAAAAAATACTTTCTGGGAGTTCTCCTGTGGCAGAGTGGGTTAGGGATCCAGCGTTGTCACTGATGTGGTGAAGTTTCCATCCCAGGCCTGGGAAGTTCTGCGTGCCATGGGCACAGCCTCCCACAAAAAAAAAAAAAAAAAAAAAAAAAAAAAACGGATTCTAAGCTAGAAAAAAATAGCCTTGGGCTATTGGATATAGCTCTGTGTTTTCCTTACTTAAGTTTTCATTTTTTTTTTTTTAAGTGTAGGGATCCAGTTTTTTTTTTTTTTGACCATGCCATTGGCCCTTATGCATTCCCATATTCCCCATTTTGGAGAGAGGAACATTTTGCATTGCTTTCTTTTTTTCTTTTTTATTTTTGTATTGCTTCTTTTCTTATTGAGATACAATTCACACACCATAAAATTCACCCTTTTAGAGTGTACAGTTAGTGGTTTTTACTGTATTCACAGGTGTGAGACTATCACTAATTTTAGAACATTTCATTATGCCGAAAAGAAACCCATACCCTTTAGCTGTCTCTCCTCATTCTCCACTCTCCTCAGCCCCTGGGAGCCACTTAATCTACTTTTTGTTTCTCTGGATTCATACAGACAAAACCATGCATTGCATTGCATTTTGTTTTGAACTCCAGTTCAACATTTTAGCAAGTGATCAAACCTCACAGGTGTTTGCAACATCAGGGACCTGACGGCATGGTTTAGACCCTCATTTTTCCATTTCTGCCTTAATGTTCTCTAAGTGCCACTTCTTTTGATGTAACATGGCAATATTTTTACAAACATCAGCTAAATCTAAGTAAGTTCCTAAGAATTTCCTTTGGCTACTTAACATATGTGACCTGGGACACCCAACACCCTAGCACTGGAGCTAGGATCTGGTCATTTTGACCTCTCCTTCATTGCTACTTGAGTATTTTTCCTTGGGGTTGAGATTTCTGCATGAGGCTACTACAATGTACCCTAGAAAAGTTGCCCTAGAGAAGTTAAGATGTAGTTTGCCTTAGAATCTGAGGTTTTATTTGTCCTCTTTATTGAGGCACATTTGGACATAGTGACTATGAACAGCTTGAGGCTGCTTGCTTGTCATTAGAGTAAAATTACTCATAAAGGAATAAAAATGCCTTGAAACAGAGCCCCTACCACTCCTTACTCTCTGTTCATTAGTCTTATAGATAACCTTTCCTTGTCAATAAACTTGAGCTGTAAGTCTCCACATCCTCCAGGAGTTTAGGGAGAGATACACTGTGTGCTCACTAGTTTCAAATATCACATGTATGACTCACAGGGAAAAGTGACGATCTGTTAGTATTGGGACTACTGTTACCACCACCCCCCAAAAAACATCATTTTGTATTAGCGAATCATGGAATGATTTACATATCAAAAGAATAAGCTACATAGAATCATGTGCTGAACTTTTTAAAAATAACTTTTATTTCGAAATAATTTTAGGCTTATGGAAAAGTTTTAAACTTAGTAGAAAGTATTCCATATGCCCTTCACTCAGTTCCCTCTATTATTATTAATGTCTTAGATTACCACAGGACATTTATCAAAACTAAGAAACCACCATTGAAGGAGCTGGTGGTCTAGTGGTTAGGACTTGGCACTTTCACTGCTGTGGCCTGGGTTCAATCCCCTGTCTGGGATTGAGATCCCACATCATGCTGTTGTGTGCCATGGCCAAAAAAAGGGAAAAGAAACCAGCACTTGTACATTGCTGTTAACTGAATTCGAGACTTTATCTGGGTTTCCCTTGTGACCCTTTTGTCCTTTTCCAGCCCTAGATGCAATCCAGAATACCACATTGCATTGAGTCATCATGTATTCTTAGTGTCTCTGGCCTTTGACAGTTTTTTAATCTTTCCTTGTTTGTCATGACCTTGACAGCTTGGTCAGGTATTTTGTAGACTGTCCTCAAGCGAATTTTTTTTTCTGATGTTCTTCTCATGATTAGACTGGGGTTATGAGTTTGGAGTTAAAAAAACCACGTAAGTGAAGTGCCCCCATGACATCATGGTGATGTTTAACCTTGACTACATGGTTAATTTTAAGGTGGTGTTTTCCAGGTCTCCACACTATAGTTATTTTTCTTTTCTCCTTTCTTACTCTGGTCTATTTGGAAGCTAGTCACTAAGTCTAGCCCACATTGGGGGAGGGAGGTTGGAATAGGAGAGAATTAAGCTCCACTTCTTTCCTGGAGTAAGTATAATAACATACTTATTATTTGGAATTCTTCTGCAAGGAAATTTTATTATGTCACGTGTAAATACACACATATAATATTTTTATAGTACAGATTCATACATATTTTATACTTTGAGTTATAATCTAATATCACATTATTTTGTTGCCCAGATTGTTTGAGCTTTGGTCTTGGAAACTCAAGTTGGTTCATGCGTCTCTTTGGCACTTCTTCATCTATTTGTTTTTAGAGCACTTTGGAGCATAGAGCACTTTGGAGCAGGATGCCACGGGCACATCTGGCATTTTCTTTGCCCTAGCCATAGTGTCAGCAGTTTCTTCAAGGAGCCTTGGTTTGTTTTAGAAGAATAGTATTTAGAAACCAAGATTTGGGCACTGGGTGATCTCATTACTACTGAGTTGTCTTTGCTACTAGTTCTGCCAGCATTTTTTTTTTTTTTTTGGTCTTTTTAGGGCCACACCTGTGAGTTGTAGAAGTTCCCAGACTAGGGGTCAAATCAGAGCTCAGCTGCTTACCATAACCACAGCCACAGCAATGCAGGATCTGAGCTACCTCTGCAACCTACAACACAGCTCACAGCAGTGCCAGATCCTTTAACCCACTGAGCAAGACCAGGGGTCAAACCCACATCCTCATGGATACTAGTCAGATTCTTAACCCAATGAGCCACAATGGGAAATCCTCTGCCAGCATTTTAAACTCTATTTTATTTCATTGAAGGTGAGATCTTGCCAGGTGAGTAAGCAATTTTCATAGGAACACTATGACTTTTTAAAAATATTTCATATTTTACATGATAATTCTGGTACCTGAAAGACTCCACCGTATAGATATTACAATTATGCTTTTGCTCATCCTACATAACAGGAAAAAAGACTGGAACTGTTTCCTCTCTTCTCCTATTGTGATGATTTAATTTCCCTTAGCTAGCAATATTCAGTCTACTGACGTAAACTCACTCAGGAATGCCATTACTTTTTTTTTTGTCTTTTTGCCTTTATTTAGAGCCGCACCCGCGGCATATGGGGGTTCCCAAGCTAGGGGTCTAACAAGAGCTGTAGCTGCCGGCCTGCACCGCAGCCGCAGCAATGCGGGATCTGAGCCGCGTCTGCAACCTACACCACAGCTCACGGCAACGCCAGATCCTTAACCCACTGAGCAAGGCCAGGGATCAAACCTGCAACCTCATGGTTCTTAGTCGAATTCATTTACCACTGAGCCACGAAGGGAACTCCAGGAATGCCAGTTCTTGTAATCATTCCCACTTCCAAAATTTAGCGACACAATGGATTAAAATAATTTCTGGCTCTTTGGAGTAAGCAGTTAAATTTACATATTAGATTAAGATTATTCAAAGTATGGGCCTTAAACCAGCAGTATCAGTGCCACCTGTGAGCACATGAGAAATGCAGATTCAAGAGTTCCCACTGTGGCTCAGCAAGTTAAGAATCCAACTAGTATCCATGAGGATGTGGGTTTGATCTCTAGCCTCGCTCAGTGGGTTAAGGATCTGGCATGGCTGTGGCCAGCAGCTGCAGCTCCGATTCGACCCCTAGCCTGGGAACTTTTCATATGCCATAGGCGTGGCCCTAAAAAGAAATACAGAGTCAGAGACCCTCACCTACGAAATCAGAAACTGAAGGAATGGAAGGAGCCCAAGAAACTTTTAACAAGCCCTTAGATACATTGAAGGGATTTCCAAAATATATTCTCTCAAAAAAAAATATATATATATATATACATATATATATATTTTTCCCCCTCTAACCAGCAGAAGTCTTTATTCTGTCCTGGGGAAAATGGTATAATGGAGATACTTTGGAGCACTGGAATTGGAAAAATAGGGGCTTTAACACAACCCTGCCTGGGTTATTTAAACTTCAGTTTCCTCATCTGTAAAACCATCCACCTCATAAGGTCATTGCAAGGATTAATTAAACGAGAACAGATCGAAGCCCCCAGCATTCTGCCTGGAATACCTGGGATATGTCCTCTCTGTGTCCAGTGTTCTTTTTCTACCACATTCTATGACCTTAGTCATGTTCAGCCACATACAAAATTAAACTATGCTATCTTCATAACTATAGGAGATCATGGTTTGCCTCTGTGGTTTACTGTTTTTTGTATAGTTAAGAATTTTTTTGTTTCACTTCCTTCAGTATACATTATAAAGTCTCAGGCTTATCCTTCGACTGCTAGCAGCCCTGAGGAAGTGGTAGCTTTTAGCTCCCACTTTCCCTAGGATTTAATAAGGAAGGCATTGCAAAATCTTTTTTTCTTCTTTTGCACAAAAATTTAATGGTTAGTGTCCTTTGCAAGTTACACATTGCCCTACCTATAAAAGAATGAAAAAAAAAATGACTAGTGTTTGCTTAAACTATAATGAATTCCTAAAAAATAAGGTACTTAAAAATGCATATTCTGTCACTTCCAGCTCTGGCCTTGTTCCTCCTGTGGACAGAGCAGCTATGCCAGTTTGGTTAGACTAAATTTCAGAATTTTTTTTAAGTATCATAGACTCAACCAAGTAGAATATAGAGCAGAGACACAAAAATTGGGTTGAATTTCAATATCATCATGTATGGGTTTTCGTCAAAAAAATTTTTTTTTCTGTTTGGAAGAACAGGGACATCACTAATAAATCAAATTTTGAATTTTAATAGTTGAACTAACGATCTTGAGACTTGCTACGTATGCTACTCTTTCCAAACTTTGGGGTGAAATTCTGACAGCCTTGCTGCAAGTATTTTAGGAATATTCAAAGCCAGTGCTTTCTGTTTATCCCCTTTGGGTTTTTTTGTTTGGGTTTTGTTTTGTTTTATTTTGCTTTTTAGGGCCATACCCGAGGCATACAGAGGTTCCCAGGCTAGGGGTCAAATCAGAGCTGTAGCTGCCGGCCACAGACACAGTAATGCATCATACCAGCCGCATCTGTGACCTACACTAAAGCTCACAGCAATGCTGGATCCTTAATCCACTGAGCAAGGCCAGGGATCTAACCTGCATCCTCATGGTTCCCAGTCAGATTGGTTAACCACTGAACCACTACAGGAACTCCTGTTTTTCCCCTTTTGAAAAGATTCCATTTTCTCATCACTGTGCAGTTTCACTTTTTTTATAACAGGAAAGTATCCTTTCCATCATCACCATTTTTTTGGAACTTCACTTTTTTTTTAACAAATGGATCCAATTTCATAATTCTGATTTTAAAATTCTGTCGATTTCCATTCATAAATTTTTGACTCATGTTTTCCTTTAAATTTCTGGGTTTTTGTTTCATTGGGGAAAAAACTTTAAACTTAAAGAAACTTTCACAAACTTCCTCATAACCACCAAGAAAAGGCATATTATGGTGACCAACACATTTTTTTTTTTTTTTGTCTTTTTGCCTTTATCTATAGCCGCACCCGCGGCATATGGAGGTTCCCAGGCTAGGGGTCTAACAGGAGCTGTAGCGGTCGGCCTTTGCCACAGCCACAGCAACGCAGGATCCGAGCCGCATCTGCAACCTACACCACAGCTCACGGCAACGTCGGATCCTTAACCCACTGAGCAAGGCCAGGGATCGAACCCGCAACCTCATGGTTCCTAGTCGGATTCATTAACCACTGAGCCACGAAGGGAACTCCTGACCAACTCATTTTGCCAGGACTTTCCTTGTTTAAAAGCTGCCCCTCATGGTGCAGCAGAAATGAATCCGACTAAGAACCATTAGGTTTTGGGTTCAATTGCTGGCCTCACTCAGTAGGTTAAGGGTCTGGCGTTGCCGTGAGCTATGGTGTAGGTTGCAGAGGTGGCTTGGGTCCTGAGTTGCTATGCCTGTGTTGTGGGCAGGCAGCTGCAGCTCCGATTAGACCCCTAGCCTGGGAACCTCCATATGCCTTGGGTGTGGCCCTATAAAGAAAAAAAAAAAGAAAAAGAAAACCCTGAAAGTCCCGCCTCCCACCAGCTCTCAGCCTCCCTACCTCAGGTAAACCACAGAGCGGTTACCGTAGGTGTCAGTGATCTATTATTTATCTCTGGCCACCACCACAGGCCTGGTTCCCTTGCAGGCATCTCTCTGCAATAAGGCTTGTCCGTAAAGCCACAAAGTAGGATTGGAGGGAGAAGAATGGTACTGTTGGCAAATTTACTTCATATTACAGGTCAATGCAAAACTGGATATGTTTTCATTTTTAGTAAATCTATCAAATAAGAGTGTCTTTATTGTGTCTAAAATGCAGTTGTCTTGCCTCTGGTGTTTAAAAGGGGGAAAAGATGGTCCAACACGTACAGATCCCAGAACCTGACATGAAGCGGGCTTGAAAGCAAATCCTGTTGCTTTTCCTGGATGGCAGAACTAAGTACCTTAGGGACTTTGATTCTAGGAACTGGAAACGTTGACTCCAGTTGAGCACCAAAGGGCTGATGACATCTTGGACAGAGGTTCTCAAACTGTGAATGGCCAAAATAATGGATTGCAATGAGCATTTTATACGTATAAGTATATATATTATATATACATATATAACATATGAGGATAAATGTTATTTTGTAATATTTTATTTTTTTTGGCTGTGCCTGCCTGCAGTACACAGAACTTCCTGGGCCAGGGATCAAACCCATGCCACAGCAGTGACAACACCAAATCTTCAACCACTAGGCCACCAGGGAACTCCTATTTGGATTTTACATTGTGGTCCCTTGATCCTTTATTCAAAATGATTGGGATCACATACACTTCACAGTTACAATTTTTCAGAATTTAGAAAAAAGTTTTTCAATTCGATGATTAGAGTTAAAATTATTACCACCAATAAGCAGAGGAAAATAGTGCAAAACTGGCAGAGGAGGTTCCTGGGATGTTGCTTATCTTATCTAAACCAGGTCTTGGCCCCAGGTAACAACAGAGAAAACCATTAAGGGATTGGCAGTGGTGAAATAATATTAAATCTCCTTATTGGCCTCCATTTTTTACCTAAGAGTATAAATTGTTAATTCTTTTACCATCCCTTTCCGAGCTGCCCCCAAATTGAGAACCATCTTCTAGGCTTTCTCTCAACCCTGCCAGGACCATATCTTCTTAAGGATCCAAGTTCTGGCCTGGCTTTTGGTTACTTCTGTGTGAAATTACAATCCATTAGCCTTGACTTACGGGAAAAATAAAGATCAAGCTTCCTAGGAACAGAAACTTCTCTCCCCACCAGGCAATCAAGAATTATTCTTCAAACATCTGTTTGTTAACATGAGGTGGAATGTGAGTAAAATAGTTTGATGTATCTTTCAATGCTCAACCTCATGATGCAGTGTCAAAGCTCTGGTCTAGAATATTCTCGGAATCTGCAACTGCTTCAACTTCTTCTATCCTTATGCCTCAGTCTCCAAAGTCACATATTTTGCTTTTCTCTACAAAACAATACCTTTTATCTTAACAGATTTATGTATCACCTAGCTTTAAATTTGAAGAGTAGGAAAAACTGATGGCATTGACAATAGGCCAGGATGTCTGCAGAGCAAGCTGTATGCTAAAGTTTCAACAAGGACTTGGCTTCTAAAAGAAATGGATGATTTTTGTTGAATACTAGAGATAATGCAATTGCATTTTGGGAATTTCCTAACACTTGCTTTTCTAGTTCACAAAACCCTACATTTCCTTATGTTTCTGGGACTCCTGAGTCACTTCTAAGCTGGGAGGCCCTGGGCAGAACTGCGAAGTCACGACAGATGATAGCATGTTTACTCCTTTTCTCTCTCCTAGAAGCTCCTCCTCTAGTCAGACACCCAGAATTCTTACTTTTCTGATCCCTGACTGTCGAATGGAAAGCTTCTGATTCTCAAATACAGAAGTTAAAACAGTGAATTCAGGGGACTTCCCGTTGAGCCTCAGCAAGTTAATAACCCAACTAGCATCCATATGCCACAGGTACAGCCCTAAAAAGCAAAAAATAAACAAATAAGTCAATGAATTCTCAACTATCAGTTTGAGGCCTCTATATCAGTTCTCCTGGGTACTATCACTTTGAAAGTGCTATAGCAGAGAGTGAAGCTTAAAAGGAATGAATGTTGGAACCTCAGGGACTTTGATATCAGTGTGAGAGGTCTCCAGCCAAGAGGGCTTTACTGGTGCTCTGACCATAGCCTCCATACACTCTATAAGAATTCACATGCTCCTAAACACGCAAAGATGTGTGTTCCCTCCAGTGAAGAACATCAAACAGCCTAATAGCTTAAGTAAAGGGTATAAAACTCAGCATGTAACTGTTTTTAACAAACACAACTGAATGATGTTTTTACTAGTATAGCTCTAAGAAAGCCAACTGAGAATAACTCTAAAACCATACCCCCAAGGAGTCTTAACACAGATTCAACTAACTATAAAAATCAAAACTGACGACATATTACATTTAGCAGAGGTAAAATGCCTCAAGCACTAAAACACGCACAATAAAAATTTCAAATCCCTTTGTACGTGAAAAACTTTACAGCTTCAGACTTAAGCGAGTGGTAGATTTAGTGCCTGGAGCTGGGGCACGTGCAAGTGCCTCTGTTGCACACTCTTGAAAAAGGATTTTGTTTCAGGGTTTTCCCTCAGGTGTACATACTGCAGACAACAGAGTAAGGAGTGTGTTTGTGTGTGTATTTTAATAAAAAATCTGTGGAGAGGAAAAATCTAGTTTGCTCTTACCTGTGTCAACTTCTTGCATGAGATGGGGCTAAAGACATTTGAGGGAAAAAGAAGAAAGGATGTTTTAAGCATATGAATACATAAACATGGAAGAGTCTTTAAAAAGGGGATAGGACTTCCTACTGTGGCACAAGGGAATCAGCAGCATCTCTGCAGTGCCAGGATGTAGGTTCGATCCCTGGCCCCTACGGTGGGTTAAAGGATCCCATGTTCACAGCTACTGTGTAGGTAGAAAACTGCTGGCTTGTGGGAGTCCCATCGTTGCACAGCAGAAACGAACCTGACTAGGAGCCATGAGTTTGCAGGTTCAATCCCTGACCTCGCTTAGTGGGTTGCCGTGTGCAGTGGTGTAAGTCACACACGCAGCTTGGATGCTGCGGCTGTGGTGTAGGCCAGCAGCTGTAGCTCCCATTCCACCCCCCTAGCCTGGGAAACTCCATATACCTTGGGTGCAGCCCTAGAAAACACACACACACACACACAAATCTGGGCTCAGATCTCATCACTGGCCCAGGAACTCCATAAGCCACAGCACAGCCAAAAAAAAAAAAGGAAAAAAGGGCAGGGAGACAAAAAATAGAAATGTTGATTAGGAAATGAGTAGGTTGAAGAAATGGCATAAAATGACCAAAACCCCTTGTGAACATGTTTAACTTGACACCAGAATACCAGGGCACTGGTAATGTAGTCGGGATGTTAATGATAACATTCACCTTGAAAGGAATTTCTGGTGGTGGTGGTAGTGGTAGTGTTGGTGGTGGTGAAATTTTTATGCAGCTGATATTGGAACTGATGGAGTGGATGGCTATAGCTGGGAAAGCTGGTGACACAGTTAACGGCAGAGCCTGAGGACTGAGCTAGTAAGTTACTTAAATGATTTCATAATAAATCTTTAGAATGATAGGCACATGCATTTGAGAATTAGTCATACTACTGTGAACCTCAAGGCAACTGTGTTATTTCCCTATATTCATTACCCAAACCCTCTCTACCCCCCGACAAAACACCTATTTGAGATACATCGAATTTTCCCAAATTGACTTTGAAGTTACACTTTTCAACAGTATGTAGCTTAAGTACACTGATACCAACGTAATACGACAATTCCTAGGGAATTCCCTGTTTTCTAATCCCAAGGTTTCCTTGCTGAGAACCCTCCCTGCGCGTGCGGGTTAGGGAGCCAGGGAACACTGTTTCGCTGATTAGAAAATCAACTTTTACAGTTGTTTTCCTGAGCCATCACTCTGCCCGGTACTGTATGGATACTTAATGGGAACGAATGAGAGGTACTGAACTTTCCAGAGTTCCTAATTATTCCACGGTCTTCAAGAAGGAAGGGTACTTCTTGCGCGGTAGCTGAACTGAGAAGCGGGAAATGCCAACCCCTCTACTGGTAGGCAGGCGGATCGCCAAAGCCGAAGCCCAGTTAAGCCCTGGGACTGAACTAGAGTACAGAAGTGTAAGTGAAAAGAGTGCCCTTCCGAGGAAACGAAACCGCACCACCTAAGCTAACCCGCATCACCAGAGCAGCGCCGGTGAAAGGTGCGCGCGGACGCGGAGCCCCAGCCGCGTCGTCCCCGCGTCCCCGAGCGCCCTCTCGCGCTCCCGCGCTCCCGCGCTCCCGCACACCCGACAGGGGAGGCAAGTCTCGCGCGCTCCCTCCGCTCCCGCGGGCTCGGGGCGCTGCAACCGCCGCGCAGGGGGGCGGGGCCGGCACTGGGGGCGCGCGCGCGCGCGCGCGCGGGGCCGCGGGCAGGGGGGCGGGGCGGCAGAGCTCGGCGGCTGGGCCTGGAGGACGGTGGCGGCGGCGGTGACGAGCGGCTGCGAGAGCAGCGCTGAGAAGCCGTGCGGGACGCGGGCGCCAGGAAGGGGGGAGCGCAGAGGTAACGCAGGACGGAACTGGCGGACGGGGGTGGGCGCGGGCCCGCTGGACCCGAAGGCGGATGGCAGAGGCCGCTCGCCCCGGGCGCTGCTGCCGTTCCCCGAGCGGAGGGGGCGGGGCTCCCGCGTCCCTGGAGGTGGTGCCTTTTGTCTGCCTTCCCCGGCCGCTCCGTCCCTCCACCCCTCTCCCCTGCGACCTAGCCCCCTGCCCCTCTAACTGAAGCCTCCTCCGGGGCCCTCTGGTACGCGCGCTCCCGCCCTTGTTTTGTTTGGACTAGGGGAAGGTGGGGGAAGCTCTTCCCTGATCGAGGGCCCTGCGTCCCAGTACGCCTGCGCTGGCGTCCTGCCGCCCACTCCCATTGGCTGAGGGTTTGCGCATGCTCCAGAGCCCCGCGGTGGACCCCGCCGTCCGCCCCCGCCCTCCCCTTCACCCCACTCGCTCAGCGGTTTTCCGGGCCGGTTCGAAAGATGCCGGCGGCTGTGACTGGTTGCGGCGGTCCCGCCCCCCCGGGTTCTCCGCCCCTGCCGCCGCCGCCGCCGCCGCCGCCGCCATTACGGAGCTCCCAGCGGTGAGTGCGCTGGATGTTGGTGCCCGCGATCCGCCGATTTTTGGGTCGCGCGGGCAGGCGCTACCCGGATCGCGGCGTGGGCCTCCCAGCGTGCATATTCCGCAGCGTGAGCCCGAGCTGTCAGCCGGTGTCCTCGGTGTCCGCCGCCGCTGAGCCCGCCCGCCCTTGGCCTCGCTGTCTTCATCTTAGCTCCGTTCTCGCCCGCCTTGTGCTCACGCAGCACACCGGCCGCTCCCTGCCTTTGTCTCTGCTGGTCTTTGCCCAGTCTCTCGGCGGTCTGGGCGCGCGCTGTCAGGTGTTGGCGCCCATGAGAAGCCTTTTGCTGTTGTTGCCGCTGCTGCCGCTGCTGCTGCTGCGACGCGGGCCTAAGCTTTCGTTTTCCCTTATGGCTTTTCTAGAGCTTGTTGCTCACCGCTCCTTAGACGGTGTGGTTTTAGTTAATAAAGTCCAATTTGTGACTAGGAGCGTTTGTATAGAGATGGAGGCAGGAGTGGTCAAGTGAGAACCCCGTTTCTGAGTTTTGATACCGAATTGACCACTGTGACGGAGAACGAGTACCAACTTTTTTGAGGCAGGGCGCTCCCCTGCACAAAGGACTGCGCAAGGTGAACGTTACCGCCCTCTCCGCATGGACGTTTTCTCTCTGGTTTATTATGCTTCCTGAGTTTTCATTACATTGAAAAGTGAAAAATTAGTTAGAAATATATCCAGGAATTCGCCTGGGACTTGATGGACAAGCCGGGTTGTCTTAGAGTGAAGTTAGACGTGACTAGTTTTATTTTGGAAGATAGGTTTGTTTAATCTGGAAAGGCGTAAAACTGTTCTGAGCTTTTAAAGTTTTTATTGCTCTTTCCAAAAGTTTAGTGTAACGTGTTTCAAAGTAGAAGTAGTATTTTAGAGGATATTTTTGGCTTAGTTTTTAAGCTTAATTGAAAGATTGAAGACGGCAAGTTGGTAGAAGTGTCCTGGACTCTTCGTGTTTAGATGAAAATCCTAACTCTTCAGCCAGTTAGATTATGCTTATCTTGTGAGTAGAACTCCTATAGTGTCCTTAGCATCTGTGCCCAAGATAGACAGTAATTAAGCAGTACTTTATTGCTTGATTTATTGAAACGTGAAAGAAGTTGTGAGCAAAGTATAAGCATGCTTTTTGTGACATTACCCGTTAAGGCCGAATATAATGGAAGATTTTAGATTGGGAACAATTTGATGTATTCAGTGCATAGCTAATGACATTATAACATATTGCGGATATTTTATGGTAAAATATGAAATAATAGTATTTTCCGTAAAATGCGTGTTTTCAAGGATATCATCAAACTGAAATACATTATTAAACTTAGGCTTATTTTTCTAGTGCTTTCTCTTCGTGCAGAGAAGGTAAATTAAGACTCAGCAATTACGGAATTTGTACTTTTACAACCTTGTCTTCATTGCTTGCATTTAAACAACTTAGCATTTCCCTTGACAAAAGCAAATCTTTGTATTATCTGTATGACATTAAATTTAAAATACAAAAACAGATTGATTACCACAGGAAGACCACAGAAACCACAGGTAAACTCAGATTGATTTTGGCACATGTAAGAACCCCAGTGAAAAACTTACTCATTGTTTCACCTCTTTATTCTTTAACTTAACAAATATTTGTTGAGCATCAATTCGGTGCCTGCTGTATTTCTTAGGCACCAAGTATACAAGTAGTAAACCAGCCAGATAAGAGTTCTGCCAGAAAACAAATATGGAACCTTAAAAGTCTATTCACTCAGAACTCCAGCAACAAAAGCTAAAGTAATGGGTACAAGTGTTGTTAAGGCAGTGTGAATTAATCATCCATATCGTTTTGTTACCTCTGTAATGAACGGTGAACTTATAAAATAACTCTTTAGTCAACCTATTATAGAGAAAGTGTTATAGACTGAAGCTTTAAGTTTCATGACCTTTACTAAGGAAATTTAGGAATTCATGTTCTGGCTCACCAGGTAAAGAGCCTGACTAGTATCCCCGAGGTTCGGGTCTGATCCCTGGCCTGTCTCAGTGGGTTAAGGATCCAACGTTGTTGTGAGCTGTGATGTAGGTCACAGACAAGGCTCGGATCCCTGGTTGCTGTGGCTGTGGCACAGGCCTCAGCTGCAGCTCCAGTTCAGATCCTAGCCTGGGAACTTCCATATGCTGCAGGTGTGGCCTTTAAAAAAAAAAAAAGGAAATTAGAGCTGAAGCAAACAATTCTTAATATTTACATTAAATTTTAAAGTTTAGTTTTATTTTTTTTAAGTGTTCCTTATACATACTGAATATAGTAATAAGTACTGTTGGGTGTAGTCGTTTCAGCTTTTTCCCCTCAGTGTTTATCCAGCACCCATTATGTACTGGACATCATTCTAGGGGGCTGGGAATACAGTGATGAACTAACTAGATCTAGCCTTTGTAGTGCTTACATTCCATTAGGAGAGACAGGAAAAACAAGTAAATAGAAATATATTGAATTACAGGTGGTATTGCTGTGAAGAAAAATAGGAAGAACAAGAAGGATCAGGAGGAGAGGGCTTTCTGAGAGTGGAACATTGAACAGAAACCTAATTAAAGTGTCTCGGGAAAGAATGTTGCAGTATGAGAGAACTCATGAGCAAAGCGCTAAGGACCAAAGGAAAGTCTGTTTTAAGATCAAGAGAGTGGAATGATGAGTAGAGTTGCAGGAGATTATTCTCGAAGTAAGGGAGAGTGGAGGGGGAGGGGTGTGTGATGGGGAAGTTTTAAGCACAAGGGTGTCAGGATCTAATTTTTTGGTGGATGCAACCGGGAAGATTGGCAAACCAGCTTATTTCTGTTATTCCAACCTGGGCATACTTCTTTCCTGACCTAATTTAAATGATTATTCTTGTTCATGGGTCAGTAATGTCTGATGTCTTTATGAACCATGTTTTTGGTCAATTTTATCATTTTGGCATTAAGGATAGTTCCCTGTGCACTCCCACTCCCCTTTTGAAACCTGTTTGTTTTAATTTTGAGCATTTAGTAAATACTATGTTGACTGGAAAAGTTTTGACACTTGAGTAGTTTATTTTAGGGCCAAACCCCCGGCATATGGAAGTTCCCAGGCTAGGGATCGAATCAGAGCTGCAGCTACCAGCCTACACCACAGCTACAGCAACCAGGGATCTGAGTTGTGTCTGTAACCTACACCACAGCTCACCACAACGCCAGATCCTTAACCCACTAAGCAAGGCCACAACCTCATGGTTCCTAGTCAGATTCATTTCCACTGAGCCATGACAGGAACTCCGTGGACTAGTAGTATCCATGAGGATGCAGATTTGATCCCTGGTCTCACTCAGTGGGTTAAGGATCCTGCGTTGCTGTGGCTGTGGTGTAGGCTGGCAGCTGCAGCTCTGATTTGACCCCTTGCCTGGGAACTTCCATATGCTGCAGATGTGGCCCTAAAAAGCCAAAAAAAAAGGAGGGAGGAAAATAGATGAATTCATTAGCAATATCAGTTTACCAAGAATAACTGATAACCAAGATCATGAAGTTTTACTTCTGTATGGTATTTACATGTAAAAAGTATCATCAGATTTGCCTTTTTTTTTTTTCTTTCTTTCTTTTTAGGGCCGTGGCATATGGAGGTTCCCAGGCTAGCTTTCGAATCCGAGCTGCAGCTGCCGGCCTACACCACGGCCACAGCAATCAAGGATCCAAGCCTCGTCTGCAGCCTATACGACAGCTCACTGCAATGCTGGATTCTTAACCCACTGAGTGAGGCCAAGGATCAAACCTGTAACCTCATGGTTCCTAGTCGGATTCATTTCTACTGTGCCACAATGGGATATCCAGATTTGGCTTTTTTTTAATCAAGGAAAATATGTTACTATGTAAGTGCTAGTTGGATGCGTAAACAGGTTTATATATTAAAATTATTCCCAAGTAGAATTTTGGCTTTCACAAATCAAAATAATTCCTGTAAACCCAACTTGTCACAGATCAGAAGAAAACTATTTTTATGTCTGTTATTTTATAGCTCTTAAAGTGAATTGCTATATGTGCATTTTAAGCAGTTTAGAAACAGTTTATTTTTAAATATTCATGGATATTCCTAACTTACTCTTGAGAATTACTGTACTGTCTTGAATTCTTTCAGCTGCCTTTCACTGCGCCTGACTGATAGTTCACAAGTTTGGCATTGCTCTTGGTGTTCTCATAAAAAGATTTTCCCTGTAAATGTGAAAGCATCTTGTCTGGAGCTTGAAACTATTACCTACAAATTGAAAGCTCTTAAATTTCTAGACAGGACTAGAGCTTAAAGTAGAAGTAGTCTACTCTTTCCCAACTCTTCATTAATGTTCAGAGATCTAAATGCTTAACTGGTCATATTATATTTTGGGAAAAGTTTTATTATAAAATGTCATTAAATCTGAGATGAGATGGGAGTGGGGTGGGGCTGAAGGTGTTAATGATCACGTAAATTTGAGTGACTACATGGGTTTTATTTTTGAGTAATTTTATTCTGAGCTAGTTTTGCTTAAAATTAAGTATATGACAAATAAGGTCTTAAAAGCATACTGCCTCTCCTGGGTGATGGTCTGAATTTTCTGAGTCTTGAGGTTCTTATACTGTCATGTTCTTTAGTATTTTTTGCCTTTCTGTTACTTCTCTGTTGGAGATAGAGTTAAAGTTACAGTTAAGTTTCTTAACCCCTTTGAAAACAGTACCTACAGCTTTCTAGCTAGTAAACTGATCTTTTGAGTAAACATTGACTAAACTGTTCCATGGTCTCCCTCTTCTTTTCTTTCTAAGTCCCTGATAGTAGCTGGAGGGGAGGGGTTAGGTTCCTTATCAGCTTTCTTGTCCTTGTTGCCTTGTTCATGTTGGAAGGTGCAACAGCTGCTGTGGCTTGTGCATTTGTCCTAGTTGCTGCTTTCATAGGCTGTATTTTGATAGTGATTTTATCTTTCCAAATGATAACTGACCAAGTCATCTGTCACTTAACTGTAAATTTTATAGTGAAATTATTGCCCCTTTGGATGCATATTAAATTTGGACATTACAGTTTAGTTTTGTTTTCTATTAATCTTCACTCCAGGTCTTTTCTGTGCTTTAGGTTGATTCTTCACCACGCTGAAACCATTAGGAAAAATCCTTGTGGTTAACAGCAGAGGCTTCAGAGTGTAACCTGTACTCGGGCCTAGAAATTATTTTAAATGGCGACTGATACATCTCAAGGTGACCTCGTCCATCCTAAGGCACTCCCACTTATAGTAGGAGCTCAGCTGATCCACGCGGACAAGTTAGGTGAGGTAGGGGCTGACACATTCTTGAAGCTCACTCTTGGATCAGTCCCTGAATTCAAGCCCTGCTGAGTCCTTCTTGGTACCTGTTCCTTTCCCTACTTTGGGGAGTCTGAGTTGTAAATCTGAAAAAATCAAGTAGATACAAATTTCTTTTCATCTTCCCTTTTCCCTCAAATTCCTGAGAAAACCTCCAACCTTCTAAATTTATTCCAAATCAAGTATAATACTTATTTCCATTTGAATTCTAGCATGTTAAAAGTAATTTGCATCAGATCCTGGAGTTGACTTGAAGAATTCTACATCTTCTGAAATCCAGTTAGGCCCCTTGAGACAGAAGAGAGAAAATCTTTTTTTACATGTATAATTATGGCCATTTCTTTTCTCAGAAGGTAGAAGATAACACCATGCCGATTCGTAGAGCTGTGAATTCTACCCGGGAAACTCCTCCCAAGAGCAAGCTCGCTGAAGGGGAGGAACAAAAACCAGGTAAAGTAAGGCAGGATACAGCGTAAAAAGGCAAAAGTTTCTGCTTCAGTTTGGAGTTTCCTGTAAATTCCCTTGAACGTAATCATTCTTTTTTAATGCCTAAGTGTTTGGAAAGAACATTTAGAGAAGTAGTATATGATTTCCAGACCATGTGGGCAAAGAAAAAATTTCATCTTGTCTCTGAAGGATTTTTTAAAGGTGAAAATTTCATGTTCTTGGGATTAAGAACAGAAAGATAGCTGGAGAAGACTTGAACAGTCGAGGAGTAGCTTCTGGGCATACGGTGTCATGGGATTGGAGCCTCTGAAAGAATGGAGGACTTGGGCCTACAAGATGGACAGTGGAAGGCTCACATAGAAATCATCAGAAGGCCTTAAGGGAACAAAAGGGTGATCAGAACATTGGTTTATAACTTTGGTGTTGGAGGCAAGAAGAGTGGTCAGACAGAGGCAGGAACATAGTAACTCAAGACAAAGGTAGAACCATCAACCTGGATCATTTGTGTGCCTTTACGGCATTGTAACCACTTCGTAAGGTGGAACTGCTTTTCTTATTCTTCTCATGACCTTTCTCTTTCTTTTCTCATCCTTTTCTTGTCTTTTATGTCAGGTTTGCCAGGGAGTGTGTGGTGCTGTCCTGTCATGGCTGTTAGAACCAAATATTTGCTGACCAGCATATATTATGAGTAAAGTAATACGTGCGCCCTTGTTGCCCTTATCCTTGGTGCCCCAAGGATATACTCTTTTCTAGCTGAGGCAGGAGTTTGTCTCTGAATCCTCAGATGAATACGAAAAGCAATTTGGGTACCCTGGCCTAAGGCAGTGAGGAGACATGGGAATTAGCGTGTTAAAAATGTTAGTAGGTGCTGGTGTGTTATGATAGGTTATTTGTCTAGCACTGAGATTAACTGCTTGATGGCACATCATGATCCGCATTTATTTAACAGCCAGCTGAAGCTACTGAATCACTAATAGCATGAGTTTTCAGGATACACCAGCATGTTCAGGTGTAAAAATTTATAAAAGATCAACCAATAAGATACTTCGCAAGTTGTGTTTGTCTCTTTATCTCTATCCATTATAGTGTTGTGTACATGAAAATAATTGTACGTGCTCATGTTTTAAATTTTATAAATCCTGCATTTTACACAAAGGCAGCCACAGTAGTATAATGAGTTGGAAACAGTATCTTACAGGTAATGCATATTCATCTGTTGAGCACCTGAACTTTTATTGAACCATAAGCTACTAAGGGAAAATAATGTAGAATTAAATGTATAGCCTTGTTGTTACAGTAAAACTCAGTAAACAGTCTCAGCTTTTCATTTTTTTTTTAGAATAGGGCAATGTAAAAATAAGTGACACGATTAACTAGAAGTTCTTACACAACCAGTTAGGTCAGCCAGATAGGTCAGATTGTTGAGGCGAGGAGCAGTAATAGATGCATCATGATTTAAAAAAAATGGAGTTCTCCGAGGGCTTAGCAGGCGAGGATCCAGCATTATCACTGCTGTGGCTCAGGTCACTGTTGTAGTATGGGTTCAATCCCTGGCCCTGGAACCTCTGCATGCTGCAGGCGGGTCCAAAAAAAAAAACACGAAAACATCTTGTAGTCATCTGTATCACCACATACCATTGTTAAATGACGTTCTAGCCTTAATGTTTGCAAAACGGTTCTAGAGGCAAAAGAGGCCAGAGGAGGATGTGAATCATAGTACAAGTCCTGGCCCACAGGTTTCCCCTAAACCTGAGCAGTTTATGCAGTGCTTTTGTGAGGTGACGGTACTAAAACATGGAGATGTCAAAGAACTTGCCCTAAGATATCAAGCTAGAAGGTTACGAAGTCTGAACTTGAATACGGATGTATCTGACTCTGAAGCCTTAGTTTTTGGCTGAACATACATGGGAGCTTTTTTTTTACTTAAATGCAAATCTGCCCTTAAAAAAAAAAAAAAGGAGTTCTTGTTGTGGCTCAGCGGTAACAAACCTGAGTAGTATCCGTGAGGACAGGGGTTGGATCTCTGGCCTTGCTCAGTGGTTTAAGGATCTAGTGTTGCCGTGAGCTGTGGTTAGGTCACAGACGCGCAGACTGCCTTACTGTGGCATAGGCCAGCAGTTACAGCTCCAATTTGAGCCTAGCGTGGGAACTTCCATATGCCGTGGGTGCGGCCCTTAAAAAAGCAAATCTGGTTGGAGAGTGTAATCCAGGATGTTTTACAAATGGCAGTTGACTATCCTGAAATTTGCAGTTTGGGATTTCAGTTTGTTGAGAAACTAGAATTCCTTTAGCATTGTCTGTATGTGGTTTGGCTATAAGAAGCAAGTGGCTTTTTAAAAAATTCTCTTGTTTATATGAACACCTCAAAGAGGTCTTCTTGATGCCAGTAATGAGTTCTCATAATTTGAATGACCAGACTCTTCAAGCATATACTTTTTTTTGGTCTCATTTTAAAGTCCCCGCTTAACCATTTATTTCCTAGGGTTCTGTGTTTTATAGTGGTTGCTCAAGGGGATCCAGTGAAAAAAGACACAGACAAGTAACTAGACCTTAGAATCCCCACCCTCATATTTCTACACTTGTTCCAATCATTTCTCTTAGAAAATACATGATAATTTTCTACTGCTTATTCCTTAAGATATGTCTGTTAAATTATGAAATGGATGAGTCTCATAGAGAGGAACAATCGAGATTTGATTTGGGGCGAAATGAGTTTCCCTGTCCTTCTTTTCTCACTTAAGGGTCTTGGTCAGGGACCCCTGTATGGGCAATTTGAGTGACATAAAGGACGAAAACTGCGCTCGTAGTCATGTCTTCATTTTAGAACCCCACTGTTAATTGGAACTTTGGGCCAATCTATTTAAAGAGAAACTTTTACCCTTTTATTGGCTCAGGCTTTAATGTATTTACTCAGTGCAGTTCTACTCACCTGATTTTTTTTTTTTTAGAACCAGACGTAAGTTCGGAGGAATCTGTCTCCACTGTAGAAGAACAAGAGAATGAAACTCCACCTGCTACATCTAGTGAGACAGAACAGCCAAAGGGGGAACCTGAGAATGAAGAGAAGGAGGAAAACAAGCCTTCTGAGGAAACCAAAAAGGAGTAAGGACTTAATGCCTTCTTGCTATTTATAATTGAAGAGTATGTAAAAGAACTGTAGATCAGACTTTTTTTTTAAGTTTTATAACATTGATTTATGCTTGATACATGCTATTTGGATTTACTTTTTTTAGAATTATTTTAGAAATAGGCTTACGATGTAGAATGACCTAATTAGAATTTATAGTAGTTGTCAGAACAATGGTTTGAATAATGCAGAATTCATTCCTTTTGACTTTGAATGTGTTCTTGTGCTTAGAGTTCATTGTGGGAGTGTCTACTATTGTAAGCATTGACATAATTTCAATAAGAAATGAAACATGACTATAAAAATCTGACCTCGGAGATGCTTCACCATTTTGTTCTTCCCTCTGTGCCAAGAGCTATTTGTACATGCTTATGTTAGAAAGCATTGGTCTGTATCAAGACATTGCTAAAGTCACCTAAAACACTGTGTATTTTTGATGAAGTGTCCAATTAGAGGGTGACTTTGAGAATCTGAAAGCATAATTTGCTATTGTTAATCTGTACAATGTGATAGTGGTTCTTTTTTAATTAAACATTTTTCTGCAGATGGCCGGTAGCATTCTTTCTGTTCATAATTGGTGAGAACGGTTAGGCATTACTTTTTAAATAAAAGAATAACTTAGAACTCTACCTTCTAGGTGTAACCCTCAGAGCATCCTTCATCCCAGTTTCATAGATATATGTAGGGTCTATGGAATATTGTATTTTAGGTGTGTGGAGGGTTATTATTACTTAGAATAGAATTTATGTACAGTGCTTTATGGCTCACAAAATTTTTGTAAACATAGTCTCATGATTTCTTGTAGCACCTTGTGGAGTATTTGGTTTTATATTATTGTTTTACAGCTGTAGAGATTGAGACCCAGGACACTTGCTAAGATAACATAGCTATTAAATGTTGGAGCTAAAACTCAAACCTGGGTTTTCTGGCTTCAGAGCTCAAGTTCTTTGCACTGTACTGAATTGTATCTGTTTCAGTTGTTATTAGAATACATTTTAAAATTCTCATTTCTTTTACATACTGACCCTTCTTCATACCAGTGCTAATTTAAAAGACTCCTCCTGAACCTGAGAGAAAACACCTTTTTGGTTCATTTTATAGTACCCAGTTTTATGGGGTTTTTTTAAGTATTTTATTTTGTAAAATTTTCCTTATTTTATGTATCATTTTAGTTTGGAAATGAATTAAAACATTGATTTTTTTTTTTAATCCTCTGGTCTTTTCTTCTTTCTGACTTTATACTTCTTTCTGAAGAGTTTATCTTGCATAATAACAATTCTTTGTTTTAAAGTGAGAAAGATCAGTCTAAAGAAAAGGAGAAGAAAGTGAAAAAAACAATACCTTCCTGGGCTACCCTTTCTGCCAGCCAGCTAGCCAGGGCCCAGAAACAAACACCGATGGCTTCCTCCCCACGTCCCAAGATGGATGCAATCCTAACTGAGGCCATTAAGGCAAGTTTTTATTTCAAGCAGTTCATCTTAGATTTATTCTGTTTGTCTTTTGCTTACTTGAAAATGGCATAGTCCTGTGCAGACATCAGAGATCTTGCTCTGCTTCCTAGAAGAGATTTAAATAGAAGAAAGCCATGGCTAGTTTTACGTTTTTATAATATTATAACATTTGGTGAGCACTGTTAATTTTTTAAAAAAAAAACTCTAATTTACTATAGCAAGTATTTTTAACTTATCTTTAGATTTTTTTTAACTCAGTTTAAGTATAGTTTTTCTTTGAAGGCTGAACGTGTTCATTCATTCAACAAACAGTCGAGGACTAGCTTCTCTGTATCAAGCAACCCTACTAGTGATATAGCACAGAATAAGGCAAACAGGGTCCTTGCCCTTGTGAAATCTAATTGTGAGCCAGGGTAACTGAATAACACTGAGAAAATTTTTATTTTAAAAAAACGCTATCTTCAGATCCATTTTCAAAGCTTAGTGACTCGTGTTAGTAGTTGGTTATCTTTCACACCTGAACAATAGAAAACCCTTTTCAAAACCTTACTGCTCTGCTTCATATCACCTAGTCATTCCAGAATACTTGCAAAAACTGTCCTCCTTCCGTAGCTTTACAACTTTACTATAATTCATTGACTTTTATTAGTTTTTGTGATTATCAGATACTGTTTTCTTATTTAAGGTTATCTTCTAATGTGACCTTGCCCTTTTTTGTATAAATTTTTCTGATTAATTTTGCCGTGTTTATTTCACATGAGCAGATGACAAGAGTTAAAACAGAAGCCATAGACTTTCATTTCAGGGACCCCGTTGCTAGCATCTGAGTCAGAATTGGGGAGAGAAGGTTATCAGTACAGTTTAACCAGTGGTGGTGTACGTAGGAAGGAAGAGCCTGGTGGTCATTCTTAGAGTTTGAGAAGACAGTGCAGACAAACTGGAAAAGAGTTTGCCTTCAGACCTCTCTCTGCACTCCTTTAAGAGTACTCTCAACTCATTAAGAAAACTTCCTCGGTATAGATAGCTTGACTATAGTGAGATCTTTTTTCTTTGTGTAGCCTTTGTTCTAGGATTTCACTTTGTGACCACTCAGCCTAGGTTTGAAGGGGCAACGTTACAGTGAGGGAGGAGAAGGGACTAAAATTTTTAAAAATAATAGAACAAAAAATATAAACAGTATAATTAGGCCTAAAGAATAGTTGAAATATTATGCATATTTGTACAAATGAAATATATATAATACGCATGTGTGCATGTGTGTATATATACACATACTATATATGATATATATATCATATGTAGTCCATGCATTTAACAAGTTAAGATTTCAGGCCACTGATACCATTTTCTGAATCTGAGAGAGGTCCTGGTTTTCATCTCATTATCAATTTGGTGGAGCCAAAGGATTGTTACAGCATTAGAGTGTTCTTTTCTGTTTGATTTTCTTTGCTTTGCGTTTTCTTATAAGATCAAGAGTAAACCTCAAGGGAGTTCCCATCGTGGCGCAGCAGAAACAAATCTGACTAGGAACCATGAGGTTGCTGGTTCTATCCCTGGCCTTGCTCAGTGGGTTAAGGATCCGATGTTGCTGTGAGCTGTGGTGTAAGTTGCAGACAAGGCTCGGATCCTGTGTTGCTGTGGCTGTGGTGTAGGTCAGCAGCTGCAGCTCCAATTAGAGCCCTAGCCTGGGAACCTCCATATGCCGCGGGTGTGACCCTAAAAAGAAAAAAAAAGGGGGGGAGTAAACTTCAGTAGGTTATAATAGGTCAGCGACATTTACTTGAAGTAGGTGATCCATGCAGTCCATTTTAACTTGTGTTACATGGTCTTTTCTTGTCCATCTGTGACTTATTTTCGATATATAAAATAATATTCAGTCAAGCCTTTATCCGATGATAATGAGTAAATCCTGTGGTCAGTTTATGAGACAATGGCTACACAAAATTAGTAGACTAGCCCATTAGCTAAATAACAGATGCTGCTTGTGTGCCTCAAAATTAAAGAAAAAAAAAAAATGCTGCCTTTGTGACGTGATGACCTGCTTGAGTCTTCCGTGGGCATTAATCACATTGAATATAGATAAATAGGATGGAAATGGAGGTGGGCACTTTAAATTGCAATTGAATGCTCTCATTTTTATCCACAACTTCCCTTAAGGCTTTGCATCTGTAAACCCAGTTTTATGCCATTTATTCAGATTATTTTTGCTTATATTATCTGCTGACATTCAGACAAAGCCTGCGGGGAACTTTTGGTTTGGTGTGCTAAAGTTCATTCCATAAAACGGGCCAGATCTGTGAACCTGCAAGCAGTAGAAATGCCTGCTTTCTTTAATTTCATGCTAAAGATCTGTCTTCTAAATATAAAATAGAATTAAAATGGAAAGAGTTTCTTCATTAACACACAGAATGGTGTTCACATGTTGTGTCTTCTCTTTGGCTGTTTTGAACAATTTAAAATTATTGCAGAAATGTTTTTTTTTTTTGTCTTTTGCCTTATCAAGGGCCACACCCGCAGCATATGGAGGTTCCCAGGCTAGGGGTCTAACAGGAGCTGTAGCTGCCGTCCTTCGCCACAGCCACAGCAACGCGGGATCCGAGCTGCGTCTGCAACCTACACCACAGCTCACGGCAACGTCGGATCCTTAACCCACTGAGCAAGGCCAGGGATCAAACCCGCAACCTCATGGTTCCTAGTCAGATTCATTAACCACTGAGCCACGGCGGAAACTCCCAGAAATATTGTTAATTCTGTCTTTGTCCACAGCCATGATGAACTGAAGCTACCTGAAATACTGTTCACTCTTCTCTGCTATTTTTATCCTTTGTTATCAAGTGCACTTCCAAAACAATTTATTTTGAAAGCATGTGTCAGAAAACATAGGAAAAACAGGTAGTTTAAATTAACGTGTATGGTTTGATAAATCTGTTTCTTAGGCATGCTTCCAGAAGAGTGGTGCATCCGTGGTTGCTATTCGAAAATACATCATCCACAAGTACCCTTCACTGGAGCTGGAGAGAAGGGGCTACCTCCTTAAACAAGCACTGAAAAGAGAATTAAATAGAGGTGTTATTAAACAGGTATTAAATATTCATTTGTAATAAGATCATTTCAGCATTGGCTATAAATCTACCTTTAGTACATAACACCTAGGCTTTTTCTGCTTTGTGGGTTTGTTTGTTTGTTTGTTTAAGTTAACATGATGATGAAATGCTTACCCTTAACCTGCTTATATAATCTTAGACTAGGTTTCAAAATCACTGGTGCCAGTTATTTTTAATAAGGTAACTATTCTAAAGAACAGAAGTAACATGATAGTATATAAACATTTTCTAGCTGCTTGTACTTCTAATTGGTTTTTCTTCAGGGGGTGCTTGTGCTTGAGATTATGTAGTGCTGAAGATGAGAAGTGGGATTGAGGAATCCTGTTACTGCAAGAGCAAAAATAATTGTTCTTGTCTTAAGTTTCTTAGTTTTAAAGCCTAACTTAAGTGGCTAAAGTGATTATTATTATAAATTATCTTTGTAAATAGGTTCACCTTAATTTATTAGTATTTAAAACTATTAAGGCTTTTGGGAGCATAAAGTAAACCTGAGTAAATTGAGAATCATACTGAAACCAATATTGATTTCAGGCATAAATCCATGTTATTTTGCTTAGTGCTTCAAAACATTACTTAGAGCTATGAGGATATATTGTACAATACAGGGAATATAGCCTTTTTTTTTTTCTTTCTTTCTTTCTTTTTTTTTTTTTTTTTGTTGCATTTTAGGGCCACACTCAGGGCATATGGAAGTTCCCAGGCTAGGGGTCTAATCAGAGCTACAGCTGCCGGCCTGTGCCACAGCCATAGGATCCAAGCCGCATCTGCAATATATACCACAGCTCGCGGCAACGCCAGATCCTTAACCCCACTGAGCAAGGCCAGGGGTTGAACCTGTATCCTCGTGGTTCATTAACCACTGAGCCATGATGGGAACTCCCTATAGCTGTTTTATTACTTTTTGGCCTCACTTGTGATATGTGGAAGTTCCCGAGCCAAAGATCCCTTGCCACAGCAGCAACCCTAGCCACTTCAGTGACATCACTGGATACCTAACCCATGGTACCAAAAGGGAACGCCAATATTTTATTCAATTTTATTTTTTTAATGATTTTTATTTTTTCCATTATAGTTAGTTTACAGTGTTCTGTCAGTTTTCTACTACCAATATTTTATAGTAGCTTTAAATGGCGTATAACCTATAAAAATTTTGAATCACTAGGTTGTACACCTGAAGCTAGCATAGTATTGTAAATCAGCTCTACCTCAGTTAAAAAGAAAACAAAACAACATTGCTTAAAATCATAAAAATCTAAAGCTAGAATCAACTTTGTTGTCCACTCTTCAGCGTTTCAGAGGGATGAAGTAACTACCAGTCCCATAGAAGTAGCAAAGATGGTTCTAAGGATCACCACATTCCGACTGTTCTATTATCTTTCTTCTGTGCCTTTCTGCATGGTTTGGTTAATGTAGAATTTTGTGCCACTGAAGCATTTCAACTCTCAGGAACTTTCAGCGGGCACTTAATTCCACAAGTATATTATTGAGTGTCTCCTGTGTGCTAGTGAGTAAAACAGCTTCCTTCTGTGGAGCTTACATTCTCACTTTCTCAAAATGATGTGAAACTGATATTTAAATAGCCTTTAAAATAACCATTGTGGGGTGGGGAGTTCCCTTCATGGCTCAGCAGTTAACGAAACCAGACTAGGATCCATTAGGATGTGGGTTCGATCCCTGGCCTCGGTCAGTGGGTTAAGGATCTGGTGTTGCCGTGAGCTATGGTTTAGGTCACAGACATGGCTCAGATCCCATGTTGCTGTGGCTGTGGTGTAGGCCAGCAGCTGCAGCTCCGATTCAACCCCTAACCTAGGAACCTCCGTATGCCGCGGGTTGTGGCCCTAAGAAGACAAAAAATAACCATTGCTTAAAAGGTATCTAACCAATATAATTAGAACCAAAGACCTATATCATAGTATGTGTCAGCATAGTTTATATGCTAGTTTCATGTTTTTCTATATGAAATATAGTTTGTGACCTATTTTGCCTCACAGGCTGACCCTCAGTTTGGTGCTTCAGCAAGTTTATAGGCTGAAAGTGTTTCCGTTTGATTGCTGTATACGAGTAGTGTAAGTAAAGCTAAGGTGTGGAGGACTCAGGTCAGTGAGAGGTTCTATGACAGTGCCTTATAAACTGTGGAGATGTGTGGTAAGACTTAACACATAGCATTGTGTGCACAGTCTAAAATTACCTTTGCCAAATGCAGTTAATAATCCACAATGAGCAAGCTGTAGGAAACGTGGCCTGAGATTAAGTAGGCTCTGAACTTTTGGCAAGGAGCTACCTTTCTTTCAAGATAGTGTGTTTCTCGTTTTCCCCAAAAGATTTTGTCCCTTGCTTTTTTTTTTTTTTTTTGCAATCTTACAGTAGTCTGTTTAGCATAGTATCACAATAGCATTCTTTCCCGGTTTTGTAGATGAGGAAACAAGAGCTCAGAGGGTTTACAAAGTTGTCCAGTGTTGAATGCTGGATAGTACTATAAATAGGATTTAATCCCAAGTCTTTTAACTCTTCCATTGTTTTTTTTCTCTGAAGAGTTCAGCAGCACTTTACATTAGTTCTTGCAGAATACCGAGGATACTCACCATGCTATGTAATTGTTTAGTCTACTATAAAGTTATTAATATGAAGCAGAATAATTTAAAAATACTGGTTATTGCAACTAAAGTTAATTCACTTTAGGTGAAAGGAAAAGGTGCTTCTGGGAGTTTTGTTGTGGTCCAGAAATCAAGAAAAACACCTCAGAAATCCAGAAAGGTAAGTCTATACCACTGTTTGATTTAGCACCGTAGTAATATTACTACTACAAAAAATACGATGTATACTGTGTGTTCACTGAGTGCACTATGCAGCGTGCAGCTGTTCTTCGAAGGCCTGGGGAGGTTAGAATTGATTTGCTCTTTATCGCTCAGTTAGTGAGAATGGACAGTGTGCAGCTCCCGGCACTGCAGCCCCAGAGCCTGTGTGTTTAACTGCCCTGTTTTAGAACTACAGGCAGCTCTATTAGTTTTCCTGCTTTTTCAAAATAACTTTTAAACTAGAAGAGGCTGACAGATACATTTTTACCCAGTATTAGACCCTAAAACCATGCCTCAAGCTAGTTTTTCTTCCATTTATGGAGGGTATACAGTAATAAAGTGAAATACTAGTGTTTCTTCTGTCACTACTTGAAGTCTGACTATACCCCTATGTCTTTGTTTTAACAGCACTGAAAGTTTTTGTACTTTCTTTTTAAAGCTTTCAAACAACTTTCGAAATGAACTTTTGTGCAGTGATGTCTGGTGCTGCATTATCCTTTTCATTCTTTGTTATTGAAGGCCAAGAATGAGTTAAGGCCTTTTAATTTTTAAATACATTTTTAACTTTCCTAATTTGAAGTTTTTCTCTCAAAGAAGTTGCCACACAAATGACATTACACCAATTGTGTGATTTGTTTGAATGTGCAAAAAAGAGATAGTTTTCTTTTGGTTTTAGTTGATTTGGCAATCAGCTTAAGAAAGCCCTTGAGTTGAATGTAGAAGCAGTTGAACAGAAATCTCAATATCCTGTAATAATTTTTGATATTACATTTCAGAACAGGAGCTCTGCAGTGAATCCAGAACCACAAGTAAAATTGGAAGATATCCTCCCACTGGCCTTTACCCGCCTTTGTGAACCTAAGGAAGCTTCCTACAGTCTCATCAGGAAATACGTGTCTCAGTATTACCCTAAACTTAGAGTGGACATCAGGTTTGAGCCATAGGCCTAGACTTTAAAAGACAAATATTATTCCTGTGTTATTTCCTCAGCCCTGTTTTCATGAGAAGCAAAAATTAAATATTTAGTAAGAATTACGTTTAGCTGAACTAGGATTAAAACCTTATTTGTGGGTTTTATTTTTTGGGTACTGTAACATTTTCCTTTTCATATCTTCATATGTAATTTCTTTTTGAAACTCAAACCACATACTGACTTTTATAAGACTCTGATAGAGTAATTATTTTCATAATGTCAGCTGCTAGAATATTCAGCATTAACTATATCCTCTCAGCTGCTTATTTTTAAAATTCTTTTCTAATTTTTTATTGTAAGATACACAAAAGTATAAAATTCACCTTAACCATTTTTAAGAGTACAGTGTACAGTGCTATTAAATACCTTCATTATGTGTTCCCATCACCATCATCCATCTCTAGAACTCTTTTCATCTTGTGAAGCTGTGACTCCATATGCATTAGACAAGAACGTCCCGTTCTCCCTTATTCCCTAGTCTCTGGCAGCCACCATTCTCTTTTATGTCTGTATGATTTTTGACTGCTCTAGTTATGTACCTCATGTATATAGAATCATGCAGTATTTTTGTGACTGGCTTATTTCACTTGGCATAATATCCTTAAAGTTCATTTGTGTTGTTGCATGTGTCAGAATTGCCTTTCCTTTTAAGGCTGAATAATTTTCCATTTTATGTTTTTACTGCTTTTATTTATCTATTCATCTATCATTGGACTCGGGTTGCTTTCATGCCTTAGCTATTGTGAAGTAATACTGCTACAAATATTGGAGAAATTAGAACGCCTGTGCATTGATGGTGGGAATGTAAAGTGGTGTAGCCACTGTGGAAATGCTGTGGTGGTTCTTCACAGAGTTAAAAATTGGTTTAATCAAGCAGAAATTCCACTTTTTTGAGACCTTGTTTTCAGAGTGGAATTTCTGGGTGATATGATAGTTCTGTTTTTAACTTTGCAAAGAACCACCATACCATCTTACATTCCCACTGTCGGTGCACAGGGTTCTAATTTCTGCATATTCTCACCAACGTTTATTTTCTGGTGTGGTTTTTTTGTTTTGTTTTTTATTTTTGATAGTAGCTATCATAATGGGAATGAGGTGGTTGGTAACTCATTATTTTTTATTTACAGTTATAACTTAGAACATAGGAGAAATTAGGCATCTGTATCACTTTTACATAGAAGTAGCATATCTTCATCATTTAAACATATAAAGTAAAATTCTGAGATAATTTTGATAGTGATTCATTTGAAAAAAAAATTTCCACTTAAAACATCTAGACTGATTATTTAGATTGTCATATGTGCTTGTGGATTCTTGCAGATACATTAATTTGTTTAAATTTGTAATTCACAGAGTTCATGTTTTGAATGTGTTTGCGTAAGATCTTTCTGCACTGACTTTTCGAAAATTGTGTTTAATACAGAGTCCTTTCTAGAGCAATAGCTATATTGGATGCACATTGTCCTGTTGTGGCTTAGTACCAGTATTTACTTGGATTACTGAGGCATGCAATTAGAATTGCTGGGGTTTCAGCCCAAAAGCCACATTTTCAGAAGAGCAATTAATGGCCTTCAGAATGACCAATTAAAGAGTTAGCACAGGAGAAGTTCCCTTCATGGCTCGGGGTTAGTGAACCCAACTAGGATCCATGAGGATTCAGGTTCCAACCCTGGCCTTTGTGAGCGGGTTAAGGATCTGGCGTTGCTGTGAGCTGTGGTGTAGGTTGCAGACTCGGCTCAGATCCCTCATTGCTGTGGTTGTGGCATAGGCTGGCAGGTGTAGCTCCTTTTTGACCCCTAGCCCGGGAACTTCCATATGCCGAGGGTGTGGCCCTAAAAAGACCCCTCACACAATACCAAAAAAAGGAGTAGGCACAAGTACCAAAGAAAGGGGTCTCATAGAAGCAGAAAATTTAGAATTGGTATCCTGATTTTTTTTCATGCTTCTTATGCTGTTATTATGAGCCATAGATACAGCTTTGGGTCTGAAAATTATATGATGCATTTGAAGATGGAAATAATTTCACTTTATCTGTTTTTATTCTGTGTTGACTGGAGACCATTTCCTCCACTAGCTTTTTTCTCTGCTTACGGTTCTACTTGACTTATATAAGACATGCTATTGATAACTCCATATGCATTGTCTCTACTTGCTGTCTGTAATTTCTTTCCTCCTACTTTCTCTTAAACACACTTTTTTGTCACACTTTACCTCCACCATTTTACCTAAAGTACTTCTTCCTGGCTGTGTTACTGATGACCTCCACATTACAAATTTCAGTAGTCAGTTCATAGTCAGTTCATAGTCTTTAACTTACCTGCTGTTCTCTCACCAGCATTTGACACAGTTGAGGACTCCCACCTGCTTGAAATACTTTCTTCACTTGCCTTTCAGAACACCACGCCTTTCTGATATTGCTTCAGACTCCTATGGATTCCCAGTTTCCCATCTCATGACTCCTTAATGTACGAGTGCCCCAAAGTTTAACCTTAGGCCTCTTCTTTTCTATCCACATTCATGTGATAATTCTTTGCATTCTCAAAACTTTAAAATACCACCTAGTATACAGATATGTAAATCTGGCCTATACCTCCGTCCTGACTCCACGTTCATGTTGCGGATACCTGTTTGACACTTAACTTGATGTGTCCAAAACTAAACCCATAACCGCACTCCCCATCTTTTCACCCCCACCCCCATAATGGCAGTAATATCTTTCCAGTTGTTGGGGCCAAAAACCTTGGGTTTGTGCTAGTCTCTTCTTGTTATCCCACATCTAAATGTAATCTGTCAACAATTACTTTGGCTCTGTCTTTAAAATATATCCATAAACAGACCTTTTTAATTATCTCCACCGTTAACTCTGTTTTCCGAGCAGCCATCATCTCTCACCTATGTTAGAGCAATCATCTCCTGCTTCTCCCGTGCTCCCTCCCTTTCAGTCTCTCCTTAACATAGCAGTAAGAATGAGACTTTTTAAAAATGTAAGTTGGAGCTGATCCCCTCACTCCTTCCAGTGGCTTCCCAAATACCTCACAGATAAAAAGTTTAAAGCTAGAGTCTTTAAAATGGCCTGCAAGATAGTGCTCTGACCTTAAGCCCCTGCTACTCTTCTCTTCCTCACTGGCCTTGAGACTTCACATTTGCTGTTCCTTTTGCCTGGGTGCTTTTCCCCCAGAATCCACTTTGCTCACTCTTTCGCTGCCTGTAAGGTTCACTCTAATATCACCACTTTACTTTGGAAATTTTCATGGAGTTCTCATCGTGGCTCAGTGGTTAACGAATCCGACTAGGAACCATGAGGTTGCGGGTTCGATACCTGGCCTCGCTCAGTGGGTTAAGGATCCGGCGTTGCCATGAGCTGTGGTGTAGGTTGCAGATGCAACTCGGAGCCCACGTTGCTGTGACTGTGGTGTCAGCCGGTGGCTACAGCTCCTGTTAGACCCCTAGCCTGGGAACCTCCATATGCCGCGATAAGGCAAAAAAAAAAAAAAGAAATTTTCAAATGTACACATAAACATAGAACATAACTGTCATACTGATGTAATTCCTTTTTTTTATATTAACAATGAATTTTATTTTAGTTATAGGTGTACAAAGATCATAAGTCAATACGATAGATTTTGTGTCCCAAACCCACAGTGCATCCCCCCACCCCCCAGATTGTCTTATTTGAAAAACCAAGGTTTTCCAAAATCTGTGAGTCATTGTCTGTTCTTCAAAGAAGTTCATTGTGTCTCTTTAGTTTCCACATGTAAGCGGTAGCATTGGGTGTTGCTGT
>PVHT021183551.1:10305453-10405679 GCA_004024745.2 Catagonus wagneri | reverse complement strand
CTAGCCCTCTGATGGGTGGGGTTTTGTCTCTGGATGAGATTAGAGGCTGGCTGTGTGCCTGAGGGGTCTTTAGGCAGCCTGTTTAGTGATGGGTGGGGCTGTGATCCCACCTGGATTAATGTTTGGCCTGGGGCTTCTCAGTGCTGATGGGAGGGACCAGATTTTCCCAGAAATGGCCCCCTCCAGAGAAATGCAGGCTGCTGAATGTTCCCGAGAGCTTCACCTCCAGTGTCCTTCCCCCACAACAGGCCACAGTCACCCCTATTTTCCCAGGAGATCCTCCAAGAATTGCAGTAAGGTCCACCCGGATTCCTATGGAGACTGCTTTGCCCTGGGACCCAGTGCACGTGAAAGTCTGTGTGTGCTTTTCAAGGATGGGGTCTCTGTTTCCCCCAGTCCTGTGGAGCTCCTGCACACAAGCCCCGCTGGCCTTCAATGCCAGATGCTCCGGGGGCTCTTTCTCCCTGTGCCCGATCCCCAGGCATGGGGTTTTGACGTTGGGCTCAGAACTCTCAGTCCTGTAGCTAAGTCTCTGTGATGCAGTTACTTTCCAGTCTGTGGGGCTTCCCACCCGGGAGGTATGGGGTTGCTTCTATCGCGTAATCGCCCCTCCTACCTCTTGATGTGGTCTCCTCTTTGTCTTCTGGAGTAGAATATCTTTTTTGGAAGTTTACAGTCCATTTGGTTTAAGGCTGCTCGGCATTTGTTTGTAGTTTTGCTGTTTTTCGGGAGAGAAATTTAGCTCCAGTCCTTCTATTCCGCCATCTTAATCCAATCTCCTGATGTAATTCCTAACTATATCCAGTCTCCAGATGTCCTCAGTTGTCTCCAAAATGTTTTACAGTTGATTTTTTTCAAGTCAATAGCCAGATGTGGGCCCCACGTTACATTTGGTTGGTAGGACTACCTAACTTACGTTTGCAACCTTTTCCTCCTCTCCCGGCATGGAGAATTCTGCTTCTCTGCCTTTTCTCCATAGCACTCATCATGTTCTAACATAATAAAATGCCTTTTTAAAAAAATTACCTGTTTAGGGGGAGTTCCCATCGTGGCTCAGCGGTTAATGAATCTGACTAGGAACCATGAGGTTGCAGGTTTGATCCCTGGCCTCACACAGTGTGTTAAGGATCTGGCATTGCTTTGAGCTGTGGTGTAGGTTGCAGGCACAGCTCAGATCCTGCGTTGCTGTGGCTCTGGAACAGACCAGAGGCTACAGCTCTGATTCAGCCCCTAGCCTGGGAACCTCCATATGCTCCGGATGCAGCCCTAATAAGACAAAAAGCCAGAAAAAAAATTACCTGTTTACCCATTGAAGTATGAGATTCCTGAAGGCCAGGATTTTTATTTTCACTTCTCTTTTCCCCAAACCTAGCACACAGAAGATGCTCAGTAAATATTAGCTGAATGAGTGAAATAATATGGGCACTTCACCTGACCATTTCTTTCAAGGAACTTTATCCCTGGAGTATATGAAATGAGACATGAAAATCTGCTACCATATCCTGGAGGCTTTGGATCATTGTGGTAAAGAGCACAGACTTTGGAACCAGACCCCTTATGTTTAAATCTTGAATCTGTCATTTTTCAAACTTTATATCCCTGAATAAGTTCTCTGTGTTTTGGTTTCTTCACTGATAAACAATGTAAAACTCATAGAGTGGTTAGAAAGTTTAGTACTTGTTAAACACTTAGCACAGTGCCTGGCATGTAGTAAGTGCTCAATTAATGTTAGTCTCAATTCCAATATAATTCTCTTGGTGTGAGCATCACACCATACTAAAAATGATTCTAATGTTTAAAGACATTGTCTTTCTGTAACATGCAAGTCACTTCCTTTATTTGATAACAATGATTTTTTGCAACCCTAGAGAAGAACTGGGTATGTTAGCTTTACATAGGCTTTGGGTTGACCTCTAAAAAAGGTGCCTTTTAAAGGTAATTCTGTCATACGGAATTAGAAATCAAAATTTCTTTTTTTTTTTTTTTTGTCTTTTTGCCTTTATCTAGAGCCGCACCCGCGGCATATGGAGGTTCCCAGGCTAGGGGTCTAACAGGAGCTGTAGCCGCCGGCCTTTGCCATAGCTACAGCAACGCGGGATCCGAGCCGCGTCTGCAACCTTCACCACAGCTCATGGCAACGCTGGATCCTAACCCACTGAGCAAGGCCAGGGATCGAACCCGCAACCTCATGATTCTTAGTCGGATTCGTTGACCACTGAGCCACGAAGGGAACTCCTAGAAATCAAATTTTAACATCTAATCTTTGTATAGGCTGTAAATTCTTTGTATTCTCTTTGATTTTTTTCTTGTACCAGAATATGAGCATAGCCCAAGATTCAATTTTATACCCTGTGCTTTTCTCTAAACATTAATTTCTTTGGAGACCCCTTAATTTCTTAACAGTTTAAACTAATTTCAAGAGTCTTTTGATCTTAACTCTGTTTCTGACAGATTGATAAAACTTTCTTACTTAAAGATTCCTGCCACTGGGAACACTTGGTACTATTATATATTGCTCTCTCTCCTTACCTTCAGCTAGCTCTATGCGTCGCTTTCATTTTTATCTCAGTGCAGATTGACATTCTTCACAGTTGGAAAACATAGCCACCAACAATCACTCGCTGTTCCCTGCTTTCTAATTAAACTGGTCTAATTATCTTATTTTAACAAAAGAAAAGCTTATTATAATAAAATTTGTATAGGGTTTTAAAAACATTTTTGTTTACACTGTTTTCTGTAATTCTCAGATATAATCCACCTCAGTTTTGCTGATAAAAATTTTACCCTGCCTTACCTGGCTATTCACTGGTGAAGCCAGAACTTTATTTTATTTTTCATTATAACCTCTTGCTTTTTCCACGGTTCAGGGTTGTCTTTCATTGGAAAGTGTAGGCAGAGCATAGTGAATAAGGATGCAGAATCTGGAATCAGACTGACCACATTTGTACCTGGTTCTGTCACTACCTAGCCATGTGACCTTGGAGGAATGACATAACTTTTCTGCCACTTAATTTTTCCCCTTTAGTAAAGTATGGACAGTAGTAATTGTTGTCTATTTCTTGGGGTTGTTAGAGCATCTTGATTATTCCACGCATGTAAAACATTTAGCACAGCACTTGTCACCATCATAAGTACAAAATGGTGTGATACAGACTAGAATTTTCAGAAAAGGGAGTTGAGCCTTGGAGATAGTTAAAGAGATCGGGCTTGAGCAGGTCCCATCCAATCAAGATGGGGGTCTAGCGAGGGTCACATCCCATTGAGATGGGTCTAGAAGACTGTGTAGACTTCAGATGTGGTGATAGAGTGGGGAAGGCAGTCTTAAAGGAACTTTATGAGAAAATTTCATAGGCAGGAGTTGGCATTCTTTTTTGGGAACTGAAAGAAACCTGTCTCTGGATCTAGACTAACAAGGGATGAAAACTGGCCATGGAAGGCTTTGATTTTGGGTGGAGGCATTAAGATCTGATACCTGGTCAGTTGAGTAACACTGATCTAATAGTGGTGTGCACTATGAAAACACAATGCCCAGAAGGGAGGGCATGGTGGCTTGTACTAAGGTTTCAGCAGTGATGAGAGAAGGGGCCTGGGAACTTATATATGCTGCACATGCGGCCCTAAAAAGAAAAAAGAAAAAAAAACAAAACCAACTCTTAAGATACTGTGATAAGGACAACCTATTTTCTTTCTCAGGGAATTGTATTTTACTAGGCTGATTTTAAATACTAGTTTGCAATAAGTGACTCAGTTTTTTTGTTAATGTTTATATACTTTTTAAAAATCTAAGAATTTTTCCTCAGGGAGTACCAGAATTCAGTGAGACTTTTAAGATATCCTCTGATTACAAAGTTTGGTTGCTATTGTGGTCTGATGGTAATAAATGATAGGTTTTTGAAGTGCCCTGGCAAGTTGGAAATTGGTCCTGTGTAGTCCGTGGTTCTTTATGTACAGGTAATGGTTTAGTTTCTTTGATGAAAAACGACTGCCACTTATTAAGAGTGCCAACAGTTACTTTATTGTCCATCTTAACAAAGTACTACACAAAGGAATCAGAACTTTAGTTCTTTAGAATAACCCTGTGTCTATTTTTTCAAATCTTTCTTTCATTGATATACTTACCACTGTTTTTGTTTCTTCTGCAGGCCTCAGCTGTTGAAGAATGCTCTCCAGAGAGCAGTAGAGAGAGGCCAGTTAGAACAAATAACTGGCAAAGGTGCTTCTGGGACATTCCAGGTTAGAGGCTTGATTGTAGAGAAGTAGTTCTCAAAAGTTTTGATTTCAGGACCTTCTAATACTCTAAAAATTTATTGGGGACCCCAAGGCATTTGTTTATGTGGCTTATACCTATGAATAATTACTGTATTAGAAATTAAAACTGAGGAAAATTTTAAACGTTTTAGAAAGAGTAAACTATTACATGTTAATGTTAACATTTTTTATGAAAAACTGTTTCGCAAGATAAAGAATTTCATTGAGAAGGTTACTGTTTATTATATTTTTACAAAGTCTTTACTGTCTAGTTTAATAAAAGACAGCTGGTATCCGTCTTAATATATTTTGGGTTATAATCTGTAAAGAAAATCTGGCTCACACATGAGTACAGTTAAAGGTGGCATATTTTAGAAAGTTCCCTTGTGGCGCAGTGGGTTAAGAATCACCGTCATCACAGCAGCAGCTCGGGTCACTGCTGTGGCACTGGTTCAGTCCCTGGCCCAGGAACTTCCATATGCCACAGGTGCTGCCAAAAATAAATTAATATATATATTTTTTTAAGTTGGCGTGTTTTAAAATAATTTTCAGATAGAGATCAGTATTAGTATACAAAATTCAACACATGATAGTTATTTTGTAATAGCTCTACTTTTTTAAAAATCTTATTGATTTACAATGTGTTATTTTCTGCTGTGTAGCAAAGTGGCTCAGTTATACATACATATATATGCCTTTTCATATTCTTTTCCGTTATGGTTTTTTATAGGATATTGAATACAGTGCCCTATGCTATACAGTAGGACCTTGTTTATCCATCTGTATATAGTAGTTTGCATGTAATAGCTTTACTCTTTAAAATTTTTTAATTGTTTTTATTTTTTAACTCTTTTTGCTTTTTAGGGCCACATCTGTGGCATATGGAAGTTCCAGGCTGGGGGTCAAATTGGAGCTGTAGCCACTGGCCTACACCACAGCCACAGCAATGCCAGATCCATCCTCTTCTGCGACCTACACCACAGCTCACAGCAACCCTGGATCCTTAATCTACTGAGTGAGGCCAGGGGTTTGACCTGCATCCTCATGGATACTGGTTGATTTCATTACCTCTGAGCCACAACGAGAACTCTAATAGCTTTATTGAGGTATGATATATATACATAAGATATAGTCATTTTATGTTACAATTTATAAATCAGTGACTTTTAGTAAGTTTACAGTGTTGTACAGCCATCACCACAGCCCAATTTTAGAGCATTTCCATCACCCCAAAAATCTCTTGTGCCCATATGGAGTCATTCCAGGATCCTGTCCCCAACCAACCTCCTGTTTTCTCTCTGTAACTTTTCTACAAGTTTCATAAAGATAGAATCATATAGTTTGTGGTCTTTTGTGTCTTCTTTCAGCATAACATTTGTTTAGTTTTATCCATGTTGCAACATGAATCAGTACTTTTAATTCCTTTTATTGCCAAATAGTATTTCATTGTATGGATCAATGTATTTTGTTTGACCATTCACGAGTTGATGATCATTCGGATTATTTCCACCTCTGCTGTTACGATTTTTTTTTTTTTTTCGTCTTTCTGCCTTATCTGGGGCCGTACCCGCGGCATATGGAGGTTCCCAGGCTAGGGGTCTAACAGGAGCTGTAGCTGCGGGCCTTCGCCACAGCCACAGCAACGCGGGATCCGAGCCGCCTCTGCAACCTACACCACAGCTCACGGCAACGCCGGATCCTTAACCCACTGAGCAAGGCCAGGGATCGAACCCGCAACCTCGTGGTTCCTAGTCGGATTCGTTAACCACTGAGCCATGACGGGAACTCCCTGCTGTTATGATTTTTCTTTTTATCTTATTAGGGCCCCAGTGCAGCATATGGAGATTCCCAGGCTAGGGGTCGAATTGGAACTGTGGCCACTAGCCTACACCATAGCCACAGCAACGCAGGATCCTTAACCCACTAAGCAAGGCCGAGGATCGAACCTGACTTCTCATGGATGCTAATCAGATTCATTTCTGCTGAGCCACGACGGGAACTCCATCCACTTCTGCTGTTATGATTAATACTGCCTATGAACATTTATATCCAAACTTTTGGGCAGATGGATGTTTTTATTTCCCTTGGGTATGTAAGTAGGAGTGTGGACTATCTGGACTGTGTGGTCAGTTTGTTTTAAGAAACTGCTGAAGTGGCTGCTTCATTTTGCGTTCCCACCAGCGATGTATATATAAAGATTCAAATTTCTCCTTATTTTTCCCAGTACTTGTTGTCTTTTAAAATTATAGCCCTACTAGGAGTTCCCTTCGTGGCTCAGTGGTTAACGAATCCGACTAAGAACCATGAGGTTGTGGGTTCGATCCCTGGCCTTGCTCAGTGGGTTAAGGATCCGGCGTTGCCGGGAGCTGTGGTGAAGGTTGTAGACGCGGCTCGGATCCCACGTTGCTGTGGCTGTGGCGAAGGCCGGCAGCTACAGCTCCTGTTAGACCCCTAGCCTGGGAACCTCCATATGCCGTGGGTGTGGCTCTAGATAAAAGAGGCAAAAAGCCAAAAAAACTAAAAATAAAAATAACAAAAAATAAAATAAAATAAAATTATAGCCTTACTAGAGGATATAACGTGTCTTGTGGTTTTGGTTGACATTTTCCTAAGACTTGATACTGACCATCTTTTCATGTACATAGTGGACATTTGTTTTTCTTTGGTAAAATGTCTGTTCAGATCCTTTGCCTCTTTTTAAAATTGAGTCATTTGTCATCCTACTAAGTTCTAAGAGTTTAACATAACTAGATACAAATTCCTCATAAGATACATGATTTGCAGGTATTTTCTCCTAATCTGGCCCTTGCTCTCACTTTCTTAATAGTGTCTTGAAGCACAAAAGTGTTTAATTTTGATAAAGTCCAGTTTATTATTCCTTTTAAATTGCTTGTACTGTTGGTGTCAGATTTAATAAATCATTAGCTAGCTCACTGTCAGGAAGATTTACTCCTATTTTTCTCTTAAGGGTTTTATGGTTTTAGTTCTTATATTAGGTCTGTGACCCATTCTGAATTGTTTTATTTATGGTGTGAAGTAAGGGTATAAATTCATCTTTTTGCATGTAGACATTCGGTTGTCCCACACCATTTATTCAAAAGACTGTCCCTTCATTGAATCGCCTTGGCATCTTTATCAAAACTTAATTGACCATACATTATAAATCAACTATACTTCAGTAAAACTTTAAAAAAGAAAAAATCTTGGACTTCCTGTTGTGGCGCAGTGGAAGTGAATCTGACTAGGAACCATGAGGTTGCTGGTTCATTTCTTGGCCTCACTCAGTGGGTTGAGGATCTGGCATTGCTATGAGCTGTGGTATAGGTCACAGACATGGCTCGGATTTAGCCTTGCTGTGGCTGTGATGTAGGCTGGCAGTTATAGCTCTGATTCGACCCCTAGCCTGGGAACTTCCATATGCCTCAAGTGCGACCCTAAAAAGCAAAACAAACAAACAAAAAAAAAAACCTTAATTGACCATGAATGTAAGGGTTTATTTCTGACTCTGAATTCTGTTCCATTGACCTATATGTGAATCCTTATGCCAGGATTACAGTCTTGACTGTAGTTTTATAGTAAGTTTTGAAATTTGGAAATCTAAGCCTCCTAACTTCTTTTTCAAAATTGTTTTTACTGTTCTGGGTCTTCTGTGTTTCCATATAAATTTTAGGACTTGTTTGTTAATTTTCACCAAAAAAAGTCCAGCCAGGATTTTGATAGAGATTGCATTTGGAAAAAATTACTATCTTTACAGTGTTGAGTTTTCCAGTCTATGAACGACGACTGTCTCTTCATTTATTTCGATATTTAACTTCGTAGCAGTATTTTGTAGTTTTCAGTGTACAAGTCTTACATTTCTTTTCAAAGTATTTTATTCTTTTCCATGCTATTGTGAGTAGAATTTTCATTTTCAGCTTGTTCATTGCTAGCCTGTAGAAGTACAGTTGAATTGTCTATTGATCTTTTGTCCTGGAATCTTACTGAACTCATTTACTAGTTCTAGAGCTTTTTTTGAGAGTTCCTTAGAGATTTTTGTTGGATTCCCTATGATTTTCTACATACGGGATAATGTTATCTGCAAATAAAGATCATTATACTTCTTCCTTTCCAGTCTGAATGTCTTTTTTTTTTTTTTTTAATGCCTGATTGCACCAGATAGAACCTCCACTACAGTATTGAGAGTAGGTATCTTTGTCTGGTTACCCATCTTAAAGGGAAAACATTCTTTCACCATTGAAGCTGTAGGTTTTTCCTAGAAACCTATTATCAGGTTGAGAAAGTTCTCTTCTGTTACTAATATGTTGGGAGCTTATTATGAATGGCTACTGAATTTGTCAAATGCTTTTTCTAAAACTTGAAATGATCTTACGGCATCATTGCTTTTCCACTACCAGTGCAGATGTCCCACAGTGAAAAAGGCAGATCACATCTTAGTATTATTACAAAAGTAGTTTTCACTGTGTAGATCCTCTGAAGGGGTCTCAGGAACCCTAAGGGGTTTGTGGACCTTTATTTCCTTGAGAATCACTGTTACAGACCAAACCTCACTTTGTCATTTAACCTTTCTGCCTATTGGTGCTAACCTCTGTTTCTCAGCCTTTTGTCCTTGAAATATGTTATATAATTTTCTGTTGTGTAATAACCTAAATGCTTATCAGACTTTTCCTTTGTTGGGAGTTCCCATTGTGGCTCAGTGGTAATGAACCCGACTAGTATCTGTGAGAATTTGGGTTCGATCCATGGCCCCTCTCAGTGGGTGAAGGATCCAGCATTGCCGTGAGCTGCAGTGGAGGTCGCAGATGTGGCTTGGATCCTGAGTTGCTGTGGTGGTGGCATAGGCTAGCAGCTGCAGCTCCAATTCAACCCCTAGCCGGGGAATTTCCACATACTGCAGGTGCAGCCCTAAAACAAGCAAAAAACCTTTTAAAAAGATTTTAAGTACTCTAGTTTTCAGATTCAAAAAAAAAACAGGAGGTATTCTCAAAAAAAGTGTTTATTTATTGGGAGCATAACAAATGAGCCTCCTTATCGGAATAGAACTGTTACTCACTTTGGGCTAGGTTGGCTGTGGCTGATTTAGATTGGATAGAGGGTGGATAGAAGGAGAAAATATCCGTAAGAGGGTTGGGACCCCTCAGTTAGATTGAGTACCTGATGAGTGGGGAGAGAAAGTCCCTAACCTGACAATTTATTGTAAAACATATCTGTGCTAATGCAGGAACTCCGACCCACCTGGTGCAGAGGAGTCTTGTCTTGACCTGCTTTGGGAGAGTGTTGTCTTGATGCTTTTCTCTTCCTCCTTGGAAAACAGCTGAAGAAATCAGGGGAGAAACCCCTGCTTGGTGGAAGCCTGATGGAATATGCAATCTTGTCTGCCATTGCTGCCATGAATGAGCCGAAGACCTGCTCCACCACTGCTCTGAAGAAGTATGTCCTGGAGAACCACCCAGGGACCAATTCTAACTATCAAAGTAAGACTCAGAGTTGTGGGCCTTTCCCGGGGCTCGGGGGAATTATCTTCTGAAAAATCCCCAGAGATCATGCTATAAATTACAGAGCATTAACTACTGACTGAAAAGAGGGATCAACTTTACAAATTTATCATTTACAAAAGATAAACAAATCAAGGCATATTCTTAATTTACAGTATCTGCTGGAGATTAGAATTTAATTTTACTTTGCTATAAAGATTTTTCTTGTATTTTTAATATAATAGAGTTAAATTTCTAGGTTCAAAACGTCTCCCAAGTATTAGTAGTTTTAACTGCTTCTGAGTGTTTATCAGAATATCTAATATCACCTTGAAATCAAGCCAGTATATTAAAATACTAAGTACTTAGGTTATTTCTTACTAAATAAGAAAACACTTTTTTTGATAAAGTATATTTAATCTTGTCAGGTAGTGATTTGAGATTAGAAATCTTACCTTAGCAGCATTGTCACATGTAGGTTAGTGAGATTGTGTATATTCTCAGTGAACTATGAAGGTAGGCACAGTGGTATAGGGTGAGGAACATGAAAATTGAGTAACAAAATCCAAAACTAGAATATGTCGTTGTAAGTTTTTCACTTATAATTTTGAAGTCTTAATATTGGCTTCTAATGTACATTCAATATGTATTTTATAATGTGAAGGAATGTTCCTTTTTTTGTTTTGTTTTGTTAGGATTGCACTCACGGTATATGGAAGTTCCTGGGCTAGGGGTCAATTTTGAGCTGCAACTGCTGCCTACACCACAGCCACAGCAATGTAGGATCTGAGCCTCGTCTGCGACCTACACGACAGCTCATGACAATGCCAGATTCCCGACCCACTGAGCAAGGCCTAGGGTCGAACCTGCATCCTCGTGGATACTAGTCGGGTTCACTTCTGCTGCACCACAGTGGGAACTCCAGGAATACTTTCTGACTGTTTTCTTATGTACTTTGAAAATGATGTGTGTGACTTTCATTGAAGTATAGTTACAGGGTTATATTACTTTCAGGTGTACAACATAGTGATTTGATATTTTATAATTATGCTCCATTTAAAGTTGCTATAAAATATTGGCTGTATGTATGACTTTTTTCTCTTTCCCTACTTAACATGTGTTTAGTTGTACATATTGACCTTAGTAGACTATTCCATGATTTTCTCTGTTGACCAAGTGTTGTAAGAGAAGATGATTTTGGTTATTAACCTCTCCAGTATCACTAATAGTGCAGACCTTTTTGGACGCTGAATCACTATGAAATGTATTTATGTATTTTTTATGAAAGATGAGAATTGATAAGGTCTTTAGGAGCCATGACATTGTTTTGTTAATATATATGCTGATTCATGAGAATTTGATTTTTATCTTTACATTCTCCTAAGTGCTTATCAGTACTTATAGGCACTCAATAGATGTTTGAATGACTGGAAATAATGAGAGACTTAGTTTTAAGTTACTAACCATTTATGTGTGACTGTAGGACAAGTCGCTAGCCACTCTGGGCTCCTATTTCACTTTTTGTGAAATGAGGAATTTGACATGATAATCTCTAAAGTCTCATGCCATAGTAATTTAACACTTTCCAAATTTAGAAGCACTTAATAATTTGGTGAATTGATAATAATCCTTTTGACCACAGAGGATTCACTTAGCCCATGACAGGATCATAAATTGATGTCTAACTGTTTGTGGTTGAGGAAATTCTCGGACCTGAATAAATAAGTACTTTCTTCATTTCTGAAATTTTTTTTGCTCAGTGCATTTGCTGAAGAAGACCCTGCAGAGATGTGAAAAGAATGGGTGGATGGAACAGATCTCTGGTAAAGGATTCAGTGGCACCTTTCAGCTCTGTTTTCCCTATTACCCCAGGTAAGCACCTAGCCTATTAGGTGAAGTACTGGTCATTGCAAATTTAAAATCTGACTCCAGGTTACAGGCTTGGCTTAACTTATTTTGCCCTTATCACTGTTACACTGAACTGGATATACTTGAAAAGACTATTTAAGGCAGTATTGGAGTTCCATGGCTGCCTAGCGGTTAAGGACCTGGTGTGGTCACTGCTGAGGGCCTGGGTTCAGACTCTAGCTCAGGAACTTCTGCGTGCCACAGGGGTGACCAAACAAAAAAAAAGATAGTATTGTTTTAGATCAGAAGGTTTTTACATAACAACAGGGGGATTTTGGCTATCCTCCAAGAGCTTATTGCTAGCTGAGTAGTTCTGAAATCAAAATTGAATTCTTTGAGATCCTTTGCTGGTCATATTGATGTTCATGCGTGGCTCAGCAGAAACAAATCCGGCTAGGAACCATGAGGTTTCGGGTTTGATCCCTGGCCTTGCTCAGTGGATTAAGGATCTGGCATTGCTGTGAGCTGTGGTGTAGTTTGCAGATGTGGCTTGGATCCCACATTGTTGTGGCTGTGGTGTAGGCCAGCGGCTACAGCTCCGATTAGACCTGTACTTTGGGAACCTCCACATGCTGTGGGTGCAGCCCTAAAACGACAAAAGGCAAAAAAAAAAAAAAAGAATAAAGCACATGATCATGAAAGGAAGATTATTAGAGGATTATATTTGTTTTAATTGTCCAGCCTGAAGTAGGGAGAGCATTGGCTGATTCCAAGAATCTGAATCTGTCTTTTATTATTTTTTTTTTTTTGCCTTTTTGTCCTTTTAGGGCTGCACCCACGGCATGTTCCCAGGCTAGGGGTCTAATCAGAGCTGTAGCCACCGGCCTATGGCACAGACACAGCATTGCGGGATCCGAGCATCATATGCGACCTACACCCTAGTTCACGGCAACGCCGGATCATTAACCCCCTGAGCAAGGCCAGGGATCGAACCCACAACCTCATGGATCCTAGTCAGATTCTTTAACTGCTGCACCACGATGGGAACTCCTTATTTTATTATTATTATATTTTTTTGCTTTGAATCTGCCTTTTTCATACTGTGGAGACATATTTATTTGAAAATACACACCTTATTTATTCATTGAACCAAAAAATGTATTGAGTACCTTCTATGGCCCAAACAATTTTCTATGTACCTGTGCTGTTGCCTTCTTACACTTTCATTTCTAGTAAGGTGCCATGACTTGCACCACTAAAATCTGTTTTAGCAGGAGTATAATGTAACTTTCTTATGTTGTTCTTTGTGCATGAACCTAAATGTTACTTGGTTGAATGTATATTGTTTGAATTTTTCAAACATTATACTTTTTTTTTTTGTCCTTTTATGGCTGCTCCCACGGCATATGGAGGTTGCCAGGCTAGGGGTCTAATAAGAGCTGTAGCCGCCAGCCTACACCACAGCCACAGCAATGCAGGATCCTTAACCCACTGACAGAGGCCAGGGATCAAGCCCGCAACCTCATGGTTCCTAGTCGGATTTCGTTTCTGCTGCGCCACAGCGGGAACTCCAAACATTACACTTTAAATATAGTTCTTAAGATTGTGCCCATACAGCATTATAATCTTACGGACTATATTAAAGAGATCAAGTTTTCTGCCATTAAGGACGAAGAAAAGTTTAGATGATCCTTGCTGAATTTGTCTGAAACTTTGAAGAGCTTTATCATACTTTGAGGTCTTTTGCCAGTATCATAAGGGTGAAAAATGTGTCTAGCTGTGTAGACTTCATTGCTGTATAGACCATTACTGCTGTATATTCAGTGGCCGTTACATTGCAGAACACGTAGCAGGAGCTTACTAAGTAATTGTTTACTAAATGATTAAATATCAAGTTTTTGGGGGCTTTTTGTTTGTTTTGTTTTGCTTTTTTTTTAGGGCCACACCCATGGTATATGGGGGTTCCCAGGCCAGGGGTCCAGTTGGAGCTACAGCTGCTGACCTATGCCACAGCAACACAGGATCCGAGCCGCGTCTGCAACCTACACCACAGCTCACAGAAATGCCAGATCCTTAACTCCCTGACTGAGGCAGGGATCGAACCTGCAACCTCACGGTTCATAGTCGGATTTGTTTCCACTGTGCCTTGACGGGAACTTCAAAATACCAAGTTTATTGCATGCAGAGAAGAAGGGAATGAGGTATGGTCTGGGACTTTTATAGATTTGTCATAATTTCATGTGTGTGTTCAATATAGGTCAAAATGTAACCTGATATTTGTAACCTAACTTAACATAATTGGGGAGTGTGAGAGGACGTGGGTAGTGTCCGAGGAACAGCTTGTCTAGGTTCACATTCATGTCTTGTATGGGACTTCTCTTTTACCTAATTTGGCTTTTTTTTTTTCTTAATAGCCCAGGGGTTCTGTTCCCAAAGAAAGAGCCAGATGATTCTAAAGATGAGGATGAAGAAGAAGATGACTCGTCAGAGGAAGACTCTGAGGATGAAGAGCCACCACCTAAGAGAAGGTTTGATGTGTGGAAAAGCCTGCTTAGAGCTGAAAATGACAGTAATAGGAGAGGCTGTGAAAAGTGTGTTAACTCAGGATCTTTCTCCCATTCTTTGTGTAACATTTGACCTTGTCTTCTCCTTGAGAACTCTGGGGCTCTGAATTTGTGAACCACTGAATATGTAATTACTCTTCAGTCAAACCTGTATATCTCTGTGTGTGTGTACACTATATGTAGTTATTTAAAGAAAGGTAATAACCATATTTATCTGAGAAAAACTTGGGATTTGATGTAGACTTCCAGCAATTGGTTGAATTTTTATACAGTTTAGTAAAGCTGTATAAAAATAATAAGCCACACTCCTCCTCTTAACATAGGTGACTTCTGCCTGTGCTGTTTCTTTTTTGGCGAAATCTTTGGTCATCAGTAAAGTGAATCAAGTACTAAGTAATTGCCTTTGCTCTTTGTTCTCACAGGTTGCAGAAGAAAACCCCAGCCAAGTCTTCAGGGAAGGCTGCATCTTTGAAGCAGAGAGGGTCCAAGCCTGCACCTAAAGTCCGAGCTGCCCAACGAGGGAAGGCTAGGCCCCTGCCCAAGAAAGCCCCTCCTAAGGCCAAAACTCCTGCCAAGAAAGCCAGACCCTCACCCTCAGTCATCAAGAAACCTAGCGTTGGCTCTTCAAAGAAGCCTGCAGCCAGTGTGAGAAAGGAAGTGAAATTGCCTGGCAAGGGCAAATCCACCATGAAGAAATCTTTCAAAGCAAAAAAGTAAATTTTATAGGAAAAAAGGTATCGCTGAAATTCAAAATCTTATTTTCTAAGGTCAGTGTGCATTTGTTTTAGTTTCAGTGCTTTTAAAATTACATTTTTTTCCTCTCCTGTGAACGTTACGGAGAGGGAATACAAATAAATAAACGAATTTAGGCATTTGTTAGCTTTAGGTGCTGTTCTTGGTGCCTGCCCCTTCCCCCCCCAGTCATTTTAATTTCCTCGATAATTCTGGATTTTTCCTGAACTGTGTAATCTATACTTGTCCTTTTTTTCTCCTTCTACCCCAGCCCTCTTTCTTATTTTATGGTCAGCTTTAGCTTTTTTTTTTCCTTCCATTTTTATCTAAACAGTTGCAAAGATTTTTGTATTTTGTTAGGAGGCATCAGGAACGGGATGCAGGTCAGGTGCTAGCAGTAAAAAGGAGGCAGTATAACACTGACTGAATTACACAGCCTCCTGCCTGGAGACTTCAATTATAGTTATAATAATTAATCTTATTCATAAAACCACTCCACTGACCCTTTCTCTCCAGCTATAAACACGGAGATGTCTTAGCTTTGGGAATAAGCCAAAAGCATTGTGATCTCATTAGATACTGAAGATACACGACTCCTTTGGGCCACTTTTCACATTGATCATTTCCAGGTATTTTTTTCATTGGCCCCTGGGCATTGCATTCCCTCAACAGCAAGCACAAGATCTCTCCACCACTTGGTTTTTGACTGAAGGGGAAATATAGGAATATATTGAATTTGTGTTATCTGGTGTGACTGTGTTACTAAAAATCAAAACATATAAAATCTTCTTGATCAAATGTTTAAATATATTTTTTAATATTTGGAGCATGAGCTGTCACTTCCTCTTTGCCTTTTTTATAAGGAAATGTTGGAGAGTTACACCGTTGCTAATATAGAAACGTTAAGTGGAAGAACATACAGTTTGCTAAAATAAACTAGATCCCAGATTCATCTGTGGGTTTTTCCCCTCCTTTCTTTCCACAGCACTTTTGATAACAAGCCAAGTGACTTTCCTTTTACTTTAAAAAAAAAGAAAAAACAAATGAAGCCCGACTACCTAATAATCCTTCCTTATTTGTATTTGTTTTAGTATTGTGAAGTTGTGTTAAAAAAGTACTAGCTTTCAAAGAAGTATTGAGTTCTGGTTATCATTTATCTTCCCTGTGGCACTTGACATTTTAATTGTCTTAAACTCTATGGTGTACATTTTCTGGCTCCTTGAGTGCTGCCAGAGGCAAAAAACTTTCGTTTCATTCATTCCATTTACATTGTCTCCTGGGATCCTGTTTGCAGCCTAAAGTGTGGCTGGGAAATGGACTTGAGAAGATTGGCTTGAATTAGATCCAGAATCACGTGTGATCCCATCATGAGTTCTTTGGATTTGTGTTGCATGTAAGGCAATCTTTCCTGTTGTAAATCTTCCTTTTTTTATGTACATATATTTTGAAAAATATGAATAAACATGAAATTTTAAAAGCTGCTGAACTGTAGCTTATATTTAAAAGTTTCTAGTGTATATCCTCAGCTGTATCTTTTCTACTTCGTATCTTTTCTACTCCTTGCACTAGCCACCACCCGTTTTTCGTTTTAAATACAAGCTCCAGTTTATTTGCTTTCTGGATTTTTTTTTTTTTTTTTTTTTTTTTTTTTTTTTTTTTTTTTTTTGCTTTGCTTTTTAGGGCCGCACTTGCAGCATATGGAGGTTCCCAGGCTAGGGGTCGAATCGGAGCTACAGCTCCTGGCCTATGCCACAGCCACAACAATGCAGGATCCGTGCAACATCTGTGACCTACCCCACATCTCACAGCAACACCAGATTCTTAGCCCACTTAGCAAGGCCAGGGATTGAACTCACATCCTCGTGGTTCCTAGTCAGATCTGTTAGCCACTGAGCCACGAAGGGAGCTCCTTGAATTCTTAATATGGATGGTAAATGTTTCTAAATACTTTGAACCCAATTCTTTAAGGCATAAGAGATTTTTAAAAATCATTTTGTGTTCCTTGTTTTCAAGATAAGTTCCAGTTTTTCATATGTAATGTTTAGTTATGTCCTTAGACTAGAAGAAAAATAGACTGCGAAAGGATAAACCTGAGACCTAATTTTAGAAAGTAATTTTCTGTTACGCTATTTAGCAGGTAATAATTCTTAATAGTATGGATCTTTAGGTACCTGTGATAAGAACTTTCTACTCTAGTGGAATCAAAAGTGGGAGGATTTTGGTTGGTTTCTCTGTTTTATGATACTGCTTTTATTTTTAAAAGATTGCCTGAACTGTCACCAAGTGGCTATATTGTGTATCAGGCCCTCCAGTGTAGAGTAAGACATTTAGATCATTTCAAATCCTTAACTTGACAAAATTCAGGTAAGGACAAAACTGGTCTTGCTTCAGCATCGTGTAAAGGGGAAGGACATGAGGGTCATTGCACTCTGCACTCTTCCAGGGAGAATCCCCAGCTTGCAGAGACATGCACCTTCCTGACTTTGCGATAAAGAGATGTTTATTTGTTTCCCTTGCAAGCATTCTCAAGGAGCAGAACAATTTTTATTTCCACGTTACAGAAAGGAAAACAGCAAACCCAAGAGATAACCCAGCAATTCCTGTTGTAGATCAGTGACTTCGGTACTCACTATCAGTGCCTTTTAGAGAGCTCAACTAACAGTGTTTCGTGGGTCCTTAAATCACTCACAATCTACCTTTGATAAATGAGTCTCAGAAAATGTTGGGAAAGAGATTGCTGGCTTCTTAAAGCCCACATGAGACAGAAGAGATACAACTGAAGGGGAGCATGGAGTTCTTTCTTTCGTAATGTGACAAACGCATTCAACACAGGTCAAACTCCATCTTAACCATCCATGCAGACCTAATTAAAGGAAGCCTAGTCCAGTATAAATCTTAGAACAGATGTTGTGTTTTAATCATGCCCGTCAGCCTATATGGTTAACAGGAAATGAAAACAGGAGCTAGGTAATATGCCAATACCTTTGACATTTTTTCCATCATTGGTCTTTTATAAAATTTTGTCAGCACTAGGTTAGACTTGCTAACCTATTTTTATACTTACTACCTATGATGGAAGTGCCTATGTGGTGCAGTGGGTTAAGGATCCAGCATTGCCACAGCTGTGGTGCAGGCTGCAAATGCCATGCAGATTTGTTTTTATTTTTTTCTTTTTTAGGACCAGACCTGCAGCATACGGAAATTTCTGGGCTGGGGTCAAATTGGAGCTGCAGCTCCAGCCTGTGCCACAGCCACAACAATGCAGGATCTGAGCCACATCTGCAAACTACGTCACGGCTTGCAGCAATGCCAGATCCTTAACACACTGAGCGAGGCCAGGGATCCAGCCTGAATCTTCAGAGATAGCGTTGTGTTCTTAACCTGCTGAGCCGCCACGGGAACTCCTGTGGTGCAGGTTTGACCCCTGTCCTGGGAACTTGCATGTGCCAAGAATGCAGCCAGAAATTAAAGAACATCCAAAGGTATTCTTGCTCAGGCTTAGATACCCTTGCTCTCCTGATAGGTCAGGAGAAAGGTTAAGCCGGGCTTACTCATGAACTGCTATGCTTAGACAACTAAAAGAAAATTGAATCCCGAAACTGAGGATTATAGTTGAGGTTTCTCATCTTTGGAACCTGATAAATCATCAGTTTCTCTTTGGGTCAAGCAAAAATTCTGATTTTATCCATGATGAGAAATTCTGTTTTTAGTTGGATAAAGACCACTGTTAAACTATTCCGAGAGAGGAGTTCCCTTCGTGGCTCAGCGGTTAACAAACCCGACTAGCATCCCTGAGGACGCAGGTTCCATCCACTGGCCTCGCTCAGTGCGTTAAGGGTGCGGTGTTGCCATGAGCTCTGGTGTAGTTCGCAGACACAGCTCGGATCCTGCATTGCTGTGGCTGTGGTGTAGGTCGGCAGCTATAGTTCCGATTCAGCTCCTAGCCTGGGAACTTTCATGTGCTGTGGGTGAAGCAAAAAAAAAAAAAAAAAAAAAAAAACTATTCCATGAGAGAGTCTGACTAACATTACTTCCCAGTGTGTAGAGTCGGTTTTGTGTTTTTTGTGGTAGAACAGATGGTGCCTCAGTTCTGCAGAGCTGAAGCTGAGGAACCAGAGTTGTTGAAGCTCTTGTCTTAGGAACTCCTTGACAAACAAGAAGCCACAGAAGATCACTGAACAGCATCCCTCAGCTACCCTGAATTTTCGTTTTTTAAGAAACTATTCACCACCATCTTTATTCTTTCCTTCTATCACTTTCCACGGATTTTTTTTTTTCCCTTTGTCATTTTAGGGCCGCATCCGCGGCATATGGAGGTTCCCAGGCTAGGGGTCCAATCGAACCTGTAGCCTCAGGCCTCCACCAAAGCTCACGGTAATGCCAGATCCTTAACCCACTGAGCAAGGCCAGGGATCGAACCCGCAACCTCATGGTTCCTAGTCGGATTCGTTAACCACTGAGCCATGACGGGAACTCCTTCCACAAGATTCTTAACCTCAGTGGCTTTTCTGTCAGAGAAATTTTCAGCTTTTGATTAAATTTATTAGCTTGGGAGTTCCCACTGTAGCACAGTGGGTTAAGGATCCAGTGCTCTCTCTGCAGCAGCATGTGTTCAATCCCCAGCTGGGAGCAGTGGTATCAATCCGACGTTGCCACAGCTGTGGCATAGGTGGCAGCTGCGGCTCAGATTTGATCCCTGGCCCAGGAACTTCCAAATGCCTCGGGCATGGCCAAAAAATAAAATATATATGTATATATTAGCCTAGTTTTAGTTGTTTCTAATTTATTTTCTCAACAACTGGAATGTCAAAGGAAGTTTCTAAAGATGCCTTCCTAAGCCATTTTCCTCAAAAATTACAACTTTCGGAGTTCCCGAAGTGGCGCAGTGGTTAACGAATCCGACTAGAAACCATGAGGTTGCGGGTTTGATCCCTGCCCTTGCTCAGTGGGTTAACGATCCGGCGTTGCCGTGAGCTGTGGTGTAGGTTGCAGACGCGGCTCGGATCCTGCGTTGCTGTGGCTGCGGCGCAGGCCAGGGGCCACAGCTCCGATTAGACCCCTAGCCTGGGAACCTCCACATGCCGCGGGTGCGGCCATAAACCCGCGGCCATAAAATGACAAACAAAAAAAAAAAAAATTACAACTTTCTCTTGATACTGTATGTAAATGTATAATTAACACCATTTGCTATTAAATCTTTGCTTTTTAGCAAAGAACCCTTTCTCTGATGCTTTAAATGTGTTTGACGAAGTATAGTTATTAGTTGTTACTTGATGTAAATAATAATAGTGACAACAAAGGCTAACACTAACTGAATTTTTCCTGCATGTTAGTCTCTGTATAGAAACCTCATTGAATCATAGCAACCCTATGGAATGGTCATTGTTTTTTGTTTTTTTATAGCTACACTCACAGCATATGGAAGTTACCTGGCCAGGAATCGAATCCAAGCTGTCACCATGACCCATGCTACAGTTTCAGCAACACTAGATCCCTAACTTGCTGTGCCACAGCAGGAACTCCTGGTCATTGTTTTTTATTCCCATTTTACAGAGGGAAAACTCAGGCACAGACGGAGGCTCAGAAACTTGTCCCAGGGCATCATAAGTGGAAAAGTCAGAATCAAACCTAGGCGCTCTGAATGCAGAGTTGTCTCCAGCCGCTCTGCTCCACTTTCTCCCCTTGGCAGTTTTCAGGCTTCTGAATTCTCCGCTTATCCTACAGCCCAGTGACTCTAAGTTCTATTCATGGAGAAGAAAGGACTTTAGACTGCAAAGGACTTGGAAATGAGATTAAGTTATTAAATTTGCTAATAGGAGTCAGTATGGCTTTTAAGAAGTTTAGTAAGAACTCTTAAAAATTAGATCTCGGATTACTGAGGAGTGTTAGCTAAGCTGCCCTAAGGCGTTTTTGTTCTTTTCTTCTGGGACCCTGGGTAGGTACTTGGTCGCTCTCAAATCCAGCCACGGGATACTTTTCTGGTTTCTTCAGTTTCCTTACTCCGGACAAATTCTTTGAGTTCACAAAATGCTGATACTTGTGAGAGCTTTTCCTCCTGGGGCCACAGCCTCTGTCAGGACTTCTGTGTTGCCAAGTGAGCAGCTCTCTTACACCTTATAGAATGTAAACTTGTACCTCATGAGGCCTACAAAGAGAAATTCCAGAATGGGGATTGTGTGACAACTGAATTTTCTGGACGTGATACTGGCTTAGTAATCATGCAAGGAATATTAGAAATCCTTGCTCTTGATTCTGAAAGAAACCTTACTCATCCAGTCTCTCCTGCTATCTGTCTGCCTTGTTCATCCAATTCCAAAAGATACTCCTTTTCCTAAAACCCAGAGAGTTACACAGCATCTTTGTTCATCCATCTTGCTGTTTAAGAACTTTTGCTCTGATGAAATTCCTACAAGCTAAATCCCTTATGTTGTTTGCGTAACTTTTAAATGTGCTGGTATGGTATATAAAAGAAGTTTTCATTAATTTCAAACTGGGATTGACGCCTGGTTAGCGTACGTCACTCAGCCCAACATCTTAATAACGCTTAGAGTTATGGCCTTGCACAGTGGTCTTGGGGGGCTGTATCACTTACTAGCTGTGTGACCTTGGCCAAGACAATCTCCCTGAGCCTTGGTGTCCTCACCTATAAAATAAAGGGGTTCAAATTCACAAATACTGGTTTTTATTTTTAGCCATACCCACAGCATGCAAAAGTGCGTGGACCAGGGATCAAACCTTAGCCACAGCAGGACAATACCGAGTCCTTAGCCAAGCCATCAGGAACTCGAATTCCTTATGTTTTAACCCGAGCCACCCAAAGGCAATGTGAGATTAGCAAGTACCAAAGAAAGAAAGCAGCTTCTGCACTTAGGCTGTACCAGGTGATTGCTCTCCTTAAAATCAAAACAAAACAAACAAAACAAAAACGCTGGAAGCACCACCCTCACCATGACTATGAGAGGGCGAGCAGAGGGGCCTGTAGTCTGTGCTCCTTTGGAACCGACAGTGCAACCTCGGGCCAGTCACAGAAGCTTCTGGTTCTCAACTGGAAGCAAGAGAGAGTTGAGTTAGATTAGGTAACACTTCTCAGATCCTGTAACCTCCACACTTTCTGCTCCCTGAAGACACCAGAAAGAAGAATCTGGCCATAGAGTTGTTGAGGTCTGGTCCGTTTTGTCAATGGATGAAAAGAAATCATTTTTATCACTATACTAGTCTGCTTGGGCCATAACAAAATACCACAGACCAGGTCGCTTAGACAACAGCAATTTATTTTCTCAACAATTGCGGGGTCTAGAAGTCCAAGATCAATGCGGTCAGCAGGGTTAGTTCCTTCTGAGGGGGGAGGGAAGGGTCTGTTGCCGGCCTTTCTCCTTGGCTGGAGGATGGCCATCTCCCTGTCTGCCCATCATCTTTCGTCCATGTGTGTCTGTGTCCTGATTTCTGCCATACGGGGTCAGTGCCCACCCTAACAACCTCGTTCTAAAGTAATTACCTCTTTACAGACCCTATCTCTAAATAGGGCCACCCTCTGACCCTATTTACTAGGTGTAAGGACTTCATCTTAATTTGGGGAGAGGGGACAAAATTCAGGCCATAACATGTCTTAGAATTACAAAAATTCTGTCGTAGGTGACTTCCTTGGGGCATGGGTGTCAGCGTGTTGGGGGTATGGGAGTTGCAGGGACAGCCATTAGGACACACCGGAGAGAATGAAGGCAATGGCGCTCAGGGCTGACAGGAGCTGCCAGCACAGGAAGGTGTTACCGAGGACACGGAAACGTGCGCTGAAGAAGCCAGATGTGGATCAGATGCTGTGCTGAGGCTCCTCCGAGCTCACCATCTTGCCTCAGTCCTGCTGTTGGGAGACGGGCTTTGAAATGACGTCATGTGCCTTCCCACTCACATTCATCAGCTGGCAACTCCGGTCCCAGAACCTGGGGTTTTCGTGAAAAGGGAAGACTGTGAGAGCAAGCTCACACCTGCGTAGCTTAGTCACAGTCACTGACTCAGCAGGAAATACCATGACAGAGGCTCTGTGCCCTCACACGTTCAGGGACCATGACCCTACCACCCTAGCTTGCCCTCTTGGTCATCCCTTCCCCTGCTAAATATGGATAAATTCTCTGGTCTTCTTGTCAAAGTGAGTCATTAATCCAATGGCTTATGGCTCTGGAGAGCTGTGCTGTCAGGAACATAGAATTGGACACATGGGCCGAAAATGATGCCAAGGTGGCCGCTTTATGCTGCAGCCCTGCGTGCACCTAGCCGGGCTCGCCCAGGAGATGGCTGACACCCACGGAAGTTTGTTCCCCTTGATGCAGACCTCTGACCTTGTATATCCATTGTAACTTTACTAAGGCTTCATGCCTGGTAGAGGCTCAGAGTTTCTGTGCTTTTGGAGAAATTAGGTCCACAGAACTTGATAGCCTGAGCTTAGATGGACACTTACACTACTTTGATACACAAGTGAAAATGAGGGCATGAACTTTGGATGGGTAAGTGCATTTGGTTTTGAAAGACTGTATTCCTGAGACGGGGTGAAGACCAATAAAAGGAAGATCGTTGGTGGTCACAAAGTCAGGAGTCAATTTCATGTCCATTTTTCACACATCTCTTCCCGGATCTGTTTTTGAGGTGTTTTGTTGTAAACCTCTGTATCCCTGGGACCTAGCGCAGGGCCTGCCTCTCAGATTTTCATCCTCTGACCCGTTGCTTCTTAGAAAGGTTTAGAAGGCAGAAATTCTCCCTCTGGTTTAACTATTTCACCATCTGCATTTAATTACTTGCTCTTTTTTCATTTTGACCTGAAACAAATTCCTGTAACCTTTTTTTTTTTTTTGTCTTTTAGGGCCACACCCACTACACCACAGCTCATGGCAACACCAGATCCTTAACCCACTGAGCAAGGCCAGGGATGAAATCCGAGTCCTTACAGATACTAGCCGGGTTCATTACCGCTAAGCCACTGTGGTAACTCCCCCTTTTACTATTTTTAATTTAAAAAAAATTTTTGGCTGTGCCTGAGGTATTTGGAAGTCCCTGGGCCATGAATAGAACCAATGCCACAGCTGTAACCAGAGCCACAGCAGTGACAACGCCAGATCTTTAACCTGCTGAGCCACGAGAGAACTCCTATTTTTATTTTATTTTTTGTCTTTAGGCCATGGCATGCAGTGGCTTGATGTGGGATCTCAGTTCTCAGACCAGGGATTGAACCTGGGCCATGGTGGTGAAAGTGCCAAGTCCCAACCATTAGGCCACCAGGGAACTCCCATTATTTTTTAAATTATAGGCATCAGGACGAATCGTATGCATCAGGAACCCATTAGACCCCGGAGTTAATACTGCTGTGGCTTATGTTGTTTCCTCTAAAGAGTCTCAAAATGGGGACTGTGGTCTAATAATAGGCAAGTCCTCTATTCAAAATTTACATGCTTTGGAGTTCCCTTCGTGGCTCAGTGGTTAACGAATCCGACTAAGAACCATGAGGCTGCGGGTTCGATCCCTGGCCTTGCTCAGTGGGTTAGGATCCGGTGTTGCTGTGAGCTGTGGTGTAGGTTGCAGATGCGGCTCGGATCCTGCGTTGCTGTGACTGTGGCGAAGGCCGGTAGCTGCAGCTCCTGTTAGACCCCTAGCCTGGGAACCTCCATATGCCGCGGGTGTGGCTCTACATAAAAAGGCAAAACGACAAAAAAAAAAATTTACATGCTTTTTTAGAGAGTAAGCATTAACTCTTCATCCTTTGTGTACCCTGAGTTTCATAAACTGGGATTTTTGGAAAGCAGGACCAACTTGTAAACTGTCTCAATCCTTCTCATCAGTAGACTGAAGGCTGTCATATGGCCTTGGCGAAGGATTTCTCAGAGCACTTGGCAGGTGAATTCAACACTAGCTGTTCCATCATATACAAAAGAAAAGCTTAAGAATAACAGCAGTCTGATATTCACTGAGCACGTCACTTTCCACCGGTCAGGTCTGTGCCAAGCACTTAGCTCACCTTAACCTGTGGGACTCCTTCCAGCCCCATGAGTCAGGTGTTAGTAGCACTTACAGATGAGGCACTGGAGGTAGTCCCACCTCTAGTCAGAGGAAGTGCCCAGATTTGGGACCAAGTTTCTAGGCATTACACCTGTAAGCTTTAGGCATCTGAAAGGGCATCCAGGCTCTCTGGGGAGGCAGAGGAATGCCCAGCAGACCAGCCTGGTTCACACCCACGTCCTCCTAAACTCCCCCGGGGCCCTCAGACCCAGGCCAGTTGAGTTTCTCTCTGCTCTGCCCCCCCCCCCCCCCCGCCTCTGCTAGGGTGCCCGCCTGCTGGGGTTCAGCCTTTGCTTGCCGCTGGATCTGAGCCCCGTGTCCCAGCTTTCCTGCCGTGTCCCAGCTGCTGGTGTTTCCTCTGCAGAATTCAGGTGTTATACACGCCAAAGGCTAGGCTGAATCAGGCTTGCTATTTAATTTCTGGCACCTACAGGGTTCTGGGCCTGGTGGGAACACAAGTGTTCAGCTCAAAGCCGTGACTGACACTTTGGGCTGGATTTGCTCACCAGCGGCCCCCACCCCGACCCCCACCCCCGTCTCAGTGGATTTCCATGTAACCCGAAGGACCGGATCATGCCCCGCGGAGTGATAATGTCCAAGCCGAGATTTCTCAGCCGAGATTGCTTTGAGCTGGGCAGACTCAGTTAACTCTTAAAAGAAAGGCCCGCACAGCCGGCGGGGAGAGGGCGAGAAAGAGGAGGCGCCACACACCCCGCCTCTCTGGGGCTGAGGAAAGGAAGAGTGAGACTAGCTCGGTTCCCCCTGAAGCCGGGTCCTGAGTGCATTCATTCCCTCATCGAGACCACAACCCCCAGGATGCTAACTACGGGCCAGAAGTGGGATGACCTGCAGCAGTGTGGAGGGCTTTGCTGGAGGTGGAGACACTGGTGGTCAGGGAAGGCTTCTCGGAGGAGATGCTGCTGGAGATCGAGGCGCGGCTAGGATGACGGGGAGAAGGTAGCCAGGGGGCGGGAGGGGAAAGACTCTCCAGGAGGAGGGAACTGTTTGCAAGGCCTGGGACATTCAGATCCCCCACACCCACCGCCCCCAAACACGCCCGTGAAGAGGGCGCTCTGGGAGGGTGGGCGTGCGCGCTGCCCCTCCCGCCCTTTAAGGCGGAGCGCCGCGGTGCGACCTGGCAAGGGCGGTGCCAGGGCCCCTCGCGGCCGCTTATTGGACGGCGAAGCCGAACTGGGCCGCTCCGCAGGCGCCGATTGGGTGGGCGAGGGCCAGGCGCCGCCGCCAGGTGAAGGGAGTGCTGGTTCCCTCCGCCACGTGGGGGTCGCGCGGGGAGGAGGGGGCGGGACAGGAGCCGGAGCTGGCAGTGGAGATGCGCTTGTCTGCGCGGGGGTCGTGGCGCAGACCTGGAGCGAAGGGTCGAGAGACTCGGCGGCCGCGGTGAGTGACCTCAGGGTAGCCGGGCGGGGGCTAGGACCCGCAGATAGGAGGGAGCCGGACTCAGTCCCCTAGCGCAGAGATGAGGGAGGATCTTGGGTGGGGAGAAGCACCTCTGTCCCCTCGATCCATCACCGTCATCATCCGTCACCTACACCATCACCATCCATCATCTCCACCATCATCACCCCCACCGCCCCTCGGCCAGCGTCCTGCCTCTCTCGCCGCTCTGTTGGTCTGGGGAGTTTCTCTGCCCCGGGCCGGCAAGGGATTGTCAACTAAAAGCCCTGGCAGCCTCCCCAGGAATTACAATAATAGCAGGAATAATTACCCACGCCGTGGAGCGCTCTGTACCGCCTGGGAGCTGGCCGGGTCCCTGGTTTCCGCCGCACTTAATGCTGAAAACAGCACTTTCTGCTTTATGTCGTCTACGTGGAGAGACCATCCTTATCTGATTAACCCCCACCCCCACCCCGCATCTCATAGCCTCTTCACCCTGCTATATTTTCCTCCAAGTCACTTAAGCCCCCTGAAATGTTGATTTCCAGTACCGTCCCCCGCACCCAGCTTGGGTGCTCGGTGACGGCCGGGACTTTGTTTTGTTCACCTGGCACAGAGCGTTTGGAAATATTCTCAGAAGGAACAGATAGATCAACAACTCCAGGAGGCAGCTGCTATTATTATCCCCACTTTATGGTTGAGGAAATGGAGGCTGAGAGGTTTGTTGGTTACATCAGCACCTTGTGGGACACCCCCTCTCCCCGCCCCCAGTCTACAGTCTCACCCCCTGGGACAGCACGGTTCAGTCTCTCCCATCCTGTGGCCTGGGTCGGCGGCCAGGGGTGGTCTCAGGGGTTGTACTGGGGCAGGGGGCTCTTCTGTGCTCTGCGCCAAAAGCAGTTGGGAGAGGGGCAGGGAGGCGGGTGACTGCAGTGGCTCTGGCAGCCCCAGACCATCTGGCCTGGGAGGCAGTCAGAGAGGGAGAAAGCAGCTGTTTAGGTGATCAGATCAAACCCCCAGCACCTGAAGTGTTCTGGGTCACTGCTGCTGCTTCCCGCCTCACCTGCCCCTGCATAGTCCGGGACTCTCCAAACTCCAAAGGTGGACGCCCTGCTTATTTGGGGCAGGGCGCTGCCGTGGCCTGGGGGAAGAGCCCCAGAGACCTGGGTTGGCTTCCCAGCTTCCCCTTAGGCTGTGTGACCTTGGGCAAGTGACTTCACCCCCCGGGCCACCATTTACTAAGCACTGGGTCTGCAGGCCGAGGGGTCTCCCATGATGTGGGGGTGGGGTGGGGCAGCGGGTCCGCCTTCTGGCACCATTTAGCTACAGTGAAGTACAGCAGAGGGCCTCTGTCCTCGACCTTCGAGGTAGTCAGCCCATTCACCTGTCTCTAAGCAGGGCCACCTGGAAAACCTCAGAGGAGCGAGAAAAGAGCCCCAAACTCATTCCAGATGTGTCCCCTTAGGAAGGTTGTGGCCCAGCCAGGCTCCTGTGCCAAACCTCGGAAAACAGATCTGTTCCAAAGGGCTAAGTGGGTGTTTGTGCCTGGAACAGGTAAGCAGGTCTGTTTCCAGGGTAAGGACTAGCCTGTACCCTCGCTGCTCCGCTGGGCAGCCCCTGGTGGGGCTGAGATGCACTCTGCTCCTCCTGCTTCTGACGGAGAAACTTCCAGTTTCCTGGGGAGATGGGAAGAACAAGTGAGGGTGGGTGAGGTGGGGCCCCCACGAGGGCCAGTGGCCTGGCCTTCCCACCCCGCACCCTCACAGCCTGGATTCTGCGTTGTCCCCAAGAAAGCTGTGACTCTGGCTCTGAAGGGAGGAGGCTGTCTGCAGCTTTAGACACGGCTGGTCTGGCCCGTGTGAGTGTGTGATAGCCCTGTGGCTCATTCCCATCTAACAAACGCTCTTCTTTCTTTTCTTTTCTCTCTCTTTATTTTTTATTTTTTTGGCTGTGTCCAGGGCAGGCAGAAGTTCCTGGGCCAGGGATCAAACCCGAGCACAGCAATGACAACACCAGATCCTTAACCACAAGGCCACCAGGGAACTCCCTCCTAACACTCAGCATCTGAGGGGCTGTGTCCGCAGCGCCGGCAGGATGTGGAATGTGCGTCCCATCTCTCTCTTCTCCCATCTCTCCTTTCTCTCTTCTTCTACTGTCTTTCTTCTCACTCTTCTCTCCCTACATCCACTGTTCCTTCCCTCTCTTTGGCCCTGTTTTGGGTTTTGCCTCCTCTGTTTCCCCCGCCAGTGGGTAAGCCCAAGACGTGATCGTGAAGTCGAAAGGCAAGGTCCTGGAAACCCCATCTCCGTTCCTGGAACCAGGGCCACGTAACTTTTGTGCCAGTTACGCACCTAACTTTGCTGTGTGTAAATGTAAAATGACAGTAGGTGATGGACGTGATGTGAAAAATAATTAGGATCAAAAAGGGTGTGAGAGTCCGGCAAAGCAAGAGGACAGCACCGGGAAGGCTTCAGGGAGATGCGGCAGCCTTTATTTGCTAGCTCTCCCCTTTTCTGGCTGCTCACCAGCAGTGACAGATCGCTGCTGGAGCCCCCACAGGGCTTGAGCCTGGGGCTGAAGGTCAGGGGCAGGCTGAGGTAGGCCCCGTTCCTGGGCTCTAGGTGCTGAGTCAGTTCCAAAGCAGCCAAACCCTCCTCCAGGCCTCCTACAGGTGCTGGAGCGCACCCATTTCCTGCCGGCGCCCCGTCTGATCCCTGGTCTGATCCCTGTGGGAGTCACGGCTCCAGGCAGGCCTCCCTTCCTGGATCCGCCGGCTCCTCTCAGGTGTGGCCTGGTGCACAGAGAACTGAAAGTGATCAGTCCTCGACGTCCCCGCAAGCTCATTCCTGCACATCAGGCTTTGGGAGCCCCCCACCCCCGTGAAACTGTACTTGTTTTTTTTTTGTCTTTTTGCCTTATCTAGGGCCGCACCCGTGGCATATGGAGGTTCCCAGGCTAGGGGTCTAATTGGAGCGGTAGCCGCCGGCCTTTGCCACAGCCATGGCAACATGGGATCTGCAACCTACACCACAGCTCACAGCAACGCCGGATCCTGAACCCACAGAGCGAGGCCAGGGATCGAACCCACAACCTCATGGTTCCTAGTCGGATTCGTTAACCACTGAGCCATGACGGGAACTCCGAAACCGTACTTGATGATCACGGCTCGGAGCCCGACCAACATCTTGCTGGGTTCTGCGTCTCCATTCAATTCTCATCGACTCCTCACATTATCCCAGGTTTGGAGGTGAGGAAATGGAGGCTCAGAGAGGTGAGGCAGCTTGCCCAAAGTCACACAGGATTTGGACCTAGGTTTCTCTGTTCCCAAGTGCAGTGTGATTACACAAGTAGCCTGATGAGATAGAGCCAGCCAGGATTGGGCACGGAGGTAGGGGCCCGAGTTGGCCCCAGGAAAGCCTGAGGGAGCTGAGTCCTTGGGACCTAGGCAGAGGCATTCAGCCGTTCTGTTTCGTGATGCGTTTTCCACATTCACGGAGCACCAGCTGCGGCCTGAGCTCTGCTGGAGAGTAAGCACCCTTCTTGCTGTTGAGGACAGTCTGGAAGGCAGGTTTTTTCCTCTCCTCCACCAATGGATCTGGGAGAGGGGCCCCAGGAGAGGCCAGAGCCGCCCCCCTGGGCACTTGTCCCCCTGGACTCAGCATCAGCATACAGTCCGGTTGGGGTGAGGGCTGCAGTCAGATGAGGCCAAAGGAGCCAGGGTCCCATGGTGCTGCTTTGGCCACCCAGTTCATGGGCCGCCCGCTTCCCCTGTAGACTCCAGAGCTCCCGCCCTGGAACCTGCTGTGGCTCCCCATTGCCCACAGGGCGGAACCTAAATTCCCCAGTGTGACATTTAAGGCCCATCGCACCCTGGCTGCTGCTCTGGTAAGTTCTGCCTCAGGGCCCAGCTGCTTCTGCTCCTCTGTGCCTTTTCAGGCTCTGTTCTCGCTGCTGTCACACCCCTCCTCATGAGCGGTGCCTTCCCAGGCTGTCCCCCTCCCCTGGCACTTTGGACAAGCTGCTTACACGTCCATCTCCCCTTCCTCCCTCTCCTTCCCGGACCTCGCTCCCTCCTGGCTGTGGTCAGCCCCCTGCCTGCACTTCATAGCCTCTGCTCTGCTGTATCGCTGTCTAGCGTTTTCTGTATCTTACTTATTGTTTAATGTCTTCCTCCTTCGTGGGAATGTCGGCTCCACGAGGGCAGGCAGGGAGGTTTTGTTCACAGCTGCGCGTCCCCAGTGCCTGGGGCTGCCCAGCACGCAGCAGGTGCCCACGCAGGGTTTGTTAGGGGCAAGGGCTCGGCAGCCTCTGACCGGAGCTCTGAGGCTCCATGGCCTGGGACAGCCCTCCTCCCCTGCCCTTTGCAGCCTTCTCTCGCGCGGAGCACGAAGCTGGGCACCCTGGTGGCCATGCAGAAGGCTGGGGCTGGGGGCCGGAGGGCCTCCGACTGCGGCCCCGCCCCTCACCGGCCCAGGTGCATCACCAAGTTTGCCCAGGTGGGTGGGGCCGCCCCATAGGGTGGGCACTGGTGGGCCCTGACTGGGTGGCAGGCGCTGGGAGTGGGGAGGAGCTGTGGGTCCAGAACTTATCTTGGTGGCACTGGCTCTGGAGCGCATGGGCACAGATGGGGTGGTGGCACCTCAGGGGCTGAGTGGCTTCGCCTGGGAAGGTAGCAGAGCCTGAACTCCCAGGTACGGTGCTCTGTCACTGTCCATAGCTTACCCGACAGAGACGGTGTGGGTTTGGAGGGTAAATGGGAGGAATGGGGTGCAGGAGCCATGGGCCTGACTCCCCTGCCGCCCTCCCACCCCGCCCCCGCCCCAAGCAGTATGTGGGCTCCTTCCCCGTGGATGACCTGGACACCCAGGAGCGCGTGTGGCTGGTGCAGCAACAGCTGTGGGCACTGAAGGTAGGGGCACTGGGGGCCGGAGAGGGCACGTCCCTGGTGGGGACCACAGCCTTGGATGTCAGGCTAGGAACCCTGAGCCCACCTGAGCCCCGCCCCAGCCTCCCCAACTCAGAGAGCTGGAGCAAGTGACACCCAGGGAGGGGCAGGACCAAAGCCGTTCTGAGAGGTGGTCCCAGACCCCTCCTGGTTTCCTGGATCCTCATCCCCTATGCCCCAGGGCCCGCTTCCCTTGGGCAGTCATGACCTGTGTGTGTGTGTGTGTGTGTGCGTGTGCGTGCGTGCGCGCACACTGGGGTTGATGTTGGGGATGGGCATAACATGGCCCAGGGGTTGATCAGCCAGGAGCCACCCACACTTCCTCAGCTCTTGCAGGGTCCCTGTCCAGGGCTCACTCCCCCAGCAGGTGGGATGGAACTGGCTGACCAGCCCGTGGGGACTAGTACTGAGGCTGGGCTGGGCAGGGCCCGGGAGGTAATGCCTGCCCCCCACCCACTCTCTCCCGCCCAGGACTGTCCCCGACGCCGGGCCGTCATCCTGAAATTCAGCCTTCAAGGCCTCAAGATCTACAGCGGGGAGGGTGAGGTAGGAGCCCGTGTGGGCGCAGGTCTCCTCCTCCCCTGGGACGCACTCGCCCCCACCCAGCCCTGCGCTGCTCCGCCGCCTCCCCCACTGCTCTGAGCCTTCGGGACCCTCTCCCCAAAGACCCTCCCACCGTGGCAAGCCTGGACAACGGTTCCTCCTCCGTCTTACTCCTCGGGGCTACCACCTGGCCTGAGCATCAGGACCAGCCAGCCCCATGAGGTTCTGGCAGGTCCCCGGCCTCGGCCAGTTGGGAGCCCCTGCTTGGTCACTTATCCTCCTCCTGGCACAAGCCAGTGTTTGATGGACACTAGCTGTGTGCCAGAGTGTGCACCCCACGACTCTGGGCACCACTCACCTAAGACTGTGGTGCAAACATGCCCAGAGCTATTGTGGGGAGCCTGGGGTCAGGGCCTGGGCCAGTTGCATGCGGTCTCTGTCACCCCCACCAACCGCCCCATCAGGGGCCTATCCCTCCTTAACACTTGTCACAGCAAGGCCTCAGAGCTGTAGTCACGTGCCCAAGTCACTGGAGAGTGAGTGGCAGAGCCAGAATTAGAACCCTGGTCATCTGGCTCCAGAGACCAGGCAGGCAAGCCCGGGGCCGGCCACCAGCCCCTTTCCCTGTGACCCGGCGGACCGTGAATGCTCGGCCCTCAGCGCCATAACTTGGGCGTGGTCAGAAGCAGGGAGCAAGGGACCCGGGTTCAGGGCCCGTGTGAAGGGTGAGGGTTCGGAGGTGGGCAGGCCTGGGAGCAGGGCAGAGTTCTGCACCCCAAGAGCTGGGTGGGTCTGGGTGCTCAGGCTGGAGAGCAGGTCTGGGAGGCCTGCCGGCAGGCGCCTGAGGCCCACGGGGCTGGCACACGCTGGCTGGCAGCTGCAGGCCAGGCGGTGGGGCTGACGGAGGCGGCGCGCCTTCTCCCTCCCCAGGTGCTCCTGATGGCCCACGCCCTGCGGCGCATCCTCTACGCCACCTGGTGCCCAGCCGACTGCCAGTTTGCCTTCATGGCCCGAAACCCCCGGAGCCCGGCCAGCAAGCTCTTCTGCCACCTCTTTGTCGGCAGCCAGCCTGGCGAGGTACCCAGGGCCCAGGGCAAGGGCCCAGCACTGAGGCTGGGGCGGGGGGTGTGCCGCGCAGCGGCGTGGGCTCCGGGGACGTAGCCCAGCCGGCCTGCACCCCCTCCAGGCGTGGCCCCTTGCCAGCCTGGCTCCTGCTCTGCCTCTGCCCTCTGAGGACTGCCCCCTGAGGACTGCCCCAGAAGCAAGTCAGTGGCCTCGACGTTCCCCGGACTTGGAAGTGGGGACCAGGCTGTGTCCTTAGAGATCAGAGGGTCACACTGCCAGGCCTTTGCCCTTGCTGTTCTCTCTGCCTGAACCCCCTTCCCCTTCTCATCCTGGGAAATTCCAACTTGCCCTTTGGGGCTCAGCCCACGTGTCTGTGACGCCCACCTTGAGTCCTCCAGACCAACTCTCCTTTCTGGTCCTGTGACATGAACTGCATTCTGTCACCGGTCTGTCCCTAACTGCAGTCACTGGAATTTTTGAGCACAGAGGCTGGGTCCAGGTCGTGAAGTGTTCTGGTGTGTGGCCCTGTGGGAAGAGTAAGTGGGTAGAGCCCGAAGGTCAAAGCCAGTGTGACCACCGTGAACAGTGGCGCCTCAACAGCTATTTGTTTGGCAAGCAGAGACTGGGTTTGGTTCCATGGAGCAAGCATTTGCCATCAGCCCTGTATTTTTGAGCCCTGTGCCACCTACTAGAGTGACAGGAGGCTGAGACATGGCCCTTGATCTTCCGGAGCTCATGGTTCCAGCATGTTCCTGCTGGATGATGTGTATGGCAGATAGAATGCGCTGGCTGTAGAGTGCTGGGCCTCTCCTGGGGTTTTTCTAAGGTCCGTTTCATTAAAGGGGCACGGGGAGGTGGGGGTGAGGAAACTGAGGCACAGAGATGCCATCCTGTGCCCAGGGTCCTAAGTGACAGAGCCAGGATTGGATCCCAGGTTTTGTGACATCAGGGCCTGGGCTCTTAGCCACTCCTCTAAGGGGGTACAAGGCATGAGGTGGGGGTAGAAACCTGGGGGTAGGGGTGCTTTTAGCCCATGTATTCTCAGCTCCAAGCATCATGCCTGGAACAAAGTCCATGCTCCGTATTTGTTAAATAAATAAAGGAACCTAGTAGGGGAGGCTACATGGTGGTGAGGTTTTGAGGGATTAATAGGAGTTTGCCCAGGAAGATGGGGAGCATCCCAAACCAAGGGGCTGCATGTACCCCTGGTGAGTGGATTGATACCAAAGGAATCCCCCAGGAAACCTCTGCCAGCTGAGCCCGCCTCTCTTCTCCTCCCTAGGTCCAGATCCTGCACTTGCTGCTCTGCCGCTCCTTCCAGCTGGCTTACCTGTTGCAGCACCCTGAGGAGCGGGCACAGCCTGAGCCCTGCCTGGGGCCTGCAGGGGACGTGCCCCTGAAGCCCCTGTCCGGCCCTGGGGGCCCCTCTGGGCTCGTACGAGAACCGTTCTGCCGCGATCAGCTCTCACAGAACGTTAACGCGCTCGTCTCCTTCCGGCGGCTACCCACAGAGGGACCTGCGGTCAGTGGGGTCCAGGCTCCCCCGCCAGGGAGTGGGCTGGACCAGGGGACTGGGCGGGGGTGATGGGGCGGGAGGGGCTTCCCCTGGCCTGACACGGCTGGGCCTGAGTCTGGCCGCCCCCGCGGGCCCCTCTTGGTGCCCTAGAAGGAGCTGCCGGAGTCGGAAAGCCGTGGGGGCGCCCGCCACGCCCGCCTGGGGAACCCTTACTGCTCGCCTACACTGGTGCGCAAGAAGGCCATTCGCAGCAAGGTGATCCGCTCCGGGGCCTACCGCGCCTGCACCTACGAGACGCAGCTGCAGCTGTCGGCCCGGGAGGCCTGTGAGTGGCAGGGGCACGTGCGCACGTGTGGGAGTCAGCGAGGGTGGGCCTGAGCGCCACCCGTGTCGGCGGGGCTGCTGCCACCACTGCTGCCGGTGAGCGCCGGGTCCACGCAGAAGTGAGTGCATCCGGGGCCGCGTGCCCAGAGGCTGGTGGAGGTGCCTTCATTGGCAAGTGGGTGGGAGTGGGTGTGTGCCCGGGTGTAGATGTGTCGTTGGGCCGGGAGGGGGCCGCTCGGTGAAGAGACACGCGTTGGGGTGATAAGGTCTGTGGGGGTGGGGTGGGCTGGGCGCGGGAGGAGAAGCCTCTCTCCCTCTGACCGCTGGATGGTCTCTGTAGTTCCTGCCGCGTGGGACGCCTGGCCCCAGGGGCCCGGGGGTCGCTTGTGCCTGGTGGAGAGCGAAGGCAGCCTGACAGAGAACATCTGGGCTTTTGCTGGCATCTCCAGGTAGGAAGGGTGCCCAGCTCCTTGGCATGGACAGAGTAAGAGGCTGTGGGCTCCCCCAGGACCCTGACACAGGGCCTCAGTTTTCTCAAGTGGATAGTGGGGATAATAAAAGAGCCTGGATCGCCGCAGGCTGTGGAGAGGATCAAATGAGGTTATTCAGTTAAAGCTTTCAGTGCCTGGCCTGTCACAGGTGACAGCTCCCTAAATGCTAGCTCTTTAAAACTCTCTCCCAGGAGTTCCCGCTGTGGCACAGTGGGTTAATGATTTGGCTTATGTCCGCAGAGAGGGGAGTTTGATCTCTGGCTGGGGCAGTGGGTCAAGGATACCAATTTGCTGCTGCTGTGGCGTAGGTTCAGGCGGGCTCAGATTCCATCCCTGACCTGCCATATGCCACAGGTGCAGCCAGAAGAGAAAAAACAAAAAACTCTCCTAATTTGGTCTTAGGGGGCCCCTAGAAACCTTCTAGAAAAGAAGTCTAAAAGTTTCCTTTCATTGAGAGAGGAAGTTTCCTTTCATTGAGAGAGGGCCTACTCTGGGGCAGGCACTGTGTTTCCGACGCTCTGGGGCTGATGAAACATTAGCCAAGCAGAGGCTGGGTCCAGACTAGGGAGCAAGCCTTCAACCTTTCCCCTCTGCCCGCCCAGGCCCAGTGCCCTCGCCCTGCTGCGAAGAGACGTGCTTGGGGCCTTCTTGTTGTGGCCTGAGCCGGGCGCCAATGGCCAGTGGTGCCTGTCGGTGCGGACACCGTGTGGTGTGGTCCCCCACCAGGTCTTCCGAAACCACCTGGGCCGCTACTGCGTGGAGGTAAGAGCTCCTGACCCCGCCCCTCACCTTCTAACCACGCCCCTTTCTAACCACTGAGGTTCTGAGGTCGCCTGGCCCTCATCCCAGTCCCCTATTGGCTCTCTCCTGCCCCACCCCTTATGTAATGCTCCAACCAGCACACTTCAGTCATTGGCCTTTCTGGCCCTGCCCCTACCGGCCTATTGGGTGCCTCGCCTCTACTCTGCTGGCTCCACCCTAAGGCCCCTCTCTCCAGAGGAGGTTACCTCTAGTAGTCTTGAACTAGGGTCATGCCTCATATTTTTATAGAAATCCCAGCCTTTAAAATCCATGTTTTCCCACACCCAACTCATGTTTTAGCAGAGAAAGAGACTGGCTCAGAGAGGGCTTACGTAAGCTCACACAGCCACCGAGTCTCCAGGTCTTGGGTCTTAGCCTGATCACGGGTTTCCAGGGACCTGGGTGGGCAGGCGGGGCTTTTTAAATGTGCAACCTTACTTCCAGGCTGAGTGCCTCGGTTCTGTCCAGGCTGGAGGTGAGAAAGAGGGAGCAGGGCTGTGTCCTCACAGGGCTCGAATTTCCTCCTCGCTGAGTGGGGCAGGATCCTGTGTGAGGGGGGGACGGTTAGGTGTGAGGGAGCGGTTGGTGTGTGTGAACCAAGGGGAAGGGGAGCTGGAGCTGAAGCCGCTTTGTCCCCCAGCACCTGCCTGCGGAGTTCCCCAGCCTCGAGGCCCTGGTGGAGCACCATGCTGGGACAGAGCGCAGCCTCTTCTGCTCTCTCGACATGGGTCGCCTGAACCCTAGCTACGAGGAGCAGGACTGCGGGCCTGAGGGCAGGCCTCCCCGGACACTCCGGCCCCTCAGCCATGCCAAGTCTGAGGCAGAACTGCAGGGCCTGGGCTAGGAGGCTGGGCCCCAAACCAACAGGCCCGGCCTCAACCTAGCTCCTGGGCCTCAGCAGGCCGCTCAGCTCTGCCCTTCTTCCACCCCGCTGGGCACCAGTTCCATCCAGTCACTCTGCCCCTCGGGCCAGTCTTCCATCACTTCCCTGTCTGTGGGGGCAGCCCTGAGAGTGGGGAGTGCCGGTGGCCTCTCACAGGACAGAGGGCCTGTCAGGATTGCTGGAGGGGCAGGCAGAGCTCCAGGCGTCCGTGAACTTGCTGAGTGACGGCGGAGGCTTGTCCTCCCTGGGCTTCGCCTTCCTCCAAGGCGGGGAGCTGCCCAAGGTGGGCAGGGAGCTGTGTTCACCGCAGAGGTGGAGCCCTCTGCCCCGGAGGCCGGGCCTTGGGGCCCTGCCTGGGCGTCTCCAAAGAGCTCCTGACCGAGGCAGCCAGACGCGTGAGGGAGACGTGTTCGGGGAGGCGGGAGTGAGTTCTCACTTTGGGCAAAGCCACGGGGGCAGGCCACCCTCTCCGTGACAGAAACATGGGTGACGTGGTGAAGCTCATGGGCTACACGCTGACTGCCGAAGCGCGGCCCGTTGCCCCTGTCCTTTGAGGTCAAAGGGGTCTTCCCTTGAGCTCTGAAGAGTGGGGATTAAGAGGGTGCAGAGAGGACAGGATGGATCAAGAGCCATGCCACCCAAAGCCCACACGCAGGTGGACACCTCTATGCAGAAAGGGACGTGGACCAGCCAACGGGGCAGAGAATCTCAGAGTGTAGGTTAGGAAGGCTGGTTTGTCTCCACTCCAAACCGCAGGCTGTGATTCCGGTTTACTTGGAAGGGATGTCCCAGCCCATCCCCTACCCCACACTCCCAAGAGCCACTGAGAGAGACACGCACGCCCCCAGGCTCGTTTTCTTTGGCCATATGACTAGGAGGGGCCAGGAACGAGCTGCAGGCTTAGAGGGGTGACCAGGGCCCTGCTCCACCCATCCTGCAGGCCAGCTGGGTTTGGTGGCTGTCCAGGAAGCCTGTCAGTGGTGGCATTTCCCTTATTGTGGCATCTGTCAGGGGCCACTTCACCAGGCCAGGCCCACTGGGGATAGGGTCAGGGTGGAAGCACCCAAAGGTAGACCAGAGGCACTTGGCCTCTGCGGGCCGTGGGGGTCTCTCCAGGGAAACAATTCTGGTCTAAGCAGTGGCCCTGTGGGGACTGACAAATCTGGGTACCCCCCTTTTATAAGTAAACTTGATAGACACAAATCTACTACATTAAGTTAGGGAGCAAGTTCACTTTGAATGAACTTGTATTCTTGAGGCAGAGGCCTAGTTATGAGTCTGGGGCCTGCCCTCTCCCCCAACCTGGGAATGGGGTATGACTGTTCGGTGCCTTGAAAGCGACAGACTTCTGATTCCTGGAAGGAAGAGGACAGCCCCACGGAATATAAAGAAGGGAGAAGCCTCAGAAGTTCAGGCCCTTGTGTTCACAGCTTACAGTCTTCGGCTCAGGAAACGGTCTGGGCTGGGGCCTTGTCACCTTGTCACAAGGGATGGGAGGAAGATCTTTCCACTGGAACCGCAGCACTAAATGGGAAGGGGGGGACTCGTTTATGGGCATTACTACCAAAGCCCTGGTCCCGGGTGGGAGGCCCCAGCCTCACATCTCCCTGGCAGGGAGAGGGGTTTGGTGATGTGGTGCCAGGAGGACGGCACCGGAGTCTTGAACATTTAAGAGGTCCTGGTAACACCTTGCCTCTATGAGGGGTGGGTTTTGTTGCACAAGTTATCTGTGTGGACAGGGTATCAGGAATGTTGCCAGAGGTATTTTAACATTACTTCACACAGCATTTGTGGATCACATGATACAAACAGCACAAAGTTTTTGACCCATGTGTGCAGATCCCACAATGTCTTAATTACAGACCACAGTTCTCTCTTTGTTCCAGCCAGCGCCACCTAGGTAGCCCAGCTCTCCTTACTGCGTGGACGTGAAAACAAATAAAATGCATTTCTTTGGATTGTCTAGTACAGACTTTTTCTTTGAAAGGCAAGGTCTTTGTCCGGTTTGCCTGCTTTGCTTTTGTTTGCCATACCTTCCAGTGGTGCTAAATGATGAACCAGACAGAGATCCTGTCCTCAGGGGCTCAGGTTTTCTTGATGGAATTGGCTAGATAGATCCAAATAATGATTCTCCTGCTGAAAACCTTCAGTGGGTATTTCCTGCAGGAAAAAGACTCGAGTCCTTATGTTCTGGCCCCCGGGCTTTTCCTTCTGCTCCCGCAACATGCCACAGGGCCTTTGCACAGCCTGGACAGGCCCCCTTGTTCTCTTCTCCCTTTACCTGGTTATCTCAGCTTTACCACCCTGACTGTCCTTGCCCCTGCCAGCCCCCCCTGCCCAGACTGGGTGAGGTTTCCTGGCTAGATATTCCATAGAACTGTCCTTTAGTTATTACTCTTTTATTTATGGGATTTTTTTTTTGTTGTTGTTGGTAGGATATTTGTCAGCCTCCCCTGCTAGACTAGACTATGGGCACCAGGAGGGCAGGGGTTGAGCTGTCTCCCAGCATCTATCAGCAAGCCGGGCACGCAGGTGACAGTGCAAAGGGGAGCCTAAGGGAGGTGTGAAGACCGCTCTTCTGGCTGGAGGGACATGTGCAGAGCAGGGTGGGAGGGGGAGGTGTGTGTGTGGGGGGAGGGATAAGCCAGGCAGCCTCTACAGGCAAAAACCTTTGGCTTGCAAAGTTTCTTGTTTTATTTCTCTTTATTTAATTTTATTAAAAATTTTATAATAGCTGATTTACTATGCTCTTGTTTTATTTCTTAATCTTGAGTCTTAAAAACGAGGGGCAGCATTAGAAGGACGCTTTGCTTTGTCCCCGGGGCTGTGACAGGCACTGGCGTAGCCTTCCCGAGTCAATTCGGGGATGTGGATAAAGGGAAGCAAGACCCTTGCTGCCTTTCTCGGTAGGTCTTTAACCTCCGACTGAGGCTGCTTCTCTGGTATCTCCCTCGGAGGCTTCCCCGTCGTCGTAGCTGGGCCACTTCAGGCAAGTCGCTTAACTTCTGTAAATGGGCTGTGAGCCTTGCAGAAGAGAATGGTCATGCAGTGCCTGGCACCAAACCATGAGACCCCCGGGCAAAGCCATCGTCGGTCCTTCGCAACTGCCACCCTCCCCCAGGCGGACCCGGCGCAGAGAACGCCCGGACGCTCCTGAGCCGCGGGCTATGACGCCACGGGCGTTGCCGGGCAACCGCGAACGCCGCGGCTGCGTGCGTGCAGGCGGGCGGCTGGGGAGGCTCCGGGGGCTCGGGTCCTGCGGCGGCGTCTGCAGCGCGGATCCCCCACAGCCCCCGCCCGGGCCGGGCCTCAGGGACCGGCGAGCCCGGGCGCGGAAGGAGGCCGCGGTCCCGGCTCGGGTCCTGCGCCTCCCGCGCCAGCCCCTTCTTCCTCTCGGGGCGCCCCGGCAGGGGTCCGAGCCCCCCTACCGCGGCCCCGCCCCCGCCGCGAGGCCCCGCCCCCCCGCGTCGGGTGCTGGTCCCGCCCCCTGGCCCAGGCGGCCGGGGGTCCTCCGCCCCGCGGTGGTGTGTCCAGGCCGCTGCGTCCACGTCGGGCCGCACCCGGGGGACCTCGCCGCGGCACCATGGGCTCGGAGTCGGTGAAGGTAGTGGTGCGCTGCCGCCCCATGAACCAACGGGAGCGGGAGCTGAACTGCCAGCCCGTAGTGACGGTGGACTCCCCGCGCGGCCAGTGCTTCATCCAGAACCCAGGTGCCGTCGACCAGCCGCCCAAGCAGTTCACCTTCGATGGCGCCTACTACGTGGACCACGTTACCGAGCAGATCTACAACGAGATCGCCTACCCGCTGGTGGAGGTGAGGGCGCCCGTGAGGCCACTTCCAGGGACCCACTGGGCAGGACCTGGGGCCACTCTGAGGGGTCCAGAGGGACAACCCTGCCGCCAAGCCTGGCGGAAAGGCACTTGTGGAGGGGCACAGGTGGACAGCAACGGGCTGGTCTGCAGACTTTGGTCCCTGCAGGAGACAGCTGGAATTTGCCTACAATGTCTGTCTAGGTCTCCACTGCCCCCAGTGCCGGGGCTGGTCCTCACCCGCATCCTTCCAGCCCCTTTCCCACAGGAACTCCAGCCCCCAAGACCCTTGCCCTTCACCCTCAGGTTATCTCTTCCTTTCCCCTCCCCCCTTCTCTTCTTACCTCTTCACAGACAGGTGGCCTCTACTTTCTCCCCTCAGCATCCAGAATCCTCTCCCTCACCCTCCCTCCAGCTTTCTGAAAGGCCTACCAGGTACAAACCTAGTTCTCTGATGCTGCAGAGAAGTCTGCTGGCCTGGCCTTGGCCTTGGAGGAGTGGAAACCCTTTACCTTTGGTCTGACTTATCTTCCTCTTTGGCAGCTGAAGAACAGGGCAGTAAGTTTCTGCCCCTTTATTGCTTTTCTTCACACTCTCACACTAGGTAGCTCATTGGAGCTTCTTGACAGGGAAGCTCACGTTTCACAGATGGGGAGACTGAGGCCCAGAGGTAGGAGACTGGCAGGCTCCCACAGGGAGTTTTAGGCAGAGGTGGGGCTGGAGCTACACCTGGTGTCTCCGGGCCAAGGGTGCTGTCCTTTCTCCCACCATCTCCCCAGCTGTCTGGCAAATCCTCTGTTAAGTGAGATGTCACAGGCTGTTCCAGAAAAAAAGCTCGTTTGGGTAGTGCTCTGTATACGCGCTCCCTCACTTGAAGCTGTGCGTTAGGCTCCCCCAGGCTCTGGGGAGTCTTGCAGCGAAGAAGCTAGTCTGACGTATTGAACCCGGCATTTTCAAAATGTATTTGCCCGCGGAACCTTTTTTGTTTCGGCTGACAGGCCAGTTTACCTCCTCCTTTGGCTGCCTCATCTCTCCTGCCCAGACGCAGTCACAGCTCCTTGTGAGGAGTTCCCACTGTGGCGTAACGGGGTTAACAGTGGCTCTGCAGCAGCAGGGACGTGGGTTTGATCTCCAGCCCGGCGTAATGGGTTGAGGATCTGGTGTTGCTGCAGCTGTGGCGTAGATTCAGTCCCTGGCCAGGGAATTCCATGTGCGTAGATTCAGTCCCTGGCCAGGGAATTCCATGTGCTGTGCGGTGGCCAAAAGAGGAAAACAAAACAAACCCTGTGAGGGTTGAAGTGTTCGGGAGCCCGGAGCTCCCCAGTGGGTTGGGTGTGACTGGAGGCGATGCCCAGGGGAAGAGGGCAGCCCTCCCCAGGGGGCTGTCCTGCCATCCTGGACTCCCAGACTGGAAGGGACCAGAATGGGTCGTAGGGTCCAGCCCCTGCCCCCGCATTGGACCCCTGAAAGTCCGCCCAGTGGCAGGTGCTTACCTGCCCCAGAGCCGCCCCTTCCACCTTTGCTTTTTAACTCCTGGAAGACCTTTCTGGAGGTGAGTCAGAGTCCACCTCCCTGACGCTTTCAGCCACCTGCCCTGGCTCTGTCCCTGGGGCCCCACAGAACACTTCAGCCCCTCGGAGATTGGCAGATTCCAAGACTGAGGTCTCTAGGGCCTCAGCCTTGCTCATGAGTCCCCTTCTCATCCTGGAAATAATTCCCCTGAGCAAGCCTTCTTTGTCAGTGTCCCTAGGAAGCCCCAGCCCCGACGGGGAGATACTTAAGGAGACAGTGACCACCTCACATTGTTCCTCCAGCTCTCATTCTGTCCCAAGTTCACTGCTACAGGGGACTCTCCGTCAGACCCCTGCCTCTGGACATCCCACAGAGTCTCAGACTCAGCACAACTATGTTCATTTTCATTCATTCATTCATTCAGCTAACAAAGAGCATCTCTGTTCCGGGCCCCATCCTAGGCATGGGGAGCTGCGGTCCGCGAGCTCATGGCCATAGGGAGGGGCAGCTAAGCGAGTAGCTACAATACGGGGTGATGAGTGGGAGAAGCCCGGGGACTTTGGTAGCATCGAAGAGGCTAGCAAACCTGGGTGTGGAGGGCTTGGGAGGCAAGGAGGACTTCTTGGAAGTGGCGAGGTCTAAGCTGAGACCAGAAAGGTGAGAGGAGTCAGCGGACAAGAAGGGAGAGGAATGGGCCTTTCACGTGGAGAACAGCATGTAGCATTCGATCTTCACCAGACTCTGTGGACATTTGTAGAGGTGGCGTCATCACTCCTGATGAGGAAACTCAGGCCTTGAGTGTCACAGAATGAGTTAGGGGTGGTTTTGGTTCCCAGTGCGCTGCCAGGTCCCTGTGCTCCATCCTGCTGCCTCCCATTAAACGAGCAGCATGCGAATCATCTGCAAAGCACAGCTCAGCTCAGTCGCTCAGAGCCAGGAGCAGGTGGCTGCGTGTCTGTCCTGCTGGGCCTGACCATCCCCAGGGCCCTCCCTTCCAGGCCCTCTGCTTCAGGTCCTGCTGCACAAAGCCCGCAGCTCTTCTGTTGCCTCTTGCTGCCCTTTCCTGCTCACTCCTTCTCTACCCCTTAAATCCAGGCTCTGTTCCTGATCTTCTCTGTCACTGGGTGACCTATTCCATTCTCCTGGATGCTGTCCACACCAGACCCACCTTTCCTAACCTGAGCTCCTCACCTGTGGGGTCTTAGCATTGCCTCTGATGTCCCACCTCCCAGCACACCCAGGGGCCGGGTGCTGTGGCTCCTACCAGGACCAGACCGAGCATGGGCCTGGTTTCCAGAGACACTGATGTGGTTGGTAGAAGCCATAGAATTTGGCCTCTGAATGAAACACAGAGCTGTTCACCTGGGAGAGGGCATGAATCAATTTAGCACAGATGCTGTTATTTCAATTTCAATAGTTATGCGTTGATTTTAATGTGAAGTAGAAGAAGTATTTAGCACATCCAACCTGTAACGCAGCTTCACGGCAGTTATTGCTGAGGAGGACACCGAGTTAAAAAGAGAGTTCATTAACAGTTTGATGTCATGAAAATCATTTAGTAAATAATAGTACTGGGAACGTGGCATAACCTGGGGTGGACAGACTGGCTGACATTTAGGACTTGCTCCCTGTGTGCGCATGTCCACGGTGGGTCAGGAGGTATCAGCTGTGGGTGAAGTGTTTTTTTGTTTTGTTTGCTTTTTAGGGCCGCACCTGTAGCATATGGAAGTTCACAGGCTAGGGGTCTAATCAGAGCTACAGCTGCCGGCCACAGCCACAGCCACAGCAATGCAGGATCAAAGCCGCATCTGCGGCCTACACCACAGCTCATGGCAATGCTGGATCCTTAACCCACTGAGTGAGGCCAGGGATTGAACCCATATCCTCACAGATCCTAGTCGAGTTCGTTAACCACTGAGCCACGACGGGAACTCCGTGGGTGAAATGTTTTTGAAAGCTTACGTTTTACCTTAAAAATACATGTGAAGTTGGGAGTTCCTGTCGTGGCAGAGCGGAAATGAATCCGACTAGGAGCCATGAGGTTGTGGGTTTGATTCCTGGCCTCACTCGTTGGGTCAGGGATCTGGCATTGCTGTGAGCTGTGGTGTAGGCCAGCAGCTGTAATTCCAATTGGACCCCTAGCCTGGAAACCTCCATATGCCGCAGATGTGGCCCTAAAAAAGCAAAAAAAAGAAGGAAGCATGTGAAGTTGTCTTCTACTTCATTCCATAGCAGCGCTGTGCTGCCGAACTTTCTGCAATGGTGGGAGTGTTCTGTGTCTGGGCTGTCCAGTCAGGGACCACCAGTCGTCTGTGGCAAGTGAACCCCTGACATGAGGCTGGTGCTTTGGGGGAAGTAAATTGATTTTTATTTAATTTTAAGTTAAATTTAAGTAACCACATGTGGCCAGTGGCTACCATCTGAGATGACAGCACTGCAGTAGCGCTTTCCAATGCAAATGTAACGTGAGCCACAAACATAAATTTAAATTTTTCTAGTAGCCACATTTTAAAAAGTGAAGGGAAACAAGTGAAATTAATTTTAATGATACATTGCATTTAATCCAGTAGTAGCCAAAATATTATTTCAGTTAAACATAATAATGGATATTATCACGGCCTAATAGCCGTTAGGGAGATATTTTACATTCTTTCTTCATACAGAGTCTTCGAAATCAGGTTTGTGCTTCATACTTACAGCACGTCTCAATACTGGTGCTAAGTGTCAACAGTTCAAATGAGACACAAAAAATAATTTTTTTTTTCCATTTTGGCTGCCATCGTGGCAAGTGGAGTTTCTGGGCCAGGGATGAGATCTGAGCCACAGTTTTGTGACCTGCGCCACAGCTGCTGCAACGCCTGTCCTTTAATCCACTGTGCCGCCCGGACCAGGGATTGTACTCGCGTCCTGGCGCTGCCGAGACCCTGCAGATCCCATTGTGCCACGGCGGGAACTCCTCAAGTTGTGTTTAATGGGAAAATATTTTCCATTGCTTCAGGTTTTCAGTGTAAGTTAATTAAACTAAATGCAGTTCCTCAGATGTACCAGGCACACTTTGAGTGTGGCTGGTGGCTGCCCCCCTGGATGGTGCGTATAAAAGATTTGTCTTTAGGTAGAATCCGTTCCCCGGTCTAGGTGACACTGATTGTCCAGGCACCGCACCGTGTTGTCGCTGGGGCTCCAGGTGCCCGGGCTGAGGCTTCTGGTTGGGCAGGTCTGCCAGCGCCTCCCCCACTGCAGGGGCCCGCCCCACCTTGTCAGGGTTTCCTCGGATAAGGGAGAGGTGCCTGTTCAGCTCTGCCCAGAAAATGAGGCCTGTCCGTCAGAGGAGCCTGGATCGTGACTTCCGGGCTTCCTGCCCCAGCGGTCCACGGGGATCCTGAGCCCCACATGGGTCTACAGGATGGGTGTCTGCAGAGGTACCGGGCGCGAATGCCACGTGGGCCCTTGGGGCCTGGGCGCAGCCCTCTGGGCCCACATTCTGACACCGGATTCCCCCTCCCCCATGCTGAGTTCTAGAATCTGCGGGCTCATGAGCTGGGTGAGGGCAGGGACTGAGGTGTCCGCCTTGTTCAGGGCTTTGTCCCCAGCCAGGGCACAGTGCTCTGGAAGGAAACAGCATCAGTGAAGCCTTGGGGCTGCCTCCCGCTTCTCCCCTTCTTCGTCTCCCCCCCACCCCCTCTCTGCCTGCCCCCATCCTCTCACCTGTCCGCCAGCCTGTCCCCCAGCCTGGAACGCCTTCCTCTTCCTGTCACCTGTCAAAGTCCAGGCCACCCCTTCAGCTCCCTCCCTCTCCTCCGCCTGCCCAGAAGCCGTGCCTGGGCTCTTCCAGCACCTTCCATCTCCCCCTCTTTGCACTCCCTCTCCCTGCCGACCTGAACTTCCTGAACTTCTGTCCTTACCTCCACCTTGTCTGAGAATCACGTTGTACGTCCATCTCCCCCACATTCCAGGCTGACATTTAGGGAGCACCCACCTCCGTGTGCCAGCACTTCTCATGCCCACGCACAAAATAACTCTCCACGACATCCTCCGAGGAGGTGCTGTTCTTACTCTTTGTTACAGGTGAGGAAGCTGAGGCTCCATGCGCCTGGGTGAGAGCAGGCCAAGGGCACACAGTCAGTAAAGGATGGTGGCCGGGCTCTTCTTCACTGGGGACAGTCTCCTGCCCCAGCAGGCGGTGACCTCCTTGAAGACAGAGCTGTGCCTTTTTCATCCCTCACTGCCCACCCCCGGCCCAGGACCATCGTGGTGGGAGAGCCAGGGAGGGGCCCGGAGTCTGGGAGTCAGGGGGCAGCCCCGAAGCCCTGGGCCTGGCCCCCGGCCCAACTGTGCTCGGCCAGCTGAGCACCAGGGCTGTGGTCCTCCTTCGCAGGGTGTCACCGAGGGCTACAACGGCACCATCTTTGCCTACGGCCAGACGGGCAGCGGGAAGTCCTTCACCATGCAGGGCCTGCCAGACCCCCCCTGCCAGAGAGGCATCATCCCCAGGGCCTTCGAGCACATTTTTGAGAGCGTCCAGGTATGGACCGTGGGGATGGAAGGGGCAGGGCTGGTGCTTGGGGCCGGTGGGCTCCCCGGGTGTTACCGCGAATGGTCCCAGAGCGCCTCTGACCTTGGGCATTGCCTGTGGGATGCGGGCAGAGCCAGCCTTGACACAGCACGGATGAGCAGGGGCGGGCGTTTGGCTTGTGAAAAGATGATGGGGAAGAACTTAAAACAGACAGTCCTGGCCGTCGCTTCCAGGTTTTTCTCCTGCCATTTTTGGATGGTAACACTTCATTTAACATTTCACATGGATATGATGACCCAGCGCACTGGCCCGAGAAATGGTTGTACCATCAGAACTTCTCTTTTTTATTTTTTCAGGGCTGCAGGTGTGGCGCATGGAAGTTCCCAAGCTAGGCGTTGAATCGGAGCTACAGCTGCTGGTCTCTGCCACAGCCACTCCAAGGTCAGATCTGAGCCTTGTCTGTGACCTACACCACAATTCACAGCAAAGCCGGATCCTCAACCCACTGAGCGAGGCCAGGGATCAAACCTGAATCCTCATGGAGACTAGTCGGGTTCGTTTCTGCTGAGCCACATCAGGAACTCTATAGCGTCCTTTTGTTTTTTTGGGTCTTTTTTTTTTTTTTTTTAAGAGCTGCACCCGTGGCATATGGAGGTTCCCAGGCTAGGGGCTGAATCAGAGCTATAGCTGGCTGCCTACACCACAGCCACAGCAACCATAGCTTCCCTTTTTAATCGAGCAGTCACTACAGACCAAGCATTGTGCAAAGACCTTTGCGTAATTATCTCACTACTGCCCTGGTCCGGAGGTAGCTGTTCCCTCATTTTTGAGATAGGCACCCCAAGACTTGGGGCCTTTATGGGCTGGGCCCAGACCAGTTATCCCAGCGTCCAGGCTGCAGGTGAGACTTGCCCTGGTGAATGCACAGAGATTCCTGCATCTGGGAAATGGCAAAGCAGGGGCGAGTCAGCTGCACAGCCCACTCTATTACTCCTGGGACTCATTTTGGTGACCCACAAAATGCAAGCAACTGGAAGAGCTGCCGAGGATCAGCCCAGGGCCAGTGCTTGCTCCGGTCCTTACCTGTGGTCTCAGTTTCTCTACCTGAACAACGGGGAGGCCTCTCCTAGTTCCTCTCCCGGGAGCCTCGGAGAGAGAATAGGAGTCCATGGCAGCCCGAGGCAATCTTGAGAAGCTTGAGGGCAGACGCTGGGGAGGAGGGGAGAGCTCACCCTTGAAGTCCCGCCTCCTGCTGCGATGTCCTCCCGTGATGTCCAGGCGGTTAGGACTGAGGTGGCTGTGCCCTCCCTGTCCACCCCCTGCAGTGTGCAGAGAACACCAAGTTCCTGGTCCGGGCGTCCTACCTGGAGATCTACAACGAAGATGTCCGTGACCTGCTGGGCACTGACACCAAGCAGAAGCTGGAGGTGGGTGCAGTCCCGGCCTGGGCGGCGGATGCTGCTGGGGGCGGGGTTGCCCGCAGGGGCTGCTCCGTCAGAGATATGGGCAACGTCTCCTCAGGGCAGAGGTGCGGGTTCAGACTAGCGTGGGAAGTCTCGCACCTGAATTTTGGAGTATTCTCAGAGTCCCCACTGCAGGGGAGGGCCTGTGGCCACCACACAAAGGGAGGCTGGGACTTACCTTGGGCAATGCCATTTATATCCATCGAAATAGATGGAGTTTGGTGATAGATTTTATTTGAAAAAAGGGTTCCATTGGAGTTCCCGCTGTGGCTCAGTGGGTTAAGACCCTGACACGGCATCCATAAGGATGCGGGTTCGATCCCTGGCCTTGCTCAGTGGGTTATAAATTGGGCATTACTGTGGCTGTGGTGTAGGCCAGTAGCTGCAGCTCTGATTTGTCCCCTAGCCTGGGAACCTCCATGTGCCACAGATGCACCCTAAAAAGTGTAAAAAAAAAGTTTCCATTTCTAAAAATTTTCTTTAAAATGCTAAGGGCCTTTTGAGCCAATAGGAAGGTAGTAGTGACGATCATTTATTGAGCACTTACTGTTTACTGACTGCTTTAATTATCCCATTTGATACTCCCAGTCACTTTGTTAGGTAGATACAGGTTTCCCTACTATGGGAAAGTCGAGTGAGTGTTTCGTAAGCCAAAGTGGTTTAAAGGGAGAAGCATCCCATTTTCCAAAATCTTGTTTGCACTTTGCTTTTATGTAAGACCAACATTAATATGGTAATAGCTTTTTTTTTGGTTAAAAGTGAAAATCCCCTTCCATTTCTTCCTGACTTGAACTTTCTGAAAGTAGGAGATAACTGTATTAACATCCCCAGCTAGGTAATGTGGAAAGGGAAGCTCAGAGAAGTTAATTAACTTGCCCAAGCTTCACCAGCAGTAAGCTGGCCAGAGCTGGAGTCGAACCCACGTCTGTCTGACATCAAGATCCTGCATCGCAAATGTGCCATCCATTTTGCTTCCGGGGTGGGCTCTGATTCTGCACTCTGACCCCTCTGAAAGGGATCTGGGTTGGGGAGCCCAGCGGCCGATGATAACACATCATAAGGTTGCCTTGAGGACCAAACAGGGTGATGAGGCTGAGTCCCTTAGCAGAGGGCCGGCGCATAGCAGGGGCTCAATGTGTGAGCTCTTTCATGGCACCGGGATTCCACGAAAGGACAGTGACTGTGACTGGGGGGTTGCAAAGGAGATTCATGACAGAAAAAGCTAGGGCTGGCCCAGCTGGTCACTGAGCCTTGCACATGTTTCATAAATTGTCCTGAGTTTCTGAAAGGCTAGAATCATTACGAAAGAACAGCATTTCCCAGCCAGGGGAAGCAAGATTAGATGCTTTGAGAAGTCTATCAAGATGAGCAAGGAGTTCCCATTGCGTCTCAGTGGTAACGAACCCGACTGGTAACCATGAGGATGTGGGTTCGATTTGTGGTCTCGATCAGAGGGTTAAAGTATCCGGCGTTGCTATGAGCTGTGGCGTAGATCCCAGATGTAGCTTGGATCCTGTGTTGCTGTGACTGGCTGGCAGCTGCAGCTCCAATTCGGCCCCTAGCCTGGGAACTTCCATATGTTGCAGCTTTGGCCCTAAAAAAAAAAAAAAAAAGAGCAGAACGTGTCTGATCCTGAGCCCAGTGGGGTCAAGTGACCTTCCAGGACTGGACTGCCAGTTATGAAAAGGCTAGACCCAGTCTGGGACCCTTGGGCCTTTACCTGAGTGGGAGGTTTGGCTCTGTCTCCTATCTGGGCTCTGAATGCTGGGTGCCCCAGGCAGGTCCAAAGAGGAGCCCGGTGAGGGGATGCTGACCCAGATCTGTGACCAGAATGCTGATGGCTGCCCTGAATTCTGGAGCTTCTTATCTGAACAAGTGACCAATGGTCTCCCCGCTCCCCGACCCAAGAGGCCCACAACCAGCAGTGGAGGCCAACCTACCTCCATCAGAGTCAGAATGCCCAAGTTGAGGGAATGCCGGTCACGAATGAGCATCAGTCCTGGGAGGTTGCTATGGAAATTCCTGTTCTGCAGATGAAGAAAGGAGACTGGGAAAGAGGAGCTGACTTGCCTGAGGCCACTGGCTTAGGAAGTTACAGCCAGGAATGGACATTGTCTGCGGCCCAAACTGCCTAAATCTCCCCAAGGGCACAGGCCTTGACAGCCTCGGGGAGGGGGCAGAGCCAGATAAAGTGGCTGCTGCTGAGTCCTCCCAGTCCTCTGGACCCTCTCTGATCTCTAGGTTGACCAGGATGTTGGGATGGCCTGGTGTCTGCCCCACCCCCATCCACGTGGGGCAGGGCCGTTTCCCTGCTCAGCTCCAGAGCCTCTCACCTGCCCCCAGGTCCCCTACTTGTCCTGGCGTCATTTGGAGAGACTGTAAATTCTCCACTGTATGGCCCAGCTGAACAAACGCAACCACAGGGAGCAGCCGTTTTATTTTCTTCTCTTTTTTTATGGGGCCACACCTGTGGCATATGGAGGTTCCCAGGCTAGGAGTCGAATCAGAGCTGAAGCTGCCATAGCAACATGGGATCCGAGCCACGTCTTTGACCTGCACCACAGCTCACGGCAACGCTGGATCCATAACTCAGTGAGCAAGGCCAGGGATCAAACCCACATCTTCATGATACCAGTTGGGTTCGTTACTGCTGAGCCACAGCAGGAACTCCAGAGCAGCTCTTTCGAAAAAACTTGTTTGTTCTGGTCATATGCTGGGGAAAATCCGTAAAAATCTGAGCCAGAAATCCCTTAGAGAGCTTCCGAGTCCATTCCTTTCGTGGTGCAGATGAGGAAACTGAGTCCCAGGGAGGAAAGGACTTGGCCAAGGTCACATAGCAAATGACCAGTAACAGTGTTGGTATCAGAGTGTGTCAGATCTGAGCATTCAGTTGCTTTCCTCCCAGACTCTTCTGGGTGGGCAGTATAGGAAACCTGGGGGGCCATGAGAAGGCAGTAACGGGGTTCCATTCGAGGGAGGGACATCTAGGAGCTGATTCATCCATTCAGCAGAGCCCTACTGGGAAGACCTGAAGGCCATAGGTCCACACACAGATGTGAGCTCCCCCTCTCAGTCCGCATCCAGATCAGGACCTGCCACAGCCCCGTCCTCAGCTCCCACAGACCCAGCACTGCTTTCCTTTCCACACAGGAATCTCCAGCCACCCACCTGGAGTTTTTCTGCTGCCTTTATTTTATTTTGCTTTTTTGGGCTGCACCTGCAGCATATGGAGGTTCCCAGGCTAGGGGTCCAATCGAAGCTGTAGCCTCGGGCCTCCACCACAGCCACAGCAATGCCAGATCCAAGCCATACCTGCCACAGCTCATGGCAATGCCAGATCCTTAACCCACTGAGCAAGGCGAGGGATCGAACCTGCAACCTCATGGTTCCTAGTCGGATTCGTTTTCGCTGCTCCACAACAGGAACTCCAACTGCTGCCTTTATTTTTTCTCTTCCCTTTTTCTTTTCCTCCATTTTTGGCTGCCCCCAGGCATATGGAGTTCCCGGGCCAGGGATCAGATCCAAGCCACAGTTTCAATCTAAGCTGCAGCTGCAGCAACGCCGAATCTTTAACCCACTGTGCCAGCCTGGGGTCCGAGAGCCTGAGTCCCAGGGCTCCCAAGATGCTGCCGATCCCGTTGTGCCACAATGGGAGCTCCTCTGCTGTCATTTTATGCTGGAGTTGGAGCAGCTGAGTCATAGCTCAGCCCCCAGACAGGGAACAGGGGAGAGGAGGGAGACACGGAGTTGCTGCCATGTGTCAGCCCCACGAGGCCAGCCTGCAGCATCAGGGCCCCTGCCACCTGGCCCTGGGGCGGCAGGGGCCCTCCCCCAGGTCCTCTGTTCCCTGAACCCTAGGATGGGCTCGGTTACCCAGGCCCTGAGGGGCCAGGCGCTGGCAGCTGAATGCACTTGTCCCAGCTGCATGCGCTTGAGCCAGGCTGCCCGGGGGTGGGGCTGCCAAGGCCACATGCTGGTGCTAGAGACACTCTCCTCTTTTGGAGGAGGTGCCCCTGGGGTCTCATGCGAACCTCAGAGCAGATAGGAGGAGCTGCTGTTCTTATCCTTTAGTGCGGAGGAGGAAACTGAGTGTCTAGGCAGGAAGCAGCCCAGGGCACAGTTAGTAAAGGGTGAGAAATGGGATGTACACAGGTGGCCAGGCTCCGCAGCATGACACAGGGCCTGGTAATTTGGGTAATTAGAGGTAGTTAGACCAGCCAGGGCCAGCGAGGGATTTGGGGAAGCAGATTATACCCCCTCCCCCAACCACCGCGCACCGCCATCGTAGAACCCAAGTCAGTCCTGGGCTCCGAGGTGGGGCCCTCTGGGGTCTCTCTAGTTGGTTCTAGCCACCAGCGTGGGGCCAGTAGTAGTAGGACACCTCTCCTCCATGGAGGCGTTTCCTGGCTCTGGACTGGTCGGCTGTGGTCCAGACCTGCACTAATGCCCGCCCACCCGGCACATCCCAGCTGGTTGCCATGGTGACCAGGCTTGGGCCTTGCATCAGTGAGAACAGTTACCAAGAAGCACGGGGCACAGCTGGCAGCTGTCACTTGGGAAGTGGGTGGGGACAGGAACACCGGGGGAGAGGGGCAAAAAAGGATCTGGGGGATCAGGAAGTGAGGGGGGCCAGTGGGAGACTTCTAAGTGAGGGGCTGCCTCCAGCCTCCCCTTTCCTGCTCGCGAGGTTGTTCAGGCTGAAAACAGCCAGCCTCATCCTCTTGTATCTGTGTTCCCCAAACCCCCTCCAGGTACCCACAGAGCTTCTTTTAGAGTCATTCTCTCCTTAATCCTCATGACAGTCTTGAGGAAATAGGATTTCTTACACTCATTTTACAGATGAGGAAACCAAGGCAGCCAGAGGCAAAATGACTTCCCCAAGTAGCAAATCACAGAACTATGTGTCCAACCCCGGCCTGTCTGACTAAATAGGAAACTGTTCTTCAGGGAGCAGCCATTCACTCACCTGCGCCTACCATATGCCAAGCAGGCTTCTAGGCTCTGGGAGTGTGGCAGTGATCAAAACAGGCCCCTGTGCAGGCACACAGCATCTGAGGCTGCCCTCCAGCCCTGCTCTGTTTGCAGGGTCTTCTGCTCTTGTCCTCAGAGCTCTGTCTTCACAGCCACCTCCTAGGTCAAGGTCAGTCCTTTGGCATATCAGACTTGAGTTACTACGAAATCCTGCAGCCTCTCTCCATGCCCTGCCTCTGGTCTTCCACTGCCTGTGATGTTAGTTCTGTCCTGCCACTAATAGCTGTGTGAGCTCAGCAAGTCACTTAACATCTCTGTGCCTCAGTTGCTTGTCTGTTGTGTGAATCCCAGTCCTTCAGTGGGGTCTGGATCTTTCTCCAGACTTTGGCAGATAGGGCAAGCCTGTGTCTGCCCCCTCCCCGCCCCCCGCCCTACTCTGCAGCAGGGACCCAACTCTGCTTGGGACCCTGAAGCTGCCCGGGGCAAAGCATCTGGGTCTTCTTTGACTCAGACCAGGAGGGAGACTTTTGTCCAAATTCATTCTGCTTTTGCCAGAGTGGTTTGATTTTCTCTCACACTTGAAAAATATTGCATTTCACAGCTCTGTGTCAGCAACAAAACAGCTTGGCTGCCTGGAGAGCAAGCAGGGAGCAGTCAGATAAATTAAATTACTTGCTGCCATCATGCTGAGGGCTGGGGGCCAGGTTGAGCTGTGAGCCAGTGGGAGTTCTGGGCAGCAAATGGCCCTTCACCAGCCATGATCCGAAGGTCTGGGGAAAATCCCTGCCACTGTGGAGCCGTGGCAGAGAGGCGAGCAGAAGCACTCAGGGCCCTTGGGGAAATGACCACAGGGTCAGCCCCCAGGAGCTGAAGCTCCCCGACCAGAAACCACCTTCACAGCCACAGCACTAACAACAGTGAGGGCTGCAGCTGGCATTTATGGAACACTTGCCATGTGCCAGGCACTGTGCCAAGTCTTGTATGGGCCCTAGTTTTCAGAATCCCCGCCACCTCCCTGGGAGATTGGTATCTCATACCCATTTCACAGATGTGGAAACCGAGGCTCATAGAGGTGAAATCACTGGGCCCAGGCCCCACAGCAAGGGAGAGGCGGGGGTGGGTTTGAGGCTGGTCCTGCCTAGGACAGACCCCTGGCCGGTGACAGGGACTTCGAGGTGGTGGGAATTGGGCCCATCCCTTGAGTTCCCTGGGGATCCTTGACCGGCTCCTCCTACCCACAGCTGAAGGAGCACCCGGAGAAAGGGGTGTACGTGAAGGGGCTCTCCATGCACACGGTGCACAGCGTGGCCCAGTGCGAGCGCATCATGGAGACGGGCTGGAAGAACCGCTCGGTCGGCTACACCCTGATGAACAAGGACTCCTCCCGCTCCCACTCTATCTTCACCATCAGCATTGAGATCTACGCTGTGGGTATGTGGGGCTGGGCGGGGGCGGAGGGGGCCGCACACCCGAGCCGGGTGCCTGCTCCTAGCGGCCCAGTCCCTTCCCCTCCTGGAGCCTCAAAGGCCCCAACTGGGAAGAGAGGCCAGGACTGCCTGGAGGAAGCACAGGAGGACTCTCCCCGTGCCAGGACCTGTGTTTCCAGGGTAAACAGCATCAATAACAACAACAGTAATAATACTGGCAGCTGCCGTGGAGCACTTACTACATGCCATGCGCTGCGTGCGTGCGTTCGCCCATTTGTTCCTTCCACCACTCCGGGAGGTGGATACTCACGTTATCCCCATTTTACAGGTGAGGAAATCAAGGTCACATGACCAGAAGGTCTCCGGGCTGGGCCTCTATCTCAGGGGTCCATCCCCAGCGTGTACGCCACCCGGAACTCTCAGATTCTCCCCTTTCTCTGTAATGCACGCTACTCCCAAGCCATCTCACTCTTCCTTCTGGAAGAGTTCCTGAGAAAGGGAAGCAGAAAGAAAGGAACTCACTTATTTCAGACCACCTGTAGACACTGTGCTAAGCCCTTTTCACACTTCATTCCATTTAAACTCCATGGCCGTCCTAGATGCAGGCGTTACGAATCCCGTGAACGGGTGGGAATGGAGGCTCTGAGAGGTCAAAGGACCTGCTTGTTCAAGGTCCCGCGTAAATGCTTCAAGGTACCACTTAACTGCTAAGTGGTAGAGCTGGGATTTGAACCCAGGTTTCTCTGACATCTGAGTTTTCCCACAAACACTGCAGCCACCTCCAAGTTTGTGTTTCGTCACAGACAGACTCCTGAGAGCGGTGGAGCGGGAAGGGGCCCCAGCCCAGGGGAATGTAATTATGTAGAGACCCTGATCCAAGGTCAAGGCCTGGGTTGATGGCACCTCCATTAGCACACTGCCCGCCAGTGTGGTGACCTGGCCCCTGGCCAACCCGCTGGTGCTGGCTGGGTCAGAGTCCCCCCAGGGGTGCTGACATGGGGGAGGTGGTCACATCCTCCCCTGGTGATGCTGGGGGTGGGGGCAGGAACCAGGGCAGGTGAGGATGGATCAGGAGGGAGGAGGAGAGAGCGGTGCTGTGGGGTGCCTCTTGGATTCTGCAGAAGGGTTTGAAGGATGAGGCCAACTGCCTGGAAACAGGCTTTTAAAAAAAGGTTAAAGATGTTTATTATTTTCATTATGAAATAAGTTCAATAAAGATGTTTAGGAATTAGAGAATGGGAGGAGAAATTACTCATAAACACAACTAAGTGTTAACATTTAAACATATGTCCTTTTTAAAATGATTTTTATTTTTTCAGTTATAGCTGGTTTACAGTGTTCTGTTAATTTTCTACTGTACAGCAAAGTGACCCAGTCACACCTACACATATGCGTTCTTTTTCTCACATTATCCTCCATCATGCTCCATCACAAGTTACTAGATATAGTTTCCAGTGCTATACAGCAGGATCTCATTGCTTATCCATTCCAAATAGTTTCTTTCTTTTTCTTTCCCTTTCTTTCTTTCTTTCTTTCTTTCTTTTCTTTCCTTCCTTCCTTCCTTCCTTTCCTCTCCCTCTCTCCCTCCCTCCCTCCCTCCCTCCCTCTCTCTCTCTCTCTCTCTCTTTCTTTCTTTCTTTCTTTGTCTTTTGTCGTTTTAGGGCCAAACCCAAGGCATATGGAGGTTCCCAGGCTAGGGGTTTAATCACAGCTACAGCTGCCAGCCTGCGCCACAGTCACAGCAACACCAGATCCGAGCCGCGTCTGCAACCTACACCACAGCTCACGGCAACGCCGGATCCTTAACCCACTGAGCGAGGCCAGGGATTGAACCCACAACCTCATGGTTCCTAGTCGGATTTGTTTCCGCTGTGCCAGGACGGGAACTCCCCAGTTTCTATTAGCCCCAGATTCCCAGTTCATCCCACTCCCTCCCCCTTGACAACCACAAGTCTTTTCTAAGTCTGTGAGTTTCTTTTCTGTGGAAAGGTTTATTTGTGCCATATATTAGATTCCAGATATAAGTGATATTATATGGTATTTGTCTTTCTCCTTCTGACTTACTTCACTTCGTATAAGAGTCTCTAGTTCCATCCATGTTGCTGCAAATGGCATTATTTTGTTCTTTTTTATGGCTAAGTAGTATTCCATTGTGTATATATACCACATCTTTTAATCCATTCATCTGCGAATGGACATTTAGGTTGTTTCCATGTCTTGGCTATTGGGAATAGTGCTGCGATGAACATACGAGTGCATGTATCTTTTTCAAGGAAAGTTTTGTCTGGATATATGCCCAGGAGTGGGATTGCTGGGTCTTATGGTAGTTCTCTATTTAGTTTTCTGAGGTACCTCCGTATTGTTTTCCATATTGGTGTATCAATTTCCCATGAACGTTTTAGACCCAATTGAAATCTTATGCTCTATGTAGTTTCTTCCTGCGTTTCATTTCCCATGCTACCCTGAAGCCTTTCCCCACATCATCCTGGCCATGCCTTCCTGACCACACAGAGTGATGGAAGGGCCATGCATCAGCCGTGGTGCTCCTCCACCCCCGCTCCAAGATCTTAACACCGTTCCCCGTTTATCCGTGTTGTAAATAATGCCGTGGTGAACAGCTTTGTGCATAAAGCCTTCTCTGCTCTTAGTCATCTCCTTAGATTAGATTCCCTGGAGAAGGCATCTTGGGGCAAGGGTACAAAGCTATTGAAGGCTCCCAGTACATTCTGCAAAGAGCTTTCCAAAAGGACGGTTCCAAGTCCTTCCTTCCTGTTGCTGATTAAAAAAAAAAAAAAAGGAGCTCAAAGGTTCAAGCCCCTCGCATATCCAGGCCTCCACTGGGTGTCAGCCAGACTTATTCTTTTTTGGATTTTTTTGGCCGCCCTGGGGCATAATCCCTGGCCAGCGATCAGATCAGAGCGACAGCTGATCTGCCTGTGCTAATCCTTTAACCCACTGTGCTGGACTAGGGATCGAACCTGCATCCTGGTGCTGCAGAGACGCTGCCACTCCCATTGCATGGGTGGGAACTCCCAGCCAGAATTACAATTTCTTTACTTCAGGTGGCTGTGCACATGGGCAAAACTAGCCCAATCTGGTTTCAGCCTGTAGGAAACTAAGAAGGAAGCCTTGCCCCTACCCCCATCTCGTTTGGAATCATTTATGATGTTGTGACAGTAAGAATTACTGATAGTACTAAGAGCAGCAAGCTGTCATGTAAGGAGTCCTTACTGTGTGCCAGGCGCGACCCTGAGCTCCTTAAGCCTGCACCCTGGGTGATCCAATAGCCCCTCGGGGCGGGTCTTGGCTTCCCATGTTACTGAAAGGCTGAGGCTCTGAGTCAGGTGCAATTATTTCCCCAAGTTCCACAGCTGCCGATGGATAAAATTTGTGCCTGCAGCACCTGTGCTCTGAGCCCCTGCTCTGAGCCAGTGACCGGCTCTGTCACCCCCACCCAGCACCTGAGCCTGCCCTGTCCCCACAGCCACCCTCACTGCAGCACTGGGCTTGTTCTCAGGGGAAAGGAACACCTGCTGTGTGCTGGGCCCCCCGTGGACTCTGTAAAAGTGTGCTGTTAACCCCTTCCAACAAGGGACTCTAATGAGAAGCTACCTTTAGTCGCGCTTTGTTGATGTGAGAATTGAGGATCAGAGAGATGCATGGCTCTGCCAAAGTCACACAGCAAGTAATAGGCAAGACTTGGATAGGAACTGGGTCCAGGGGTCACCAAAACCGATGTTTTTGGAAGGATCACCTGCCCCTGGCCTCCATCTTTGACCTCAGAAGAAATACGTTAGAGCTGTTGTAAAAGCCTTAAGAAATCCTGCAGTACCAGAGCGCAGTCTATACCTCCCAGTACTGCTCCTGGAGTCAGTCAGCCCTGGGTTCTGATCTTGGATCTGCCACTTAGCAGCTGTGTGACCTTGGGCAAGTTAAATGCCCTTTCTGAGCTTCATTATTCTCATCTGTAACAGGCGCAATCAGAGACCTCCTTCACGGGGCTCCTCTGCAGCTGAAATGAGACCCTGGGTGGGTGAGCGGCCAGGTCCTGGGAGCTCGCTGCCCTCCTTACCGAGGGGGGCTTATTCCAGGGCCCTCACCCCTCTGCCTGGTCGTCCGCAGACGAGCGGGGCAAGGACCACCTCCGGGCGGGCAAGCTGAACCTGGTGGACCTGGCAGGCAGCGAGCGGCAGTCCAAAACCGGTGCCACGGGGGAGCGGCTCAAGGAGGCCACCAAGATCAACCTGTCGCTGTCGGCGCTGGGCAACGTCATCTCGGCCCTGGTGGACGGGCGCTGCCAACACATCCCCTACCGGGACTCGAAGCTCACGCGGCTGCTGCAGGACTCGCTGGGCGGCAACACCAAGACGCTGATGGTGGCCTGCCTGTCGCCGGCTGACAACAACTACGATGAGACCCTTAGCACCCTGCGCTATGCCAACCGAGCCAAGAACATCAAGAACAAGCCGCGCATCAACGAGGACCCCAAGGACGCCCTGCTGCGCGAGTACCAGGAGGAGATCAAGAAGCTCAAGGCGATTCTGGCCCGGCAGATGAGCCCCAGCGGCCTGTCAGGTGCGCGGCTGGGGGAGCGGTGGCAGGGAGGGTCGGGGACAGGAAAGGCTCTCTCCCTTTGTGTTCCTGCCTCCGGTTTCCCACCGGAGAGGCCTGGAAGCAGGGTCCCACCTCCTCCCAAGTTCATACGAGCATAGATTCTGGGCAGTCAGGAAGAGCACTGGGTGGTGATGGCCTAGGTGATATCTGTTCGCCGACGCCCAGGAAGAGGCCGGTCTGTCTGGCTTGTCGCATCAGCTGGGAGCTCTGTCACCCATTCCTTGCCTCTGGGCTGCGCATCTGTCACCCCACCTGTCTGCCTGCTGTCTCTGTGCAGCGTCGTGGTGCTGTGCTGTTTAGCAGCTTAAGTGACTCACTGCCCTCCCCACCAAGTCCCACCCCCGCTCCCATTTAGACACCTTGTGGTGGCAGCTCTCACATCCAGGTATTTGGCTGTCGTCTAGCAGCTAGAAATCCCTTCCCGGAGCACGGACCAAGGGGCTCCGGGGTTTTCTTTATCTGAGAAACCCTTTGGGGAAGGGAGCACCCCAGAGCCTGAGTCCATTTGTCCTTCCATCTCCCCACCCATCTTCCTCTCTATCCATCCATTCTCCACCCATTGATCTACTCATCCACCCATGCTCCATCCATTCATCCACCCATCCACCCATCCATCCAACCCTCCTACACTCGTACCCACTCCAGTATTTGTCCATCTGCCCATCCATTCATCCATTTAATCCACCCTGGCATGTAAGGCTCAACAGACAATACCCGATGCTTTAACTTTAGAGCTGGGCCTTGGAACCAGGTGTGTCTGACTCAGAGCTCCAAGAGTCTCCACCACCCGGCACTTGCTGGCAGCCGTCACCCTCTAAGCCTAGTTCTCCCTCCGGTCACTGGTATATTTCTTTCTCCCCTTTTAGCCAAACTGGAAATATGTGTCCATTTTTACTGGTCCTCTGATCTCTCGTTCTGATTCCAGGCAGGCCCTGCACCCCCATCCCACTGAAGCTGCCCTGGTCACAGGTGACCTCCTGGTTGTTAAATCCATCCTCTTAAGTTGACTCAGATGACCCTCTCCCTTCTCGCTTCTCCCTGAAACCCGTGCTTCCTGGACGCCCCCTGTCCTGTTCTCCTCCGAGTTCTCTGGCTACTCTTTCCCACCGCCTTGCGTGAGCCTCCCAAGTCCTGCCCTCCCGACATGGGGCCGGCCCAGGGCCAGTCCTCTAGCCTCTTCTCCACGCTCATGCCTAAGGTAGGTTCACCTGGTCTCACGTCTCTAAACACCATCTCCGTGCTCATGACTCTCACCTGTGGAACTCCAGCCTGGCTGTGTGACGTGTGTCTTAATTTATAAAGGGACTGAGTAGTAACACAGGTCAATATCATTGAAAAGAAAGGTTATTGTTACTCAGTTACCTTGGAAACGAGAGAGGCAGGCATGCAGAGGAAGCACCAGTGTGGGTCAGGGAGCAGAGAGGAGCGAGGGGCAGCCTGGGCCAGACCGTGGTTTCCGTGGGAAGGCACCGCAGGGCAGAAACGGCTCAGGACTGGCTAGTGTGAATAAGTCCAGCGGAATTGGGGCAGAAGAGCTGTCCCTGCTTGCCTGGTCTTGGCCCCTCTGTTGACGTAGGGCTGGGCGTGGGGAGAGTTAGCTAGAGGAGGGTGTGGTTGTCTTGCATTTAAAAGGTGGGCTCCTCAGGGCAAGCTGGTAACTCTAGGAACTGGCTGGCCCTAGGAGGGGCAGTCTCTTCCTGGCCATCAAATCCCCCAAGATGTCAAAACATCTTAGAAAAAAACCCAGCGTGATTGATACACCATGCTCTCTGAATTCCAGATGCGAACAGCCATCTAATCATCCTTTCAGACTTAACATACCCAACACGAGTCTCAGTCTCCCCCAGACCTGCTTGTCCTGCAGCTGTCCCCACCCAGCCGGGGGCACCTCTCCCCTCCCAGGTGTTCAAGCCAGAAACCTTGGGGTCATCCTTGGCTTCTCGCTTTTGCTCAAACCTACATCCTGTCCAGCAGTAGATCCTGTTTGCCTGCCTTTAAAACACATCCAGAACCTGCCCCCTGGCCTGAACCGCTGGCATCTCTCACCCAAATTACTGCAGAGCCCCCCCCCCAGCAGCTCTCCCGACTTGTGTCCTTGTCCCCCCGAGTACACTGTCCACACGGCAACCGGGGAGATCCTGTTCAAATGGGAGTCCCTTCACCGCCCTGCCCAAACCCTCCAAGGGCAGGGTTTAACCCAGAGTCGAAACTGAACCCCCCGGCACGACCCGCCGGTTCGCCTCTCCGACCTGCTCTTTGCTCGCGCTCTCCCTCGCTCACTCTGCTCCAGCTCAGCGGCCTCTCGGCTGTTCCTGAAGCAGTCACAGCCCCTGTCTGCCACAGGACCTTTGCACTCACTGCTCCCTTCTGTCTGTCCCAGATCTCAGCCCGCTGCTCTCCTTTGCGTCCTTCAGATCACTGCTTTCCTTGTGCCCTGTCCAAGAGGTCTTCCCTGTCCACACTACTGACGTTGCAACTCTTCGTCTTGGTTCTTACTCTCAGCCCCCTTCCTGCTTTCTTTCTGTACTTAGTATCACTTTTGGGAATTCCCTGGTGGCCTAGCATCGTCACTGCTGTGGCTCAGGTTATTGCTGTGGCTCAGGTCCAGGAATCCCGGAACCCTGTCCAGGGAATTTCCACATGCTGCTGATGGGGCCAAAAAAAAAAAAAGAGAGAGAGAGAGAGGGAAAGTATTACTTTGTAGCGTGTTATGCATTTTACTTGCCTTTTTTGCCTAGTTGAAAACAATTGTGAGAGTTCCCTTGTGGCACAGTGGGTTAAGGATCCCATGTTGGCACTGCAATGGCTGTGGTCACTGCTGTGGCTCAGGTTCCATCCCTGGCTGGGGAACTTCCATATGCTGTGGATGAAACAAACAAACAAACAAAAAAATGGAAGGAAGGAAAGAAGAAAAGAATCACTTTGTAATATGTTACACATTACATTTTGCTTTCCTTTCCTCCCAGCTGAAAACAGCGTGGGTGTGGAGTCTTACCTGGTTTGTTCAGTGCCAGATCTCCAGTGCCTAGAACATGTAGGTGCTCAATAAATATTTGTTGGATGAGTATGGTAGCTTCTTACATAAAATCCTGCTTGAAGGAAGTTCAGTACTTTGAGGTCTTTTTGGAACGAGCATGTGGTTGTCTTTTTACGGATTTCTGCTTAGCCAAGTGCACCTGGGTCACAGCCCCTCGTTTCTACTTTTCTCTCAGCCCTGCTGAACCATCAGGTGCCCCCAAGCCTCATCCAGATGGATGAGCAGCTGCTGCCACCGCCTGTGATCCAGCACGACCCGGAGGCCGAGAAGCAGCTGATCCGGGAGGTGAGCCCCCGGGAGGTGGGAGTGTAGGCCAGCAGGTGGGCCCAGCGGGGGACCTTCTCCGGAACAACGTCATTTCCGCGCCACCGTCACCTTGGGGTTGGTGCTCCAGTCCCCCTTTGGAACCCAGAAAGCCGAGACTCAGAGAGGTGCATGACTTACCCAGGGTCACACAGCTAAGGAGAGTCTGAGCCAGGGCTTGAACGGGTTCTGGACTACAGAGTGTAGTCCATCCCCCGTCAGTGCCTGTGCGGGGGGAACAGGGAGGGGTGTGGGGTATCTGCAGGGGTGCAGCCTCAGGCCTGCAGGGAGGGTGGTCATGGATTGATGGCCTGGGGAGAGCGTCCCTGACGCTGGGCATGGCCTGCTCCTTGGCGAGGAGGTCAGAGTGCAAGGGGTCGGGGCTGAGGGCAGGGCATCCTGGGTGGGCCATGGGGAGCCCCCAGGCACCCATTTGATTTGATTGGTGGATAAGCAGGGTGGGGCCTCCCAGCAAGATCTCTTACCTCCAGGCACCTGGGTCCTGCCACGTATGTGCCTCTCAGCGACCCTGGGAACCAGAAGGGCAGGCAGGTAACCCCCGGTTTACAGATGTGGAGCTGACCCCCGAGGCCCTCACACAGCCAGACATGCAGAGCCTCCTAACTCCTGGCTTAGGCTCCATCCTGATTCCAGGCTGTTGATTTTCGGAGGTTCCTGCACTTAAGGGCTGCACTCTGAGATCCCAGCATGTGCTGTGGTTTGACATTTGACGGTCTCTTGAGAGCAGTGGCTCTTTCCTGGTGGAAAACCTATAGTGCTAGGCTGGAGCAGCTCTGCAGGGACTAGGGCCCAGACGTGTCTGCAGCTGGGCCTCTGCCACCCAACTGTGACCTCAGGTGGGATCAGCCTAGGGGACCCCCCAGAAGCCCTGGTCAGGCTGTGGGGGCCTGGGGCCCAGCCTCTGGGAGGCAGACCGGGTAAGGCCTGGGGGATCTCAGTCCTTTGGAATGGAGGGCTGGGAGAAACAGACCAAGGAGTCCCTATGTGCTGCCCACGACAGGCGGAGGCTTTTACTGTTTGGGGAGAGGCTCAGTTGTGGCCCCTGGACGGTCCCCGTCCCGGCCCCGTGTAGGTTCTGGGAACTCAGCCACTCACTCTGCCTTTCCTGCTGCTGTTCTGGGGCCTTCTGTGGATGTCAGGCCGTCTCTGGAGCCCTGGGTTCGGCTCCTGGGGAGGTACTGGGAGGAGGGGGCCTTAGGAACAGCTGAGCACAAACCCACAAGATGAGAGTGGTCGCGCTTTGGGGGTTCCGAGTGGGTTTTGGATTCACATAGGGACAAGTGGGCCTTGGTCACAAAACTGGGTGGGGAGGGTCGGCCTGGGCGGGGCTGGCAGCACCTTCCCTGAGGAGGGCTGGGTGGGCAGGCAGCCTGGCTGTGTGATAAGCAGGGCGCCACCGCCCCCTAGTGGTCAGCAGGGAGAAGAACTGCTGTTCTGGGCTGGCTGGAGGGTCCTTTACCCTGGGGAAAGGCGTCACCATCTCCTCCTCAAGGGCAGCTTAGTGGGCACTGTGTCAGAGCGCAGCCGCCTGAGGCCGCCAACACCAAGTCTGTTTTCTGGCCCTGGAGTTTCTTCTGTGAGCCGCGCTGGGAGGAAGAGATGAGGGGGTCCGTCCTCCCTCGCTCCCATTTGTTCTGTCACTGACGACTCATATTTAATTGAGCACCTGCCGTGTGCCTGGACTGTGCTTTCCTTTCCATTCAGAGCCGGTCTGATGCTCAGGTTGAGGGAGGTGGCCCCAGGTGTAGTGGAGAGGGCGCCAGGCCAGAGGTCGGCTCAGCCATGGCCTGGCTCCCATGGGCTTCCTTCTCTTGCTGTATTGGGGGATTTGGACTAGAATCCTAGGGGTCCATCCACCTTTTACATTCTACGGGTCCAGTTTTTACCGGTTCTGTTGGGCAGGTTAAACTCTCGAAGCCTGTTTCCTCATCTCTAGAACATGTGTACAGCAGCTTTCCTATTGCTGGAAGCTGGTAAATTGAAGGCATGGCCTCATGGCTGGTAAATTGAAGGCATGGTCTCATGGCTGCTAAATTGAAGGCATGGCCTCATGGCTGGTAAATTGAAGGCATGGCCTCATGGCTGCTAAATTGAAGGCATGGCCTCATGGCTGGTAAATTGAAGGCATGGTCTCATGGCTGGTAAATTGAAGGCATGGCCTCATGGCTGGTAAATTGAAGGCATGGCCTCATGGCTGGTAAATTGAAGGCATGGTCTCATGGCTGGTAAATTGAAGGCATGGTCTCATGGCTGGGCTGTGTAACAAGTTCCAGGCAAAGCTGGGGAGGGGGGAGTCTGGGTTTGCACTTTAGCCCTCGGTTCAGTCATCAATAAGCATTTTCTGAGCACCTACTAGGTACTGGGCGCTGGAAATGGGGCCAAGGAAGAGTTTAAAGGGATAGAGCATTAAAAAAAATCTTTTAATTATAGTTGATTTACAGTGTTGTGTCAATTTCTGCTGTACAGCAAGGTGACCCAGTCATATATATATATACTTTTTCTCATATTATCTTACATATATATATATATATATATATATATATATATATTCTTTTTCTCATATTATCTTCCATCATATTCTATTACAAGAGATTGGATATAGTTCCCTGTGCTATACAGCAGGACCTCATTGCTTATCCATTCTAAATGGAATAGTTTGCATCTACTAACCCCAAACTCCCAGTCCTTCCGTCCCCTCCCCGCCCCATGGCAACCACAAGTCTGTTCTCCATGTCTGCTTCTGTTTTATAAAGAGGTTCATTTGTGCCACATTTTAGATTCCACATACAAGGGATATCACATAGTATTTGCCTTTCTGATTTCACTTAGTATGAGAATCCCTGGTTGCATCCATGTTGCTGCAAGTGGTATTATTTCATTACTTTTTATGGCAGAGTAGTATTCCATTGTGTATGTATATTCCATCTTCTTAATCCATTCATCTGTCGATGGACATTTAGGTTGCTTCTGTGACTCAGCTATTGTGAATAGTGCTGCAGTGAACAAAGGAGCATGTATCTTTTGAATTGAAGTTTTGTCTGGATAGATGCCCAGGAGTGGGATTGCTGGATCATATGGTAGTTTTATTTTCAGTTTTCTGAAGAACTTCCATATTGTTTCCAGAGTGGTTGTATTAATTTACATCCCCAGCAGTAGTGTCGGAGGGTTCCCTTTTCCCCAGACCCTGTCCAGCTTTTTTATTTGTAGACTTTTAAAAAAATTATTTAATTTTTTTATTTTCACTTTTTAGGGCCGCACCTGCGGCATATGGAGATTCCCAGCCTAGGGGTCTAATTGGAGCTGTAGCCACTGGCCTACACCATAACCACAGCAATGCCAGATCCAAGCTACATCTGTGATCTACACCACAGCTCGTGGCAATGCAGGATAGTTAACCCACTGAGCAAGGCCAGGGATCAAACCCACAACCTCATGGTTTCTAGTCGGATTTGTTTCCACTGCGCCACGACAGGAACTCCCAATTTGTGGACTTTTTAATAATGGCCATTCTGACTGGTGTGAGGTGATGCCTCATAGTAGTTTTGATTTGTGCTTCTCTAATAATTATTGATGTTGAGCATTTTTTCATGCCATGGGTGTGTTTTATTTGTCAAAGATTAATTGACTCTAGTCAGTTGTCTGGGTTTATTTCTGGGCTCTCTGTTCTGTTTCATTGATCTGTGTATCTGTTTTCGTCCCAGCACCACACTGTCTTGATTATTGTAGCTTTGTAATATTGTCTGAAGTCTGAGAGAGTTATACCTCCTGCTTTACTTTTTTTCCCCTCAGGATTGTTTTGGCAATTCTGGGTCTTTTATGGCTCCATATAAATTTTTGTATTATTTGTTCTGGTTCTGTGAAAAATGTCATGGGTAATTTGATAGGGATCGCATTAAATCTGTAGATTGCTTTGGGTAGAATGGCCATTTTAACAATATTAATTCTTCCAACCCAGGAGCATGGGATATCTTTCCATTTCTTTGAATTTTCTTTAATTTCCTTTAATAATGTTTTATAGTGCTCAGTGTATAAGTCTTTCACCTCCCTGGTCAGATTTATTCCTAGTGTATTTAATTCAAGTATTCTAGCTGTATTTATTTTTTTGGGGGTGCAATTTTATTTTATTTTATTTTATTTTTTGTCTTTTGTCCTTTTAGGGCTGCACCTAAAAGGTACATATGGAGGTTCCCAGTCTAGGGGTCTAGTTGGAGCTGTTGCTGCTGGCCTACACCACAGACACAGCAAACAGCAATGCGGGATCTGAGCCGCATCTGCAACCTACACCACAGCTCACGGCAATGCTGGATTCCTTAACCCAATGAGCAAGGCCAGGGATCGAACCCGCAACCTCATGGTTCTTAGTCGGATTCGTTAACCACTGCGCCATAATGGGAACTCCTGGGGGGGGGTGCAATTTTAAAAGGTATTTTGTAAATATTTCATTTATATTTCACTGTTAGTATACAGAAAGGCAACCAATGTTGGTCTTGTATCCTGCTACTTTGCTAAATTTGTTCGAGTAGTTATTGCGTGGAGTCCTTAGGTTTTCTATACATAGTATCATGTCATCTGCATATAGTGACAGTTTTACCTCTTCTCTTCCAATTTGGCTTTTATTTCTTTTGTTTGTCTGATTGCTGGGATAGAGCGTGTTTTGGGGACGGATGGCGGGGAATGGGCTATTACCAAGCTCTGCTCTGTGGGAGGGAGGGGGGATTGAAAGAGCAAAGTCCTCCGGTGGGGTGGTTTGGCTTTTGATGGTTTATCCTCTGTTGCAAGAGGACACAGAGCTTTCAGGCAGAGCTGCAGGTGGACAGGAAGCCGCGGGGCTGGGAGCGGGGAGGGAGTTCCCCTCTGACCTCTTCAGTGTTCTCTGTGGAGGATGAGACAGGAAGTGGGGGGAGCGGAGGGTTGCAGGGGTGGGGAGAGTGGAAGGGCTGGGAAGGGGGGCCCCCACTTAGAGGTCCTCCTGCAGTTGGAGGCCGCACGTCTACAGGTGAGAATGGAAGCCGGTGCTGCCACATATGTGTGTGTGTGCAGGTGTGTGTGTGCGCACACGTGTGTATCCTCAGGCGGGATGTAGGAGCCATTGGGCCGAGGCCTGTGTTTAACGGGGGTTAGGGCTCTGCTGGGAGGGGGCAATGGAGGGTGCTGGGGTGATGGAGTCAGGGGTGCTTGCTTGAGGGCTGGGTGTAGTATTGGGCTCTGGGATCCCAGCTGGGTGAGGGAGGAGGCCAGGGTGCGGGCAGGGCAGGAGAAAGCAGACAGGGCGTGGGCTGCAGTTCTCTGAGAGGCCAGCAGAGAGCTGCATGCTTCTAGGCAAATCTGGAACCTCCCCGGGGCTCAGTAATGTTGTCAGTATTGTTCTGAGGCTCAGCGGCATCTTGGCTGTGCTGCAGAAACCGCTACATTTCATTGCTCCACTTCTCTCCCACTCCCGGTGCCCAGGTACCCAGGTCACACTCAGTGCTGGTTCTGTACTTCCTGGGGGATCTGGTGGGGTGAGGCTCTCCCACCCCTAACCCTGCCCTGCTTCTCTGACTTTTGCTGCTGTTGGACACTTCCATCAGGAGTAGCTCCAAAAGACAGCAGGGCACAGACTATCATTAGTTCATAAATACCCAGCTCTCCTTGTGGGAGATGCATATCAGATGCTCGAACTGTTCTGCTTCTTGCACTTGCTGATTCAGTGGCGATTCACCGAGTCCCTCCTCTGTGCTCGGCACCGAGGCTGCAAGATGGGATGGAGCTTGCTCTGCTGGATCTTGTGATCCAGGCTGAGAAGTAATAGGTGAAGTGACCAAGAGTGGTGGCGGGGTCTTCCGGGAGGCTGGTCAGGGAAGGCCTCTCTGAGGGGGTGTTAATGGCGAGGCCTAAAGGGACAAGCTTGCCTGGGACTCCTTGAGGCTGGGGTGCAGGGAATGGGCATGTCTAGGAGAAGAAACGGCTGCATGCCCAAGAGTGGCAAAGACAGGGTGGGCAGTCAGATCACTAGGGACTCAAGGTCAAGCTGAGGAGGACAGATGTTATCCTTGAACACGAGAAGCCATTGAAAAGTGATCCGTGGATGCATAGCTGCCAGGTGGAGAAAGGTTTGGAGCAAGAATGGAGGTTAGGGAGCAAGTCTGGACAAGAGCTGTGATGATGGCAAAGATGGACAGAGAAGCAGTGCATAAAAATATCTTCATCAGAGTTACCATGTGGCTCAGCAGGTTAAGAACCTGGTTAGTGTCTAGGAGGATGAGGGTTCGATCCCAGGCCTCGCTCAGTGGGTTAAAGGATCTGGCATTACCACGAGATGTGGTGTAGGTTGAAGACTCTGCTCAGGTCTGGTGTTGCCGTGGCTGTGGCTTAGCCGGCAGCTGCAGCTCTGATTCAAGCCCTAACCCGGGAACTTCCATATGCCTCAGGTGTGGCCCTAAAAAGAAAAAAAAAGAAAACATATTCACCATTGATGGGTTGAGGACCATTTGGCTAAAATACTTTAGCTGATGTGAAAGGATGTTCATGATCTGTTGCTCTGTGGAAAAAATAGGTTGTAGGAGTTCCTGTTGTGGCGCAGCAGAGATGAATCCGACTAGGAACCATGAGGTTGCGGGTTCGATCCCTGGCCTCGCTCAGTGGGTTCAGGATCTGGCGTTGCCGTGAGCTGTGGTGTAGGTTGCAGACGTGGCTCAGATCTGGTGTTGCTGTGGCTGTGGTGTAGGCCGGCAGCTGTAGCTCCAATCGATTTGATCCCTAGCCTGGGAACCTCCATATGCCTCGGGTACGGCCCTAGAAAGCAAAAAAAAAAAAAAAAAAAGTGTTGCAAATATACATATTATTAGCCCATTAAAAATGCATAGAGAAGGAGTTCCTGCTGTGGCGCAATGGGTTAAGAATCTGACTCTAGTGGCTCAGGTCGCTGTGACGGATGTGGGTTTGATCCCTGATCCATTGCAGTGGATTAAGGATCTGGCGCTCTTGCAGCTGTGGTGTAGGTCACAGCAGCTGTGGCTCGGATTCAGTCCCTGGCCTGGGAACTTCCATATGCCACAGGTGTGGCCATAAAAATTTTAAAAAATGCATAGAGAAGTTCTTATCGTGGTGCAGTGGAAATGAATCCGACTGGGAACCATAAGGCTGCAGGTTTGATCCCTGGCCTCGCTCAGTGGGTTCAGGATCTGGCGTCGCTGTGAGCTGTGGTGTAGGCCGCATACGCGGCTCGGATCCTGCGTTGCTGTGGCTGTGGTGTGGGCCGGCAGCTGTAGCTCCGATTTGACCCCTAGCCTGGGAACCTCCATATGCCACAGGTGCAGCCCTCAAAGGTTAAAAAAAATAATAATAAAATTAGATTTTTAAAAAAATGCATAGAGAAAACTCCAGAAGGGTTTTTACCAGCTAGTAATCATCCTGGGGTTGTGGAGGTAATTTTAATTTTACTCTTTTGGCTTATTTGTATTTTCTGTGTTGTTTGAATGGCACCAAAAGGATTGCTAAAAGCTGAAAGCTGTGTTTTGAAGCGTTGCTAAAAGGCTGCCTCCCTTGCCATCCCCCCACCTCTCCCAGGAGTACGAAGAGCGCCTGGCCCGGCTGAGGGCCGACTACGAGGCGGAGCAGGAGTCCAGGGCCCGGCTGGAGGAGGACATCACGGCCATGCGCAACTCTTACGATGTGAAGCTGTCCACGCTGGAGGAGAACCTGCGCAAGGAGACAGGTGGGCCCCTGCCCCTGCTTTCCGCCCCCTCCCTACCCCGGGGCTGTCAGGAGGGAGGCCAGCCTGTCACCTCCTCACCCCGCTCACTGCCATAGAGCACTTTCCACATGTCAACCTCAGTTCTATTTACTTCTAGCAAGCCCAGCCCAGCAAGGCAGGCAGCACAATCACCCTCATTTTCTAGATGAGGGAACCGAGGCACAGAGAGGGTAAGTAACTTGCCTGTGGTCACGCAGCCTGGTAAAGTGGAGCCAGGATTTTAACCCAGGCAGTGTGACCCCAGAGCCAGTGTTCTTCCCCACAGCACTGCTTCATGACGCCTTGGCTGGCTTGGAGGTGGAATGTCGCCTAAGTCCCTTCCCCCAGTTTCTGCATTTTCTAGAGTCTCCTTTCACTGTTGAGCCCATTCGTTACCAAATCAACCACCTCCTAAAATAAGCATTCAATCCTTAGCAAGAAGTTTTACCTTCCTGGAAGTTTTTGTCTTCTCTTTAACATTCTAGAATGTTCCACTGCACCACTATCTTTCGAACACTTGCGCTGCCAGGCAGCCCAGACTTCCTAGTACTCACTCAGATATTTTAAAACGTCCCTTGTGATGATGATGGCACTGGTCACAGCGTTGGTACCATTTGTTGGGCGTTGCTCTGTGCCAGGTACTGAGTAGGTAACCCTCTCAGTGAGTCAGGACTCACTGCATCCTCACACTGCAGCTGCGCAGACTGAGGCTTGGAGAGGCTCAGGCCATGAGTTAGGGAGCGGATGTCCCCTTTCAGCAAAGGGAATATCAGGGGTCTCTCAGGGGAGCCCAGGACACAGTGACAAAGAGGTGGCTGGGATGTACAGGAGCTGGTCTACTGCCCGCGAACTGGGAGCAGGAAGCCTGTGTGATCCTCATCCCATCCCAGCTGGCAGGGAGGTGCCCCTCTTGGTGTAGACTTGGAAGAGGAGGGAAGGGCAGATTCTGGCACTTTCTGTTCCTGAGCCTGTCCCCTCCAGTCCAGACTGAGTATCAGGCCTGCTATTCAGGGATTTTATTTGGTCTCCCTAGTATTCATCCCCAGCATTCATTTAACTCATGGCTGTAGCTTATCCTGTGGACAAGAACCCGGAGCTGGTCACCCCAGAGGGGGCCCCTGAAGGTCTTAGGTGTGAAATCTGGTGATTGGGACCTCTTCGCCTTAAAGACCTGCGGGGCAATCAGTTTATGTATTAAGAGCAGTTCCCGAGTCCCGGAGTTCCCATTGAAAACCTGACTAGTATCCATGAGGATGTGGGTTTGATCCCTGGCCCCATTCAGTGGATTAAGGATCTGGCGTTGCTGTGAGTCACGGCATAGGTTGCAGACATGGCTCATATCCTGCGTTGCTGTGGCTGCAGTATAGGCCAGCAGCTGCAGCTCTGGCCCAATCCCTAGCCTGGGAACTTCCCAATGCTGCAGGTGCAGCCCTAAAAAGAGAAAACAAAAACAAAAACAAAAAACAGAATAGTCCCAAGGCAGAGTGGTAATGGCTGGGGAGGTCAGAGAGTGGCAAGATCACAAAGCTGGTCAGGGAGGACTTCCTGGAAGAGGTGGAAGGAGATGGGGCTTAAGTTCTAATGGGCGGCGGGGTAGAGATGGGAAGCCAGTATTTGGGGGCCTGGAAGGCTTTGACCCTGAAGCTGGGCTCTTGGACATGGTGGTCTTGGGGCCAGCTTCCAGGTGCCCCTGAGTCTCACTTGTAAAGAGCTAAAGGGAGGCCTCCATTTGCAGAGGCCGTCCTGAAGGCCGAAGTCTTCTACAAGGCCGAGGTCATGTCCAGGGCTGAGTTTGCCAGCAGGTCTGAGTACTCACCGACTTTCCAGTACGAGACGGCCGTGAAACCCGAGATCTACTCCATGCCTGACACCCTGCCCGGTGAGGAGGTCTTCAAGACCGAGGCCGCTTCCGGCTTCCAAGGACTGCCCCAGGTGGAGGCCTCCCAGTCGGAGATTTCTTTTAGGTCCGACGAGTCTTCCACCCTCGAAGAGACCTCCTTCTCCGCGGCCTTCCCCGGGCCCAGGGAGCCCCCCAGCCTGGAGTTCTCCGTGCCCGAGGTGGAAGCCCCGGGCGGGTACTCCCTGAATGAGGATGTCAGCCCGGAGGCCACGCAGCCGCTCTTGGGGGAGGAGCCCTTCTTCCGGGCAGAGGAGCCACCGCTGATGGCCCCGGAGCTGTTACCAGGCCTGCACGACCCATTTGCTGAGATAGAAGCCAAGCTGGCCAGGCTCTCCTCCACGGTGGCCGGGGTGGACGAGCCCAAGGTCACCACGCAGGTAGCTGATGTCACGCAGGACGCCGTGCAGAAATTCTGGGGCAGAGCGGGGGCAGAGAGGTCATGGGGCATGCGCAGACGCCTAGCCTCCGCCACTCCAGCAGCGCCGGCACCACCTCTGTGCTGGCTCTGGGGTGGGGGCGGCTCAGCTCTTCAGGGGTCTGGGAAGGAGCAGCTCTGTCGCATGCTCTGTAAATCAGCAGGCAGGTAGGGGTCGAGGTCCCAGGTGATGCCAGGTGGGCACCTGTTCTGCCGACGCAGGGACACCTGCAGAGGGAGTTTCCAGGCCTGAAAGAGCTGGAGGCAGCCTCGAGCACCCTCATGCGCTCTCTCTCAAGGGGGCTCTGAGCGAAGCCAGCTACCTTTCGGGGGCCACCCAGGTATCCTGAGGAGCTGCTCTTCCTCCATCTGCCCCTTTGTCCAGTGCCTTCTCCCTTTTCATCTCCCTTTATGTTTAAAAGTCTTTTTTCTTTTCTCCCCCTCCTTCCTCCCCGCCTGTCCCTCCCCACCCCTTCCCTTCCTTTCCTGTTCTTGTGAGTGATTGAATATAAAAGGACAGGCCTTTAAAAGCAGGCAGACCTGGGAGTTCCCATGGCAGGTTAAGAGCCCGACTGGTATCTGTGAGGATGCGGGTTCGACCCCTGGCCTGGCTCAGTGGATTAAGGACCTAGCGTTGCCACAAGCTGCAGCATAGGTTGCAGATGTGGTTTGGATCTGATGTTGCTGTGGCTGTGGCGTAGGTTGGTAGTTGCAGTTTTGATTCAGCCCCTAGCCTGGGGACTTCCATATGCCACAGGTACAGCCCTAAAAAAAAATAAAATAAATAAATAAAAATCAGACAGATCTGGGTTTAGACCCACCTCTACCACTCAATTGTGTGACCTTGGGCAGTCACCTTTCTGGGCCTCGATTTCCTCATCTGTAAAATGGGGATGCTTCAGGAGGTCATGCAGGTAACGCTTCTGGAACACAGCCAGTGCTCAGAACGTGTCCCGTCTCTCCCCTCTCCCCCATTTCCTCTCTCTGCAGTCTTCTCCCCGCTTCTGCTCTCCCTCCTTCCCACCCCTTCTCTCTGAAGTGCCGGCAGGAGGAGGTGATGGGGTTGGTGAGTAGTGTGGGGCGCTGAAGGGGAGGCCAGGGAGCAGAGGATGATTCTGGCCATTCCTATCCCCCCCCAGCCCCCCAACCTGTTCTGCTGTAAGCACCCCTCCCTGGCAGAGCTGCCGGAGCCTGCTGACCTCGGGGCTGAGGCTAGGGGGCCGATGACCTCCTGCCCAGGACTGTCAGTGTCCCCCACCCCCGCCAGGCCCTCTGTGTGGTTGAGGGGAGGGGCAGGGGATGGTTCCAGGGGCCTGATGCTCCTGTTTGTCTCCTCTTTCTCTCTGGCCTCAGCTTCCTCACCTATAAAATGGGTACAATAGCTCTGTTTGGCCACCCTGCAGCATATGGAGTTCCCTGGCTAGGGATCAGATCCGCGCTGCAGCTGTGGCAATGGTGGGTCCTTAACCCACTGTGCTAGGTCAGGGATCAAACCTGTGTCCCAGCGTCCCAGCAATGCAGAGGCTCTGCTGATCCTGTCATGCCACAGTGGGAACTCCAATATCTCTCTTTTTTTTCCCCCCATATCTCTTTTTATTGATGTATTGATAAGAGGCCACAGTTCCACAGTGAGTTTCAAACTTTCCTCAGCCGTGGAGCCCTTGTCTAAAGCATAGAGGCTCAGGCAGTGTGGTGGAGGAGGGCTGCGGGGCAGGTGCTGGGAGCCCCCGAGGCACTGTCAGGGCAGGAGTGGGGGCCCATTTTGAGCTCTGCTGGTTTCAGACCCCACGGTTTTTTTTTCTCTTCCGCTTCAGAGAGCACAGCTGGCCAAGGGGAGTGGGAGGAAGGCTCTAAATGCGCCCTCGTTCGTGGAGAGAGAAGGCGATCTGCTGGCTGGACCTGATGGCTGGGTAGGAGCCAGCACTGCTCGTGGGGAGGTCACGGGCGCCCTGACTGTCAGGTGACACTGGGATGGAGCCCAGGCAGGAAGGAGGGGCCAGGGGAGAGCACCAAGCAGGGGGTTAGCAAGTGGCCGAGTCGGATCATGACTTTCTCAGCGACAGAAAACAAGGTCAGAGAAGCGGCAGGCTGGGTGGGCAGTGGCGGGGGCGGGTGGGGGTTGGGGGAAAGAGACAGGTGGTTGCGGCAGGCCGGCAGGCTGTGGAAGAACTTGCATTTTACTGCAAATGTGATGGGAAACTGTGAAGGATCAATTTATATTTTAAGGAAATAGGAGTTACTGCTGTAGTGCAGGGGATTAGTGATCCAGCTTCTCTGTGGAGACACCGGTTCAATCCCTGGCCCGGTGCAGTGGGTTAAGGATCCTGAGTTGCTGCAGCTGTGGTGTAGGTCACAGCTCCAGCTTGGATTTGATCCCTGGCCAGGGAATTTCCATATGCTGCTGGTGCGGTCAAAAAAAAAGTAAAGAGAAAGAAAAGAAAATTGCCCTGGCTGCCATGTAGAGTCTGGACAGTGAGGAATGGGAGAGGGAGCTGGGGGACCGTTTTGGGGGGTGTTGGTGGAAATAGTGGCACATTTTTGTATAACTGGGTGTCCCCAAGCCAGAAGTGATCCATCCCAGACTGCCAGGGGCCAGGAGCCCCCATCTGAGATCGAGGTTGCCATGAACTTGGGTCCGGGAGTTGGCCTCCCGCCTCCACTTTGGTTCCTCTTTGTGCCTAGGAGGTTGGCCTGGGCCTGGAAGTGACCGAGGAGGTGGTGTTGGCCCCGGAAGTGACCGAGGAGGTGGTGTTGGCCCCAGAGCCCAGTGTGGGGGCCGAGGCTGAAGCCCAGGTGGCCTTGGAGCCTCAGCCTCAGTCCCTGTTGGCCATGACAAGTGCGAGAAAGGACAGTGTGGGCGTGGAGGTGGCAGTGCTGACTGATGACCTGCTGCCCATTGTGGACCAGCAGCAGGTGCTCGCCCGGTAAGCGCCTGAGCCCAGGGCTGGTGGGACCCTTATGGGGCAGGGGGTGTGGGGGGAAGCTATGCCCTGGGCACGGGGGTGGAAGTGCCCGTAGATTCTTTGAGAGCCCCACCCAGCTCTCCTCCTGGTATTGCTGAGGAGCCCAGTCCAGGAGCAGCGGGGCCAGGATGGTGCTCAGGTCAGCCAGTGGAAGGACTCTGCTCACCAAGCCACACAGGTGCCACCAGATGTCCCATCAGGTGCCTGGTGGGGAGCAGCTGCTCCAGGACAAAGCGGAGGGACTGCCCCTGCCTGTTTTTTGAGGGGTTAAGGCCTGCAGTTTTCAGGAGCTCAGGGCAGGGAGTGCAGGCTTTCCCTAGGTCCCAGCTGAGCCTCCTGTGCCCTCCTCGATGGAAGACACCCCCCTAGGGACCAGCCACCCCAAACACACCCCAGGGCCACCTGCAGAGCTGGGCTTTCCTCACTTGCTGTGAGGTTTGTGTAAGTCACTTAACATCTCTGAGCCTTGGTTCTCACCTCTGTAGATGTCACGTCAGCCCACTACCATGTCAGAGTCAGCCCCGGGGTTCAGCCCCCTCCCGGTCCCACAAGCCACAGTTCAAACATTAACTGAGCAACTACTATGCACTGGGCAGCAGGACACAAGCAGGCACGAGATGCTGCCTTGGCCTTCAAGGGGCTCTGGGTCCAGGCGAGCGAGGTGGGTACACGAGGCCCGGGAGGGCAGGTTCTGGAGCATTAGGCATGAGCGGGCCACTCCCATCACTTTCCAGCTCTGCCAGCTGGGCCGAGGTTAACCTCTGTGTGCCTTGGCTTCTCATCTACACGGTGAGTGACAGTGAGAGTTCCAGCTTGAGAAGCTTCTTGTGAGGGTCATATGAGGTGGCAGCTCAGTGTCTGGCAATCAGAAAACACTCGACACATGCAGAGATTTTCACAGTGTGGTCTGGGGTGTGGTCAGGGAGGGCTTCTTAGAAGAGGGGACATCTGGATCAGGTTTGCATGACAGGTGGCTAAGGAGTGACATTCGAGGTACACAGCCCAGGTGGCACAAAGGTGCAGAGGGCAGGAACAATCTGGATATTTGAGAAGCAGCAGCCCTGAGTTAAGGCTGGAGCGAGTTAGGGGTGATGGGGTGCAGAGGGAGATGAGACGTGGAGGCCCTGTGTACCCCCGGGGCTTGGGCTTCATCCTGCTGGGGACCCTAGAAGGATTTTAAGGAAAGCAGTGACTTGGATATGGATTCCCTGAGCCCTGGCTGCTGTTGACCTCAGAGCTGAGGCTGCAGCGAGTCTGGGCCTGGCTGCTGGGTTTGCATGGCTCTCTTCTTTCCCTTGAGCATGACCTCCCATCTCCTGATGAATCCTTATAACGCCCTTAATTGTTCGCCCCTTACATCCCTTCGAGGAGAGGCAGAGTCCAAAACACTTCTGTGGTGCTTCATTAAGTGGGGAGTTCCACATAAGCCTTTGTTTGTAGTTATTTAAAACTTGTGCTTTTAAAAGGCAAGACTCTAAACATTTTTGAGCATTTTAGACATAAATATTTTAAAAAACAAACTGTCCCTGTCCCTGATTAAACATTGTGCACTGACTGTATGGAACATTTCCCACAATCCGGGGTTATTCTAATCCCGCAGGTTGCCGGCCCCTGAGCCTGCTCTGACCATCAGCACTGGAAGCCGGGTGGCAGGTGGACCAGCTCTGGGTCCAGAGAGAGTCTCTCGCCCTTCCTGTGGGGCAGAACCACAGGAGGCGACTGAATGCACAGGCTTAGAGCCAGGGAGATCTGGCAGGAATGTTGGGTCAGACCTCCAGCCAGCTGCTTCACTTCTCCAGGCCTCTCTGTGAAGTGGAGCTGTTGGAAGGGGTCGATGAGATCAGGCTGGACGGCCAGTGCTCAGTGATGGGCAGGCTCTGTCACGTTTGCTTTCTCCTCCACGCGGGCAGCTTGCAGCTGTTGGAGCAGCAGGTGGTGGGCGGGGAGCAGGCCGAGAACAAGGATCTGAAGGAGAAGCACAGGCGGCGGAAGCGGTATGCGGACGAGCGCAAGAAGCAGCTGGTGGCGGCCCTGCAGAACTCGGACGAGGACAGCGGGGACTGGGTGCTGCTCAACGTCTACGACTCCATCCAGGAGGAAGTGCGAGCCAAGAGCAAGCTGCTGGAGAAGATGCGGAGGAAGGTAAGGCTCTGGGCGCAGGCCCCGCCCCCGCAGGCAGTGATGGGCGGGCATTCGGCCCTGGGTGTCTTCACCCCTGGGTATGTTACAGGCCCGCTGTGTGCCACGCCCTGTTCTGGAAGCTGTCCCGGTGACAGGTGCCTCTCTGCAGTCGTGGAGCTCGTGTTCCGGGGGAGTGTGCGCGTGTGTGTGTGCGTGTGTGTGTGTGTGTGTGTAAGAAATAACAGCACGGAAACAAGCAGGAGACTCTTAGGGAGGAATAGATTGCCGAGGCAAATACGGGAGTGGGCGTCTTTATTTTTGCGTTTTCACTGTTATTGAAGTGCACATGCTCACGTTACAAATGCACAACTGAATTCGTTTCCACAAAGTGAGTACCCTGTGCAAATAAGCACCTCGATGGAGGCACTGAACGTTAGCAGAACCCCAGAAGTTCCTGGGTACCCCCCTTAGATGGGAAAACAGGGCCATTCTTGTGGAGGTGGTGACTTCTGGGGTGGGACCTGAAAGTTAAGAAAGAGCAGACGTGTGACAACCTGAAGACTGGCCAGTCCCCCGATGAGGTGGGTGGTTCCGGGAGCAGAAAGGCAGCTGTGTGGCTGGGCTGAGTGTGGGGAGCGAGGACTAGAGGAGAACGAGGTTCTGCCATCTGTGATGGTCACGGTCACTCTATGTCCTTAAGAACATCCTCCAGGTGATCTGGGCCTCATCATGTCCTTGGCCACCTGCTCGCCCCTCCTCCTCCCCAGTCAGCACTGGCATCCGGGGATCTTGCCAAAGCAGAAAGCTGATACTTGTTCCTCTTTAAATGTCTTTCATTTTTTATTTTTTTTTTGGCTATTTCCATGCCTTTTCTTGATACCTTTTATACCTTTAATTGAATTTATTCTTTCCTGTAATGTGATCTACATATCTAAGTTAAAAAAAATTATTTCCTGATTTAGATTAATGTCCCGCTTCACATCTTCTTTACTTTTGTCCATTTCAAGACTGGATTTCTGATTGAAATTTTCGCATATGTAGATACTTAAGGAAATTTTATTCACTTTGGGGTGTTAGGTTGATTTTTAATCTGTTTGGTTCTGTGTACTTGTGCTTTGGGGGGAATTTCCTTCTACTGAAATGCTTTTTAATTTTCTTTTTTTTTTCTTTTTATGGCCACACCTGCAGCGTGTGGAAGATCCCAGGCTAGGGGTCAAATCAGAGCTGCAGCTGCATGCCTCACTCCACAGCCACAGCAGCAGCAGATCCAAGCCGCATCTACAGCCTTTGCCCCAGCTTGTGGCAACGCTGGACCCTTAACCCACTAAGTGAGGCCAGGGATCGAGAACCCAGATCCTCATGGACACTCTGTTGGGTTCCTAACCCGCTAAGCCACAATGGGAACTCCTCATTTTCTATTTCTTATAGTAGCTTCGATTGGCTACAGCTGCTCTCTTCTGTTTATTTCCCGTCTTGTTTTTCTGCTGAGTAACAATTGATTGTAGAGGTTGTTGGAGGATGGAGGAGGCAAAAAGTGCCCATCAAACTAAGGTATCTTGAAACTGAGAAATGAGGCAGGCAGCTCCATATAGTCAATGGATCAGTTTATTATAGGGTAACTTCTTCACAGGTGGGGTTGGGCGGACAACAATCTGGAAGCATTCACAGCTGTGCTCCGCAGCGCCAACGGGCCATTGGGGCAATTCTGTAATTAACTTAGGGTGTTGGGGGAGGTGCTTGAAAATGAGAAGGGCATTCTCTTTTTTTCAATTTTTTTTTTTTTAGGGCCACACCCACGGCATGTGGAGGTTCCCAGGCTAGGTGTTGAATCGGAGCTGTAGCTGCCGACCTGCACCACAGCCACTCTAGATCCAAGCCACATCTGTGACCTAAACCACAGCTCATGGCAACGCCGGATCCTTAACCCACTGAGCAAGGCGGGGGCTTGAACCTGCAACCTCATGGTTCCTAGTTGGATTCGTTTCCGCTGTACCACAATGCAAACTCCGAGAACATTCTTAAGTCAAGATTTAGGAATGGGTAACTAGGCTCATGGGCACTTGAGAAGGTCAGTGAAGGTCTCCATCATTGGAGACTAACAGAGCAAAGAGGCCTCCTGGACCTCATAATCATTAAACAATATCTATTAACTACAAAGCCCGTGACAACAGAGAAGAGACCTACTACACAGAAAAGCCCTAGGCGGGTTCAGTGGGAGGACAAGAGGAGCTGAATGGGCCCAAGATGGCGTCAGCTACGCCAACAGCCATACAGAGATAAAGGTTTGGGGTGGTTACTAGGCTTTTTAACTCGCTAGTACACTCTTCTGTCCATACAGTGAAGTGCAGCTTGAACTAGAGTGTGTCGCTGGTTTCCCATCACAGCTGTAGCAAATAACCTCATATTTACTTGCCTGAAACAACACAAATTTATTATGTCACAGTGTGGTCGGTGAAATTCCAGGTACAGAGTGGCTGGTTCCTCCACTTAATGCCACAGGGCTGAGTTCCCTCTGTGGTGCACTGAGTTAGGAACCTGACGGAAGCAGCTCGGGTCATTGCTGCAACTGCAAGATGGCTTGCAGCTGCGGCTCTGATTCACTCGCTGGCCTGGGAACTTCCATATGCTGCGGGTGTGGCCCTTAAAAAAAAATATGGTACTGAAAACGCCACAGGGTTGCATTCCTGTCTGGAGGTCCTAGAGGAAAAGCCATTTGGAGGTTGACAGAATTTTAGTCCTGTGTGGGGTAGGGCTGAGGGGGTGAGGTTCCCCTCTCCTTGCTGGACGCAGCCTGCACTTCCTGGCGCTTGGTCCCTTTTAAAGACAGCCTGCCCAACAGAGTCCCTCCCCTGCTTCCAGTCTCTTTGACACCCCTCCTGCCTTGCTTCTTTGCTTCCAGAAGCAGCTCGTCCGCCTGTCTCTGCCCCCCTCCCACAAGGCGCACTTGCTCACAATGGGCCCACTAGATGATCTAGGAAAAGCTTCCTATTTTTAAGTTAGTTGACTTACAACCTCAATTCCGTTTGCAGAGTCCTCTTTGCCGTGTAAGATTACGCAGTCACAGGCATGACACCAGGGGATGAAAATCACAGGAACTTCCAGAGCTGGGTGATTTGTTTTGTTTTTTGTTTTTGCTTATTGGGTGAGAGGGGTTGGTGTGTCTTTTGTGATTTTCTTTTGTTTCTGCAAGACTGTTTAATTTCCACCTCAAGGGGCAGCTCCCACTTCTAAACGCCCTCGCAGTTACCTCTGGAAGCTGTGCCTCACCGAGGCTAATCCTCTGAGTCCTGCACACATTTCAGTCTCTTCCGTCGGTGTCCTGGTGTCAGATCTGTCTTCAGTATTTTCCCACTGTCAGAACGGGGTTTTCTCTTTAGGGAGTGATTTTGTCAGCCTCCCATCACTTTGCCCTCCCCGTCCGTGCTTGCCTGGGTACCCTCCACTTATCCCCCCTGGGCTCAGCAGCTGTCTGCTGAAAGTACAGGTAATCTGAAGCTTCTAGCGTTCTCTGTCTCCCTGTCAGCAGGCTGGGTTGAGGACGGTTTTATTTTTAATCCTCATTGTTCTGTATGTGTTACTGGAGATCTCTCTGGAGAGATTCAGATTTAGGCAGCTGCCATTATCTTCAGGCACCTAGAACTTTCTCTCTGTGTGTGTGTGTGTGTGTGTGTGGTCTTTAAGGGCTGCACCTGCGGGATATGGAAATTCCCAGCCTAGGGGTCAAATTGGAGCCGTAGCTGCCTGCCTATACCACAGCCACAGCAATGCCAGATCCTTAACACACTGAGCGAGGCCAGGGATCGAACCCGTGTCCTCATGGATATTAGTTGGGTTTGTTAAAGCTGAGCCATGACAGGGACTCCCAGTGTATATATTTTTTTAATATAAACAAATATGTGTGTTTCTATCTCCCCCCCCCCACAATACATATCCTCCCACTTCATGGATAAGAGGAACTGCAATGCACACTTTCCTCCACCTAGCTTTTTTTTTTTTTTTTTCACATAATGCTGTATCTCTGATGATCCCTCTAAGCAGTATCCAGAAATATTCCTCATTCCTTTTTACTGCTACACCTTGAAGCTGTATCATTGTTTACTTAATCGGTCCTCTTATGATGGATGTTTGGGTTCTTGCCAATATTTTGCTACAATCAAGAGTGCTCTAGTAAATAGTCTGTGCATACTACTTTTATTTTTGGGGTAGATTTCTTTGGAATCAGTTCTTCCAACTGAGAATGCTGGGACAAAGAGTAAATACATATGTGATTTTGCTAGATTTTGCCAACTTCCTTCTCTGGGACCTGTGTCCCTTCTATTTCCACTGGCTCACGTGTGTGTTTTCTCACAGCCTTACCAAAAGAGTATGTTGAAAAATTTTTGAATTTTTGAAATTCTGATATGTAAGAAGTAGGGTTTTTTTTGCATTAAAAAATTGAGAGGAGTTTCCTTTGTGGCTTCGTGATTAACGAACCTGACTGGGATCCATGAGGATGCGTGTTTGATCCCTGGCCTCACTCAGTGGGTTAAGGATCTGGCGTTGCCATGAGCTGTGGTGTAGGTCGCAGACGTGGCTTGGATCCCGCATTGCTGTGGCTGTGGTGTAGGCTGGCAGCTGTAGCTGCGATTAGACCCCTAGCCTGGGAAGCTACATATGCCGCCGGTGCGGCCCTGAAAAGCAAAAAATTAAAAAAAGAGAGATAGAATTGACACATAACATTATATTGGTTCCAGTATACAACATAATGATTGGATATTTTGTACATATTGCAAAATGATTGCCACAATAATTCTAGTTAACATCCATCACTTCACATAGTTTCAATTTCTTTCTTGTGATAAGAACTGCTCTCGGAGTTCCCTTCGTGGCTCAGTGGTTAATGAATCCGACTAAGAACCATGAGGTTGCGGGTTTGATCCCTGGCCTTGCTCAGTGGGTTAAGGATCTGGCATTGCCATGAGCTGTGGTGTAGGTTGCAGACGCGGCTCGGATCCCGCGTTGCTGTGGCTGTGGCGAAGGCTGGCGGCTACAGCTCCTGTTAGACACCTAGCCTGGGAACCTCCATGTGCCTATTAGCTATAGTCCTCATGCTGCCATGCTGTATATTACGTTCCAAGAACTTATTTATTTTATAACTCAGTGTAGTTTTAATTTGCATTTTTCAAACCGTGAGCAAGGTTGAGCATTTTTTCATGTTTTAGAGACATTTGCAGGTTTTATCCTGGGAACTGTGTTTACATCTTTTGCCCACTTTTCAATTAGGATGGTGGGTCTTTTTCTTTTCTACTTACAGGAGCTCTTTATATGAGAAGTATTATAATTTAATATTAAAAATTTTAACTCTTGGAGTTCCTATGTGGCTCAGTAGGCTAAGGGTCCATCATTGTCACTGCAGCAGCCCAGGTCACTGCTGTGGTGTGGGATCGAGCCCTGGTCTAAAAACTTCTGCATCCAGCAGGTGTGGCAAAATATGTTGGAAATTTTTCTTCCACTTTATCATTTGTCTCTTTTACTGTGCTTTAAGGTATTTTTCCATGAAATTATTTTTGTCAAATTAAGCAGCTTCTTTATTATTGCATGTAGATTTTGAGTCATAGTTGGAAATGTTTACTTGTGTTTTCTTTTAGAATTTGTATGGGTCCTTCTGTTCTTACATTTACATCTTCAATCCACTTGGTATTTATCATAGTGCACGTGTGAGGAGCTGATTCAATATATCTTTTGCACCATTTTTGGAAAAGTCTGTTTATTCGCCACTGCTCTTACTGTGTGCTAAATTTCTATATGCGCGTAGATGTATTTCTGGATTTTCTATTCATTTCTCTTGCTTTGTCTATTCATGTGCCACTGCCGGCTACTTTGTTTAAAATTCAGAGGCTTTGGAATCTGTTTTACAAGTTCATGGGGCTAATCCTTAGTGATTTTTTTTCCCCCAGGTATTCCCTGGATGTTCTTTCTTGTTTTTTGTTTTGTTTTGTTTTTTCTCCAAATGTACTTTCTAAACAGTTGGACTAGCTCAAAAGAAAAAGAACAAAAATGGATGGAAATTTTTGGGGGGGATTATGTTATAGTTAACTTGAGTGTTGGTATCTTCATGAAGTTGAATTATCCTGTCCAGAAACATACATGGTATATCTTTCAGTTAGTTCAAACCAAATTTTGTGTCACTCGGGAGTACTTTATAAATTTCCTCATATAGGTTTTGGGCGTATCTTGCTAATTTTACACTTGGGTATTTCATTTTATTTGCTTTCCTCTATGGGGTATCCTTATCCATTATATTTTCTAATTGGATTTCGTTTGTGAAATGAAGGTTATTGGCTTAAACAAATACTTTTAAAAATCATTGTGAGAGGGAGTTCTCATTGTGGCTCAGTGGTTAATGAATCTGACTAGTAACCACGAGGATGTAGGTTTGATCCCTGGCCTCGCTCAGTAGGTTAAGGATCTGGCATTGCCATGAGCTGTGGTGTAGGTTGCAGATGTGGCTTGGATCCCATGTCGCTATGGCTGTGGTGCAGGCCAGCAGCTGTAGCTCTAATTCAACCCCTCACCTAGGAACCTCCATATGCCTCGGGTGTGGCCCTAAAAAGCAAAAAAAAAAAAAAAAAAGAAAGAAAGAAAATAGAAAAAGGGTGTTTACTCTCACCACTTCTATTTAACTTTTTCTTTTTAGGGCCTCACCTGTGGCATATGGAGGTTCCCAAGCTAAGGGTCGAATTGCCATAGCCACAGCCACAAGGGATCCAAGTTGCATCTGCACCCTCCACCATAGCTCATGGCAGTGCCAGATCCTTAACCCACTGAGCGAGGCCAGGGATCGAACCCGCAACCTCATGGTTCCTAGCGTCATTTCTGCTGTGCCATGATGGGAACTCCTCTATTCAACTTTAGACTGGTAGTTCTAGCAATGGCAGTTAGGCAAGACAGTGAAATAAAAGGCATCTAGATTGGCAACGCATAGGTAAAACTAAGTCTTTATTACCTCTAGTTCCAGATGACGTGGTCTTTATATAGAAAAAATCCTAAGAAATCCACTAAAATGAATGGAATCAGAGTTCCCTCGTGGTACAGCAGTTTAAGGATCCAGTATTGTCACTGCAGTGGCTTGGGTTGCTGCTGTGGTACAGGTTCAGTCTTTAGCTCAGGAATTTTCACGTGCCATGGGCTTGGCAAAAAACCCTCCACAAAACACTACTGAAATCAAAGAACAAATTCATCAAGATTGTAGGATACAAGATCAGTAAGCAAAAAGCAATTGTATTTCTATAGACTTATAATGAATAATCTGCAAACAAAATTAAGAAAATTTTATTTACATCAAAAAGAACAAAATAGGAATAAATTTCACAAAAGAAGGACAAACCTTATATTCCAAAAGCTATAAAACATTTTCAAAAGAAATTAAGAATAAATAAATGGAAAGACATCCCGTGTTTGTGGATAGGAAGGCTCATATTGGTACCATGTCAGTTCTCCTCAAATTGATCTACAAATATCAAGACAATCACCATTGAAGCCCCAGCTGGATTCTTGGAAGAAATTGACAAGCTAATCTTAAATTTCATATGGAAATTCAAGGGACTCAGAATAGCTGAAATAATCTTGAAAAGAACAAGGTTGGAGGACCCATACTTCCTCATTTCAAAATTCACCACACAGTTACATCAAGACTCTGTGGTCCTGGCGTGAAGACAGACACATGAATCAAAAGACTGGAACTGGAGGTCCAGAAATAAACCCTCACACTTACAGTCAGTTGATTTTGAACATGGGTGCCAAGGTGATTTGGTGGAGAAAGGATAGTCTTTTCAACAAATAGTACTGAGACAGCTAGATACCCACATGCCTAAGAGTGATGCCGGACTCCAACTTCACATTTTCTACAAAAGTTAACTCAAAATGGGCCAAAAACCTAAACAGAAGAGCTAAAACTATAAGACTCTTAGAAGAAAACATAGGTTTAAGTCTTTATTACCTTGAATTCAGCAGTGCTTTCTTAGGTATGACCCCAAAAGCACAAACAACAAAGGAAAAAATATAAATTGGACTTAATAAAAATGAAAACTTTGTGCCTCAGAGAATACTATCAGAAAAGAGAAAAGACAGCCCACAGAATGAGAGAAAATATTTTCAAGTTATGTAGCACGATAAGGTGTTTGCATCTAGAAAATATGAAGAAAACTTACAATTCAAGAATGAAAAGACGGAGTTCCCGTCATGGCACAGCGGAAACAAATCCAACAAGTAACCATGAGGGTTGGGGTTCAGTCCCTGGCCTCACTCAGTGGGTTAAGGATCCAGTGTTGTCGTGAGCTGTGGTTTAGGTTGCAGACATGGCTCGGATCCTGCTATGCTGTGGTTGTGGCGTAGGCTGGCAGCGACAGCTCCGATAAGACCCCTAGCCTGGGAACCTCCACAGGCCACAAGTGCGGTCCTAAAAAGCCAAAAAAAACCATGAATGATTACAGCCATACAAATAGACTGTTACCATGAATGTTAAGTATCTACTATCAAGATTAAAAAAAAAAAGAGCATAATTAACTTCATTGAAACCCCCGTGTACCCCCAACCCCCAATGTCTCCTTGCCCATCAGGCATCCTCTGTTCTCAGTTGGTTTTCATCCCCATGAACTTAAACCTTCTTTACTCATTAAACTGTACCTGCTCTTTGAGGAAACAGACTGTGTACCAAGAGGTCTTGGGGCTCAAAGAGGTCGTGGTTACTGTTGGAGTCCTTGTGCTTAGGAGGGAGTGGAGGGCCTGTCTGGGAGACTGGGACAGGAGATCAGAAACATCTGGCATCCATGGTCAGTTCAAGGTGGGTCTGATTCACGGTGGGTCTGATTCATGGTCAACTCAAGGTGGGTGCAGTGCTTGTCACATCCTAACAGAATCATGGCAGTGGGAGAGCAAGGATTGTTGAGTCTGAAAAATTGTGCCTCCTGCTTTAGAAAAAGAATTTGTAGGCTTTCCAGTTGTGGCTCAGTGGGTTACAAAACCGACTAGTATTCATGAGGATGCGGGTTCAATTCCTGGCCTCATTCAGTGGGTTAAAAGATCTGGTGCAGGTCACAGATGCGGCTCAGATCCGGTGTTCCTGTGGCCGTGGCACAGGCTGGCAACTGCAGCTCCCATTCGACCCCTAGCCTGGGAACTTCCATTTGCCTCAGGTTCAGCCCCAAAAAGCTAAAAAAAAAAAAAAAAAGGAATTTGTACAGTTCTCTGAGATCTTGTAGGACTGTGGTGACTACAGTGGTATATTTTGAGCCTTCTAAAAGGCTCCTGAGGAGTTCCCCTCGTGGCTCAGTAGTTAACGAATCCAACTAGGAACCATGACATTGCAGGTTCGATCCCTGGCCTTGCTCAGTAGGTTAAGGATCTGGTGTTGCCGTGAGCTGTGGTGTAGGTTGCAGACGCGGCTTGGATCCCACATTGCTGTGGCTGTGGCGTAGGCCGCTGGCTACAGCTCCAATTTGACTCTTAGCCTGGGAACCTCCATAGGCTGCAAGTGCAGCCCTAGAAAATGCAAAAAGACAAAAAAAAATTAAAAAAGGCTCCTGAATAGAATGTGTGAATGTGGGATACTGACTGAAGGCTGGTAGTGGGGGCTGATGATCACCTTCTTTTCCTTCCTGCTTTCTGCAGGGCTCTGGATCCAGGGGGTGCGCATTTAAATACTGAGTTTAGGAGTTTCCCTTGTGGCTTATTGGGTTAAGGACCTGATGTTGTCTCTGTGAGGATGCAGACTTGATCCTGGCCTGGCTCAATGGGTTAAGGATCCGGTATTGCTGCAAGCTATGATATAGGTTGCAGATGTGGCTTGGATCTGGTGGTGCTGTGGCTGTGGCATGGGCTGCAACTGCAGCTCTGATTTGACCCCTGGCCTGGGAACTTTCATATGCTGCAGGTGCGGCCATAAAAAGAAAAAGTAAATAGAGAGGTGGGAAGGATGAATCAATGAAAGGATGAAATGACAGATGGTGGAAATCAGATGGATGGGTGAGTGGATCAGTGAGCAGAGGGCGAGCATCTGGCCGGAGGGTCGCTGGGTGGATGTGGAAGTCATATGGGTGGTGAGAGGTCTTGATGTCTTTCCTGCTTACTCCTCATCATCCTTTGTTTTCAGCTTTGGGCAGCAGAGGTGGAGATCAAAGATCTGCAGTCAGAGTTTGAGCTCGAGAAGATTGATTACTTGGCCACCATCCGTCGCCAGGAACGTGACTTTATGCTCTTCCAGCAGCTCTTGGAGCAGGTGCAGCCCCTGATTCGCCGGGACTGTAACTATAGCAACCTGGAGAAGATAAGGCGCGAGTCCTGCTGGGATGAGGATAATGGCTTCTGGAAGATCCCTGAGCCCATCATCATGAAAACCAGCCTCCCAGTAGGTCAGGAGCTTTGCTACCCCTGTGGCTGTCCCAGCTCTTCCCCACAGTTTGCTTTCCTTCAGGCTGACAAGGGGCCGTGGGCCTCTCCCTGCTGGCTGTGGGTGCAGAAGGCATGTGGTCCTGGGTACCCAAAATGTTGGGGACCTAAGAGTTGGACAGGAGTTGGAAGTCTGGCTCCATCATTCCCTGTGTGAGCTTTTTGGGACTCAGTGTCCTCATCTGTGAAATGGGGATGAATAATAGCACCTTCTTTAAAGATTGCTGGGTGGCTTTAAACATGTTAATACATACAAAACCCTTAGAGCCATACCTGGCATGCTTTAAGTGCCTGGCACATCTTCTTATCATGATCACCACTGTCACTATTTCATCCTGCAGTAACGCTGTGAAGGATAAAGATTATTACACCAGTTTTACATATGAGGCATCTCAGAGAGCATAGGTGACCTTACCCAGAGTCAAAATCATAGCTGTGAGCTGTAGGCCAGGATAGAAAGCACCTGTTCAAGGTTTCAGGCCTGGTTCACCTTGTGCTTTGGCCAGTGACTTCCTGTGTGACCTTATGATAGTCATTACCCCTCTCTGGCCTTTGGTTCCCAGATCTTCACAAAGAAAGGGTTGGATAAAATGATCTTGAGCCCCCTCCTGCCTCTGAACCTCCACTGAATCTCAGAATAGGGTCAGGCTTGTGGTGGGCCTTCTCCAGTCCAGCGCAATGGGCTGGCTCTGCCCATTCAGGGAGCAGCAGGCTCCTGCATCCCACGGTGCCCCCTCTGGCCCCCCACCTGGTCAGAGAGTACCCATCCAGGGCCTACATCTCTGGCACCATCCCTGCTGAGACTCCGGCTGCCCCCTTTCCAGCAGACTGCAGGCAGCAGCAGATTTTCTCCTTGCCCCACTTGCTGTCTTGCCTGGAGGCAGGGGAATGACTTTTTTGGTTTGAGCTCTCTTGTCATCTGTTTCCCAAAGCCATCCCGTTGCTTGAGCTGCGGGGTATCCCCCCCACCCCTGCTCCAAGCCTGAGCACCCAGCTCCAGGGAGAACGCCGCAGCCACCCCCCGTCCCTCTGGCTCTTGTCCAGGTAGCATGACCTCAGCTTCTGTTTTCTCATAGCAGTTTCAACAGGGCCACAGAACAGACCAGCCCGCAAAACCTCCGCAGTGGACAGTGGCAAACCAGGCACGGTAAGGGCTCTGGGAGAGAGAGTGGGGAGAGGGGAGCAGGCGCCAGGCGGCTTGGCCCCCAAGACGCAGGGGGTCAGCGGTGCCATAGGAACTGGGCTCTCCTTCCATCCCCTTAAGGAGTAAAGCAGGGGCTCAGCCTGGACCCTTTCTGTGTAACTCTCTTTGCACGTAGACGCTCCATCCACTCTGGCCCTCATTCAAAGGCGCTTATGGACCTAAAGACAAGAGGGGAAGCAGGGGCTTAAGACAGCCCACCCTCCTGGTGAAGGACAGGAGCTTCAGCTTCAGTCCCAGAGGCCAAGCGGTTCATTCTGGTTCCCTGGGCCCTGGCTGCTACCCTTGGACCAAAAGGGTCCTCAAAGTGTCCATAAACAGTCATTGGGATTCTAAAGTCATGTTATTTTCGTGTCTCCCTTATCTTGTATTATAAGAGAAAGATATATCCTTGAAGCAGAGGTCAGAGGAGTTCCCGTTGTGGTGCAGCAGAAACGAATCTGACTAGGAACCCTGAGGCTGCGGGTTCGATCTCTGGCCTCGTTCAGTGGGTTAAGGGGCGGCGTTGCTGTGAGCTGTGGTGTAGGTCACAGACATGGCTCGGATCTGGGGTGGCTGTGGCTGTGGTGTAGGCTGGCAGCTGTAGCCCCGATTCGACCCCTAGCCTGGGAACCTCCATATGGCACGGGTGAGGCCCTAAAAAGACAAAAGACCAAAAAAAAAAAAAAAGAGGTCAGCAAACTTTTCTCTAAAGGACCAAACAGTAAATATTTTAGGTTTTGGGGCTGTGTGGTCTCTGACACAATTACTCAACTCTGTCATCAAATCACAAAACAACCACACACACTATGTAAATGAATGAGCACGCCTGTGTTGCAGCAAAACTTTACAAGAACGGTCTGTGGGCCAGATTGGGCTCACAAGCTGTAATTTGCTGATCCTGCCTTACACCATTGTAGACATTTTCGAAAACCTACACAGAACATACTTTCGCAGTCATGATGAGGTTAATGAATTCCAGTCAAGCATCTCTGCCTGAGCAACTCAGGCTGGTGAAAAGCTCTGATTGGCTGCTCTTTTTTTCTTTTTTTGTCTTTTTGCCTTATCTAGGGCTGCACCCGTGGCATATGGAGGTTCCCAGGCTAGGGGTCTAACAGGAGCTGGAGCTGCCGGCCTTCGCCACAGCCACAGCAATAGCCACAGCAATGCGGGATCCTAGCCATGTCTACAACCTGCACCACAGCTCACGGCAAAGCTGGATTCCTAACCTACTGAGCAAGGCCAGGGATCGAACCCGCAACCTCATGGTTCCTAGTCAGATTCGTTAACCACTGAGCCACGATGGGAACTCCTTTTTTTTTTTTTTCCGGTCTTTTTAGGGCTGCACCCATGGCATATGGAGATTCCCAGGCTAGGGGTCGAACTGGAGCTACAGCTGCCGGCCTACACCAGAGCAACACCAGATCCGAGCCACATCTGCAACCTACACCACAGCTCATGGCAACGCCGGATGCTTAACCCACAGAGCAAGGCCAGGGATCAGACCTGCGTCCTTATGGATGCTAGTCAGATTTGTGTCTGCTGAACCACGATGGGAACTCGTGATTGGCTGCTTTTGATTGCTTAACTTTGTATTTTAAAAAAAAAAAAAATTCTTATCCTAGGATTACAAATGGGTTATATTAGAATGCCTTTTTATTTATTTTTTATTTTTTTTTGCTTTTTAAGGCCACACCTGCTGCATATGGACATTCTCAGGATAGGGGGTCAAATCAGAACTGCAGCTGGCCTATGTCACAGCCACAACAGCGCAGGATGCTTAACCCACGGAGTGAGGCCAGAGATCAAAGCCCCACCCTCATGGACTCTACTCGGATTTGTTTCCGCTGAGCCACAACGGGAACTCCTAGAATGCTTTTAATTCCAAGTGATGGATACCTAACCAAAACAATTATAAACAAAGTAGAGAATTTATTGGTTCATGTTAAGTGCACCAGTTTCAGGAGTGGCTGGATCTAGGGGTTCAAACAGCCCTGGTTCTGTGTGTTTCTTTATGTCTTGGCTCTGCTTCACTTGGAATCCTAGCTTTGGACTCAGGCAGGCTTTTTCCATGGGGCAGGAAAGATAGCTGCTAGCAACTGATGATTCAGTAGGAAGAGAGGCCTGGTCTCTTAGAGCATCTTTTAGCCTATGCTTGTGGCAAGATTCTGATTGGCTCTGCCTAGGTCACGGGCCAACTCTTAGACCAATGACTATGTCCAGAAGATGTAATTCTGTGATTGGCCCAGTCTGGGTCACATGTCCAGCAAGGGGATGGGCTGATGGGAGTGGTACTACTAGGGTACCATGAATGGTCACCCCACCAGGACCATGTCAAGTGGGAGAAGGGTAGTTCCATGAAGGAAGAGATTCAGGCTGAAGAAAACAAGTCCACTACAGCAGTGAAAAATACTAGTCGTGGGTGATAAAAATGTTCTAATGATCATAAATATGCTCATGAGCTGAGTACTGTATTACCTATTCCTTGGACACATCGCGATACGTTTGGGGTGTGTGGTATCACCCCAGTCCCCTGAGGGAGCTGGCAGGATACCTTGTTCTGAGCTTCGCAGGAGGAACAAGGCACTTCCCATCCTAAGGAAGGTGAGGGCGGGGGTTGGGAGTGGTGTGTGTAGGCTTGGCTGGAGATGCTGACTCTCGGGCCCTGCGCTGCCTGGATCCCATGGCAGGAGTCTGGGGTCTGAAGCAGGTACGCCAGCGTGGGTGGTGAGGCTCAGGGCAGCCGTGCTGCCCAGGCTTGCAGAGCCTGTTGAACCCTGGGCGAGGGCCTAGATGAGAACTGCACAAACAAGCGGTCTTGACCTGTGAGGCTTTGAAATCTCAGCAGGAAGAAGACCGCTACAGGCTGATGCTCAGTCGGAGTGACAGTGAGAACATTGCCAGTAACTACTTCCGGTCCAAGCGAGCCAGCCAGATCCTCAGCTCGGATCCCATGAAGAGCCTCAGTGAGCACCTGCCCACTTCCCGTCCTCCAGCCCCTCCCCAGAGCCCCTTCCCAGCCCTCTACCAACTGGGATAGACTTGGAATCGCACAGGCCTGGGTCAGAAACCCCTTTTCCACTCTGAGCCTCAGTTTCCTCAGCTATGACTGGGGCGGGGGGGTTGCACAGCTTCTCAGGACCAGGTGAGATGAGGTGGGGAAACAGCCCAGCCCAGGACCTGGGACATCAGCCTCCCCTTTCCTCTGCCCCGTACCCTCTGTCTCCCCTGACAGCACAGGACTTGGCCCCGCATGGGGTTGCCCAGGACTGGCCCATTTACTCACCAGCTTCCTCAGATGCCAGCATTGTGACTCTTCCCCACTGAGCTGGGGTGGGGGTGGGGCAAACAGGGCCGCAGAAGCAAAACACTTTTACAAGCAAGATACGAAAATCACTTTGTTCTTCTGCTTTTAAAAGTAAGGAGTTCCCACCATGTGCAGTGGGTTGAGAACCTGACTGCAGTGGCTTGGTTGATGTGGAGGCACAGGTTTGATCTTCAGCAGGGAGCAGTGGGTTAAAGGATCGGGTGTTGCTGCAACTGCAGCCTAGGTCACAGCTGTGGCTCGGATTCAGTCCCTGGCCTGGGAACTTCCATATGCTGCGGCTGTGGCCATTTAAAAAAAAAAAAAAAGTGAAACTAAAAGACCGCAGAGATTCCAATAAGATACCAAGAAAAAGCAAATTTATTTTTATGGTTAGGATAAGATACAGAATAGGTACAGTTTAGAAATAAAGTGGGAAGGGAATTTCCCTTTGTGGCTTAGCGGTTAACGAACCCGACTGAGATCCATAAGGATGCAGGTTCGATCCCTGGCCTCGTTCAGTGGGTTAAGGATCCAGCATTGCTGTGAGCTGTGGTGTAGGTTGCAGATGCAGCTTGGATCTGGAGTTGCTGTGGCGTAGGCCAGCTGCTACAACTCTGATTTGACCTCTAGCCTGGGAACCTCCATATGTTGCAGGTGCGGCCATAAAAGCAAAAAAAGAAGAAATAAAGTGGGAAAAGCTGGATAGGAAAGAAACTAACTTGGCATTGCACCCGTGTCACCAATGAGGAAACTGAGGCTCAGTGAGGAGAAGCAGCTTCCCAAGCTTATACTTCCAGGAAGTGGTGGAGCTGGGCTTTGAACCCAGGGTCGTCTGGATTGACATCCCAGGCTGCCTCAGTCTGAGGCGTTAAAACCCCATGTTCCCAGCCCAGACCCTCTGGGTGCAGGTACAGTGCTGGATCCGAGGATTCAACTAGAGCAGGTTTTCAGAGCTTGGGGTCCCTCCCAGCTTCGGGACCAGGCCTCTGGCTGGGTAGGGTGTGGGCCAGACTCTGCACCCCAGGCACATAGTCTTTTCTCTCCATCCCCTGCACTCCTGGCTTACCACCACTTCTGCCCATCTTCTCTACAGCGCATCAGAGCTCGCCGCCAGGTCTCGGCAACAGCTCTGCCATCCCGCCCGCCCAGGCCCAGGCAATGCCCCAGCCTCGGCCCATCCGCCTTGAGTCCCTCGACATCCCCTTCACCAAGGCCAAGCGTAAGAAAAGCAAAAGCAGCTTTGGCAATGAGCTCCTGTGAACACACTGCCTGTGGTTGCCCTGCCTGTGGGCTTCCGTGTGACTGCCAGGCCTCCCACCTGCCTGCCACAGTGACCTGGGCTCCTGAGGGGGCCTTTGCCCTGGGAGGACACATTCCCTTCCCTGCTACCGAGAGCGCCCACTCTGCCCGGGGCTGCGGCTCTCCGTGCCACGTCAGTGTTTCCATCTGCGCACCAGTGTTGTTCTGGGCCTTGATGGGCTCAGAAGCCTCAGCACCTGCCCTAAGGCCTTCACTAGCCGCCTGACAGAGTGGGCAGCCACTTCCAGCTGGAACAAGCTCAACGCCTTGCCTACTGAAATCGGTGCCTCGGTCCCCTAGGCCCCACTTGGTGGGGAAGCCCTGTGGAATGGACACAGGATGAGTCACGGGACCACTGTTCCACACTGTCCGCTCCCAGCTTGGTCTGAGGCCCAGAGAAGCCACTTCACATTGAGCTGCCCCAATAAACTGCCTTTTACCGATGAACTCCCCTTGTCTGATGCTCTGACGGCACCACTGGGGCCCTTCCCAGCCACTGCCTGCCCTTCATGGAGAAGCTTTCCAGAGCAGGGTTCTTAATTACCTGCTGGCCCCAGGCTCTCTGCAACTCCTTGTAATTGTGTGTACAGGTGTATTTTTTTCTGGGGATAGCATCTGAGCTGTTGTTAGATTCTTAAAGGATCTGTGACCTAGGAAAGCAGAGTCCTTGTTTTGGAAAATAGAAACCATATCTTGCTGAGGCCCAGAGAAGACTTAGGTCTTGATGGCCCCCAGAGACTGTGCTTGAACTCTGTGTCCTAACATGGACAGAGATGAATCCAAGCGACCCCAGCTGACTAGGACATACCTAGCCCCTTGCTCCTTGTATCCCAGGCCTGCTCTGTGGGAGGGGCCCACGGTCTGAGGGGAAAGGCTTGACCTTTGGAGCTGTCTTGAGGCTCATATCACTCTGAGCCTCATCTGTGAAACGGGGGTAATACTGACCTCATAGGGTTACTGTGAAGGTGAAATCAGAGAGTGTGTAAAGGTCCCGGTACGTAGCAGGTGCTCCATGTTAGTCCTCCTCTGTCTTCCCCCGCAATATTTTGTATTAATTACTGTGGTACCTGCCACAAGCTTCATGCCTGGGCCAAGGAGCTCAGGCCCTGGAGAAACTGGGATGGAAGGTGCTAGGAAACTTTGGAGATCAGTCTAAGAGGAGGCAGGCCAGCGAGAGGTCCCAAGATCAGTTCTTTATAGGGAACAGTGTGCCCTTGTGAAGGAAGCAGCATGGGGTTACTATAAAGGATGAGAAGATCCTGGGCTTAAGGTGGGAATGTGGGGAGAGGGTTTCTGGGAGAGGAGGCTGCACAGACAAAGGGCAGGAGGCGGGAAGCTCAGGGTATGTTAATGGAGGAGACCTGTACAATGGAAGGCCCTGAGCAGGGACAGAGAGAAGGCTGCCAGGATGAGTTTAGGTGGAAACTGTTCAGCCAGTTCTGAGCTAGAGGTGGATTGATGTGGCATTGTGTGCAGAAGGGCAGGAGGGCTGGGCTGCAGGGCAGGAGTTAGGGGCAGCCAGTGGGGAGAGAGGTAGAATCCATTCAGGAGATGCACAGAGGAAGGTTTTGATTTTCTTGGCTTGGTGGACCAGTATAAAAGGTCAGAAAAGAATGACTGCCTTCTTTCTCCACAATTACCTTCATCATTTGCCCCAGGATTGTGGTTGGGACACAGAATAGTTCAAGTCTTGGAGATACATGTGGTAGCTTTTATTTAGACCTGTGGTGGGACTGAGGCAGTGAGCCGGAGGCCCCTGTGTCAGTTTAGAAGGGGTGGGAGCCAGCAGTACGGAGTAGAGGCTCAGCCTGGCTCTGTATTAAGTGCTTCAAAACTTGCCCTAGTCCGCCCAAGAGCCGAGGCTGTTCCAAAGGCACGCAGATAAATAGGAGAGCTGGGGAGTTCCCATCGTGGCGCAGCAGAAATGAATCCGACTAGGAACCATGAGGTTGCGGGTTTGATTCCTGGCCTCGCTCAGTGGGTTAAGGATCTGGCATTGCCGTAACCTGCGGTGTAGGTCGCAGACGCGGCTCAGATCCCGCGTTCCTGTGGCTGTGGTGTAGGCCGGCAGCTGTAGCTCTGATTCGACCCCTAGCCTGGGAACCTCCATATGCCGCAGGTGCGGCCCTTAAAAAAAAATAGAGCTGGGCCTCGCCATTTCTATTGCCGGTCCAGGACGGTGGCCTAGAGACAAGTGCAATGCCCAGCTACTAGTGAGAAACGGGGCTTGGAAATGAACTGAGCTAGAGTTTTGGATTGGCAGGTCAGTCTGCAGCCCGTCCAAACTGCCTCCAGTGTAGGTCACCAGACTGGGTAGGACAGGCCAGTGCCAAGGCCCGGTGAGCAGCAGGACAAAGTTCCCTACCCCCCCCCCCCCAGTTCCCGAACTTGTTCCAGCTACTACCTTCCTGGAGATGGGGGGGGGACAGTCCAGAGTCTGTCTTCGGCCAGTGAAGACCGAGGAGGTGGCCCGGGGTAGGCCAGCCACCGCTCCAGAACGCTTGGACCCAGACCTGGACCAATAGGATGAAGAGGCGGAATCGCGCCCAAGATCGGCGGGAAGCGGGCTCTGGGCTCCCAACGGAGCCCAAGGTGGGCGGAGCCAAAGAGCTCTCGACCCTGTTGATTGGCCGCGGCAGCAGAGCTGTCTCTCTAGGATTGAGCCGCTTCTTTTCGGGGGGCGGGCCCGCGCGCCCCTTCCGCCAATAGCACTCAGAGAACCCGCCTTATACCAGGCACTTCCGGCCCTGTATCCCTCCACTCATAGGCCCAGCGCCGGCATACAAGGATCACTTCCGGGTGGTACTCCACGACCGAGAGCCGCGATTGGGCGACCGTGGAAGAGGCACTTCCGGTGTCCAGATGCAGCATTAGAAAGATGGAGCTCGGCGCCGCGGCCCGTTCTTGGTCGCTCTTGTGGCTGCTGCTGTCCTTGCTTGGCCTGGTCGGCGCCAGCGGTCCCCGCACTTTGGTGCTTCTGGACAACCTCAACCTGCGGGAGACGCATTCACTTTTCTTCCGGAGCCTGAAGGGTGAGACTGGGGTCCGAGGCGGTGGCAGATGAAAGTCTGGGGATGGAAAGGTACCCAAGCCCAAGGACGTTGGCCGTCCTCCTTCCCGTTGGTTTTCCACGAGCTGGCTTTCCGAGTCTGACCTGCCGCTACTGGGGCGGGAGGGAGGATGTGGGGGAGCACGGTCATGATTTTTGCAGCGGTGGTTTCTCTTTGCGACACGTCTGCTTCAGCTCCCTGTTTTCTTTTCCAGATCGGGGCTTTGTACTCACATTCAAGACCGCAGATGACCCCAGCTTGTCTCTCATTAAGTACGGAGAGTTCCTCTATGACAATCTCATCGTCTTCTCACCTTCAGTAGAAGGTAAGAACTGCGAGTCGTTGCCAGAACTGGGGTTCGAGGTCCCGGACTGGATCTTGGGCATCTTCTGGGCTGGGATGGGTCGCCAGACCTGGGCGCTGCTGCTACCGGAGAGGAGAAAATGTTAACTTCTAACCTGGGCGTAGGAGAGGCCATCGCTTTCCCAAAAGACACAGCTGAGAACTGTGGAATCAAGTGTTGTGGCAGACGGTAGAACTCCCTGCTTTGCTACTCTGAGAAGGGAGTATTCTGTGTTAAAGGACCCTTTGCCTGTGTGGAAAGAGGAAATGGCATGCTGTAAATGTGATTTGCTGTAAAGAGGCATTGGTGGTAATTTGATCCTAATAATTCAGATGGAGTCATAGGCTGAAAAGAACCTTTGGTAATTATCTAGTGCAACTCCCTATTTGAGTCTGGGTGGTTTTGTCCAGGGCTTAGTAGAGGGCTAGTTGAGCAGAATGAACATCTTCACCAGGCTTTCCAACTGATATTCCTGTGACAGAGAGCTCACTATCTTATGAGGCAGCCTACTCCACCACGGAACACTCTTGTTAAGAAGTAGTTACATTAAGGGGAAGTTTTCTCCCACTTCCTGCCATGTCTTTTTTTTTTTTTTTTTTGGCTGCTCCTGCGGCATGTGGAAGTTCTTAGGCCAGGAATTGCAGGTGGAACCTGCACCACAGTGGTGACCTGAGCCACTGCAGTGACAATACAGGGTCTCTAACATGCTGTGCCACAAGAGACCCCCCCCCACACACACTATGTTTATATGGGTGGGTGAGAAGGGAGGGCCTTAGAGAACAGGCCTAATGCTTATTTTGCTTATAGCCATAACCTTTTCCTAATCATGGCCTATTTAGTTATTTCTTCTTCAGACTAAATATCTAAATATCCCCAGTGCCTTGGCCTGTTTCTCTTTTATTGTGCTTTTTGGTGAGCATCCTAGTGGTTCTCTTCTTTAGTGGTTTTGATTTTATCTTTTTCTCAGAGTACACACGTGTTGTCCCTGTCTGGGGTAAGGACTGTCAACATTTCCTTCAATTGCTGAAGCTTAGGAAGTCTTTCTCTTCATTGCATGTCTACTGTACTCTCTGTGGTTTGTGGGAGATTGGGTTCTGCCAAATCCCTGATGTATTTTTCCCTAGGTTCCCATCAGGTGTCAGGGAACCCCACCTCCCCTGTCTTTGGAATGGGCCTTTTGCAGGCCTGTGCCATTGGGTGGATGTGACCTTAGACTGTATCAGTTAAAATCTTCAAGACACTAGGTAGGCAGATGGAGCCTTTAGCAGGTTAATTGGCATTTGCTAGATTGTTGCTGTGTTGGCATTCTGAAATTGGTACTGAACAGACTGAAAGCCTGCGCTCGAGGAATCTTTCAGTCTGACTTTGGAAATAAAAATAAAGACTTGGAGTTCCCAAACCATGTACCGGGATGTCCAAGATGGAGTGGAGGGACTGACTGTCCAAGCTGTGCTCTGGAGGTGCCCAGGAGTGTCACTGAGAGGGAGGGAGGCGGTGGGAGATGGACTGGGAGGAGATCGAGGTGGACTGTTGTTGATGGGAGAAATGGCAGAGCCTAAAACAGTTCACACCTCTTACTCATTTCTGTACCTCCTTCATGATTTTTACCTTATTGTGTATCTTTTGTGCTAATATTTTTCTCCAATTTGACCCACTTAAAAAAAAAATGACAATAACAGTTTAAAAGGAAACCAGTAGTGAACCCATTATCACCACTGAAAGTAGAAAGCCAGCACCATCACTTGCTTTCAGTAGTGGGTGACTGTAAATAGAGTGAAGGCAGTGCTCTCAAGTTCTAGCACTTCTCTGCCTGCTGAAGGCTTCAGGTCCTAGATGGCCTCTTTTTTTTTTTTTCCCCCTTTTTAGGACTGCACCTGAGGCATATGGAAATTCCCAGGCTAGGGGTCAAATCAGAGCTTCAGCTGCCGGCCTACAGCCACAGCAACGCAGGATCCCAGCTGCATCTGCCACCTACACCACAGCTCATGGCAGTGCCGGATCCCCTACCCACCTAGCGAGGCCAGGGATCAAACTGGCATCCTCGTGGATCCTGTCAGGTTCATTAACCACTGAGCCACAAAGGGAACTCCCTTGAGACATCCTCTTAAAAGAGGAGATGAGGCGGTAAGACCAGTATCACACTGTGACGGTTCTCTTTGATGGAGAAAGCTAGAAGAATAATGGGAGTGGGAACAGCATGTCTCTGGAAGTCATTGTTTGAAGCCCCACATCACTGTTGTCACCTTTGCCCTTAGTGGTATAGAAAACGCTTTTGCAGGAAACCCTCGTGGGCACGCCAGGGAGAAGGCTAGTCCGTGCTGGGGGGTTCAGGGTAGGGCTTTGGCCCCGCCCTGAGGGCCCTTCTGTGGTACTCTGACCACTGTAGCCCTCGGGTGTGAGGACGCCGGCCTGGCTTCCATGTATCAGTGGGTTCCTTGCCTTCTCTGGGATCTGGAAGCTCCCAAGTCACATGCAGTGATGGCTACAGGAAGAGGACCCGCAGCCCATCCTCTGCACCTGGGAGAAGCTGGGTGCTTATTTAATAGATGGGGAAACGGGCTCAGAAAGGGGAAGGGACTGCCTGGATTTAAGCTGGGTGGCTCAGTTTCATAGCCTGCATTGCCATCCAAGAGTTTCAGCTGCAACACTTTTGACATTTTGGGCGGGTTAGCTCTGTACCGTGAGGCTGTCCTGGGCAGAGTAGTGTCCTGAGCCTCTACACACAAGATACCCGTAGCCACTTCTGCCCTCGTGACAAGAAACGTCTTCAGACATTGCCCTGAGCGGCGAAATCACCTGGGTTGGGAACCTCGCTCTATGCCGAGCAGCTGTCTTCGCATCATCTAAGAACCTGCCAGGCCTCTGTGCTGCGGAGCGGGCTGGAGGGCCCGGCCTCTGTGCTGCGGAGCGGGCTGGAGGGCCCGGCCTCTGTGCTGCGCAGCGGGCTGGAGGGCCCGGCCTCTGTGCTGCG
>PVHT021183551.1:10242490-10305353 GCA_004024745.2 Catagonus wagneri | reverse complement strand
TTCAGAGAAGAGGGCCGTTTCATATTCAGATCTTTGCACAGTCACACTGTGGACTCATCGCTAACTGTCCAGTGGGTGTAGTGGACAGCAGTCCCGGCAAATTGTACTTCCGTCTTTCTAGTTACTTGGGCCAGAAATCTTGGGGCTGTTCCCAGCCTCTCTCTCTTTCACACCCATATCTGGCTGGCACGGGTTTCAGACGGCGAGTGGAGGCCCTTCCCACCTCCCCTCTTCTCCTCTTCACCTTCCCTGGCCCTCACCTCCCTACACCCCACCTCCACTCTGCTGTTGTCGTCCCCGTGATCCATGGTCCGGTCACCGCTCTTGACTTCCTGGGTGATGGAAGTGGCCTCGCAGCCCATCACTCTGCTCCAGCCCTCTTCCCCTGTACCCGATTCCCCACCTAGCTTCCTGACCTAGCTGCCAGAACCATCCTTTAACAGTATGTCTCCTGGGGGTTCCCATTGTGGCTCAGCGGAAGTGAACCCGACTAGTAGACTAGTATCCTTGAGAATGCGGGTTTGATCCTTGGCCCCAGCTCAGTGAGCTGAGGTGTAGGTCGCAGATGCAGCTCAGATTCTGCGTTGCTTTGGCTGTGATGTAGGCAGTGGCTGCAGCTCTGATTCGATCCCTAGCCTGGGAACTTCTAAATGCCACAGGTGTGGCCTTAAAAAAATATATATATATGTATCCTGCTCAAAATCCTCCCAGGCTGTTCCCCATTGGCCACTGTGGTCATGGGGCCCTCAGAGCCTGCGGGGACCCACCTCCTGGCCTAACCCCCTTACTTGCTCCAGCTGAACTCTGGGCTCCTGGCCAGTGATGTGCCCACCGCCTGCTGTTCTCAGTGCCCCCACCTGCCCGGCTCACTCTGGCACCTTCTCAAACGCACTTGTCCGAGGTCTGCCCCGACCCGCATACATATATTACAGCCCCCCTCCCCGCTTTATTTTTCTTCTCTGCACAGAGGAAATAATTTTCATTTCATGAATAAGTGAATTACTGAGCATTCTCTCCATTATGTTGAACGTCAGGGCACACTTTGAGGAAGACTCTTGAACCTTCCACAGCCCCACTTAGTGCCAGATCTGGGTGCTTGTGGCCATCACCCGGGCCAGGTGATTGACCAGAAAAGGGTGTGGTCTCACAATTACAGATTTGGGAAATGAAGGCACCTCTTCGGTGACCACTTTCAGACGGCACATGAAGTGGGTCTGCTACGACTGTCATGGACGTAAAGCTGTGGGATTAACGAGAAAAATCTCACGCGTCACTACGAGTGTCAAGTGACAGCACCATCCTCAGATTGACAAGTGCGCTTTCTCACAACATGGTAAATCAGCTATCCTTTAATAAAAATACTGAAAAAATGCGCACACACGGAAGTGCGCTTTCTCACAACATAGTAAATCAGCTATCCTTTAATAAAAATACCGAAAAAATGCACACACACGGAAGTGCGCTTTCTCACAACATGGTAAATCAGCTCTCCTTTAACAAAAATACTGAAAAAATGCGCACACACAGAAGTGCGCTTTCTCAGCCGAGACAGAAGTGAAATTGAGGGGCTCTGGAAAACTGTTAGGTGACCCCAGAAGTGGCTCAAATGATGGCAAAGATACTGATGTGAATGGTGCAGGTGATACATTTGAATGAAATTGTTTCACGAAATGTGAGTGGGAAAATACAGCATTTCTTTTTTCTTTTTTTTAATTAAAGTTTTGTTGATTTACAATGTGCCAATTTCTGCTGTACAGCAAAGTGACCCAGTCATTCTACAACTTTTTTTTTTTTTTGCCTTTTAGGGCCATACCCTCGGCAAATGGAAGTTCCCAGGCTAGGGGTCTAATTGGAGCTGTAGCTGCTGGCCTACGCCACAGCCACAGCAACGCAGGAATCGAGCCCCATCTGTGACCTACACCACAGCTCATGGCAACACCAGATCCCCGACCCACTGAGCGAAGCCAGGGATCAAACCCACATCCTCATGGATACTAGTCAGATTCATTTCTGCTGAGCCATAAGAGGAACTCCCAGCATTTCGGTATGAATTGTCTATGTGCGACTTGAAATATTCATGATTAACTAGACAGCTGTACTTGGTAGGTGTTTGTACTTCTAAGTGTTTATGAATTTGAGCCTTTACTTTGGGGTCTTCACACTGGGAGAATGGAGCACTGCCCTGGGCCAGGGCCGGTATGGTAAAGGTCCCTCTAGTTTGGGGCCTCCAGAGGGTGCTATACTGTGATCGATTGTGGCTGGTCTGCCGGTCACCTTCTCTGCCCACATGTCAGAAGGGCAGTGAGAGGAACCTTCTGGGTCACGTGTCTGGTGATTCTTTCAGATTTTGGAGGAAATATCAATGTGGAGACCATCAGTACCTTTATCGACGGTGGAGGCAGTGTCCTGGTAGCTGCCAGCTCAGACATTGGTAAGTCTCACCCGGGAAGTTCTGGTGTTTTCCACCATTTCTCCAGGGAACTCTGCAGACGGAAGCTGCCCCATTGGCATTCCCTGGGGAGGCCTTGGCCAGCAGTGAGGGGGTCCTGCGGCCAGGGCTGAGGGGATGAGAAGTGGGTCCTTTTAAGGGCTGGTTAATTTTTTTTTTTTCTTTTTTTGTGACTCTTTTACTAAAAGAAGTCGGGGAGGCAGGGGGTTGACAGATAATTTGTTTCCTATTTTGAACATTTCAAAGATAGAAGCAGTACGGGGAGAGTAGTGTCAGAACCCCATGGACTTAAGCCCAGCTGCACCAGTTAACCCCGCTTGGCCAGTCTCATTTCATTTCTTCCGGTGTTGACAGGTTTTTAAACCATTGTTGGTGGGGTTCTTGGTGGGGTGACGATGAGGAAGTGAGAAACCTTGTAAGATCAGGCTCATCCAGGTCAGGTTTGCCTGAGGTAATTATCTGGCTTAAAAGGAGGTTTTTCTGCAGAACCCACTGTGTATTTGTGGAGGGAGAGGGCCAGGTGGTGGGGTTTATCAGTTCAGATTCTGACCCCTGCGGGCAGAGAATCGTGCTGTTGGCAGGGGTCTAGAGTGGGCCCGGCCTGGCGGAGCCGCAGGGCCCCGGGGGTGACTGGTAGAGAGCGAGTCCGGAGGCTGCAGGATGAGCGACCCTGTTTGGCCCGGGGCCTCCCTTAAGGGCTCAGCCAGGCGTCTCTCGGTCTGTGCAGGTGACCCTCTCCGGGAGCTGGGCAGTGAGTGCGGGATCGAGTTTGACGAGGAGAAAACGGCGGTCATTGACCATCACAACTATGATGTCTCAGATCTCGGCCAGGTAATCGGGACTGTCACTTTCTGGGTTCAGGCCCTAAGAGCAAAGCTCAGCCGAGGAGCCCCGGGAAGAGCTTCCTGGCTTGAGGCGCCTCTTCCTGAGCCCCGTCTTCCCTTGGCTCCTGCAGCACACGCTCATCGTGGCTGACACTGAGAACCTGCTGAAGGCCCCGACCATCGTTGGGAAGTCGTCTCTGAATCCCATCCTCTTCCGAGGTGTTGGGTGAGCAGGGAGAGGCCGGCAGAAACCTGGGGGAAGAAAGCACCTCGCTTTCTTTTTCAGGAAATCAACCCAAACCTGGGATTAGCTGGGGTCTTTCCTTCCCCCAGAGAACATGATGAGGTTAATGTGTGACACCGAAGGGAGAGCTCAGTGTTCGGCTCTTGGAAAGCCCAGCGCCCTGGGCTCAGTTCCTGGGGTCAGAGGTGGGCGGTCCTCTTTTCCTTCTGCAGGATGGTGGCTGATCCTGACAATCCTTTGGTGCTGGACATCCTGACTGGCTCTTCTACCTCTTACTCCTTCTTCCCGGATAAACCCATCACGCAGGTGAGGGGTCTTTGCACTCAGCTCGGGCTTGGTTGCAAAGCCCTTTTTATTTGAAAACAAGAAGCAGGCAGGAGAGCACACTTGGCTGAGGCAGTGAAATGAGAAACCGTGGGAGGGGACGAGGGCAGCAGCAGTGGGGTCTCGCGTTCTGCCTTCGGCGGGGCGCCTAGGTGGTTCAGGTCCGGGCTGCTGGCCCTTGACCCGGCTCTCCCGGTGACGGCCTCGTGTTGCTTCCAGTACCCCCACGCGGTGGGGAAGAACACGCTCCTCATCGCGGGGCTGCAGGCCAGGAACAACGCCCGCGTCATCTTCAGCGGCTCCCTCGACTTCTTCAGCGACGCCTTCTTCAACTCTGCCGTGCAGAAGGCCACACCTGGCTCCCAGAGGTAGTTGTGGGGGGCTTGGGGTGGTCTGGGCGCAGCCCCAGCTCTTTCCTGGGGAGGAAGGAGCCTTTTAGCTAAAAGTGTCAGAGGCTGAGTAAGTTCAGATGATTCAGTTATTTGCAGACTTTACATACGTGCGGCCTCTAGGCAGAAGGTCGGCGTGTGGTGTATGCTGGTGGGGAGTGATCGCTCTGGCTCACCAGGCGCCCCTGGAGCCAGGCTGGTTCTGCTGCTGCAGCCTCTCCCGTTTCCCTCTGGCAGGTATCCCCAGACAGGCAACTATGAGCTCGCCGTGGCCCTCTCCCGCTGGGTGTTCAAGGAGGAGGGCGTCCTCCGGGTAGGGCCTGTGTCCCACCATCGGGTGGGCGAGACAGCCCCGCCCAACGCCTACACTGTCACTGACCTAGTGGTAAGAGCGTCTTGGAGCGGGAGGGCCCTGGGGTCTTGGCCAAGTTGATTCTGCTCAAAAGCACTTATCGCCACTTCTGTGTTGGGCCTAAACAAGGCTGAATAAGTTCCTCTTCACCCTGAGACTCAGAGGGGTGCAGAGAGCCTGGCATGTAGACACGAGTCCTAAGAGGCAGCCTTCCGGAGGTGTGGGTTTGCTGGGAACGCAGGGGTGGGAGGGGCTCTGCCCATCCACGCTGCTGGGCACGCAGTTCCCGAGAGAAACTACACGGAATCGGGTCTGTGGGATGAAGCTGTCAGGAGGAGACGTGGGGAGAGGTGAGAGCGGCGAGTAGGGAAGCAGAGATGCCCAAGAGCGCATTTTGTTGGGGGCGGGGGAGGTGGCATGTAGTTTGCGTAAAACTTGCGCAGGCTGGTAAAAGGGGCATAGATGCGACTCAGGGGGTTGACCTGTTGGATGGCATCCCCTGCCACCTGTCCAGGGGTGGTGCGTGGGGCTTGCCCAGGTTTCCAGAACTCTTGGGGGCTCTTGCCAGACTCAGGAGTGGGGCTCCAGCATGGCCGAGGGTGGTGGCACCCCTCCCACCGCTGGCCACCCCCAGCTGAGCGGCCTCGTGTCTCAGGAGTACAGCATCGTGATCGAGCAGCTCTCAGATGGCAAATGGGTCCCCTTTGATGGCGATGACATTCAGCTGGAGTTTGTCCGCATTGATCCTTTCGTGAGAACCTTCTTGAAGAGGAAAGGTAAGTAGCTCTTGCGAGAGAGACAGCTCCGGGAAGCCAGGCCCGCCTCAGGCTGGGCTCCGGGTGCAGAGGGAAGGCCCTCCTGCTTACGCGTCTTGACCCTTCCCCAGGGGGCAAGTACAGCGTCCAGTTCAAGTTGCCGGATGTGTACGGCGTGTTCCAGTTCAAAGTGGACTACAACCGGCTAGGCTACACGCACTTGTACTCCTCGACTCAGGTAAGCCGGTCGCGCCCCCCCTGCAGCCGGCCCGCGCGCCCTGGGCCCCTGCGCCGCCAGGGCCTGCCACCGCTGTCCCGTCGCAGGTGTCGGTGAGGCCACTGCAGCACACGCAGTACGAGCGCTTCATCCCCTCGGCCTACCCCTACTACGCCAGCGCCTTCTCCATGATGGTGGGGCTCTTCATCTTCAGCGTCGTCTTCTTGCACATGAAGGAGAAGGAGAAGTCTGACTGAGGGCCGGCCGGGACTCCTTGCACCACACGTGGAGGGTTTTACAGGATTGCCTTTTTTTTTCTTTTTTTCACCCTTTATGGTGGGTCTTGTTTGTTTTTAAAGCCACGGACAATGGCACAGCTTACCTCAGCGGGAGATGTGAGATGAGTACCTGGGGGGTGGTTAGGAATAATCTCTTAAGTTTTTCCACTGTGAATGCTGAGTGGTTATTTTTTCATATATGTAAAGTCAACTTATTTCTAAAATAAAAGAAAAACTTCGCCCTCAGACTCCATCTGGCCCCTGTGGTACTTTGCTGATGGTGGGGACACTATTGGGAAATAAGTGGCCTTTTTTTTTTTTTTAATAGTAAGTGACTTATAAAAAATTTTGTTTAGGAGTTCCTGTTGTGGTGCAGTGAAAACGAATCTGATGAGGAACCATGAGGTTACTTACGGGTTCGATCCCTGGCCTCAGTGGGTTAAGGATCTGGCGTGGCTGTGGTGTAGGTTGGCAGCTGTAGCTCCAATTCACCCTGAGCCTGGGAACTGCCATATGCTGCGGGTTCGGCCCTAAAAAGCCAAAAAAAAAAAAAGTAAAAAATCTTGCTTAAGACTGGATTGTATTTTCAACTAGGAAATGATGGCACTTCCAGACTTCTAAGGGCCAGTGGGGAAATCTAGGATAACAGCGCTTGACTCTAGAGGAGAATTACAGCACTGCTTGGTTGAAAAGAATATACATATATGTTCAACCTGCTTTAGGCAGTAATCGTGTTTCTTAAAAGCTTCGTAAAGTTGGGTGTGAAATCCCTTCCCCGTTTTTGATCTCTTCTTGTTATAAGAATCACGCTTAAAGCCATATACTCAGTTCAAGGCACATACATACGCTGCAGTTGTAAACATGCATTTAATTCTCCATTATTCCTGTAAGAAATGCTAGTCAAAAGGGGAAAATCAGCAATTTAGAACACTGCACTGTTAGTTCCCAACCCCTAGGTCATCTTAGCTCTGCCAGCCTCAGTTCAGTAGCTGGAGGAGCTTCTTGGAAATGCTTCCTCAGAAATACCCAGAGCTGTTCCGGAAGGCAGGACTGAGGTGCAGAGGCTCCCCCCGACCCCCAGGCCTCGTTACGCATTTTTCCATTCTGATACCTGAATATCCTGACCCGAGAAAACGTCTGCCTCAGCTCGGGTAACGTGCAGGCTGATGGCATGGTTGTCTCTCTCAAATGAGCCATAGTCCTGGAGCTAGAGACACACGTCCCGTCACATTTTGCCACCCAGCCACTGCCCTGGCCAGGTCCTCTGACGTGGAACACAGGTCCAACCCTCAGCTTACCTCACAGACCAGCTGGGCTACTAACTGCGGGTCCATGGGGACAGGACACATGCTTAAGCTGGGACTCGTGGTCAGCAGTTAACACCGGCTGTCTCTTCTCCTGGTGCACAGAACTCCTCTGGATTTGTACATGGAGACCTAATCACATTTTTTTTTTTAGCACTGACACACAAGGGGCCTAGTGATTAGCAGCATTTCTTTTTAGAGTTAGACCCTCTGAATCCATCTAGATGTGGAGTTGGCAACTTAGGGGGCCAGGACCGTGGGGCCAGTCTTGCAGGCCTACAAAAAATAGGCAGCAGCCTGTCTAAAAATGTTTTTTATATTTTTAAGTGGTTGGAAATTAAAAGAAATAGTGACATCGGAAATCCAAATTTCAGTGTCCATAAATAAAGTTTTGTTGGAAAGCTGTCATCCTGATTTGTTTACAGTGTAAGGCTGCTTTTGTGCTATAGTGACAGTTGGGCACCTGTGACAGCCTGAGCACTGTCCCTCTACAGAGAAAGTGTGCCAACTCCAGTCTAGACCAGTTTCTTTTTCTCATAAGAGAATCTCCGTCCACACAGGTTATAGGATGCATCCGAATCACACAGCTACAGGAGTTCCCGTCGTGGCTCAGTGGTTAATGAACCCGACTAGCATCCATGAGGACATGAGTTCGACCCCTGGCTTCACTCAGCGGGTTAAGGATCTGGCATTGCCTTGACCTGTGGTATAGGTCACTTATCCGGCTCAGATCCCACATTGCTGTGGCTGCAGCGTAGGCTGGCAGCTGTAGCTGCGATTAGACCCCTAGCCTGGGAACCTCCATATGCCATGGGTGTGACCCTAAAAAAAAAAAGGACAAGAAAGAAGAATCACATAGTTACAGTTCGTAGCTACAGACCGTGAACTCAAGCTGATCCTTCCATCTGCCAAACCCGAAGCCTTCTCGTGGGCTGACCGGCCCCCTCACACCACCTTTTTTACTCCCACCCTCTCACCCAGGAGCCCTCCTGCAGCATTCACAGACCATCACGACACAGACACAGGCGGTTCCTTTAGTAATTCACCAGCTACAGCGGCCTCACGGGGCTGCCCTCCAGGAGCAGAGGAGGACGGCTGCCTGGCTCAGCGCGTCATACTCCAGGTTGGCCAGAAATAACATCTTCATTTTTGTTTCCACACAGTTCTTCTCTGTGAGCCTGTTGGCCAGCAGAGTGGCCGCTGACTGTTGGAGGAGCCAGCCGATCATCTTGTCTAGTTTCAGGTTCTTGAGGGCTAGAGTACGTTCACCCCAGAGGCTTAAATGAAGCACGTTAGCAGCCACTCGGGCGGATGGCCTCTGTAAGAGGAAGGGGGGCTGAAGCTTAGAACTCCTGGGACAGGCCTGCACCCCAGCCCGCTCTGTTAACGCATCCTCATTTCAGGGTCTTCCCTCGTCTGGCCCCAAGCATGTTCTTCTCCACCCTTCTCTCCTACAATACCCTGAACTCACCTTACACATGCTGGCCATCCCTACCCACGCGCCAGGCGTTTCCGTGGGTACAGATTTGGGGGCGGGGGATATACTCTGCACATGCCCTCCTGGTCGGGAGAGTAGCCTCTCCAACCAGGAAGACCCAGCAGCTGTGTCTGGGGTGAAGGGGGTTGTCTCCTGACTTAGCACAGGCAGCAGTGAGCGCCTGCTGTGACCGGGACAGCCTGCTGCGCACGGCAAGAGGCAAGTGACAGAACAGCAGTTTGAGTCCTGGTCTGGGCTCTTTCCACTGAATGTGCCACCTGAACCGGATCTGCTCATCCAATTAGGGTGTCAAATGTCAGCCTCTGTAGCACTTTCAAAATGTCCAGATCGCTTAGATGTCTTCACTTCTGTCTGATTAGATCTCAGCTGCTTCTTTAAGCTACATGTTCATTAAACATTTCTTAAAAATGTATCTCTTGGAGGAGTTCCCGTTGTGGTGCAGTGGAAACAAATCCGACTAGGAACCATGAGGTTGAGGGTTCAATCCCTGGCCTCACGCAGTGGATTAAGGATCCGGCGTTGCCGTGAGTGTGGTGTAGATTACAGACGCGGCTAAAATCTGGCGTGGCTGTGGCTGTGGCTGGCAGCTGTAACTCTGATTAGACCCCTAGACTGGGAATCTCCACATGCTGCGGGTGCGGCCCTTAAAAAAAAAAAGGTATCTCAGGGATTTCCATCGTGGCACAGGGAAACGAATCTGACTGGTGTCCGTGAAGATGCAGGTTCGATCTCTGCCCTCACTCAGTGGGTCAGGGATCCAGTGATGTCATGAGCTGTGGAGTAGGTCACAGACATGGCTTGGATCCTACGTTGCTGTGGCTATGGCTGGCAGCTGCAGCTCCAATACGACCCCTAGCCTGGGAACTTTCATAATGCCACAGGTGCAGCCCTAAGAAAAAAAAAGAAAGAAAGCATCTGTTTCCCTCTAAGTGAGCAGCTAAAGCCAAGAAGAGCTGAATTGCTGGAAATCTGACTAATTTGGTGGCTAGTCCCCTATTCCCATTTATATTCAACTCTATTCTGTGTTCTGTACTTGGCCTTTACCTTTGGAAAGAGGAGCTGCGTTTCACTCTAGTCTTGCCCCAACCTGGTCTTTATTCTAGAACACGAACTAAGGTTTCCATCCACACAACCCCCACAAAGCCTGAGGAGGGCCTCACCTTGCTGACATCTCGCTGGAGCAGCGACCTCACCAGTTGTCTCACGTCCAGAGACACCGATTCGGGCAGCGACGGAAGCTGAGCTTCTTGGTAATTGCGGCTTTCAAGGCGGGCCCTGCCTTGGCCGTAGAAGGGGTTGGGGAGCCCGAAGATTTCGTAGGCAAGCGCTCCCACCGCCCAGGCGTCAGCCTTGCTGTAGTCAATCACCGCCCTGGGGCCAGGGCAGGCTGTGGACACCTGCTCGGAAAGCAACGGGGGAAGAAGTCACCACGCTGGTATTTCCAACCTATTCATGCCCCAGCACAGCACCTGATTCTCGGGCTAAGCTGAACTCTGTCCCAAGGAACCGAGATTTTGAGAAATCGTAGCTCATGTCCTGGAGAACCCATGTAGGCTGCCTACTTTGGGCTGACAAAAACCCATCTGGGAACATCAGACAAGCAAAAAGGCAGGGAAGGGACGTTGCCAAATTATGGATCAGAAACGATGAAATGTCGAGTAAGGGACCCTGCTGATGGCACCTGACACGCTCAGCAGGACTCACCTCGGGAGCCATCAGGCAGCCGTTTCCGCCGCGGTCCACGTACCAGCTGGTGAAAGGCAGCTGCAGGCCCACGCTCTCATCGGCCAGGCAGCAGCCGAAGTCTGTGATCACCAACCAGGGGCAGCCATCTGCGGAGGGAAAGCGGCTGCAGAGGTCAGTGGCCCAGCCTCCTCCCCTTCCCCCTCCACCCTCCCAGGCCCACTTATGTTTCCACTAAAGCCACCCTGAGGACGTGGGCCACAGGGGCTCGCAGGGACTCCATGCTGACACAGGAGTGCAGGCCAGCGAGGCCTGGACATGGGCCAGCCACACAAATACAGGTGTGCCTCCAGGAAGTCAAAGTATCCAAGCCAAGAACTGGATAAAATTTGGCTCCATCTAAATAATCTAGTAACTGGAGCTCTCCCAAGACCAAAGGAGTGGCTCTTATTTTCTCATCACATGGTACTGGCTCAAATGACCTCCAAGAGTCTTCGCTTTGAACTCGAAACCTCAAATCCAAACCTAAGAAATAGGTGCATTATGAATTAGTTATTTGGAAAAGGATTCATATAGACTTCCTTTAAAAAAACAGTTCCTCTAAGCTGTGCAGGAGGGTGCAGGCCTCAGGGCACAGGCCCTGTAGCTCTGTTGCCCAGCACTGCAGCCACAAGCCACGCACGCCAACTGAGCATAAGAAATATGGCCAGTCCCGGAATTCCCGTCGTGGCTCAGTGGTTAATGAACCTGACTAGGAACCGTGAGGTTGCAGGTCTGATCCCTGGTCTCGCTCAGTGGATTAAGGATCCAGCGTTGCTGTGGCTGTGGCGTTGGCCAGCGGCTACAGCTCCAATTAGACTCCTAGCCTGGGAACCTCCATATGCCACGGGTGCAGCCCTAGAAAAGACAAAAAGGAAAAAAAGAAAGAAAAAAAAAAAGGAAAAAAGATGTTGCCAGTCTGACTGAGATGTGCAATAAATGTAAAACACATATTGGGTTTCAAAAACTTAGTATGAAGAAAGAATGTAAAATATCTCAATCGAAATTTTTTATATTGATTTGTTGAAATTATAGTATTCTGGATGTAGTCTATAATGGAGTAAATTCACCCAGCTGTTATTTTTTTTAATGTTACTATTAGAAAAATTGAAGTTACATATATGGCTTAAAAATGTTATAAATAGATTTGTGTACACATATGTGTTTTTGTGTTTATCATTAATGTGTTTTTATGGCTGTTTGCTTCATCTGTGAGGGTGTAATCATTTTTCCTCAAATAAAATACTAAGACATGGTCACACACACACACAAAAACCAGTCTCTCTAGAATTTAACTGCATATTTATTTTAAGGCTTCGAGTTCAAAAGGGCTCTCTTTCACAGGCTCCCCAAGCGAGTGGCCCGTCCAGTTTCATCCAGTACATCCAGTGATGGGGAAGGTCACTGCCACAGGCAGCTGGGCTTGCGTTCAAACACCCCTCACTGTTTGAAGATCCTTTCTTATATTAAGCTAAAGTCTACCTTTCTTTCACTTCATTCAAGAAAACCTCCACCGCTGAGGTGTTTGTTCTGAAGTAGGCAAATGAAAAGACCTTAGGAACTGTTAACCACCCTCCACGAGTCCCACAGAGAACACAACGCTCCATCTTGAAGGAGGGCGTGCTTGTCTCGTGTCCAGAGCTAAGACACAACAACTCAGAACATAAAGAACCCCAAAGACCCAAAGGCTCCCAAATGTCCCCAGACCTCAGGTCCAGTGCGCCCTGGACATCCTGGAGGTGCAGGGGGCACCCACCCGCATCCAGCTCCACGAGGATGTTGTCAGATTTCAGGTCTCTGTGTGCGACGCCTTGCTGAACCAGGTGGTCCACGCCTTCCAGGAGCTGCAATGTCATCACAGTGGCGAGGCGGGGGCTCGGGGTGTTCCCGCGGAGGTACTGGCGCAGGGTACAGGGGTAGCTGGGGGACAGGGTGACAGTGCCGCTGGCTACTGCGCATCAAGGATCGAGCACCTTAGTTCCTAGCAGGATGATGGCCTCTCCTCTTCTTCCTGAAACTCGGATTTCTTTCTTCCCCAAATACCCATTCTGTTCCTACCCTCCATCCTGGAATCAGGAAGAGCTGGGGTCCCACACGTTAACCCGTCTCCTTAAAACACCCACACGGCGATGCCAGGGGATGTGGAGGGAGGAAGTCTCAGTCTGCATTGCAAAACCAGGTGAGGCAGGCACTCAAAGGCACTGACAGCACCAGGGGAAAAGTACGTTCTGACCGAAGGTGCGTTTGTTTCCAGGAAAAGTCGTCCTAAAGGGAACTGCTCCCTAGGGCAGACGTACACCCCGAGCACAGCCCGGGCTCCCGAAGGACATGCCTCTCTTCCCTGCAGCCCTGGGCTCCACGAGCACCAAGGCAGCGAGCAGCTCCCGCTCACTCCGGGCCCTGCCACTTACTTCTTCATGACGAGGAAGAGTGTCCGCCCGTGGCCCAGGCCTCCGGGGTGAAGACGTGGGGGCAGCACGTCGGGGTAGTCGACCAGAGCCCCTGGCAGCAGCGGCACAGACGAGGTGAAGGCTCGGAAGACCCGAATGATGTTGGGGTGAGGGGCCAGCTGCTTGGGGCCTCCCTTGGATTTTCTGTTTTACCCAAACAGACATGAGGCAAACATGAGGGACAAACATGAGGCCAGCAGCAGGTAAGACACTTGGAAATACAGTCATCTGAGACCACAATTAACACTGCCATTCAGTTATCCACCTAGTCATTTACATCAAATATGTACCAGAAAGAAAAACCCACTATGACTCGGCACATTTGGGGACTCCACCAGTCCGCCCCACCACCCATCCATGCTGTGGGGCAGAGCACAGTGTGGGAGACCCTGGAGTCAGACTGCATCCCACGCCTGCCTCTCCAAGTCCTTGGCCAAGTTGCCTAACTTGTCTGGGCTCAATCTCAAATGCAGAAGGGGAATGAGGTAGTAACACACCTCAACGGGTTGTTCACACTTGCAAGGGACCTAGAACTTGGAATCGGGGAGTTTCTAACAGTACTTGGCACAAAGTATAAGCTCAATAAAACTTTTTGGTCTTTCTGCCTTATCTGGGGCTGCACCCGCTGCATATGGAGGTTCCCAGGCTAGGGGTCTAACAGGAGCTGTAGCTGCTGGCCTTCGCTACAGCCACAGCTACATGGGATCCAAGCCACGTCTGCAACCTACACCACAGCTCATGGCAACGCCGGATCCTTAACCCACTGAGTGATGCCAGGGATCGAACTCGCAACCTCATGGTTCCTAGTCGGATTCGTTAACCACCGTAAGCTCAATAAACCTTTGAGTGAACCGATACAGATGGAGTTTGTAGCAGAGATGGGACTTGCTGCCCCGTCTACCCCCTACCCCCTCCAGGAGCCCCCCACCCCACCGCCCTGCTCAGGCCCAGTGGCCATGTCTGGGATTACATGGCTACCTGCTATGTCTCAGCCCCGCCCCCTTGCCCAGAGCTGCCTGGATTAAGGGTGGGCACCCCACCCAAGGGCAAGGAGTCTACAGTCACGTCTGAGACCCAGAGGTTGGCGGGAAAAGGGGAGGGGCACCAGTTAGAGTGTCTCCGTGGGGAGTGAGTGTGAATGAAGAAACATGGCAACAGCTGGGTAGTCAGCAGCGGAGCTGAAGGTGAAAGGATGCATGAGGCCCAAGGGACGCCGGAGGTGTATCTGTGAGTAATAAGGACACTGGGTGGCAGAGAGAGGAGGATGGCACAGAAGCCCGGAGACATCACAGTGACCCAGACAGCTCGACACCTGCCCTGTTCTGAGTTGCCTCAGTTCCCAGCTTTGCAGCCAGTCCACGCATGGCCTCCGCCGCTCCTCTGGGGGCAGCCCAAATGGGTCCCTGTTCTATGGGATCAAAGGGGTCAAGGCATCATTCCCAGCCCGGGGCCATTAGGGCCCATGGAGAAGGAGAATCACGGCATGCTGGACTCTGCTCCCGACTCCTCAATCTCCTCTGCTACATGGAGGGCTCTTGGGAAACAGGCTTTTTTTTTTTTTTTTTTTTTTTGGTCTTTTTAGGGTCATACATGCAGCATATGGAAGTTCCTAGGCTATGGGTTGAATTGGAGCTACAGCTGCCAGTCTATGCCACAGCCACAGCAATGCAGGATCCCCGACCCCTTGAGTGGGGCCAGGGATTGAACCTGTATCATCATGGATATTAATAGGCTTTGTTTCCACTGCACAACGGGAACTCCCAAACCATTTTTTTTTTAAGCCATACTGATGGCATGTGGAAGTTCGAGGGCTGCAGTTGTGGCAACACTGGCTCCTTAACCTGCTGTGCCATAGGGGAACTCCCTCCCACCGTTTTTAAATCTCTTGGCATGGAGTTCCCGTAATGGCTCAGCAGAAATGACTCTGACTAGTATCCAGGAGTTCAATACCTGGCCTCACTCAATGGGTTGAGGATGTGGTGTTGCTGTGAACTATGGTGTAGGTTGCAGACATGGCTCAGATCTGGCCTATCTGTGGCTGTGGTACAGGCCAGCAGCTGTAGCTCTGATTCGACCCCTACCTGGGAATCTCCATGTGCCTTGGGCGCAGCTCTTAAAAAAAAAAAAAAAAATCTCCTGGCACCATCAGGTCACTGCAGCTATTAGTGAAGCGAGTGTTACCTCCACAGGGGACAGAGTTCAATCTGCACAGAAAGGTGGCACTCTACCTGGGCATTACTTAGGAGTCAGAACTCAGATCAATTTCCCATTGTTCTGAACTGGGTGTTTTTGGGTGGCCGCCTCTCCCTGCTCGAGTGTGAATCATCCACCTGCATCTTCAGTTGGAAATCAGACCATCTGCAATCTTTCCCAGTGACCCACCAACTGAAAATCCATCACTGACTACATCATTCAGTGAGCACTTACTCCCTATCGCGTGTCACGTGGGACACTTTGCTGAGGGCACAGGTAAGAACTCCGCTCCGTGTGGTGGGCAGATGGGGCTTACCTGTGAGTGACTGCTCCATACTCTCCGGCCAAGGCCACCCGACTGGCTGGGACGAGCTCCTGGCTCATTGTGCTAAAGATGGCTTCGCTGGACGAGCCCGCCTGGAATATATCCATAACGGATCCTGGGTTACACAGGCCCAAGTAAGTACTGGCCCTCCTTGTAATGTGGACCAGGACAGTTACTGCCTAGAACTGGCTTTGACCTTCAAGCTAAGATAACCTCTCTGAAGTGGCAAGCCAAGCCTAGTTTCTTCTGGGAGAAAGGGCAGAGATGCCATCCATGCCAACTCAGAGCACACTTCCCACACCTCAGCTCTCCACAGCTCGGGTGCCCAGGGCACGGACCCTTCTTCCTGCCCCAGACAGCTCGGTCACGAGCACTAACACTTGCCCTCGCAGACTCCTTTCAGCAGACTGGCCGAGCCCAATGAGCCCACCCTGGATAAACTCTGAATCACGGAACACACTCCCCACTGCCCCACCATTTAAAAAAAAAAAAAAAAACCAACCCAGGAGTTCCCATCATGGCTCAGTGGTTAACGAATCCGACTAGGAACCATGAGGTTGCAGGTTCGATCTCTGGCCTTGCTCAGTGGGTTAAGGATCTGGCGTTGCTGTGAGCTGTGGTGTAGGTTGCAGATGCGGCTCGGATCCTGCATTGCTGTGGCATAGGCCGGCGGCTACAGCTCGTGTTAGATCCCTAGCCTGGGAACCTCCATATGCCGCGAGTGCAGCCCTAGAAAAGGCAAAAAGACAAAAACAAAAAACAAAACACCCTGAAAACCAGTGACAAGGAAAAGCACCTTACTTTCCTCATTATGAAGGGCCCTTAGGACCTGGTGAAACTTTGTTAGGAATTCTTTAAGCATCAAGTCTTTTAGATTTTGTTTTGTCTTTTTAGGGCCACACTCGTGGCACATGCAGGTTCTCAGGCTAGGGGGTCATATCGGAGCCGTAGCCTCTGACCTATGCCGCAGCCATGACAGATCAGAGCCACATCTGCGATCGGAGCCACCACAGCTCATGGCAACACCAGATCCCTAACCCACTGAACAAGGCCAGGGATCGAACCCATGTCCTCATGGATGCTAGTCGGGTTCATTAACCACTAAGCCACAATGGGAACTCCAAGTCTTTTAGCTTTTGTGAAAGCATTTGCTGTCATGCCCCAACCAGTGAAAGTTTTGATGCCAAGACTGGATGTTTCCAAGCAAAGGATCTGGCTACTTGTAGCTATTAAGCCAGCTTGGAAGTACAGTCTAATAAACTTCATTCCCCAAATCAAAACACGAACCCACATTCTTCAGTGTCTGCATGTGTCCCTCCCAGCCCTGGAAAGCAGCTCTGGGCAGCAGCAAACACATCAGGTCCCGATGAATTTCCTAACACCCTCGCCCCCCACCAAACATGTAATGGCAAGGTAAAAAAATTACTCTGAATGGACAGATATCTTTGCTTTTGAGTGGGAAGAGTTCCATTTCCCAAAGTCTTGAGTTCTGCAAGAGTTGAGAGCAGGGAGGTTGACAAGCCAGCCTTCGGACTGGAGACGTGGTGGGGGGCGAGTTTAGAGGAAGGCGTGTGGCCGCTCCTCCCAGGGCGGCAGGTGGAGGGAGAGGATGAGCTCACAGCAGCCCTGGAGTTAACCCATCAGCACTTGGTCCTCAGCGTGGTTCACAGCCCAGCAGCATGGGCATCACCTGCGAGCTCGTGAAGGAAGCAGAATCCCAGGCTCCGCCCCACACCAGCTGGTCAGAATCTGCCTCTAACCTGAGCCCCGTGGACACATTACAATTTGAGCCCTGCTGCTTCAGACTCTTGGGCAAGAGAGCGAGGCACCAGGACTATGGAGAGTCTGTGTTGTTTCCTATTTACTTCTGGGGAAAAGTGCCATCAGGTCCCCCAGGACGGGCATTTAGAGAAATTCCGACTTTAAAGATGGAGGCCCACCCTTACCGAGATGTTCCACATCATCTTGACGGCCAAGGGGAAGGCAGGGGCCCGTGCGGCCTGCTCCTCCTCTTCTCCCCGCGGAAGGGTCTCGGGGCCTCTCCCGGGAAGAAGCCTGGCGCCCTTCGGCACCTCCAGGTTCTGGGGCAGCGCAGGCATGGTGGCCTCATACACGGCAGCGCTGCAGCCCTTGCCGATGGACTGCCCGATCAGGTACTCCTCCAGCCGGAAGCCCTGCCAGTGTCTAGTGTCCAACGGGTCAGGTAGCAACTTGTTTTTCTGGGTGAAAATTGCCTGTGAAGGAAAAAAAAGCAGGCACCGTGAGTCAGGGAGCCCAGTTAGGCTTCAGTGAAGGGACACGGGGGCTGGGGAGGCACAGCGGGGAAAGGCCTTCACTGATGAGATGCAGAACTAATACGGACCAAACCAAATTGTGTTTTACGGCTCGTCCTGGGCTCAGGCCATCCTGCTTTCTCCTACTATTCAGAATAATTTTCCTCAAACTGTCAGTTTGTTGCACTCACCCAGACAGCCCTACACAGAACACTGTGGATTAGTTAAGAGGTCAGAACTCCCCAGTGCTGCTGCTGGCACACCACTCCCGCTGCCTGGCGAGGCCCCAGCCCAGCCTTGGAGGTTTCTGCTCATGGAGTCAGCTCTTCCTGCAGAACTCGGCGGGCAGCTCCTCGGTTACCAGGAGCTGCAGACGGGCAGGAGCACGCGGTAAGCAGCCACCCCCACTTGCCAGTGACCTCAGGCTGCTACTGCGGGCAAGGGAGTGAAATCTGGAGACTCCCCGGAGCTGAGTGGTCAGGTCGGCCTCCCCCCGCAGGCCTGCCAGTCTTGTCGTTGCCCTGACTGGAGAGCACTGAAGGAGTCTGGAGACAGAGATAATCAATGGTTTATTGGATAGAGGGATCTTACACGTCCGCAGCAGGTCCTGGAGCGGCACGCCACCGTGTGCGGCAGACGCCAGGCGGGACATAGCAGCAACCTCCCCTATGCGGGGGAGAGGGAGGCTAACATTTATAGAGGGGACTGACATCAGCTGGCTCCTTGGTTACCAGGGAAACAGCGGCTGGGGTGAATCCCTCACAGGCCCTCAGGTTAATACCCATCAGGAGGGCAGATGTTTCCCTCTAGTAATCTAGCAGGTGGAGCTATTGTGGCCTAAAGACGAGAATAATCACTAACCAGGGCCAGGGCAAGCACGTTCAGGTGAGAGGGGTAAGTGAAGCAGGGCCTGGTCCAGCAGAGGACGTACAGAGAGCAAGAGGACAGCCATCTCGAGTGGCCTGACCACACGCTCCACCCCTACAGACCCTGCCTGGCCCTTACAATCTTGGGCCACTCCTCTTCTATGACATCCCCGGCGCCAGGTATGCAGAGGTTCACTGCAACCAAATACCAGCAACTAAACAGTATCAAGAGTCCAAGAGATGGGCAGACTCTGGAGCCAGGCGCTTATCAGGTCGATTTTTCGTGAAGGTCCCGAGGACAACAGCATCTCGCTGCAGACCCCGCAATCAAACTCATTCTGCAGCAATACCACGGTTGGCGCCCAGTCCGCAAACAGATTCCCTCGGTTCAGACCAGCGACAAAATGGAAGATGTTTAACAGGCACAGTGCAGGGAAGATCATGACCATTAAGCAAAAGACGAGCGGTCCAGCATTCTGAGACCACAGCGGCAGGACAGCGCCCTACTGCCTGTCCAACCTCCGTCCCCACAGCCGGTGCCAAATGCTGGAGCGGCGGTGTAACAGACCACAGGGTTAATGCAACAGTGCTTTTCTCCAGCAGAGGGTCTGGATTAATTCCTTTGGTGGTTTTAGGCAGGGTGGTAGAAGACAGGTGAAATCTGTAAATCCCTTTCTAATCCCATTCCCCAGGGGGTGGCAAACCCAAATCCCTGGAGACTTAACCTGCCAGACCCAGGGCCACTTTATAATGTGTTCCCACTGGGGGTGGGTTCTGAAGCCAAGGCCAAAGTGAGTTATTCCCAACTGATAGCTGGCAATGATCTTCGATGGTCAGCAGTTGAACCTGGATGGTGCTGACCAGTTGCCTCTGGCTTAACATGGCCTAGGGCCCTGGGACCACTGCTTGTGGGATATTCGGGTACAGTCCACAGGGCTTGAGTTAGCCTCCTGGTCCATATGTTGAGAGAGCGGTCTTCCCTTCTCAGTTGCCTTTTAGTTAGTCCAGCAACAGCGCAGGTGGAAATATCAGTGCATGTCATTTTTATTGGCTGGTTCTTGAGCTTCCTGGTGGGTAAAGTGGGTATTTTTGTATTGCTCGATGACTTGGGTAGGCCTTTTGCAATGTCTTCTACTGACAGTAATGCACCGTAGGCTGCATGCAGCTGCTGTTCCATCCCACTATCACTGCTCTGCCCCTTCCCATAGCTGGGTCCAGAAGCCCAAGGGTATGCTCTTATTATTTTGCTGATGCCACAGGCCCCAACCAAGCCTTCTGGCCATGTCCAATTCACAAGCTCCTCCCTGAGTTAACAACCCAAAGCCTGTGCCTGTAACAATTTAGGGGTGGTGAGTCAGGAGTAGGCTTGTATTTTATAGATAAACCCAGGTCCTGCATCCTGTCTGTATTCACCAGCCATCCCTGTGCAGTCAGATGAACCATGAGGGTGGCGCTGATACTTTTAAACTGGAAAGAGACTCTGAGGTTAACAGACACCATCAGTATAATGGAAGGAACCTCTCTCGGGGTAGTCAGCAGCCACAGGGCCCCACTTGCTGCAGACAGCCACCCTGGGGTTTGCCCTGCAACCTTCTGTTCCCCATCCTTCTTTCCTGACACTTTGGCACTCATGGGAGTTTCCTTGGGCCCTGGCTGGCTCGCCAATTGTTGGGCTGCACCCCAAAGGCCTGCAAGCCTTGCTGCCCAGCCTTAAGGAAACTGAAGAAAGAGACCAGAGACGGTGACAAGGATCGAGGTCTTGTAAGTCCCCAGCAAAAGGTCCCAGTGATGTCAGGGTGGCTCACTAGTTACCACGGAAACCAGGACCTGGGGTGCATCCCTCACAGGCCCTCTGATTAACGACCATCAGGAGGGCAGATGTTTCCCTTTAATAAACTAGCAGGTGGAGCGGCTCTGGCCTAAAGACGAGAACAATCACTAGCTGGGGCAGGGGGCAAGCGCGTTCATGTGAGAGGGGTGCAAGTGCAGCCGGGACTGGTCCAGCAGGGACGTACAGAGAGCAAGAGGACAGCCCCCTTGAGTGGCCTGACCATACACTATCTTCCTGTCTCCACCTCCTAGGAATCTGGTGGGCCATTCTGTTTTCAGAAAAGAAACAAGAATACAAGAGTTCTGATGGAAGTAGATGGAAATGCAGGTGCTGTGGGGAGGCCCTGGGAAAGAGGCCACGTCCCCCAAACTGGGGTAGCTTGCCTGTTTCTGACAGGTGAACATCATTTTCCCAGTCACTCACACTCCACCTTCCTCCTCGAACCCTGTGCACCTGCTGATCCCTCTCCACGGTTCGTCGCTTACCTCCAGACTCCCCCACTCTCATGTTACCCCTTAACCTGCTTCTGAATCTGAGGAAACCACGCTGCTGTCACGTGTCACTCTCTGTTCCCGAACCTGACAGGTTATCCAGTACATTTGTCCCAGTACTTCCTCCTTGTGAAAATGGTTTCGAGGGCTTCTCTGCGCACTGTCCATACTCGTCTCTCACACGTCTCTCCCTGCACCTTTGCTCACACTCCCCCCGCCCCATTTCTGTTGCCTTCACTCTGCCTGCTCATCCCTACTCACCCAGCAAATCCCCGCTCCGGCTCCTGCTTCTCCTTTAACCAGTCCTGATGACCCAGCCCACAGCAACCTTTCCTTCTAGAGGATTCCTAAAGCACTTAGAATCTGTAAGCTAATATACCTTGTATGTTAACTTAATGCTTTAAAAAAAAATAGTAGTCTGTAAAAGAACAAAATGTCCTGTGTCCACTTCACCCAGTTTCTTCCAATAGTGACTTTTTTTTTGTCTTTTTGCCTTTTCTAGGGCCGTACCCGCGGCATATAGAGGTTCCCAGGCTAGGGGTCTAATCAGAGCTGTAGCCGGAGGCCTACGCCACAGCCACAGCAACGTGGGATCTGAGCCGCATCTATGACCTATACCACAGCTCAAGGCAATGCCAGATCCTGAACCCACTGAGCAAGGCCAGGGATCGAACCTGCAACCTCATGGCTCCTAGTCGGATTCGCTAACCACTGAGCCATGATGGGAACTCCATTTTTTTTTTCTTTGCTTTTTAGGGCTGCACCTGCGGCATATGGAAATTCCAGGTTAGAGGTCTAATTGGAACTGCAGTTGTCGGCCGAGGCCACACCCACAGCAACATAGAATCGTTGCTGTGGAACTACACCACAGCTCACGGCAACGCCGGATTCTCAACTCACTGAGCAAAGCCAGAGATCGAACCCGCATCCTCATGAATTCTAGTCAGGTTCTTAACCTGCTGAGCCACAACAGGAATTCCCCAACGGTGACATCTTATAAAGCACTAGTACAATATCAAATCCAGGAACGTGACAACATGCACTACTGTTGACTACAGATTTTACTCGGTTTTCACCATCTTGTTTAACCTGCATTCTTGCACGTGTGTGCATGCACGTGTGCACACAGGTGCCTGTGTGTGTAGATCTCTGCAATTTTATCCCACGTACAGATCTGTGTAATTGCCACCACAATCAAGATACAGAACTGAGCCATCACTACAAAAGAGCTCCTCTGTGCCACCTCGTTGTATCTGCGCCACCCCTACCCTGTCCTGGTCCCTGGCAACCACTAACCTGCTCTCCATCTCCACTGTTTTGTCATGTCGAGAATGTTATATAAATAGAATCACACAGGATGTAACCTTTCAGAACTGACTTTCTTTCACTAAGCATAATGCCTCTGGGGTTCACAGAGCTTTTACCTGTTATGAATGGTTACGTTTGTTATTGCTTGGCATTGCACTGCATGGCTGTTCCAGTGTTTAACGATTTGCCTGCTGAAGGATGTTTAGGTTTTTAATATTTTGTTATTATGAATGATGCGGCTATGAACATTCATGAACAGAGTTCAAAAATTGTTCTTAAGAACTGTGGTAAAATATACACAACAAAATTGGCTCTTTTAACCTTTTTTTTTTTGTCTTTTTAGGGCTGCACCTGCGGTGTATGGAGGTTCCCAGGCTAGGGGTCAAACTGCCGGCCTACGCCACAGCAACATGCAATCTGACCCGTGTCTGCGACCGACACCACAGCTCATGGCAACACCGGATCCTTAACCCACTGAGCAAGGCCAGGGATCAAACCCGCATCCTCATGGATACTAGTCAGGCTCATTACCACTGAACCATGATGGGAACTCCCCTTCTACCCATTTTAAGTGTACAGTTCAGTGACATTAAGTACGTTCATGCTGCTGTGTAACCATCACCACCATTCATCTCTAGAACTTTTTTCATCTTGCAAAACTGAAATTCTATATCAATACCTGACCTTTCCCCCAGCCCCTGACAGCCTCCATTCACTTTTTGTCTTTATGAATTTGATTAAGTACCTCATATGAGTGGAATCATACAGTATTTGTCTTTCTGTGACTGGCTTATTTCACTGAGAATAACATCTTTAAGTTTCCCCCATGCTGTGGCATGAGCCAGAATTTCTTTTCCTTTTTCCTTTCCCTTTTTTTTTTGGCCATGCCCACGGCATGTGGAAGTTTCCAGGAAAGGGATCAAACCCATGCCACAGCAGTGACCTGAGCCACTGCAGTGAATTTCCTTTCTTTTTAAGGTTAATACTATTCCACTGCACATATACAGCACATTTTGCTTATTTTTCACCCACTGATGGACACTTGGGTACTTTCACCTTTTGACTATTGCAAATAATCCTGCTGTGGACATACGTGTACAAATACCTGTTCAAGTCTCTGCTTTCAGTCCTTTTGGATATATACCTGGAAGTGGAATTGCTGGATCACATAATTCTATTTTTAATTTTGGGGGAACTGCCATACTGTTTTCCATAGCAGCTACTTGTGTGCAGGTTTTTGAGTGAACATAAGTTTTTGTTTCCCTGGGTAAACGCCCGAGATGGCCACGGCTGGGTCATATGATAAACGAATGTTTAGTTCTGTAAGAAACTGCCAAGTGTTTTTTTTTTTGTTTGTTTGTTTTGGCTGCACTCATGGTACATGGATGTTCCCAGGCCAGGAATCTGAGGCGCAGCTGTGACCCACGCCATGGCTGTGGTAATGCCAGATCCCCAAACTGCTGTACCACAACAGGAACTCCTGCCAACTATTTCCCAGAATGGCTGTACCGTTTTATATTTTCACCGTCAGTCCAGTTTCTCTGCATCCTCACAAGCATTTGGTATTATTACTATTTTAATTTTTTTTATCTGTTCTAGGAGTTCCCATCTGACTAGGAACCATAAGGTTGTGGGTTCAATCCCTGGCCTCGCTCAGTGGGTTAAGGATCCGGCATTGCCTTGAGCTGTGGTGTAGGTCGCAGACGCAGCTCAATCCTGCGTGGCTGTGGCGCAGGCTGTGGCGCAGGCTGGCAGTTGAAGCTCTGATCAGACCCCCTAGCCTAGGAACTTCCGTATGCTGCGGGTGCGGCCCTACAAAGCAAAATATAAAAAAAACAAAATTTTTATCTGTTCTAATAAGTACTCAGAGATATCACACTGTATTTTTAATTTGCATTTCCCTAATGGCTAGTGGTGTTGAAGATGTTTTCATATGCTTGCTTGGCATCTGTAACTCCTCTTGTTGAAATATATATTCATGTCTTTTGTCTATTTTATAAAGGTTTTTTTTTCCCCAAATGCAAAACAGAGTGGTCACTATTCTACTCCAGTATGATACCACATGGAATTTTGGCACTAGAGTTGCCATAATCTGATGATTTTTTTTTCAAAAGAAGTCAAATGCTTGAAGTTTTAAAATTAACTGGTATGAGATCCTGCTGTATATCACAGGAACTATATCTAGTCACTTGTGATCGAACATGATGGAGGATAATGTGAAAGAAAAGAGTATGTATATATATATATGTATGCCTGGGTCACTTTGCTGTACAGTAAAAATTAACAGAACACTGTAAACACTGTAAATCAACTATAACAGGAAATAAAAATCATATAATAAATAAAATAAAATTAGCTGGCAACTAATTCAAAAATGTTAAGACACAGGAGGGTGAAGTGTGAGAAAAGAATGTGCATATGGTAAGTTTCAGGGGATCCAGCTCCTCAGATTTAAAAAATCCTCCATAATTTTAAGTAGGATTTGTCAAGCTGGCCGTCCTTGGCTTGTGCCAGTTGCGCTGTAGCAAAAGACAAGGACAGAGGCTGGGGTCTAGGCCAGATGTCACCCCAAACGGGCCAGAGCGCAAACAGGAGACACTCTGGTGGTGAGTAACACGAACTGGGCTGAAAACCAGGACACATGGGAGGCACTGCTCGCTCTTCCACCAGCCGTACCCCTGGACAAGTCACCCTGCCTTCCACCACAGTCGGTGCTAAGCTGTGAAACACAGGGGCTGTACTAACTCAGTGAGTGATTCCAAACCCCAGGAAGAATGACCTCGCTGGAAGAAGAGGGAATTCTGCCAGCACATGACCTTCAGACTTGAAGTCAGCAATGGTTCTTGCTTGGATCTCCAGCCTGCTGGCCTACCCTGCAGACTGTGCACTTGCCAGCCTCCTTCTAGAACTGCAGTGCCAATTCCTTCGAATAAATCACTTTTTATAAACACATCCTATTGGTTCTGTTTATCTGGAGAACTCTGATTTTGGCTGAGTAGACATGAAATTCTCTGTGCTATTTTAAACATTTAAAAAGCCTAAGAACCCTGTGTATCTAGTCATCCGTGATAATTGCACAGGTTAACTAAAAACCATAGGTCTGCTAAGTCAAAGCAATCCTGAGAAGGAAAAATGGAGCTGGAGGAATCAGGCTCCCTAACTCCAGACTATACTACAAAGCTACAGTCATCAAAACAGTATGGTACTGGCACAAAAAACAGAAATATAAATCAGTGGAACAGGACAGAAAGCCCAGAATTAGGTGTTCCCCTTGTGGCTCAGTGGCAATGAACCCAACTAGTATCCATGAGGATGCAGATTCAATCCCTGGCCCCACTTGGTGGGTTAAGGATCTGGCACTGGCATGAGCTGCAGTGTAGGTTTCAGACTTGGCTTGGATCTGGCATTGCAGTGGCTGTAGCATAGGCCAGCAGTTGCAGCTCCGATTTGTCCGTAGCCTGGGAACTTCCATATGCCATGGGTGTGACCCTAAAAAGAAAAAAAAGCCAAAAAAAAAAAAAAGGCCAGATTTAAACCCACACACCTACTGTCAACTGATCTATGACGACAAAGGAGACATGAAAATACAATGAAGAAAAGACTGTCCCTTCAATCAATAAGTGGTGCTGGGAAATTGGACAGCTACACATCAAAAAATGAAATTAGAACACGCCCTAACACCACACACAAAAACTCAAAATGGATTAAAGACCTAAATATAAGACTGGATACTGTAAAACTCCTAAAGGAAAACATAGGCCGAAGACTCTCTGACATAAACCACAGCAGTATTTTCTCAGATCCACTTCCTAGAGTAATGACAGTAAAAACAAATGGGACCTAATTAAACTTAAAAGTTTTTGCACAACAAAGAAAACCCTAAACAAAATGAAAAGACAACCCACAGAATGGGAAAAAATATCTGCAAATGAAGTGACTGACAAGGGATTAAGCTCCAAAATATATAAACACCTCCTACAGCTCAATACCAAACAAACAAACAAACAAACCATCAAAAAATGGGCAGAAGATCTAAACAATCTTCCAAAGAAGACCTAGAGGAGTTCCCGTCGTGGCACAGCAGAAACGAATCCGACAAGGAACCATGAGGTTTTGGGTTCGATCCCTGGCCTCGCTCAGTGGGTTAAGGATCTGGCATTGCCATGAGCTGTGGTGTAGGTCATAGACGCGGCTCGGATCCTGCGTTGCTGTGGCTCTGGCGTAGGCAAGGGGCTACAGCTCCGATTAGGCTTCTAGCCTGGGAACCTCCATATGCTGTGGGTGCAGCCCCAAAAAGACCAAAAAAAAAAAAAAAACCTAGAGATGGCCAAAAATCACATGAAAAGATGTTCAACATCACTATTAGCGAAATACAAATCAAAACTACTATGAGGGGAGCGGTTTCTCAGGGCTATCTGAGATGCTGTCTCCTGGGCTTAAGTCCTAATTTTGCCCCAAATAAAACTTAACTCTCAACTTTCAAAAAAGAAAAAAAACTACTATGAGGGGAGTTCCTGTCGTGGCTCAGCGGAAACCAATCTGACTAGTATCCATGAGGACAAAGGTTCGATCCCTGGCCTTGCTCAGTGGGTTAAGGACCCGGCGTTGCCATGAGCTATGGTTTAAGTGGCAGACACAGCTCAGATCTGGCGTTGCTGTGGCTTTGGCATAGGCCAGTGGCAACAGCTCCGATTCAGCCCCTTGCCAGGGAACTTCCATACACCATGGGAATGGCCCTAAAAAGCAACAACAAAACATCTACAAACAATAAATGCTGGAGAAGGTGTGGAGAAAAGTGAAAAGAACACCCTCTTACACTGTTGGTGGGAATGTAAATTGGTGCAACCACTATGGAAAATAGTACAGAGATTCCTCAAAAAAACTACAAATAGAATTACCATATGATCGAGCAATCCCACATCCAGAGAAAACCATGACTTGAAAAGATACATGTACCGCGATGTACACTGCAGCACTATATACAACAGCTAATACATAGAAGCAACCTAAATGTCCATCCCTCTGTCCATGCGGTGGATAAAGATGTGGTACATATACACAATGGAATATTACTCAGCCATAGAAACAATGGAACGATGGCATTTGCAGCAGCATGGATGGACCCGGAAATTACCATGCTAAGTGAAGGTAGTCAGACAGTGAGACACCAACATCATAGCTATCACTTACATGTGGAATCTGAAAAAAGAATACAATGAACTTTTTTGCAGAACAGAAACTGAACTCAGATTTTGAAAGACTTAGGGCTACCAGGGGAGACAGGTTGGGGGGGGGATGCACTGGGGGTTTGGAATGGAAATGTAAAATGAGGCTGTGATGGACCCTTTATAAGCCTAGCACCTCCTCACAGTCAGGGCTGGCGCCATCGTGTGTTCAGCCTGTCCCCCTCTGATGCCTTAATAAATCTCTTTTGCTTTACAAATATATAAATAGAATTAGGCTGTGATGATGGCTGCATAACTATAAATACAATAAAACTCATTGAATTAAAAAAAAAAAAACAGATCTGCTATCTTCTCCTGCTGTTCTTGGTTTTTACTGAAGCTTTAGCTCTGTCACTAATACCAGTCACTGTGTCATTGCTGGTTTGGCTAACTTGTGGAGGCAGCCTGGCTGGCGCAGTTGTTAAGGGCACAGGCTTTGTAAAATCAGACTCGGGGGCACGGCCCTTTACGAGCTGTGTGATTTTCAGTAAGTTACATCACCTTTCACTTCTCTGAGTGTTTCCTCATCCATAAATTAGGGATGACAACTAACCACACGAATAGAAATAGTATGATTTAGTTGTCCTTAAATTTCTGAAAATTTACAGTCATTGGCCAAGGTGCAACATGAGTTGTAATTAGCATATCTTCCAAAAAGTGTTTGAGGAAGGGAGAACAGTAAAAAGTGAGGTGTTAAGCCCCATATTAGGAGATCAGTAACATCGAAAATGAGCCTTAATCAGTGATTTTCAAGGAATTTCCAGCTCGGACAAAGGTAAATCCTGATCCAGGGCCCCAAATCAGTTAAAGCCTCCCAGCTCCGCCTTCACCAGGCCCACACCTAGCCCCACCCCTCGCCCAACCAAAGCCCGCCCACACACTTAGCCCCGCCCACACACTTAGCCCCGCCCGCAGCCTGGCTCCGTCCCGCCCCCGCTCCGACCCCCGCCCGTGGCCAGCGCTCACCTGGATCTCATGACAGGCGGAGGCCGCTCGCCGACCCTCCGCTTGCTTCTCCTCGATGAGACCCAGCCCCAGCCCGAAGGCCAAAAAGACAGCCCGGCCGCAAGGGCCCGTGCCGCCCCGGGCCCGCACTATGAACTGTCGCTGGAGCCGCGCCGCCAGCCCGGCCACTGACTGGCGGAAGAAGCGGTAGCGGCCGGGGAGCCCGAGCCCGAGCCTGCGCGGCTCCGCTCCGGGTCCCGCGGCCGGGCCAGGGCGCTCTCCGCGGCCCCAGCCCGCCGCGGGGCCCGGGCGCTCGGGCCGCCCCCAGGCGTAGGTCGGGCCAGGCTTGGCTGTGAAGCGCAGCAGCAGCGCTCGGCCCAGCTGTAGGCCCCGGCCCAGAGCCTGTCGTACCACCATGGTGGTACGGCCGGGTTTCCTCCGAGCCGCAGGCGGCCGGGACGCCTGTCACAACAACAAACTTCGGGTCGGCGCTTTTGCGCAGGCGCATGCGCGGGCGCAAATGGGCGGGGCCGCCTCTCTGGCTGTTTCTCGGCTGTGCGCACGAGGGCGCTGTGCGTGCACCTGCGCGGCTGGTAGTTTCTTGCTCTTTCGCACCCAGGATGGTTGCGTTGTCAGGGAGACCCTGAATGTCAACGTCACTGGTTCTGGGCAAAATCGAGAAACTGAGAAGGAAACTAATAATTATTATTATTACTCACCAACGGTGCCAGACTCTACATTTGTTAATTTTCCCAGCAATGAGATAGGAATGTCTTTTTAATAGATAAGAAAACTGAGGAAAACAAAACGAAACAAAACAGAACAGTGACAGTCCAAGGTCATATGCAGTATCGGAGCTGGGGTTAAAGTTTGCATTGCGCTGATTGCTGAGTCCTTGACCCTAATGCCCTTCCACTCTTCTCAACAGGCCCTCAGGAGAAATCTCACCCAAAGGCTACATTTTTCAGATTAGTGACCAGAGTCCCTGAGACGTGGAACAGCTTGCCCAAAGTCACACAGCATGTAGGTGGTAGAGCCTTCTTACCCAGAGCTGCTGTTAGAAGTGGCTGATAAAGGGATTCGCACCAATTTCTTTTTTCTTTCTTTTCCTTGCCTTATTTATTTACTTATTTTCTTTTTTCTTTTTTTAATGATTTTTATTTTTTCCATCATAGCTGGTTTAGTGTTTTGTCATTTTTCTACTGTACAGCAAGGTGACCAGTCACACATACATATATACATTCTTTTTCTCACATTATTATGCTCCATCATAAGTGACTAGATATATAGTTCCCAGTGCTATTCAGCAGGATCTCATTGCTTATCCTATTTTTTTCTTTTTAATGCTGCAGCTGCAGCATATGGATATTCCCAGGCTAGGGGTCCAATTGGAGCTACAGCTGCCTGCCTACACCACAGCCACAGCAACTCAGGATCAGAGCAGTGTCTGAGACCTGTGCCACAGCTCACGGCAATGCAGAATCCTTAACCCACTGAGTGAGGCCAGGGATCCAACCCACATCTTCATGGATCCTAGTCAGGCTCGTTAACCACTTTGCCACGAAGGTAACTCCTTCTTGCATTTTTTAAAATGAGAATTTTCAAACACAATAATGGAATGATATAGTGAACCCCATGTACCCGTTATACAGCTCAATAATTATCAACAAATAGGCATTTATTTATTTACCTATGCATACCGTCCTACTCCCCATTCTCCCAGCTTTAAAGCAAGTCCCATACATCATATTATTTCATTTATAAATACTTAAGTATCTATTGTTGAGAGATAACTATTTAAAAAAATGATATTGTCACCGCTAAAAATATTAACATTAACTTCACAATATCATTTACTATCCAATCAGTATTCATATTTCTCTGTTGTTTTGTCTTATTTTACAGTTATTCAAATTGGGATCCAGACAAGATCTACATGATTTATTTGGTCAGTAGGTTATTCTTTAACAAGGGACCAAGCCTTCTCCAGGCTAAGGAGGTATATTTTGTGATTTTAAAGGCTGCATTTTAAAAAATGTTCCTGTAGTCATGGGAACCTCCAATCTCCTTACCCTTAAGGCTGGTAGTGGGTAAGAGGCCCTGGAAGAGATGTTAAAATGTTTTTGAAGGTATGGCCATGTATCTCTGTGTGTGACAGATGACCTTCAGGGCAAGGGGACCTTTGTCTAGCCTGAGACCCACCTCAGCATTGCTTGAATAGAAAGGCACAGTCTAACCTATTTATTTCAGGACTCATTTGCAACCTTTAGCACAGGCCTGGTTCTGTGCTGTAAAGAAAGAATGAGAATAAATAAGAATAAAAATAAGGCGACTGCAAGAAGATCCACTTTGTTTTTTTTCTTTTTTTGCATTATAGCTGGTTTACAGATTTCTGTCAGATTTTCCAACGGCACCGCGTGGTGACCTGCTTACATGTACATATATGGATTTGTCACATGTAATTAGATATAGTTCCCCGTGCAATACAGTTGGAGCTCCTTGCTATTCCATCATTAAATCACTAGTTATCCCCATTCCCTCCCACCCCTCCCCCACCCTTCCCCCGCCCCCTTGTCAACCACAAGTCTGTTCCCCAAGTTCGTGATTTTCTTTTCTGTTGAGATGTTCATTTGTGCAGTGTTTTAGACTCCAGTTATAAGAGATTTCATATGACATCTGTCTTTCTCCTTCTGACTTGCTTCACTCAGTATGAGGGTTTCTAATTCCATCCACGTTGCTGCGAATGACATTATTTTACCCTTTTTTATGGCTGAATAGTATTCCATCGTGTATATATACCACATCTTCCTAATCCAGTCATCTGTCGATGGACATTTGGGTTGTTTCCATGTCTTGGCTATTGTGAATAGTGCTGCAGTGAACATGCGTGTGCAAGTGTCTTTCTCTAGGAAATTTTTGTCTGGATATATGCCCAAGAGTGGGACTGCTGGGTCATATGGTAATTCCATGTAGAGTTTTCTAAGGTACCTCTACACTGTCTTCCATAGTGGCTGCACCAACTTACATTCCCAACAACAGTGCAGGAGGGTTCCCTTTTCTCCACACCCCCTCCAGCATTTGTTGTTTGTGGACTTGTTAATGATGGCCATTCTGACTGGTGTGAGGTGGTATCTCGTGGTAGTTTTGATTTGCATTTCTCTAATTATCAGAGAGGTTGAGCATTTTTTCATGTGCTTGTTGGCCATCTGTATATCAAGAAGATCCACTTTGAACTGGCGAATTTAAACATGTCGAAACCAGTATAGGAATACTTTCTGATGGCTCCACGTGTTAAGGATCTGGCACTGTCACTGCTGTGGCACGGGTTTGATCTCTGGCCTGGAAACTTTGCATCCTACAGGTGTGGCCAAAAAGAAAAAGAAAGAAAGAAAAAACCAGCATATATATTGAATGAGAAGCTGGTAATGTTACTCCTAGGTATAGACCCACAGAAAAGCATGTGTAATTTACCCAAGAATGTTTATAGCAACACTATTCCACATAGTGTAAAACTGGAAACAACTCAAATGTCCATCTTAGTAGACTGGAAAAACTGTGGTATATTCACCCAATGGAATACTAAACAGTCGTAAGTGTATCTACAACTATAGGGTGCTGGGGACATTGTTTCCTGATCCGTTTATGTGATGAAAATTCACCTAAATGTCCATTTTGATTTGTGCACTTTTCTGTGTGTAGTATTTCTATAGACATTTTACTTAATGTTTTTTTAACATAATGAAAGTTTTGAGAAATTCAGGGAGTTTCCATTGTGGCTCAGTGGTAACTAACATGACTTTGGTCCCTGAGGATGCTGGTTCCATCCCTGGCCCAGCACAGTGGGTTAAGGATCTGGCGTTACCGTGAGCCGTGGTGTAGATCGCAGATGCAGCTCAGATCTGGTGTTGCTGTGGCTGTTGTGTAGGCCTGCAGTTATAGCTCCAATTCAACTCCTAGCCTGGGAACTTCCATATGCCGCAGGTGTGGCGCTAAAAGAAAAGAAAAGAAAAATTCAGTTTATTTTACCACCAGGGAACTGTTCCTCACTGGTAACCACTAGTTTGTTTTCTCTATATGTGAGTTCTGTTTCTTTTTTGTTATATTCACTAGTTTGCTTTATTTTTTAGATTCCACATTAAAATGAGATCATAGAGGAATTCCTGTCATGGCTCAGGGGAAACGAATCCAACTAGGAACCATGAGGTTGCAGGTCTGATCCCTGGTCTTGCTCAGTGGGTTAAGGATCCAGCATTGCCGTGAGCTATGGTGTAGGTCACAGATGTGGCTCGATCTGGCGTTGCTGTCGCTCTGGTGTGTAGGCTGGTGGCTATAGCTCTGATTTGACCCCTAGCCTGGGAACCTCCATATGCTCCATGGGTGCGGCCCCTAAAAAGCAAAAAAGAAAAAAAAGATCATAGAGTTTTTGTCTTTCTCTGACTCGTTTCACTTAGCATAATACCCTTCAAGTTCATCCATGTTGTTGTAAATGGCAAAGTTTCACTCATTTTTTTTTTTACAGCAAAGTAGTACTGCATTGTGTGTCTGTGTGTGTGTATATATACATATATATACATATATATATATATATATATGTATACACCACATCTTCTTTATCCTTTCATCTATTGCTGAACACTTAGGGGAATTGAGGTACAAACTATTTTGTGTAAAATAAATAAGCACAAAGGATATATTGTATAACAGAGTTAATATAGCCAATAGTTTGTAATAATTATAAATGCAGTATAACCTTTAAAATTTATGAGTCACTATGTTGTATTAACATATAATATTATACTGTAATCATACTTCAATAAAATTCTTTAAAAATAGATACAAAGAAAGAAACTGGAACAAACTTAAAAAAATAAAATAAAGCATTTTGGATAGATACCCCCCAAAAATGGGTCTCATTCATGGTCTCAATTTTTTTTGAAAAATGAACTTTGTTTGAATAGTGTGTTAAAGTTCCCAGAGTTTACTTAATCATCTTTGAATTTAATGGTTTCAAACAAATACATTTTAATAGTGAGCTTTGTTGTATCATAGACTTTGAGTTGAACTTTGCTCTGCAGCAGCGCACATCTCAGCCAGCCTATTCCTGAATGAACAGAGGATGGGACTTTCCACTGTTTAGGACCAATGAACATTAGGGAGCGTCTTCGCTTTAATTCTTCTGATGTTGGTGTGATTGATGGAAAAGGCAGGACATCAAGAGAGAACAAGCAAAAGGCTTCCACTCCCTTCCTTCCTTCTTAAATATGAAATTAAGGGACACGTTAATAGTAGCTGTTGCTGAAGGGATCTTCAATTGTCTGATGTGTTCTGGCCCCAGGCTTGCTTGGCCCTGGCGTGGACCCCTGGCTAGGGACACGTGGCCAACTGTTTCAGCAGTGTGTGTATCCTGATCTCTCCTATGTGGGAGAAATAGCAGGGCCCTCGTCACATGCAATTTATTTGGAAAAGATCTAGATAGATTAATAAATGAATTTCTCTCCAATTTCTTTATAGAGGCACATGGAAATCAGATATTATCTTTTTTTTTTTTTTTTGGATCAGTCTCAGAGAATTTTAAATTACAGTTTAAAAATGCTCCGTTGAAATTGCCCTTTGGAGAAAGGTAAGGAAGAGAAGGCGGGGGAAAGTTCACACTTCGGTGACCACAGGCTCACCCATGGAAGCTTAGTCATTTGGGGCAAAGGTCTTACTTAAAGTATAAATCTACCCATCGGCTGTGTGTCATTATCATTTCAGCTCTTTGCTTTAATGTTTACTGAGAAGGAACAAGAGGTTCTCTGAGATATTTAATATTTTAACCGAAAGGATTTTCTTTACCCTCCTAGGAACGTAACCTTTTACCAGGAGGCTTGTGATGACCATGCAGCTGGTGAGAGGTATTCGCTCAAAGGACATCACATTAGTGTTTTTGAGTTAAAGAATGCACTTGTTATCTGCCTTTGGATTTGTTCCGCCAAGCTGCAAATAAACTCGCTGGACCTGTGACACGTAACCTCCCCACCTGCAGAAATGAAATCTCCGGACCGATGTTAATTAACCCTCTGTTGCAGACCATGCTGTTTCTTGTTCAGCAGAGAGCACTGCATTCTTTCACTTCTCCTTCTGTAGAAAGAGCTAAGTTGCTTGCGACAGGTCTGAACCAAACACAGCATGAAGCTTGATTCTTCAGCAGACCTCTGTCATGGAAAGGGCCAGCAGGTGGATGTCTCCACAGAGAAGCTCCCAGCAGGGATCACAGACTTCCGTGTTCTCCCTTCCCAGGGCAGAGATACAGCCTGACTGTGCGGGGCACAGGGCCTGCCTTTTGTAGGGATCAAGGCCCTGCCTGATTCCATTGTCTCCCTCTGTTCTGAGAACTCTTTCCATGGCGGTGCCACGGCTTAGGTCTCCGGGGAATCATTCTGAGGTTCTCATAACATCTTCTGTTCATAACATCTTCTGGCTCTTTAGTGGTGTCCCACGCAGGTGAAGTCAAGGATACGGTACGGGACCTTCTGCCAAGACATCTTTTTACTGCAGATTTAATATTCTGTCTAAGAGTCTCATTCATTCAGAGAACACTTGTTAAACTAAGCAGGCTTACTTATGTAGCAAGCAGGCTTTGATATGCTCAGCCACAAGACTTAGAGGAGGATGGAGAGGGGTGCCAGAGAGTCGAGAGGATTCTTCTCTAGTACACACTCTGCTCTGTGGGCATCCTGGGGCGTTTTTTTTAGTTTAGTTTTTGGGGTTTTTTTTTTTTTACTTTTTAGGGCCACACCCACAGCCTATGGGGGTTCCCAGGCAAGGGGTCAAATCATCGGAGCTATACACTGAAGCCTATGCCACAGCCACAACAACAGGATCTGACTTATACCACAGCTTTAACCCACGGAGCAAGGCCAGAGATCGAACCTGCGTCCTCATGGTTACTAGTCAGATTCATTAACCACTGAGCCACGGCGGGAACCCTGTCCTGGGTCTTCATTGTTCCCTTTTCCCTCCAGGCAGCAAGACTGCATAGTTCTGATAAAGTGCATAATATTCCTAAGAAGCATCATTTAACCTTCCCCCGAAGGATGTGGGGTGGGGGGAAGCTGATGCTAATGGAAAAATGGAAAAAGACAAGACTTTAAAAAAAAGAGAGAGAGAGAACTGTTGAGGGCTGTTTGACCTTCCCTTGCAGATGACGTCCTTTGGCCCCATTTCAATGTTCTTTGTCTCCTCCTGGCAGGAAACAGGCACATTTTCCCAGGGCAGCAACATCCTTTATCCACAGACCATTTCAGAAATGCTATCTCTAAATTGCCAGCAGAGGTGGAAGAGTTTTTTTTTTGTTGTTGTTCGCTAAAACTGTTGACAGAGCAAAGCTGCTGACAGATCAAAACCCAGCTATTTGGAACCCCTGAGCTATAGTTTTTGGGGGTTAGAATCAGACATTGGTGGGCAGAGAGTGAGATTTCACTGGAAAGAAGTGCCTCTGCTTTGCCTGGGCGAGATGGATGAGAATGTGGTGCTGACGGATTGTGGGTGTGGGGTGTGGTTGAGACATTCAGACAGTCTGTGGTTTATGCAGCCCCATCAATTGGCTGCCCTGCAGTGATTATTCAGAGTACAAATATGGCCATGTCACCTGCTGCTTTAAATCCTTCATAGGCTTTGTCCTTGCCCATTGCTCTGGCAGAGAAGGTCCTTTGCTCTTTGGTCCTAGCGTCTTTTCTTTCTTTCTTTCTTTTGGTCCTAGCGTCGTTTCTTTCTTCCTTTCTTTCTTTCTTCCTTCCTTCCTTCCTTCCTTCCTTTCTTTCTTTCTTCTGGCAGAGAAGGTCCTTTGCTCTTTGGTCCTAGCGTCTTTTCTTTCTTCCTTCCTTCCTTTCTTTCTTTCTCTCTCTTTCTTTCTTTTCTTTCTCTATCCCTCTCTCTTTCTCTCTTTCTTTCTTCCTCTCTCTCTCTCTCCCCCTCCTTTGTTTTCTTCCTTCCTTCCTTCCTTTCTTTTTGCTTTTTAGGGCCACACCCTCAGCATATGGAAGTTCCCTGTCTAGGGGCTGAATTGGAGCTGCAGCTGCCAGCTTATGCCAGAGCCACAGCAAAGCCAGATCCTTAACCCACTGAGCAAAGCCAGTAATTGAACCCACATCCTCATGGGTACCATCCTCGTGGATACTGATGAGCCACAATGGGAACGTACCCTAGCATCTTTCTTGCTGTCCCCCTTTCCTGTCCTTTGTGGCCCAGTAATAGCAAATTATTTGCAGCTGCCCCAAGCATCATGCTGATCCCTCTGTCTTAATTTACTTCTTTTAAAGAATCCCTGTTCATACCAGAGATCACCTCCTCCAGGAAGCCTTCTTTGACCTTTCCTGGACTGGGCTAGATACCGCCTCTCTGTCTCTTCCTCTAAACTGTGAGTTCTGTAAGGAAGGGATGGTGATTTTTTTTTTTTTTTTGGCGGGGGGGGGAAGTCTCTTTGTCTTTTTAGGACCATACCTGGGGCATATGGAGGTTCCCAGGCTAGGGGTCCAATCAGAGCTGTAGCCGCTGGCCTACGCCAGAGCCACAGCAACTTGGGATCCAAGCCGTGTCTGCGACCTAGACCACAGCTCACGGTAACGCCGGATCCTTAACCCACTGATTGAGGCCAGGGATTGAACTCTTGTCCTCGCGGATGCTAGTTGGGTTCGCTAACTGCTGAGCTAGGATGGGAACTCCAGGATTGTGATTTTTAAACCTTAGATCCTCTAGCACCCAGCCTGGGGGCTGCTGGATCTCCAGCCCTTGTTTGAGAACCATCTGGGAACACAAGCCTTCAGTGGGCGGGCTCACTCCCAGGCAGGTGAAGAGAGAGAGAGGCTGGGCTATCCTTTCAAACCCCAATCACATGACTCACTCCTCCTTCCCTGGGTAAGTAAAGGAAAAAACAGGAATGTCAAATAGCTCACCCCTGACCCCCAACAGAATCAATACTGCTTTGCTCTCTAGAATTTACACTATGTTATTGCTCAATGAACTTCCTTTCTATTCTTTCTTCCTTTTATTCTTTCCATTTTTTAAGATTAAATCTTTTAAATAATAGTAATATGTATACATGGCTTAAAAAACACTAACAGTATGTAGAGACAGGCCCATCATGCAAGTCTCCTGTTCCAAATCCCTCTAAGCCCAGAGGCATGATATTTTACTCTTTTAGCTATTCCTTCTAGGGTTTCCTCCAGATCCCTAATATCTCTCCTGATTTGGCAAACTGAGCTATTTAAGGCACAAAGCTGACCATCTCCCTCTCTGTCTCTCTCTGACACACACACCACTTGAAACTGATAGCTGGCAGAGCCTCCTTGCCTGCTGCTTGCATCTTTCACAAGCGTCCTATCTTAATAAATCTATTTCCTGCCTATAAAAAAGAAAGAGAGAAATAAAGAGAAAGGAAGAAAGAGAGAAAGAAAAGAAAGAAAATGATAGCTACCCTTTGGAATAAGGTCAGCTCCTTGATAGAGCCAACCAGGCCTGCTTCCTCTGGTCCACCTGCCACCCTTACCTACATTTCTGGTTTCTTTCCTTTTCCTGGTTCAGGTGTATTTTCAATTTTTACATTTTTAGAGTGACCACTCCCTGGTATCCATACCTCTGCAGAATCCCTTCCCGTCGACTGTGGGCTGGACTTCAGTGGCTTGCTTCTAAGGAACAGAATTTGGCAAAAATAATGGGATGTCACGGTCATGGTTAGATAATTGCTCCCCCTCTTGCTCTCTTGCTTCCTTCTGTAGCCCTGTAGAGAAGCCCACGTAACAAGGAACTGACTAGCAATAGCAACAATCCTGCCAACAACCACACATGTGAGCCTGGAAGTCAAGCCTTCGGATGAATCTGCAGCCCCAGCTGACACCCTAACTGCAGCCTTGTAAGAGACCTTGCGATGACTCAGCACAGCCCAGATTCCTGACCTGCAGGAGCTGTGCGGTAATAATTTTTGTTGTCCCAAGATGCTAAATTTTGGCATAATTTGTTCCACAGCAATAGGTAACTAAAGCGATCATTATGCTGTATTTTTCTGTTCAGTCACTGAGGTGTTTTTTTTTTTTTTTTGCTGTGCCCAGGGCCAGGGATCAAACCCACACCCCAGCAAGGACAATGCTGGATTCTTAATCTACTGAGCCACCAGAGAACTCCAGTCATAGAATTTTTAATTTCCCCTCCCTTAACTTCTCCTTTCCATTACACTTAAACACAATGAATGGCTAGATGTTCCTCCATGCTCAGATAATTATATTAAAATATTGTGTGTGTGTGTGTGTGTATGCGTGCATAAGACTTATTAGGCCATTCCACTATTTATTCTTGAACAGAATTTTCTGGCTTCACTTCTGACACGGGCACCCAAAGTGCCCCTAGCATCTGTCAATAATAGTCAGATCCTCCTCCCTGCCGAAAAAGAAATCCTAAAGAATTCTGTAGTTTACATAAGCAATTAGCAGGAGCTGGCAAGAGAGGCAGAAATATACATGCTTCTATTTATGTCCATGGGAATCTGGGACTCAGTTTTAAGGTCCTAAAAACCACTGGCAGCCCAGAACAATAGAGCACATGCTAGCTGAAATCATAGCCCCCAGAGCAGCAGGGCTGCACCTGAAAGTGCTTTTATTTTAAATAAACACCCTCCAGCCCCTCTGCAGCCAAATGAGTGTCGTTCTTCCGAGGGGACATTGTTCAGATAATTTCTGAAATCTTTCTTTGTGAATGGCCTTCCCCAGGCTGTTTCCATGAAGCATGAGAACACTGGGCTCAGTCCTCCAGACACCCCTCATTCTTTGGCCCTCCCCGAACCCCATTCCCCAACTGGCTGACCCTTCTCATGCCCTGGCAGAAACGTCCCCTCCTCCCCCACTGCCCTCTCATTCTCAGGCAAACTCCACTCCTCCTGTGACTGGCCCCCGGGGCACTTTCTTCCCCTTGGGTGACCCTTGTCGTGAAGTACTGGAATCATTCAGATGCTATTTCCCACCAGCAGACAGAGCCCTGTGGGGGCAGAGGTATTATCTTAGTTACTGCTGCATCCCTGGGGTCTGGCCCCAGCCCGCCCACACAGTAGGCACTCAATCAATGAGTGAGTTAACACTCATTTACATCTGAAAGACTGTTTGCAAAAATCAAGTCCATCCTCAAAGAATCCAGATGTGTTACCTTGATAAAAGTAACAGCGGACATGTATCAAAAACTCGCTGAGGACCCGGGCTCTCAGCTGTGCATTATTTCCTTCAATGCGCTGGACAGTGTTAGGTGCTGGGAGCTGTCATCCCTGTTTTACAGATGAGAAAATTAAGACTCAAGAGTAATGAAATCACTTGCCCAAAGCCACACAGTCTGGAGGCTGTTCAATTCCACAGTTCAAGACTTTAGCCAATATGCCATACCATTTTTTTCCTGCTAAGTTAAAAAAGTGTTTTGGAAATTAAAAAAAAAAAATGACAGATCCCAAGAAAGGCAAAACAACACTAATCTAGAGTCCTGTCAAACAGAATTTTAACTGATGTTAACATCTTGGCATGTTTTTCTTCCAGCTTCCTCCCTTTTCCTTTCTCCACTTCCCTTCATTGAGAAGGGTGTGCTGAAGGCCCCAGCATACATTTCTTTCTTGCTTTTTTAGGGCCATGGATTGAAGTTCCCAGGCTAGGAGTCGAATCAGAGCTACAGCGGCTGGCCAACGACACGGCCACAGCAATGCGGGATCCAAGCTGCATCTGAGACCTACACTATAGCTCACGGCAACGCCAGATCCTTGATCCACTGAGCGAGGCCAGGGATGGAGCCCGCGTCCTCATGGATATTAGCTGGGTTGTTTCCACTGAGTCATGCCGGGAACTCCACCCAGAGCTATTTCTAAAGGAAGGCAGGGTGGGGTTTTGCATCCTGCAGTGATGCTGAAAATACTTTCCTATCTTCCAAGATGGGAGCAGGTGGGTATAATGGAAAAGCCAGTCTTACCTCTGCAGACAGCAACCTCTGCAGATGCTCTGATCTCAGTGGAAAGGCCTCCCAGGGGAGGCGTGAGTTACCTGTCCACCTCCTGTGTCCCCAGCAACTTGCTTGCCTAGGAAAGAGGAAACCTGCTCTCTATTCTCACCCCAGCCAGTAAGGCTGGCCCCAAGGCCACCTCCTCCAGGGAGGACGCCCAGAGCTGTTAGCCCCCTGGACGGGGCCAGCCCGGCTCCTTCCCTTAGTCAGTCCTCACTTTCCTAATTGTACCAAAGACGTGACCCTCCTCACGCCCTAAAAGGTAACATCCTTCTCCATTCCCGCTCCCCCCACAGCCCCTGCCACATAGCCCACATTTGAACTTGGTACCCACCTAGATCACAGTGTGTATTTCTGTGCATTAGTTTAGTTCAGTTTACATCTCTCACTCCCTGTCAGACTGCAAGTACCTCAAGGGCAGAGACTCTTTCATTCTTCTTTGCTTTATAGGGCGCATCTGCAGCATATGGAGGTTCCCAGGCTAGGAGTTGAATCGGGGCTACAGCTGCCAGCCTATGCCATAGCCACAGCAACTCCAGATCCGAGCTGTACCTGTGACCTATACCATAGCTCACGGCAACGTTGGATCCCTAACCCACTGAGCGGGGTCAGGAACTCCCAAGTCCATTTCTTTTACATCTTTCTGCCCGCAGTATTTGGCATATAAAAGATACCCAGTAAAGGCAGCCAGACATCAGCCGTGGGAGAGTGGAAAAAAACCCGTGGGGTCAGGCAGATCTGGTTCAAACTCCAGCTCTGTCCATCACAGCGTGCAGCAAAAAGCAGACACTGGGAGTTCCCACTGTGGCTCAGTGGGTTACGAACCCAACTAGTATCCGTGAGGATGTGGGTTCGATCCCTGACCTCACTCAGTGGGTTAAGGATCTGTTGTAGCCGCAAGCTGTGATGTAGGTTTCAACCCCTAGCGTGGGAATTTCCATGTGCCACAGGTGAGGCCCTAAAAAAAGGAAAAAAATAATTTGAAGGAAAATAAAGAGTACATACTGTTTCTAGACTAGCATGGGAGTTACAGAATCTGGATTCTGGTTTGAGCTTTGCTATAGTCCTAAAGCAAGCTACTCTCCCTTTCCGAAGCCCAGGGCCCTCAGCTGTAAGAGGGGGATTCCCACTTCGCCGACTTGCCCAGTACTTTAAATACAAAATAATCCAAGCAAAGGTACTGGACACACAGTAGGTCCTCAGAAACATTTGCTATGCTGTCTAGACAAACTCGTGCCTCCCCCTTTATCCTTTGGAAATCTCTCAGCCACAACCAAGGGGGTGATAGCATCCAGTTTCCAGGTCTAACTGAACCCCAAGCAGGCCCTAGAAACGGCCGCTGGCCTTAGACCCAGCCCAGCAGTCCCCTATCTGGAGGAGGCAGGGTCAAGAAGCTAAAACTCAGCTCTCCACGCCAAATACCCTGTTCCAAGGTGCCCACTTGCTCTCCGGGCAGAAAGAGTCCACATCTTTCTATAAGGACAAATCACCCCGTCCCTCCTAAGAGAGGAAGTAAGGATCGAGACAGCAAAACCGTGCTCTCCTGAATCAGGATGGTCCATGATGTTTATGATTAGAAAAGTCGCTCAGAGCAGGCTAGAACCTTGTGAAGGCTGATGGGGAAGCGGCACAGACTTGGTTGGAATTTTCGAGAGGGTCCACAGGAAGGAAAGACAGGGACGGGGCGCTCTGAGTCGCAGGGAGGACAAGCGGTTGCCGAGTGGGGCTCGACCCAGGCTGGCGTGAAACCCGTTATCACTTCAGTGGAAACCTGGTGCTCGAATGTAATTTGGAAAAATCATCTCTCCTGGTGCCTGTGGGGTTGGGGCCCGTTCGGCAGGGGTCCCCAGGTCTGGGAGAACGTCCTCATGAAATTCTCTGGGTGGCTGTCCCCTTAAGCAACATGTGGGAACCCAGGGTCTCCCAGGATGGGTCCGTCTTTCACTGGATCTTCTGTAGGTCCTCGGGGCCAAAGGAGGCCGGCAGCAGCTCCTGTACGGTCCTGACAACGTATGTGCCATCCGGCTTGGTCATGTAGACGGCCCAGTTGGTGCCAAACTGGAAAAGAGGCAAAACCAGTGTGAAGGAGGCAGTGTGGCTGAAGGGTTAGAGCTGAAATGGGGTTGAGTCTGGTTCTGCATCCTACTGTCTAAAGTTCCTCTCTGTGCCTCAGTTTCCTCATCAGTAAAATGGGAATAACAATAATCATACCTGGCTCATAGTGCTTGAGGGAGGAGCCAATGAAAGATGCATGTTAATGCACAGTGCTTGGCACATGGGGATTTTTTTCTCCTTTTTTTTTGTGTGTGGGGGCTACACCCACAGCATATGGAAATTCCCAGGCTAGGGGTCAAATCAGAGCTGCAACTGCTGGCCTACACCACAGCCATAGCAACGCCAGATCCGAACCGTGTCTTCTACCTACACCGCAGCTCACAGCAATGCCCGATCCTTAACCCACTGAGTGAGGCCAAGGATCAAACCTGAATCCTCATGGATACTAGTCGGGTTCGTTACTCTTGAGCCACGACAGGAACTCCAGCACATGGTTAATGGGCAATAAGTACTGTGTTCTGGAGTTCCTGTTGTGGTGCGGGATCTGGCCGTGTCTCTGGAGCGCTGGAGCACAGGTTCAATCCCTGGCCAGGCGCAGTGGGTTAAGGATCCAGAGTTGCTGCAGCTGCAGCATAGGTCACAGCTGTGGCTTGGATTTGATCCCTGACCAAGAACTCCATATGCCTCAGAGCAGCCAGAAAACAAAATCAAAAACAAAAACAAACTCTGTTCTGTGATTCAGGACTCACCTATGGCTTTGGAAGAAGAATATCTAATCCCTGGAGCCAGACCTCCTTCTGCTGTGACAAAAACAATGAATATCTGCTCTCCCTAGAGACTCTCATTCACTCCTGACAACCAGGTCGCCTGCCTCCCTCATTACACTGGACTTTGAACACGCACGATTTCACTAGCTACACTTTGAGGTAGATGGCTATCATCCCCATTTTACTGATGAGGAAACTGAGGCTTCGCAGGGCAATGTCAGCAAGGCAGAGTTTCAGCTCAAATCCATCTCCATCCTTCTCTTACATACCAGGAGCTACCACTTGCTTGCTGTGTGAGGCTGGGCAAAAGATGAAACTCTTCGGGTCTCATTTGATTTGTGAAATGGTTTTAGAGACAAAAGAATGCCTTTGGCAGGAAGATAGGTGTCCTGGGCAGAGAGCTGAATCAGCTGTGGGGTAACGGAAAGAATCCTGGAGTCACCAGACCGAGGCTCTACCTGGCCAGGTGCTGTGAGTATTAGAGGTGATGGGTATAAAGCACCCGTCCCCAGTGCCTGGCGTGTGGTAAATGCTCCGTTAATAGATGCCATTCCTGTTGATGGCTAGCGGTTACTAGTGACAGTTCAGGTTTACAGCCTGCTCTTCCTGCTCTTGTCTGAATCACCAAGTTATTACCAGGCACAATCAGTCTTCTGGCTTTTTAATTTTTTTTCTTTTTTGGCTGCGCCAATGGCATATGGCAGTTTTCTAGGCCAGGGGTGAAACCCCAGCTGGGGCTACAACCTAACACCATCACTGGATCTTTAACCCACTGTGCTGGGCCAGGGATTGAACCTGTGCCTTCCCAGAGACAGGCTGTATCATTAACCCACTGTACCACAGTGGGAACTCAGCTTTTTATTTTCATTTTTTTTGGCTGTGCCCATGGCATACAGAAGTTCCTGGGCCAAGGACTGAACCCTTGCCACAGCAGTGACCAGAGCCACAGCAGTGACAGCGTCAATCCATAACCACCAGGCTAACAGGGAACTCCAGTTTTCTGGCTTTTTAAAATGTTTTGCAGGAGAAAATCTTTCTCCTCGGCAGGCTCTGCCTGAGGGTACGGCTAAAAGTTGAGTGGAAGCAAGTGTAGTGCCAGGCCCCCGGCCTCCAAGCTTCAGCTTTTATGATTTGCATTTTGGTTTCATTTTGCCTCTCCCTCCTTCAGCCTTTCCATTCACCTTCTTTCATTTGCCAACATCTAATCTGTTTGGAGAAAACAGCAATTAGACCGACGCAGGGCCTCGGGAGTCAGAGAGCTGGCATCCTGATGTGGTTTCCATACGTGGCCTTGGACCCGCCGTGGTGCTGGGCAGCCATTTCTGTCCCCTAACAGGAGATGAAGTCCGTATTGTGAATTCAGTGCCTTTATGGGTGGGGTTCTCATCTGTATTTGGGAAATGAATTTCGCTAACTGTGTCTGGTCGGCAGTCCTGGCAGAAAGCAGAGGGAGGACGCAGACGTTTGCACGTTTGAGAGATGCTCTGAAACCCCAAGAAACAAGAGCAAAACCGAAACACCTCTCATGCCTCCCAGATTCAAACAACTCCCAAAGCAGAAGCCCCTATGGAACGAGCAACTCCTATTCTGCAAAGTACCATTATGTCACCTCCGAGGCCAAAAATAATCTGTCCCATTTATAGGATCATAAAGGCAAGGAGGCAGCCTGAGGAGCATGGGCTTTGCACTCAGCCTGAACTGGCCGTGGATGCCAGCTCGCCGGCCACCAACTGGCTGGCTGCATGGCCTTCAGCAGGTCATTTCACTTCTCTGGGATGCACGACAAGTGGGGTTTGGGGATTAAATGAGAAGCTGCATTTAGAGAGGCTGATGACGCCACATCAGAGCTCAGGGGCCTGAGGATTCTTTAACCTGGTGGCTTTAGCCTTTGGGGGACCCCGGAGGACACAGCCCCTTTGTGAGTCCACAAAGGTACCGATATGCCCCGTCCCCAAATGTACGAATACACACCAGAAACTTCACTGAGCCCAGATTCAGAGGCCATGATCAAATCTACCCCTCGTTTTTAGAATCAAAGAAACCAAGACCTTGCACCAAGATCTTTGTGAAAATTACGTCAAACCCCTTAAAAACTTTCTGAAAATCAGTGAATTCCCTTTATTCTTTTCTTCCCCCAACTTCTGTTTTAACGTTATAAAATATACATAAGATTTACCATTTTAATCATTTTTTTTCCCTTTGGGCTGTGCTCACAGCATGCAAAAGTTCCCAGGCCAGGGATGGAACCCATGTCACAGCAGTGACAATGCCGGATCCTTAACCCACTGAACCACCAGAGAACTCCCATTTTAACCTTTTGTTTGTTTTGTTTTTTTTAATGGCTGCACCCACGGCACATGCAAGTTCCTAGGCCAGGGACTGAATCTGAGCCACAGCTGAAACCTACACTGTAGCTGCAGCAATGCTGGATCCTTAACCCGTTGCTCCAGTCCGGGGCTCAAACTCACTTCTGCAGTGACTTAAGCCAGTGCAGTCAGATTCTTAACCTATTGCGCCACAGTAGGAACTCCTCATTTTAAGCATTTTTAAGTGTACAATTCAGTTCCCTTTATTCTTGAAATAAAATATACCCTCCACTCATGGCCTACTAGGCCCTGTGTGATCTGACACTGCCCACCCCTCTGACTTGACCTTCAATCATTTTCCTCCCTCACTCACCGTGTTCTAGGCTCTTTGGCCTTCATGTGACTCGTCCAGCCCACCAAGTGTGTGGACATTAAACTTGCTGCTTCCTCCATCTGGAAATCTTTTGTTGACCTCTGTCTGCCTCATCTTTTCTCATTATTTATATCTCTGTCCAAATGCCCTCTTCAGGGAACAGTCCTTCCTGGCCATCTAAAGTAGCTGGCAAACTCTTTTCCATAAAGGGCCAGATAGTAAATATTTTAGGGCTTGTGGGCCATAAGGTCCCCGCGGGTATTTTTTTTTGCCTTTTGAGGGCCGCACCCACAGTGTATGGAAGTTCCCAGGCTAGGGACTGAATTGGAGCTGCAGCTGCCGGCCTACACCACAGCCACAGCAATGCCAGATCTGAGCTGCATCTGTGACCTACACCACAGCCCATGGCAAGGCTGGATCCTTAACCCACTGATGAGGCCAGGGATCGAACCCTCGTCCTCATGAATACTAGTCGGGTTCATTAACTGCTGAGCCACAAGGGGAACTCCATGTTATAACTCCTCATCTCTCTGTGTTGTAGGGCCAAAGCATCCAGAGACAAGTGAATGAGTGCGCATGGTGCGTGCCGATAAAACTTTATGTACAGTAACAAGCAGGAGTCTGGATTTGCCTGTGAGCGGCTGTTTGCTGACCTCTGACCCTGATCTAGAGTATCGCCAGCTGCCTCTTCCATCACTCTAGTCTCCTTTTTTCTGCATTCTTTTCTCTGTAGCCCTCATCACTCTCAGAAAGTGCTTATTTATTTTGTTCCTTGTTTATTGTCTGTCTCCTGCACTAGACTATAAAGTCTGCTAGTGCACGGCCCGGCCTGTCTTTTCACTGCCATCTCCCCCGACCGAGCAAGGTCAATGCCTAGCACAGAGTAGACATTCAATAAGTATTTGTCGAATGAAAGAATAATTTCCAGTGATTCATGCAAGCTTGGGGAGGCCTTAAAAGTCAGCCAACCCAGCAAACAGGACAGCCGCTGTGTGTCCTCACTGGCAGTTTGGCTTGGCTCCCACGGCCTGGAAAAGCACAGAGTACCCATTCCGGAAAGAAAGGAAAGTTGCTTACCTCTCTCATGACTTGCCTGCAGGCCCCGCATGGCGAAATAAAATCATCTTGCAAATCACTGGGGAAGCAGAGAATCAAACACAGATTGGTTTCTTAAGAGGCATGAGGACAATAGCTAAAATTCAGGCCCCGAGGCCTCCCTGGCTCCAGATTAAGTCAAATCCCACTGGGCAGTTTCTGGTTCACAGATGCACTATGTTCTAGAGGCTGAGAAGGGCACAGAGCTTTCCACGCCGGCAAGAGGCGAGGCCATGGGCAGAACCATGACTTCCATCAGTGAGTTCAACAAATGTTTAGTGAGCACTTACTGTCACTCACACACCAGGGACACAACAGCTATGGAGATTTGTTTCGTACCTTCAAGAGATTGCTCTGCCCAGTAAAATACTAGATAAATTATCATTTTATTTATCTATGGCCATGCTCTGGGGCATGTGGAAGTTCCTGGGCCAGGGATCAAACCCGAGCCGCAGTTTGGACCCGTGCCACAGCTGCAGCAATGCTGGATCCTTAACCCACTGTGCATCATGGCAACTTCCAAGCATTGTTTGTTGTTGTTGTTGTTGTTCTTGGCTGCACCCATTGGTTGTGGAAATTCCAGGGCCAGGAATTGAACCCATGCCACAGCAGTGACTTAAGCCACAGCAGTGACAATGCTGGATCAATAACCCATTAGGCCACCAGGGAGCTTCCAAGTTGTCATTTAAACAAAATGCAGTAAGAATGCATGGTAGGAAGGAGACAATTCCTGACTAGGAAGGGAGAGAGAATATTTTATGGGGGAGATAGCATTTGGCCTGGTCCATGGAGGAAGTGTGGAGTTCACCAGTCACCATTAGTGAGCGCCTGCTATGCTCCAAGCTCTATACTAGGCACTCAACAGACATTATTTCATTTACTTCTCAGTATAACCTACATGTAAGAATGACCATTTTACCTTCAAGGATACAGGTTCAGGGAGATGAAATAACAGAGTGCTCTTCTCTTTTTTGTTTTGTTTTGTTTTTGTCTTTTTAGGGCTGCACCCGGGGCATACGGAATTTCCCAGGCTAGGGGTCAAATCGGAGCTACAGCTGCCGGCCTACACCACAACCACAGCAAATCAGATCTGAGCCGCATCTGTGACCTACACCACAGCTCATGGCAAAGCTGGATCCTCGACCCACTGAGCTAGGCCAGGGATTGAACCCACATTCTCATGGATTCTAGTTGGATTTGTTTCCACTGCACCATGAAGGGAACTCCAACAAAGTGCTATTCTGAAGCTCTGAGCGTGTTGCAGGCAAGGGACAAAGTCTGTGCAAAGGCTCTGAGGCATGAAAGAATAAGACACCTGTGAGTCAATGAGAAAACTGGGCTCCTTGCATCTGTGAAAGCTGCAGAAGAGAAGCTCAAGGCCAAGGGGTTGTCTCTGAGAGTTAAGGCACCTGGAATTGGTCCTCCAGCTCTGAGCAGGACAAAGGATGGGGCTTAAAGAAAGAGTAAACCTCCAAGTATGATGAAGCACTAGCAGCCACCCTCATCCTTGCTCTAAGACCCACAGCTCTGGAAGATTATAGGATTTAAAATTTGGTTCTTTTTATTTTTTTCTTTTTACAGCTGCACATGCAGCATATGGAATTTCCTGGGCCAGGGGTCAAACCTGCACCAGAGCAGCCACCCAAGCCGCCGTAGTGACAATGCTGAATCCTTAATCCACTACACCACAAGGGAACTCCTCTCATCAACTCTTTGGAGACTGGACTCCTCCCAACAACCCAATGGGTAGGCATTTCTCTCCTTTATTTACAGATGAAAACCTGGGCTCAGAGTGTTGAAGAAACATGCCCAAGGTCAATAGCGGAGCAGGCTTTGAAACCAGGTCTCACTAACCTGGCCTGGACTCTTTAAGCTTTACTCAACATTCTGGTCAAGAGTAAGAATGAAAAGCCCAGGAGAAGAACCATCCCAGAACGTGCTGGGTGCACGGGGATGTCCCTCGTTGCTTTCCCCCTCTGCCTCTCCCCTGTTGTCTGCGTCCCCTGCCTTGTGCTGGGTATTGACGATTTCTTATGGTTTGTGCTGAACTTGGGCATACACGGAGGGCAACTTATCGGACTTGACAGGCTGGAAACCCGTGACTCTGAAGACAACAGCTGGGACCCCAGGGGGCCAGGCTTATCTCCCCTTTAGCAAAATCCCACCTGAGCTGTCCACGCTCCATCTTACAGCCTTGAAGGGGCTCTTAGACTGTTCACACCCATCACTGTTAACAAGGGAGCTGGCACTTCCCATCCACCCTCTGAATCCACATGCTCAATTTTACAAATCATTAGTGCGGTAATGACCGCATTTCTGGCTCCGGGATGCCGGTGCAGGCTGAGTACCCAGAGAGGAGCAGCTGGGTGCTGGGAAAAATGCAGTTATTGTGTAAACAAGGACATTTGCTAATCATCACTAGCAATACCCAGTCATGTTTGAAAGTAGATAATGACGAGAGAAAAAGCCTTTCATCTGGAAAGCTCTAAACAGAGCAGGGCCACCTCACCAGTCTCCTTTTGTTGACTTTGGCCTCCTTTTCCCTAGGATATCATTATTTTCTCGGGTCAGCCTTGAAATTAAGTTATCCCCCCCACTCTTTTTCTATAAAGCGTAATTCCCATCCTGATCTCTGCTCATCCGCACGAAATGTTCCCAGGGAGGCCTCATTTATTCCTCCCACAGCCAGAGGGAAGCCAGGACAGACCTCGGTCACAGCAAGAGCTCCCGGAAGCCGGGGCCTTTCTCCTGAAGTGCATCCAGGGCTCCAGTTACTCAGTGGGAAAAACCTTCAATAATGCGGTCCACCTCTGGGCCAGACAGATCTTAAAAAAGAAACGGCGGAGTTCCCATTGTGACTCAGAGGTTAACGAACCTGAGTGGCATCCATAAGGATGCAGGTTCAATCCCTGGCCTCGCTCAGTGGGTTAAGGATCTGGCGTTGCCATGAGCTGTGGTGTAGGTTGCAGATACGGCTTGGATCCTGCATTGCTATGGCCCTGGTGTAGGCTGGTGGCTACATCTCCGATTGGACCCCTAGCCTGGGAATCTCCATATACCACAGGCGGGGCCCTAAAAAAAAGACAGAAAAAAAAGGAAAAAAAGAAACGGCATCAGCCTTACTCTCGACCTCTGCATTTCTTCCAGAAAGGTCTTCTATCTCCACCACAATAAAGAGATCAACACTCCTAGTCCATGACCCTTGTGCCCAGATGTCCCTAAAGACCAACACTTTGGCAGCTAGGCAGTCTCTTTCTGGGTGGATTCAACATTTCCCAAATTATTTTCCTTGAACCGTTATCCCAGGCTAGGCGTCTAATCAGATCTGCAGCTGCCAGCCTACACCACAGCCACAGCAACTTGGGGTCTGAACTGTGCCTGCAACCTACACATAGCTCACAGTAATGCTGGATACTTAACCCACTGAGTGAGGCCAGAGATCGAACCCACATCCTCACTGATACTGGTCAGATTCTTAACCTGATGGGCCACAATGCGAATTACCCCCCCTCCTTTTTTTTTTTTTTGCACCACTATCTCGCTAACAGAATTCTGTCACAGATAATGTAAGAACACACAATTCAGGGAGTTCCCGTTGTGGCAGCTATAGCTCCTATTCAATCACTAGTCCGGGAACCTCCATATGCTGCAGGTGCAGCCCTAAAAAGCAACAACAAACAACAACAACAACAAAGAATACACAATTCATCATTGAGAAGCATAATGGGGTCCAAATTAACAAAAGAGCCCATTCACACGCCTTGCATCCTGAAGCCAATGAGGGGGGGTCCGGGACCAGCAAGAACTCATCGAATTCCCTCTGAGGGCACACCCGTGGCAACTTGGATATTTATGTGTGGGGCATGTAGAGAGAGAGTTGATAAGTGCCCTTGTGCAGCCAGAACCTGGACTGGAATCTGATCAGTTTAGACCATAACCCGGGCTCATCTGGCTGTCACCCCTCCAGCTTGTCCTTGTGTCCTGGGTCTTATACAAGAGGTGGCTGATGCCAGTTGAGGGAGCCGGCTTGCTCAGTGAAGGATTCGGGTTTTGGCTCAAGGAGGGCAATGAGGACGGTTCCCTTTCCTGGCAGAGCACGGCACAGTGGAGTGAGCCCTAGAAATGCTAGAGAGCTATCTGTTCTGGCTTCTCCACTAATTCCCAAGGAAGTTGCTTGACACCTCTGGGCCTCAGTTTTTTCAACTGTAAAAAGGGTACAGTGTCAGGGAGTCTATACCAAGTGATTTTTAGGTCCCTCCGGCTTTAGGTTTCTATACTGCCTTTTACTTTTTTTCCTTTGTTTTGCTCTTTTTTTGGCACATGGAGGTCCCCAGGCTAGGGGTCTAAGTGGAGCTACAGCTGCTGGCCTACACCACAGCCACAGCAACGTGGGATCTGAGCCATATCCGTGACCTACACCACAGCTCATGGCAACGCCAGATCCTTAACCCACTGAGCAAGGCCAGGGTTCGAACCCACAACCTCATGGTTCCTAGTCAGATTCATTTCTTCTGCGCCAGGATAGGAACCCCCTATGCTGCCTTTCTAGCGTATCTGGAGGGATTCTGTTGTACTTGTCTGAGAGTTGTTTTGATTGTTTACCTGCTTTTCAGACCCACCAAGGCGGAGTCTGTTTCTTACTTATCTCCTACGCTCAGCGCTCAGCCCAGCCCTACAGTGCTCAGCATGTCAGAATTGAGAAATAAATGCATGTTAGGTGAATGAATGGATGAGTAACAGGTGTGTGGAGGATGCTGGCTCAATAGAGGAATGAAGCTTGCCACGACTTGCCTTTCACACTCACCTGGCGATGGCAATGGCCCTGAACTCTTTGTACCCTTCTGAGATGGCCTTCTGGATGGCAGTTCGTTCAGCACAGACGCCCAGAGGGTAGCAGGCATTTTCTATGTTGCACCCTGAGAAGAGAGGAGAGCCCAGTGGTGTTTCTAGCAGAACCACGTCCTGTCGTGTGTGTTGAGTAAGAGGCTTGCCCCATTCCAGGACAGGGAGAGCCCCAGTACCCTGAGTAAGGAGGGAGAAGAGGGCAATTTGGCTGGGAGCACTGGGAGACTCTGTGACCGACTGGTGCAGCGGCCCTTCCTGAGAACCTCCCACTCTCATTACTTACCTGATACCTGCCTCTTGAGGCACAAGCCTGGAAGCAGGGGCAGCCTAATTGGACAGGTTAATTTAGCCTCATCTCCCCAGCAGAGGTCAAGGCCAAGGGAGATGCCAAGGTTTGAGAAGGCGAGCAGGACCCCCTCCTCCCAGCCCTGGGTCTCAGAGACAGAAGCCACAGGGTGGGACATGTGGTGATCCTGATTCAAAGACTGGGCCTGGGTAAAATTTTTGGTGTGGATACCACCTGTTGGGAGTTCAGCCAGGGTTCTCTGTGAGTTATACTGCAAAACAAATCGTCCAGACAAACACACTAACAAACAAAAAAACTCCCAAGTTTTCTAAAAGGTGTCTGTGATTGTACAAGCCTTAAGAAAATCAACCCCAGAGTTCCCACTGAGGGTCAGTGGGTTAAAGACCCAATGTTGTCTCTGCGAGGTTAGGGGTTTGATCCCTGACCTTGCTCAGTGGGTGGAGGATCCAGGGTTGCTGCAGGCTGTGGCGCAGGCCTCAGCTGTAGCTCTGATTCAACCCCCAGTCCAGGAAATTCCATATGCCTCAGGTGTGGCTGTAAAAGAAAAGAAAAAAAATGCAAAAAACAAACAAAAAAAGCAACCCCCAGGCCTCTGGCGGGAGGTAGGCTGCCCAGGCTCAAATCCCCCAGTACAGGGGTTCTCTCCAGTGGGCCTCTCTGGAGTGTCCCTGGGGACAGTGGGCAAGGGCTGCCCCCAGGAGATAAAACAATGGCATAAGCAGGTTGGCTGCCTAACAGACTTCCTATTTTTAGGGAGGTGAGGCCATGAACAAATGACCACAGCAGCTGGGCTTTCCCCTGACCGACAGGGAGTGACACATGACATGTTGCTCTTCATAGCTTGTCCTTCTCCCTTGGGCAGGATATTCATCGCTCCCCAGTACTCTTGTTCTCCTTCCTCCTTTAAGCAATACAAGTGATTCTCATTCCAATATGGCTGATCACATGGTCACTCACAGACTACACTTCCCAGGCTTCCCAGAGTATGACCACGTGACTTGGTTTTTGCCAATGGGATGTGGCCCACAGTGAGGTGGGAAAATTCTGGATCACAGCTTTTGTAGAAACTGCTGGCCTTTTACTTCCTTTCTTTTCCCTCCCTGGGCTGGGATGGTGTGGACAGCTTTGACTACTTTATGTCATAGGGATGGAGAGCAACAAAACAGAAGGAACTTGGGACCTTAGCCAACTCATGGAGCAGAATTGAGTTGCCTATTTGCCCTGGACCCACTGCCTACTGTTTTTACTTTTGGCTGTGTCCATGAGAAGTTCCTGGGCCAGGGACTGAACCCATGCCAGAGCAGCTACCTGAGCCACTGAAGTGATGTCAGGTCCTTAACCCATTGTACCACAAGGGAACTCCCCGGCTGCCTACTTTGAATCATTATGTGAGAGGAAAAGATAATTCTGTCATGCTGGAGTCATTGTATTTTGGGATATTTTGTAACAGAAAGTTGTGCTAAATATAGAATTTTGTGTTAAAAAAAAAAAGATGTGACTAACAACAACTAAAAAATCTAGAGTCCCCTGGTGGCCTATGGTTAAAGAGCTGGTTGTCACTGCTGTGGTGCGGGTTTGATCCCTGGCCTGAGAACACTGAATGCACAGGTACAACCCCCCCCCCCGCCCCCCGCCGCTGCCCCAAACCTAGGCTTTCCTATTGTGGTGCAGTGGAAATGAATCTGACTAGTATCCATGAGGATACTAGTTCGATCCCTGCCCTTGCTCAGTAAGTCGGGGACCTGGCATTGCCATGAGCTCTGGTGTGGGCTGCAGATGCGGCTCAGAGCCCACATTGCTGTGGCTGTGGGGTAGGCAGGCGGCTACAGCTCCGATTCGACCTAGCTTGGTAACTTCCATATGCCATGGGTGTGGCCCTAAAACAAAAACAAACAAAAAACCTAAAATATGTGGTATTGGCTTAGGGGTTAGGCAATGTGAAAGAAAATAACAGCTATAGCAAGATGGAAAGCTTGCTGCTCTGTGACAGGTTATTTGGCAAAGCCCCACCCTGCAATAACCTAGAAGGCAGACCATGTCACCTACCATTAGGGTTTTTCTACCTGGCACTGTGGCAAGGATCTGATTAAGGCTATCATCTACCCAGTCATTGTTTCAGGTGCGTCAAAGTAGCTGTCATTAAAATGAGGGCACAGGGCTGGGCTGGGCTGGGCAGGGAAGCCAGTTTGTAAAAAAGGGAAGTTGGTAGGCTTAAGAAATAGGCACAGAAAGGATTCGTTGGGTGGGCTACTCCTGTATGAAAGCAATTGGAAGCAAATGGGCCAGAAGGTTTCTAAGGTTTTGATAGTAGTGAATTAGCCGAAGAAGCCAAAAGTCGTCCATGAAACCCTGATTATTCAATCCCTGGAGTTCCCGTCGTGGGACAGAGGAAAGGAATCTGACTAGGAACCATGAGGCTGCAGGTTCAATCCCTGGCCTATCTCAGCGGGATTAAGGATCCTGCCTTGCTGTGGCTGTGGTGTAGGCTGGCAGCTACAGCTCCAATTTGACCCCTAGCCTGGGAACTTCCATATGCTGAGCCTGTGGCCCTAAAAAAAAAGGAAGAAAGAAATCCTTAGGCCCCCCTAAACTCCATTAGAAGTTGACAAAGCTGTGTGGCCCCAAAGAGGGCCTTCTCTCCAACACCCACTTCAGATATATGGTGGAGGATAGAAATGGTTAGAGGAGAGGCTCCCAGATGGTAAAGCCAGGGGCCCCAGGGACAGTGGACAAGGGGGTTTTACCCCCGAGCAGAAAGGGGAGGCAAGGTGTATTCCAGGGCAGGGAGTCGTCCTACTTCTTGCCCAGCAGGTTTGCTAACGCATGTACTTGTTCACCAGCTGTCCCGATCTTCCTTTTCTGCAATGGGAGACTTGATGGCTGTTAGCCTTTTCTGCTCCACGTTATGTATTCTAGGATTGGTTGTTAAGTGGGGGGAAGATGATTATTTTTTAGTTTTCAGGCCACTCGATTAGCAAGGCCATATCCCATCCTGAGAAAGGGGACTGTGCCCCACTGCGGGATCCTGCTCTTAGCTGGATGCAGTGAGCAGGTGGACTTTGAATTGCTACCCTCAGGAAGGTGCTGAGTCCTATCTGTGGGAAGACAGAGGTACCAGGATACTTACAGGCCACAGGGCGTCTTGTGGCAAAGACTTATTGTTCCCAGTGTTTACACCCCCAAAAGAATCTACAGGATGGGTTCCCCTTGTGGCACAGCAGGTTAAGGATCTGGCCCTGTCACCACAGTGGCTGGGGGATCGCTGCTATGGAGCCTATTGGATCCCTGGCCCAGGAACATCCATATGCTACAGTCATGGCCAACAGAAAAAAAAAAGGAAAAGGAATCTACTGGAGTTTATTTGGGCACATGCCAGTCCAGCCGGAGACTACATTTCCTAGAACCTTTGGGCAGTCCTGTAAGTTTAGCCAATGGGATGTGAGTGGAAGTATGGAGTGAAACTTATTTATTTATTTATTTATTTATTTATTTTCTCTTAATGGATTTTATTTCAATTATACGTGTACATAAATGGAGTGAAACTTCTAATTGACATTTTCATAGGCACATCGCTTGCCCCTTACCTCATCTTTTCCTTCTCTAGAGGCTGAAGCATGGATGTGACGATTTGTGCCAGTTTTGAACATGCAGATGAGGACACCACTCTAGAGATGGCGGGACATCAAGGCATAAGGAGTCTGATCTCCTGAACAACCTTGTGAGCAGAGAACAGTTCATATGTGCTGGACTCCAGCCCGCCCCTGGTCTGTTAGATGAGAGAGAAGCAGCCATCCTCAGATCACTGTATTTGTATCTGTTCCATCGACTGAGTCTATTCCTTATCTGTTGCACTCCCTTTAAGTCTCAGTCTCTGTTGTGTTTGTGCAGAATTTTATTCCTCCTGCAATCATCAAATTTGGCCACCGTCTCCCGGTATAGTTTCCTCACATATTTTTCTGACCCTTCATTGTTTACACTGGCCAGTTAGGAGGTGTTAATCATTTAACCCATCAGCCATTATCATGGTTCTCAGGATCACAGGCTTTCATATGTCTAGGATTGATGGAGAGGGATGGGTGTCACTAGATGGCCTGCCCTGTGGGCTGGTGCCCTAGCAGCACATAACCCGTTGGGAGGAGAGAGGGTGTTCGCTGAGAATCCAGCGTGGAATGGCCATATGGTGGTAGGTAGGGACAGGTATGGAATCCTGCTTTGTAGAAGGAGGGTGGGTGTGTATACAGGTCACCAAATAGCAGTGAGCATCAATGGTTTTCACAACTTAGCACCTCTTCCTCTTTTTCTTTCTGGAGAATGAGTCTCGCTTCATTTTTTAGCATGTAGTTCAAATGAGAGTTGCCAACTTTTCTCAGGTGACTTTGTTACTGGCCTAAGGATGAGCACCTGATCCACGCTGGTCCAATCAGAGTTGAGCAGCTGACCCACAGGGGACCAATCAGAATTGAGCACCTGGCCCACACTGGGCCAATCAGAGTTCTTTTCCGTGAGGGAGGTTCCCTTCCTCTTTAACACTAGGAGCTGGGCCTGGGCCTTGCTGGTGGCTTGGCTTCCCTTCTTTATGGAGGAGACCCAGAAGAGACAATGAAATGGACACGCAGATGAGAGATGGTGGGAAAAGAGTCTGGCCTGGTGCCAGCTGCCCCTGCAGCCCAGTGACACTCCAGGTCTTTCACCATTTAGTCACGGGAGCCAGTAAACTCTGCTTTTGTCTGAAACAGTTTACATGTATTTCTATCATTTGCAGCTTTACAGAAATTGGTTAATAGAGCTGGGATACAGAACAAGGAGTGATCAGGGTATTGCAATACTGAAAGCATTTGTTCATATTCATATGCCAGTTACTGGAGCCTAGAGAGCCAGCCCTTTACTGCTCAGCCTTTCTGCTTGGTCAGGAAAAGGTAAATGAATAAATGAGTCTCTCTCACCTCCTGCCTAATCTCCCCAGCTAGGTTTCTGATGCCTGCCTGGAACGACTTCCTTGCCTGCTCCTACCTGCCTGCCCCTCCCACCTTTGCTGACCTTTGACCTTGCTGCATTGGACTTCTGCCTCTCCCGGATTAAGATCCTTGCCTGCCTAGCTCCCCACTCCGCTTCCTGTCTAGCAGCCCTACCAGCCCTGCCCCATACCCAGGGACGCTTTCCCCATCAGACCTGATTCACAGAAATATTGGGGTTTGCTGATAGGCTGTGAAAGCAAAAAGCTGCCAGACTGCAGAAGGCCCAGTCTCCAGGGGCAGATCCCTGTGTCTGCTTTTGAAGTTCAGAATGGCCTCCTATAGACACACCTTCCTTTATTATGTGTAAAAACTTCAACAGGACAGTTAAGGAGAGGGGGGCAGGGGGATGGAGGTTGTTTTAGAACGGAACGGGCTCACATACTCCACTGTTCAAATAGAATGCTTTTTTGTTTTTTTTTGTTTACTTTTTTTAGGGCTGCACACGCGGCATATGGAAGTTCCCAGGCTAGGGGTCAAACTGGAGCTACAGCCACTGGCATACGCCACAGCCACAGCAACACCAGATCCATGCCGCATCTGCGACCTATACCACAGCTCATGGCAACACAAGATCCTTAACCCACTGAGCGAGGCCAGGGATCGAACCCGCAACCTCATGGTACCTAGTCAGATTTGTTTCTGCTGTGCTGCAATGGGAATTCCAGAATGTTGTAGAAAGAGCCCGTAGGTTCCGGTTTGCCCTGGGACCCTTTGCCCTCCTGGCTCTGAGAATTTGGGAAAGGGACTGAACCTCCTTGAAGCTCATTGTCCTCTTTTGTAAAATGAAAATGACAGCGCCTTCCTCTCAGGCCTCTAGTGAGACTGAGTTGAGATCATGCGTGTAAAGCAATTAGCACAAGGCCTGGGGCAGAGGAAGTTTTCACCAGCGGGCGATGCTGTCCTTAACTGAGTGAAAGTCAAGGCCTGGGTGATGGTAGGCCTGTTTGACTGAGCTTCTGCTCCTTCTAGACACAGTGTAACAGTGGCCCATCTCTGTTCTTCAGGCAACTTGAAATCCTTTCCATGATTACAAGGCTCTAGCCATCTGGTGCCAACCTGCCTACCTCTTGGGCTTCATTTCCCTTTGCTTTTCCAGGATTCTCCTGCTACAGGGCCTTTGCACCTTCTGTTCTAACAGCCTCTCTTCCACCTCTAAGCACATGGCTCACTCCACCCAAGGTCTCTGCTCAAAGGTCACCTCCTCAGAGAAGCCTTCCCTCATCACTCTATCTAAAATTGCCTCCTTCTCCCACACCTCGAACCCTCTCAGTCCATTTATCCTGCTTTAACACTTAACACTTCCCTGAAATAAATGTCTTAATGCCCCCATTATTCCCCAAGTATAAACAAGTATAACTTCCTGAGGGCAGAGACCGTGTCTTTTGTGTGTGTGTGTGTGTGCTTTTTATGGCCCCACCTGCAACATATGGAAGTTCCCAGGCTAGGGGTCAAATTGGAGCTGCAGTTGCCAGCCTGCGCCACAGCCAAAGCAACGCCAGATCCAAGCTGTGTCTGTGACCTACACCACGACTCACAGTAATGTCAGAGCCTTGACCCACTGAGAGAGGCCAGAGATCAAACCCGCATCCTCATGGATACTAGCTGGGTTCGTTTCCACTGCGCCACAATGGGAACTCCCGACTTTGTCTTCTATCGTGCACTGCTGTATGCCCAGGGCCTAACACAGTGAGGCCAGGGAGGCTCTCAGTTACTTTTTTTTTTTTTTGGTCTTTTTGCCTTTCTAGGGCCGCATTCGCGGCATATGGTGACTCCCAGGCTATGGGTCTAACTGGAGCTATAGCTGCCGGCCTACACAACAGCCACAGCATGGTGGGATCTGAGCTGCATCTGCAACCTACACCACAGCTTACGGCAGTGCTGGATCCTTAACCCACTGAGCGAGGCCAGGGATCAAACACGCAACCTCATGGTTCCTAGTCGGATTCACTGCGCCACGATGGGAACTCCTCAGTTACTTATTATTGAATGAGTGGAATTTCCCACTTTAGTGCTAGTTCTCTGAGATGCAAAGGAATAACTATTTGGGTCCTCTACTAAGTTCAAGTGTAATTCCTCAGTCTTGCTTGAAAAAAAAAAGAAAAAGAAAAGGAAGGAGAAAGGAAGGAAATCCTTGGCCATGAATTGTGATCCTGAAAGGCCGGACAATTTTGTTTTGCTTCCCAAGCCCAGAAAAAAGAATGTCACCTATCCAGGTAAACCCTCCACTCTCAGTGTTTCCCTCACTGGCTCTGAAACACACAGAAAGCTGAGGTGGGATCGTGCCGAGTTAGCAATCCATCATTATAAGATTGGACTGAAAATAATACTGTGATGATAGTGTTATTATTACTAATTGTTTTCTTTAAATATTTTATTGCTTTCCTTTTATCTGCTAGGCACTCTGTGGAGCATTTCATCTGTATTACGTTATTGTTGTTGTTTTTTTCCCCAGCTGCCCTCAAGGCATATGGAAGTTTCTTGGCCAAGGATCACAAATGAGCCTGAGTTGCAATTTATGCCACAGCTGCAGCAGTGCCGGATCCTTAACCCACTGCACCAGGCTGGGGATTGAACCTGCGCCTCCATAGAGACAATCTTGTTAACAGCTCAGTAAGGCAGATCCTATGATAACCAACCCCAGTTTCCGGAAAGTAAAAGCTGAGGTGTGGGGCAGGAAGCCAAGACTCACATCCTGACCTGAGAGATACAAAGGAGTGAACTTTTTCTCTCCGTGTGGCATTTCAGTGAGGCTGTGTCTGAGGTGGTCTGGGGCTTCAGGCAGGGCTCAGGTTGGATGTCATCAGGACATCAGCAAGGAAAGAAGTTCACAAGGAGGTGATTCTGACCTAGTCCCCCAGAGAAAAGAACACTGCTGGAGGGTACTGTCCCCTTCTCTGCGTCCCCTCTTTTTTCTGGGAGATCTTAAGATTAGAGCAGAGGTTCTTACAATCAAGCAAATGGGCAGCAGCATCTTCCGGAGGGCTTAAAAGATTTCTAAGTTCCCGTTGTGACTCAGCTGTCATGAGCCCAACTAGCAACCATGAGGACTCAGGTTTGATCCCTGGCCTTGCTCAGTGGGTCGAGGATCCAGCATTGCCAGGAGATGTGATGTAGGTTGCAGACACGTCTTGGATTTTGCTTTGCTGTGGCTGTGGTGTAGGCTGGCAGCTGTAGCTCTGATTCGACCCCTAGCCTGGGAACTTCCATATGCCTCAGTGAGGCCCTAAAAAGCCAAGAAAAAAAAAAAGGATTTCTGGTATATTTTTGTTTTTTAGGGCCGCACCCACCATACAGGTGCAATGCAGTTTCACAAATGAACTTAGAATAAGTCAACTATAGAGTGGAGGGGTTTTAGTAAAGTTCATCTTTGTAATGAACCACTTTCTTTTTTGGCCATGCCCACAGCATGTGGAAGTTCCTGGGCCAGGGATCGAACCTTCATCACCCTTGCTGGTTGGGGGAAGATGAAGAATCAGGTGGGGTTTTTCTTGTTTTTTCGTTTTAGGGCTGCACCTATGGTATATGGGAGTTCCCAGGCTAGGGGGTGAAATCAGAGCTGCAGCTGCCAGGCTACACCAGAGCCACAGCAAGGCCAGATCCAAGCTGCATCTGCGACCTACACCACAGCTCATGGCAATGCTGGATCCTTAACTCACTGAACAAGGTCAGAGATTGAACAAGTATCCTGGTGATACTGGTTGAGTTCCTTATTGCTGATTACAACATGAACTCTGATGAAGGATCTGGAGCTGTAGCCACTGGCTCATGCCAGAGCCACACAGGATCCGCGCCTCCTCTGTGACCTACACCACAGCTCACAGCAATGTCGGATCCTTTAACCCACTGAGTGAGGCCAGGGATCGAACCTGATTCCTCATGGATACTATTTGGGTTTGTTACCAAAGGGAACTCCTGTTTTTTTTTTTTTTTAAATATAGTTTTTTCCTCCCAAATTAACTACAGCTGATCTGGTAAAGCGCTCCCCGGCCCCAACTTGTGGCAATGAAACATATAACGTGCTGAAACCCCAGAGAGGAGGAAAGGGGGAGACGCAGCATCGTCTAAGTCCTGAGGGCGTGAGCTGAAGAAGAGGAGCTCCCCTATCCCTTTGGGGGGGTGCCTGCAGGGTGGTCCCCCTAGTCTCCTCCTCCCCCTCCCTCCATGGCTGAGCACGGCCACGTGGGAGGCCCCGCTAACACCACCCCCGCCCCCGCCCGTCCCCCTTGGGTCCCATCTCTATTCTTACTTCTGTGTTCACTGCCCCTCCCCCCAGCAGCTCCTCCCTGGGGAGCCCCTCTCTTCTCTGCAGTTGTCCCCCAGGCAACCACAGAAGGTAACTCTTATTGTTATTAATTACCGTCCTGGTGACCCAGCTGCGAGGGGTCCACGACCCAGGCCGGGGTCGGGGTAATAGAAGAAATATGATCATCGCTATGAGGTTCTGACAGCAAGACAATCAGATGTGCTTGTGAATCGGATGGGGCCCCAACTGCCTCTGAGGGTGGAAACTCCACAGAGGTTGGTCTTCTGTGCGTCTGGAGAAAGTCACAAACCTGGGCAGACCTGTCCCACTCTAAGCTATAAACTCAGTGTCTAAATTCAGCTGTGCCCTCCCTGCCTCCTAATTGGCTCTAATTCATCCCTGATGCCCTATGAGGTTTCTTCTGGTTGTTCAAGTTCCCCTTTTCTCCAAGCCTTGTCTTACTCTACCTACCCACCCCTTCCTTCTTCTTTTTTTTTTTTTGTCTTTTTAGGGCCGCAGCCTCTACATATGGAGGTTCCCAGGCTAGGCGTCAAATTGAAGCTATAGCTGCTGGCCTATGCCACAGCCACAGCAATGCAGGATCCAATCCGCATCTGTGACCTACACCACAGCTCCCAGCAATGCTGGATTCCTGACCCGCTGAACGAGGCCAGGAACCTCATGGTTCCTAATCGGATTCATTTCCACTGCGCCATGATCCTTCCCTTCTAAGTAAGGAGATTCAGGGATCCTGGTAAATGCCCTCCATTTGTCCTGCCTTCTCAGTACATCTCTCTGCCCTCTTCTGCAGATCTACCCTGCAGCAAAGGCGAGGGGCAGCAGAAAGAGCAGGGCATCTGGAAGCCCATAAAACTGATCCTCAGTTATCTCGTTTCTCAAATGTGTGCTTGGGAATTCCCGTTGTGGCTCAGCAGGTTAAGGACCAGACTAGTATCCTTAAAAGTCCTCCACAATCTGCCTCCAAATCATCATCATCCTCACAATTATCCCATCATTAATGCAGTGATAGTAGAAGCAGCCACTGTTTGTGATATTCTTATTGTGGTCCAGAAACTATGCTAATCACTTTAGCACCTTTTTTCTTTCCTTTTTTTTTTTTTAGGGCTGCGCCTTCGGCATATGGAAGTTCCCAGGCTAGCGGTCAAATCAGAGCTACAGCTGCTGGCCTACACCACAACAGCTCGGGATCCGAGCCACATTTGTGAACTATGCTGCAGCTTGCAGGAATGCTGGGTCCTTAACCCACTCAGCAAGGCCAGGGATCGAACTGGAATCCTCATGGACACTATGTTGGGTTCTTAACCCTCCTAGCCACAAGGGGAATCCCACTTTAGCTCCTTTAAAGACAGTAGCTCATTTAAAAACTCACAATTAGGAGTTCCCGTCGTGGCGCAGTGGTTAACGAATCTGACTAGGAACCATGAGGTTGCGGGTTCGATCCCTGCCCTTGCTCAGTGGGTTAACGATCCGGCGTTGCCGTGAGCTGTAGTGTAGGTTGCAGACGCGGCTCGGATCCTGCGTTGCTGTGGCTGCGGCGCAGGCCAGTGGCCACAGCTCCGATTAGACCCCTAGC
>PVHT021183551.1:10182291-10242390 GCA_004024745.2 Catagonus wagneri | reverse complement strand
GGCAAAAAATAAAAAATAAAAAAAAATAAAAACTCACAATTAGGGGTGAAATTCAATGTAGTTAATGGCAGATGCACGGCTCAGGCACCGAAAAGCAGGGAGGACCACTGGGCCAGGCACACCTGCTCTGTTCAAAGCCATCGTGAAAGGCGGGTGTTGTGATCACCCAGTTTACAAATGTGTAAGCTGAGACTCGAGGGTGAAGGATATTTTTTTTTTTTTTTTTTTTGCTTTTTAGGCCACACCCATGGCATATGGATGTTCCCAGGCTAGGGATCGAATCAGAGCTATAGCTGCTGGCCTGCACACAGACAGCCACAGCAACGCTGGATCTGAGCTGCATCTGGGACATACATCACAGCTCACAGCAATGCCAGATCCTTAACCCACTGAGTGAGGCCAGGGATCGGACCCGCAACCTCATGGATATGATTCGGGTTTCCGCTGTACCACAATGGGAACTCCTGCATGGTGAAGGGTCTTGCCCAAGGTCACAAAACTGATAAAACAGCAGCACCAGGATGCAAACCAAGGAGTCTCTAACTCCTCCAGGGCCTGTACCCCATCCTATAAGGCCCTCTTAAGTTCCCACTGCACAGTCCTCTCGGGTGACATCAGGTCCTTCCCTGCTACTTAAACAGGCCACGCTCCTGTCCATCTCATTTCATTCCCTCCTACAATTATTGGTTGAGGCCCCCACTTTGAGCCATGGCCTGTGTAAGAGGAGGGGACTTTCATGGGGGCAGGGACTGTCATCTCTCTTTCTTTTCTTTTTTTTTTAGGGCCGCACCCACGGCACGTGGAGATTCCCAGGCTAGGGGTCTAAGTGAAGGTACAGCTGCCAGCCTACACCACAGCCACAGCAACGCCAGATCCGAGCCGCATTTATGACCTACACCACAGCTCACGGCAACGCCGGATCCTTAACGCACTGAGCAAGGCCAGGGATCGAACCCACGACCTCATGGTTCCTAGTTGGATTTGTTAACCACTGAGCCATGACGGGAACTCTTTCTTTCTTTTTCTCTTTCTTTTCCTTCCTTCCTTCTTTTCTTTCTTTCTTCCTTCCTTCCTCTTTCTCTCTTTCTGTTTCTTTTTTTTTCTTTTCTTTTCTTTCATAGTTTGCATCTACTAACCCCAGACTCAGTCCATCCTACTCCCTCTCCCTCTCCCTTGGCAACCACAAGTCCGTCCTCTATACCCCTGACTTTGTTTCTGGGACTGTCATTTCTGCTCACAGCCGTATGTCCAGCAGCTGGTACATTACCTAGCACATAATTGGTACTTGGCAAATATTTGTGAATGAACAAATCAATGCAAGGTTGGGGAGAGTCCCTCTCTATCTGGAGGGGATATGGAGGCACTGAAAAGAATCAATGGCTGATTGCCTGTTCAAGGCCCTGAAGCCCTGGGGCAGTGTGGGCTGCAATGTTGTTTGCAGTGGTGGTTAATGTTTAATGCTCACCTGAGCCCCTGCGCCAGTCCTGAATTTGCACATGACACTCAGAGTCTCCACACACCCCCAGGAAAGCAAATTTGGGAGTCAGGGGAACTCTGGGTTCCAATCTCAGCTTGTGATCTTGGGCACTTAACCTCTCTGAGCCTCAGTTTCCTTTTCTACAAAGGGGTGGCATAATATCTGCCTTGCAGGACTGGAAGGGTTGGACAGACAGCATGAATCATGGTCCTTCCTCATTCTAGCCCTCGCTCAAGGTTATCTCTCCTGTTCCAAGACCCAAGTGACTCATGGAGCCAGCAAGAACCTCAGAAGACAAGAGGTGGAGTTCCCGTCTTGGTGCAGCAGAAACAAATCCAACTAGGAACCTTGAGGTTGCAGGTTTGATCCCTGGCCTCCATCAGTAGGTTAACGATCCATTGTTGCTGTGAGCTGCTGGGGAATAGGTCGTGGACGTGGCTCTGATTCGACCCCTAGCCTGGGAACCTCCATATGCCGCGGGTGTGACCCTAAGAAACAAAAAACAAACAAAAAAGACAAGAGGTAACTTGAACATCAGGAACAGCCTAGAAGGGTCACTAGAGAGGGCGAGGTGTGGGCCCCGTCAGGTTACCTGCAGAGCGGTGGGGGAGGGAAACTGCTCACACCTGGCCCAGGGCCGCTGGGTAATTAAAAATTAGATGTACACACACACAGGAACCTCTGATCCTTTAAATAGCGGCTGCCAAGTGGAAGGGGATTCTGGGCGGCAGGACTGGGAATTTCCGTAGGTCCCTCTGTGCCAATTCTCATCTGCCCTCAGGGTAGTGGTGGTTATGGGAGGGGCACCGCTTCCCTGCCATCTCCAGGACGTGTTCCTCACTGTCCTAAGAGAGGATGTCCCTAAGCTCGGCAAAAACAAGTCTGAATTTTCGTTTCAGTGAGCTTTTCTCTAAAACCAACAAACCAAAGGAAAGGAGCTTAGGAACAGATCGGTGCCAACTCAGATTCTTGTTCCCCACCTCCCTGAGCTGGCACTCATTGCTGGCGACCCAAACGCCGCCCCCCTTCTCTCCTCCAAGACCCCCTGCAAGGCGCGCACCCCGCCCCCACCCCACCCGCCTGGATTCTTCGATTTCATCCCTCCCCGGGCCCCCCCGCCATCTCCCTGGGCCATCTCGCCGGGCGGTGGGTGACCGGAAGAAAGCAGGGTTTGGGGGACCCTAGCCCTGGTCACTACAACCTGTGTGACCTTGAGCCATGTCACTGCTCTGGACCTCAGTTTCTTCACTGAAAAATGGGCATAACACCCGGGTCGGTGGGTAGGGGGTGAATTTACCGACGCAATCCCGGAAGCCTTAGGAGGTTGCCGGACTGAGGAGGGCTCAGGAGGTGTTAACCCTCTCCCTCCCGGCTCCAGGACTGAGAACCTTCTGCCTTTACGGACTCACCTTCCTGACCTCCCTTCCCACTTCCGTCCCCATCTCTCCCCGGCTTCCCAGTCGTCCAGGGAGGGAAAAACCACTGGATGTGAGCAGCAAGCGTATTCACCCCCTCAGTCCGGGACAGCGGGCAGGGCAGGGACGAGGAGCAGCGTTACAGGGGTGGTCCAGCGACGAGGGGACAGAGTACCCTCCTCCCGCCCGTCCTGCTCGTCCTCCTCGGACCCCCCGCCCAGGCTGCCGCGGAGTGGGACCCCCGGGCTCCGCCCTTACCGGAGAAGATCCTCCCGTCCCCGGTGAGGAGGGCTGCCCCCACCGGGAAGCGACTGTAGGGGCAGTAGGCGGATTTCTTGGCCTCCTGGCAGGAGAGCAGCAGCCGCTGGACGTGCTCGGGCTCCAGGGCGGGGCTGGGACGCTCCTGGGCCATGTTGGTCCCCCGGGGTCGGCAGAGGAGTGGAAACGGAGCTCACAACCCGTGTGCGCTGGGCCCCACGGCGGCAGCAGCTCCTCCCCCGGGGTGTGTCCCTGCCTAGAGGCTCCCAGGTGAGAGCCACCGGGGATGCTGGGCGGGGCCGGGTCGGGAAGAGCAGCGTCCTTTGGTTTGGAGTCAGAGAGTGTGGTGTGTGTCCCGGGGAGGAAGGATGCTGCTAGGTCCACGTAGGCTTCACACTTCCCCTTGGGGACCGCTCCCACTGCTGACACACTGATGAGTAAAAGGGTAGAGGATGGGTGTCACTGTGTGAGGCGTGACTGTGGACACACACACTTCAGGGGAGAGGCTGCTCTGTGGGCCGTGCCACGTCTAGGAAGTCCAAGCTCCAAGGATGGAAAACTCTCATTCTGTTGAATGACTCCTTCCCTGAGTGACGCGATGAGGCTGAAAGCGCTGGGCGGGAGCAGCCACAGTGGCTTCCCAAGTTAGGGAGCATGAGGCGATGCAGTTAAGATCAAGCTGCTTCCTTCTTTTCTTTCTTTCTTTCTTTTTTCTTTTTTGCTTTTTATGGCCGCACCTGAGACATATGGAAGTTCCCAGGAGAGGGGTCAAATCAGAGCTGCAGCTGGCAGCCTACGCCACAACCAACGCCAGATCCGCGCTGCATCTGCGACCTATGCCACAGCTCACCGCAATACCGGATCCTTATCCCACAGAGCGAGGCCAGGGATCGAACCTGCATCCTCATGGATACTAGTTGGGGTCGTTACTGGCTGAGGCGCAACAGGAACTCCTGCTTCTTTATTTTCACCCGTTCTCTTTCCAACTCCTCTCTGTCTCAACCCAGAATTAAAAAGGATCTCAGCTGGAGGGAACCTCTGAGATCATCTGCTCAGGCTGCCTCATTTTTTTGTTGTCATTGTTGGTAAAATAGACCTTGGGTTGCTGATAAAGGAAATGAATTTGCATCTTGGCTCCACCACTTCCCGCTTGTACGAATGTTGGCAGGTGATCTGACCTCTCTGTGTCAGTTTCCTTACCTGTACAGTGGGGAAAATGATCATCTCTGCCCTGCATTCTGGGATTAGAGAAGAGCTCGAGCTGTGGAGTTTAGCAGATCTTAGTCTGAATTCCAGTTCTGCCATTTATTAGCTGTACGACCTTGGGAAGTTAATAGTACCTCTCTAAGCCTCAGTTTCCTCATCTATAAAAATGGGTGAACTGGAGTTTTTTTTTTTTTGTCTTTTTGCCTTATCTAGAGCCGCACCTGCGGCATATGGAGGTTCCCAGGCTAGGGGTCTAACAGGAGCTGTAGCCGCAGGCCTTCGCCACAGCCACAGCAACGCGGGATCCAAGCCGCGTCTGCGACCTACACCACAGCTCACGGCAACGCCGGAGCCTTAATCCACTGAGCAAGGCCAGGGATTGAACCCTCAACCTCATGGTTCCTAGTCAGATTCATTAACCACTGAGCCACGACGGGAACTCCTGAACTGGAGTTCTGTTGTGGCTCATTGGGTTAAGAACCCGACTAGGCTCCGTGAGGATGCCCGTTCAATCCCTGGCCTCGCTCAGTGGGTTAAGGATCCGGCATTGCTGAGAACTGTGGTGTAGGCTGGCAGCTGCAGCTCTGATTCCACCCCTAGCCCGGTAACTTCCATAAGCCACGGATGTGGCCCTAAAAAGAAAAAAAAAGAATAAAATCGGTGCGCTAACAGGATCCTGCAGAGCTGTATTGAGGTTTGAATGAGATACAATGTGTGTACCGTGAGCCTGGTTGGAGGGCCTGTGATGTCATGATGTGAGCGCCCTTTGTGATTCCATGGGTTATTGTCATTAAGTGCCTTGGCCAAGATTACATAAGAAGGGCAGAATGCCTGTTAGGGGGTCCAGAGGAATGCAAATATCCCAGACCCCCAGCAAACACGAGTGAATCTCCAGCTTCTCAGAGGGCTTATATATATTATAGGGGCGGGGGGGCGGGGATCTCCTTGCCCTGAGTGCTGACCTTTCTGGGCTCTGCAGCCCCGCCCCTCTTTTTGTCTCCGGCGTGGAACTCCTAGCCACATGGAGACACAGGCAAACACCCAGCTAGGCCACTGTAGACTTGGGTAAAGTTTCTCTCATTTCCTCTTCCCTCCCCTACCTTCCCTCCTTCGTATTTCCTCACCCCCTTTCCACACACCCAGCCCTCCGAGAGAAGGAGCTGGTCTCCACCGCCCCCGCCCCCGCCCCCGCTGTGGCTGTTCCCTCCCCCTCTCCTCTTGGAGCTATACCTTTGGCATCCAGAGCGGTTTCCTGGATCTGAGGCTGTGGAGAAACCAGCAGGGGGGCTCCCCTGCTTCCTCTGTTCCTGTACAGCCCGGGGAACCCCAAAGGTCCCCGCCCCCAAGCCTGGAGGAAAGGAAGCAAAGGATGTCCTGGGACCATGTATACCCATGTGACATGGGATAATTATAAAGCTTTCGGCGTCCAAATAGAATCGCAATGGAGAAGAGTTATGGTCCCCTGCTGACCTGCCAGGCCTGCCAGAGATCTCGCTAAGCAATCCTGTTCCTGTCTCCTGCCCTGTCTTTTTAGGGCCGCACTAGCGGAATATGGAGGTTCCCAGGCTAGGGGTCCAATCCGAGCTGTAGCCACCAGCCTACGCCACAGTCACAGCAACGCGGGATCCAAGCTGCCTGTGCCACCTACACTGCCGCTCATGGCAATGCTGGATCCTTAACCCACTGAGTGAGGCCAGGGATCGAACTCGTGTCCTCATGCATGCTAGTCAAATTCGTTAACTGCTAAGTCACAATGGGAACTCCACCCTGCCCTGTCTTGACGCACTCCTGGTCAGCTCAGCCCATTCCTGCTCAGGCTGGACTCCTTGGCTCCCGAGTACCAAGAAAATGTGGACGACCTCCAGGCTAATTTTGGCCCTTGGCACTTTCAAAGCTCTTTAATCACCCATGATCATAAATGGGGACAGTGCCCATTGCAAATCCAGCTGTTTGTAACCTGAGAGCCAAACGGAATTCCTTAAAGAAGGGGCTTGGGATGGTCATCTGGATAGAAGGAGAGCATAGGCCTGGAAACTTGCTTAGAGCTAAATTATCCATGAACAGTCTTTTTTTTTTTCTTTTTAGGGCCGCACACGCGGCATATGGAGGTTCCCAGGCTAAGGGTCCAATCAGAGCTACACCAGAGCCACAGCAATGCCAGATCTGAGCCTCACCTGCAACCTACACCACAGCTCACTCACGGCAATGCCGGATCCTTAACCCACTGAGCGAGGCCAGGGATCACACCTGCAACCTCATGGTTCCTGGTCGGATTTTTTCCGCTGTGCCACGATAGGAACTCCTAGAGGAATAATCTTAACAGCCTGTTCGAAACATGCTTTAATCTCCACTTTACATTAAATTAAGAATAGTTGCCCAACTCAAAGAATAGGATTATCAAAGAAAGATGTTTTAAGTGGGAGTGGAGATTATCAGAAACCCAAAGCCCTCCCCACTGCCCCTCCGGAGGCCTTTGTTCTGTAAGCAGAACCACCCAGATTCCTCAGATTCTCACTCACTTATTCAGTGAAGTTACTCCTGATCCCTCATCCTCTTATCTCTTTCCATGCATGGGCCAGGGCCTTGCTAAGTGCATAAATTCAATTATTTCATATAATCTTCACTGCAAGGCAGATGCTGGCAATAGAATTGTTCACATTTTGCTGATAAGGACACTTGAGCTCCTGGAGATCAGAAGTGGATCTCCAATCTGAGTTTCTTAGGCTCTCGTCCATTCCAGAACTCACGGGGAGCCGGTACAAAGGCCATGCAAGGCATGAAGTACTGGGCGTCAGACCAATCAGTTTGAATCCTCCTTCTGCCTCATTACCAGCTGTGTGCTCAGCTGTGAGTCAGCTCATCCGTCTGTGCCCCCTTTCCTCATTTACCCAATGGGACAACGCCGGTATCGCCTGTGGTGGAGTATAGTGACCAGAGTCCTATTCTCTTTAGGAAGCTTTCCCATTTCTTTTATTTTGATTCTTTTGGAGGAGCCACCAGCCACTGTGCTCCCACTGCCTGGTGAGAACAGGTGGTCGATACAGGATGGCCAGTAAGAGACCTGACTGTCGACTAAAAAAATACAACCTGAAATTTGAGAGTTAAGTTTTATATGGGGTGAAATGAGGGCTTAAGCCCGGGAGACAGCATCTCAGGTAGCCCTGAGAACCCGCTCTGAGGAGGCGAAGGGGGGAAGCTAGGATATATGAGTTTTTGCAACAAATGGGGATGTGAGAATTAACATCTTTTCTACCAAAATTGGTTACTCCATTTTGTTCCTGTTTTGTCTGAGACACCCTCCTCAACCCCTCCTCTCTTTCCCTCTTGTCCCAGTAACAATTTGTTTCAAATTAGCCAATGGAGAAGAATGTGCTCCCTGGCCTGACCAGTGGGAAGGGGGCAGGTGTACCACCTGCGTTGAGGGACAAATAGAGGCATCTTCCCTCTTCTGCACACGCTTTCTGAGAACTCTTGCCCTTCTGCAGGGGTAGAGAGCCTTCGCGATCTCTCTGTGTTCATGTGTCTCAGTTTCTGACTCAGACGATGGGAGCCAGTAGGAACAAAAGATTTGCAGATAACAGAAAATTTATAGAAAACCATTTCTATGGGAAGACGTGGGCTTACTGGAATCACTCCTGAGTTCCCTCAGGGCTCATTGGCCCACCCTTGGGAGTGGCTATTCTCGCAGGTGATCCTGACATCTATTGTTTTGCCCCCTAAATACAGCCCAGGAGACAGTTCTGAAATACCGCTCCAAAGAGGAAAGAGGGAATATCGAGCTATAAGTGATGAAGGTGAAGGGAGAGGTGCCTGCAGCCACGCACACATTTTATAGAAGTTTGCTTCTGGTCTTGTGAAGGTTACTACTAGTCACAGACATCAGTCATCATTGACGGATTTTAGTGTTTTTTCAGATATGAGGAGATGTAAGAATTGGGCTCATAAAATCTCCTGAAAATATGTATCTGAAGGCCCGTTCTTCCAGTTTTCCCGGAGCACAGAGTGCCTCCCTCCTGGTCTCCACCCCGAGCTTCACTCAGGGGACGCTGAGGGTCAGCAACTCCAGTGGCTCGGGTTCTACTCCATGTAGAGGCTGACGGCAAATGCCAAACTTCAGTCCACTTTTCTGCTGAGTCGGTGGGAATGCTGGTTTTCAGTGACTTTTCTGCTGAGTCAGTGGGAATGCTGGTTTCTCCCACTGTGGTTGCTAAACAGGGAGGATGTGACCCTTGCTGACAGCTGCTTTGCCCTCTGGGTAGAGACAGCCTGATTGCAAAGTGAAGCAGAACTGAGAGGTGAAGGGAAAGAACCCTGATTTCTCTCTGAGCTTCTGGATCTAGCCATGCCTGAAGGCACACGTCTAGACTTACCTTTAATTGAACCAGTAAACTCACTTCTTTCTTAAGCTTGTTTGAGTTTTGTTTCCCAACTCTGTAGCATCTAGACTAACATACCACCTTTTATGATTGTTGTAAAAATAAGTTGAGATAATATATACAGCTCTAATATGGTTATTGGCACGTGGTAAGCACTAAACAAGTGTTAGTTTATATTATAATGAATACTGTGCACCAGGCCCTGTGCAGGACACTAGGGAATTAGAGGTGAATGAGACTTGGTACCTGCCTTTGAGAATCTCACACTCTCATGAAGGAGACAGACAGACGTATATAAAATACCTAAGACATGATTAAGTACTGGGTCCCATGGCAATATGGAATAACTAATTGTTTAGGGTGGTCTGTAGGTGGGTTGGAGAAAGATTCCCAGATGACATGAAGCTAGGAGGAATCCTAAATGATGGGTGGATGTTTGTAGTGGACAAGGTGGGTGTTAGAGTTGAACTCTGCGCTCCCCACCCCCAAGAGAAATGTCGAAGTCCTACCCTCCAATATCTTGGAATATGACCTTATTTAGAAAGAGAGTCATTGGAGATATGATTAGTTAAGATAAGGCCACGCTGGAATAGGGTGTGTTCCCAAACCAATGTGATCGGTATCCTTATAAGGGATAGATCATGGGAAGATACAGAGATACAGGGAGAATGCTATGTGTAGATGGAGAAGAGACTGGAATAGTGCCAAGGATTGTTGGCTACCACTAGAAGGGGAGAGGCGTGGGACAGATTCTTCCTCATAGCCCTCAAAGGGAACCAACACTGTTGACACCTTGGTTTTGGACTTCTTGCCTCTAGAACTGTGAGAGAATATATTTCTATTGTTTTAAGGCATTTTTGTAGTACTTTGTTATGGTGGCCCTAGGAAACTAATAAGTGGATACAGCAAATGCTGTCAATGCCTCACCTGTACCTTTAGACACCCTAGAGGCCACCTCCAGATTTAGTGGATAGATCCTGGCTTCCTATCTTAAGCACACCCTAGGCTCAGCCCATACATAAGACAGGCCAGAAGTGTCAGGGAATTAACACCGAGAGAAGGATTAGAATCCATAATTTATCAAGAATCCCTGGAGTTCCTGTCGTGGAGTTCCTGTCAGTGGTTAACGAATCTGACTAGGAACCATGAGGTTGTGGGTTTGATCTCTGGCCTTGCTCAGTGGGTTAAGGATCCGGCGTTGCCGTGAGCTGTGGTGTAGGTTGCAGACGCGGCTCGGATCCCGCATTGCTGTGGCTGAAAAAAAAAAAAAAGGAATCCCTAAAATCGGAGTTCCCATTAAGCCACAGTGGTAACAGGTTTGATCCCTGGCCCCACTCAGTGGGTTAGGGATCTCGCATTGCTGGGGCTGTGGTGTAGGCTGGTAGTTGTACCAACGATTTGACCCCGTAGCCTGGGAACTTCCATACATGCCTGTGGGTGCAGCCCTAAATTAAAAAAACAAAAGCAAAAACAAACAAACAAAAAAAACAAACAGAAAAACCCCCTAAAACCAGTAAGAAAAAGACAAACATCTCAATAGGGTAATAGGCAAAAGACTTGCGCAATTTTACAAGAGGAAATGAGGGCGAAAAGACTCTACAAGTTTCCAAAAATGGCCACATAAAAATTAAGGAGTTGTGTTCAGTTAAGGACTTCACAGATAAAGCTATAAGAAGCTTAAAAAATTGAGGAAAAAACATTTTTTTCAATGGCTAGACCATAGAAAACTAATAACATAGCAACTGTGTAATAAACATGACAAATCAACAAGAAAAGGGAAATTCTATAGAAAGATGAACAAAGGATATGACTAGGCGGTTTACAGAAGGGAAAGTTCAAATGGCCAGGAAGTATTTACCCAACCTTCTGACAGTCACACAAACGAAATTAAGATAATGAGATGTCACTTTACATCCATCAAAGAGAAAAAAAAAAAAAAAGGAGGGTAAATGTTGGCAAAGATGAGGGGAGACGGAAACCTCTGGTACTCCTGCTGAGATTTTAAACTAGTATAGTATTCAAAAGAGCAATCTAGCAGGCCTTAAGGAAATTAACTATATGTTTTCCTTGAGAGTCACTGATCCCAGCCCTAGGTACACAGAAAGGCTCAGATGTATCTATAAAAGGATTTGTATGAGAATATTTTCTGAAAAGGTTTAAACTTTCACTTTTCACTTTTAGGTTTTTCATCCATTCATTCATTTTTTGATTTATTTTTTAATTACTCAATGAATTCTATTACAATGATCATCACAACCCAATTTTACAGCATTTCCATCCCAAACCCCCAGCACATCCCCCCACCCCCCAACCTGTCTCATTTGGAACCATAAGTTTTTCAAAGTCTGTGAGTCAGTATCTGTTCTGCAAAGAAGTTCACTGTGTCCTTTTTTTAGATTCCACATGTAAGTGATAGCATATGATGTTGGTATTTCACCGTTTGACTGACTTCACTTAGCATGATAATTTCTAGATCCACCCATGTTGCTGCAAATGCCTTTATTTTTTCCTTTTCATGACTGAGTAATATTCCATTGTGTATATGTACCACATCTTCTTTATGCACTCCTCTGTCAATGGACATTTAGATTGTTTCCATGACTTGGCTATTGCATAGAGTGCTGCAATGAACATTGGAGTACATGTGTCTTTTCGAGTCATGGTTTTCTCTGGATAGATGCTCAGGAGTGGGGTTGCTGGATCAAATGGTAATTCTATTTTTAGTTTCCTGAGGAATCTTCATACTGTTTTCCACAGTGGTTGCACCAAACTACATTCCCACCAACAGTGTAATGGATTCCCTTTTCTCCACACCCTCTCCAGCATTTATTGTTTGTAGACTTTTTGATGATGGCCATTCTGGCCAGTGCACGTCCTTTCATTCTGTAATTAAAATTTTTATTAATTCTAGTGTGAGGTAGAATTCCAATTTAATTTTTTTCCCATACGGATATCCAATGATCCTAGTACCACTAATTGAATACTCCATCCTATCTCGAGATCCACTATGACAGCTATGTCAAATTTCAGTTCTATATGTGAGTGGGGATGATTTGTTGAACTTCTATCATGTTCCACTGGTGAATTTATTTCACTTCTATACCTGTGTCATATCTGTCTTTATTGTAACTTTATAATAAGCATTGATTTCTGGAAGCCCTCACCTTCCTCCATGCACTCTAATCCCCATCTTGGGCCTTTGATCTTCTGTATAATCAGTTTTTCAATATCCATTGAAAACTCTTATCTAGCCTCTGAAGGAATTTGCATAAGGTTGGAGTATTCTATTTTTTGATGTTTTGGAAGAATTTTCCTGTAAAACCTGAGGCTCATTTTTTTAAGAAAAAAAATTAAACTATCAATTTAATTTCTTTAAACGTTATAGAGCCATTTGGTTTTCCTACTGCTTCTTGAGTCAGTTTTAGTAAAACAGGTGTGTGTGTGTGTGTGTGTGTGTGTGTGTGTGTGATTTATTTATTTACTTTTTGTCTTTTTAGCGCCAAACCCGCAGCATATGGAAGTTCCCGGGCTAGGGGTCAAATTGGAGCTGCAGCCACCAGCCTACGCCACAGCCGCCAGCCTACACCACAGCCACAGCAAAACCAGATCTGAGCACAGTCTGCAGTTTACACCACAGCTCATGGCAATGGCGGATCCTTAACCCACTGAGCAGGGCCAGGGATGGAACCTGAGTCCTCATGGGCATTAGTTGGGTTTGTTAGCACTGAGCCACAATGGGAACTCCATGTGTTATTTTCTAATTTAATTAAATTTTTTTTGGGGGGCTGCACCTGTGGCACATGGACGTTCCCAGGCTAGGGGTTGAATCAGAGCTGCAGTGGCTGGCATATGCCACAGCCATAGCAATGCCAGATCTGAGCTGCATCTATGACCTATGCTGCAGCTTGTGGCAAAGCTGGATCCTTAACCCACTGAGCAAGGCCCAGGATTGAACCCACATCCTCATGGATACCAGTCAGGTTCTTAACCTGCCAAGCCACAGCAGGAACTCTGTGGTTGTGTTTTTTTTTATAGCTTTTGTCAGTTTCATGTAAAATTTCAAAATTCCTGGCATAAAGTTATATAGGGTATTCTAATATTATCTTTGAAACTTCTGATATTATCAGTCTTTGTCTGTGACTTAGCACATGGTTGATTTTTGTGAATGTCCCATAGATAGAGGAAAGTTTGGATATTTTACGTTTGTTGGACCTGAAGCTCTATATGGTGTTTGGGACTTATTAATCATGCTTTTCAAAAAATGATGCCTTTCTGGAGTTCCTGTTGTGACTCAGTGGTAACGAACCCGACTAGTATCTATGAGGACACAGACTGGATCGCTGGCCCTGCTCAGTGAGTTAAGGATCCAGTGTTGCCATGAGCTGCGGTGTAGGTCACGGATGTGGCTTGGATCCTGTGTTGCTATGGCTGTGGTGTAGACCAACAGCTGCAGCTCCAACTCAACCCCTAGCCTGGGAACTTCCATACGCAGGGGTGCACCCCAAAAAGACAAAAAACAAAAAAAAAACAAAAAAACTTTCTTATTTGTGTCTAATTGATTTATTAGTTTTGGGGAGAAATTTGTTAAAATCTCTAACTAAAACTATCATTATATATGTATTCATCATATATATTTCCCATGTGTTCATATCAGTTGTTGCTTAATATTTTTAAAGCTATATTTTTTATGTGCATATATATTTGTGCCCATTATCTTCTTTTGATTTATTGTTTATTTATACATATATCCCTTTTTGTTTTTCATGATTTGTCTTTTTTGTCTTTTTGCCTTATCTAGAGCCACACCCGCGGCATATGGAGGTTCCCAGGCTAGGGGTCTAACAGGAGCTGTAGCTGCCGGCCTTCACCACAGCCACAGCAATGTGGGATCTGAGCCGCGTCTGCAATCTACACCACAGCTCACGGCAACGCCAGATCCTTAACCCACTGGGCAAGGCCAGGGATCAAATCCGCAACCTCATGGTTCCTAGTCGGATTCATTAACCACTGAGCCACGACGGGAACTCCTGTTTTTCATGATTTAAAAAACACATATGGAGTTCTTGTTGTGGCTCAGCAGTAATGAACCTGACTAGTATCTATGAGGATGCGGGTTTGATCCTTGGCCTCGCTCAGTGGGTTAAGGATCCTGCATTGCCATGGCTGTGCTGTAGGCTAGCAGCTACAACTCACTTTCTACCCCTATCCTGAGAACTTCCACATGTCATGGGTATGGCCTTAAAAGAGACAAAATCAAACAAAAAACAAACAAAACACCTATATCTTTGTCCCCTGATATTAATGTTAATATCCTGGTAATCTCCTTTATTTTAAGGGTTTACACCCCCTTTGACAACCTGGTAAAGCCTGTTAAACTTTTTTCAAAATAACATTTTATTTATTTATTTTTCTTTTTCTTGGTGTCTTTTTAGGGCCTCATCCGTGGCATGTGGAGGTTCGCAGGCTAGGAGTCTAATCGGAGCTACAGCTGCCAGCCTATACCACAGCCACAGCAACACCAGATCTGAGCTGCGTCTGTGACCTACTCCACAGCTCATGGCAACGTCAGATCCTTAACCCACTGAGTGAGGCCAGGGAGCAAACGCGCAACCTCATGGTTCCTAGTTGGATTGTTTCTGCTGCACCACAGTGGGAACTCCCAAAATAACATCTTAAATGCTTTGGATTGTAAAGCAAGCCAGTTGTACTGAAATACAGTTATCAAATATTTAAAATACTTATGTACTTCTTTTTTCTTTTTTGGCCACCCTACTGTATATGGAGTTCCTGGGTCAGGGATCATATCTGAGCCGCAGTTACCACCTAGGCTGCAGCTGCAGCAATGGATCCTGAACCCACCGTGCTAGGCTGGGGATTAAAACCTGCATCCCAGTAGTACAGAGATGTTGCCCATCTCATTGCACTATGGTGGAAAGTCCTGTGTACTTTTAAATTAATGCATTAAAAAACAAGATCTAGGGAGTTCCCGTCGTGGCTCAGTGGTTAACGAATCCAACTAGGAACCATGAGGTTGCAGGTTCGACCCCTGGCCTTGCTCGGTGGGTTAAGGATCCGGCGTTGCCATGAGCTGTGGTGTAGGTTACAGACGTGGCTCGGATCCTGCGTTGTTGTGGCTGTGGTGAAGGCCAGCAGCTATAGCTCCTGTTAGACCCCTAGCCTGGGAACCTCCATATACCACAGGTGCGGCCCTAGAAAAGGCAAAAAGACACACACACACAAAAAAATCTAGTAGAAATCCTAATAACTACCATGATTTTGAAATCATGATAGAAGTAAAAGCTATTTTGGGATACTGCAATAAAGTGATGTGAAAATATTTATGATTTATATTGGTGACAAAGTCACAGACACAACTAATATTTTTATGATTCGTTGTCTACCTTTATAGATGATGGGAACACTAAATTTTTGATAGAGGTTAGTGAAAATGAAGGCATATTTTTTTCCTTCCAAGTTCATGGACTCCCTGCCTTCTATCAAGTGACTCAGTGGGAGTCCATGGGCGCTAAGATAAGAACACTTGCCTTGTTTTTTAATCTTTTGGTCCTTTGCTGTAAGTGAGTCTATTATAAAGACATATTATTGGCTTTAAAAATATCTCTTCTAGGGAGTTCCTGTTGTGGCTCAGTGGTTAACGAATCCAACTAGGAACCATGAGATTGCTGGTTCGATCCCTGGCCTTGTTCAGTGGGTTAAGGATCTGGCGTTGCCATGAGCTGTGGTGTAAGTTGCAGACGTGGCTCGGATCCTGCGTTGCTGTGGCTGTGGTGAAGGCTGGCAGCTACAGCTCCTGTTAGACCCCTAGCCTGGGAACCTCCATATGCTGCAGGTGCAGCCCTAGATAAGGCAAAGAGACACACAAAAAAAACCCAAAAAACAACAAACCTCTTCTAAAAGTCTCTGTCTTTTGGTTAGAGACTTTAATCCATTTATACTTACTGTAATTATTGTTATATTTTAGATTTCTCCTGCCATCTTATTTACTGTATATATCAGTTAGAATGAAGTTTGACTTATAGAAAATTCTAAATAATAGTCGTTTAATTAAGATGTAATTTTACCTCTCTTTTAGTCTAGGGCCCCAAAGTCACCAGAGATTTTGTTTCCACTTTCTTAATCGTAGCTTCCATCTTCAGGTTCATCTTATGATTCAGTATTGCTGCAGGAGCTTTAGCCTTCACAAACTCATTCCAAGCATCAGGAAGGAAGAATGGTGGAAGAAAAAATAATTAAAAGGGTGAATTCCACTTCCACTTCATTAGCCAGAACTTGGTTAACTGGTCTCATCTACTAGCAAAGAAAACTGGAAAATGCTTTCTTTTATCTTTTAATTTATTGGCTTCTGTCTTTTTAGGGCTGCATGTGCAGCATATGGAGGTTCCCAGGCTAGGGGTCTAATCAGAGCTATAGCTACGGGCCTACACCACAGCCACAGCAAGGCTAGATCCGAGCCGCGTCTGAGAACTACACCACAGCTCACGGCAATGCCAGATCCTTAACCCACTGAGCGAGGCCAGGGATCAAACCGGCAACCTCATGGTTCCTAGTTGGATTTGTTTCCTCTGTGCCATTACAGCAACTCTGGGAAATGTTTCTTTTAGCTGGATTTATTGATGACTTGAATAACGTTAGGGTTATTTTACCAAGGAAGAAGAGGAGAGTGGACGTTGAATGACTATTTCAGTCTTTGCTTTAATCTCCCCACCACAGATGTGTGTCCAACTCTCAATAGCAGTGGCTCTGAACCTTCAATATGGTACCTGACCCGGAGAGGATCGGCCTGCCATCTGGTGGCTGGTTGGTTACATTAGATTCCTTTCATTATGCAGGTAGCATAGATTTGCCCTCAGTGAAATAGACATTTATTCTGGTTATTGTCCTTCATGCTCTGCTGGCCATGCTTCTGCTAGCAGCTTCACGATTGGATTTACTAAATGTCTTATTCATAATTATAGTAGTCCAAAAAACATTGCTTCTCACCAGAGACCTCATTTTTCAGCACAAAATAATGAAATTGGTGAGTATGTGATTCGTTGGTGTTGCCACATATTCTTATCAACAGAATCATTTGGCATTATGGATTGGAGACCTGGCCTTCTTGGACTTGGTTAGTATTGACTAGAAGACAACCTTCTGTGAACCTGAAGTCCTGACCCAAGCTGGCATCTGCTTGAGCCAGCAGGTATTCTCTTTTCCAGAATCCACAGATCAGGGAATCTTGGGCTGGATACTTGCATTTTTGCTCCCCTTCCCCAAGGTCTTTCTCTCTACTAGCTTATTTTTATTTATTTATTTTTTCTTTTTTTGGTCTTTTCTGTCCTTTTAGGGCCGCACCCGCGGCATATGGAGGTTCCCAGGCTAGGGGTCTAATTGGAGCTATAGCCGCCAGCCTACACCACAGCCACAGCAATGCAGGATCTGAGCCATGTCTGCAACCTACACCACAGCTCATGGCAACGCCGGATCCTTAACCCACTGAGCGATGCCAGGGATTGAACCCGCAACCTCATGGTTCCTAGTCAGATTCATTAACCACTGTGCCATGACAGGAACACCAGGAAGACCATATTTCTTGGTTTGTTTGTTTTTGTTGTTGGATTTTTTTTGCTTTTTGCTTTTTTAGGACTGCACTCATGGCACATGGACGTTTCCAGGCTAGGGGTCAAATCGGAGCTGCAACTATGGGCCTACAGCACAGCCACAGCACCTTGGGATCCGAGCCGTGTCTGCGACCTACACCCAGCTAATGGCAACGCTGAATCCACAACCCATCGAATGAGGCCAGGGATCAAACCCGCATCCTCACGGATACCAGTTGGATTCATTTCCACTGCACCACAATGGGAACTCCATTTCTTTAGTTTTCTTCCTCCTTCTCTGCTGTCTCCATCCTGGCTTCTTCTCTGCTCAGCCACTAAGCATGGTGGGGTCTCTGCCTCTGCCTATGATTGCTCCTCTCCTCTCCCAGGTGATTTCATCCAGAATTATGGCTTGAAATGTCACCTAGAATCATTGCTTCCAAACTCCTACGCCTTGTTCTTGGAAATAGTCTTGCATATCCAGCTGCCCACTTGACCTTTCTGCTGGAGTGTCTATTAGCATCTTCATTCGAGGAGCTTTAAAACAAAACCTGTGGGGAGCACTTTCCTCAGGTGAGAGAAATGAGATGTCACCTCCGTGGTTTCAAGTCCTAAGAATGCCCACCAAATAAAACATAACTCTCAACCCTAAGAAAATAAAACAAAAACCAAAACTTCTCTTCTGTTCTCGTCCAACCCCCCACCTGCTCCTGGCCCCTCAACCCCAGCCTGTGTCTCAGTTAAAGGTACGATCAGTTACTCAGGCCACAAACCTAGAGGTGACCCTCAATGCCCCGCTTTCCTTCATCCCCATTCCCTCTATGACCAGGCTCTGGCTGTACCTTCAAAATATGTTTTTAAATTCAGCCACTCCTCCCCATCTTCACTGCTCCAGCCCGGTCTAAGGTACTGCTGGTTCACAGCTGAACCTCTAGGTGATTCTCCTGCTTCCTCTTTTACTCCTTCTCCCAATTTCATCCTTTAAAAAGCGGTCTCAGTGACCTTTTTTTAAAAATATTTTTTGTATGTCTTTTTAAGGCCATACCTGTGCCATATGGAGGTTCCCAGGCTAGAGGCTGAATCAGAGCTGTAGCTGCTGGCCTACGCCACAGCCACAGCAACACAGGATCCGAGACATGTCTGTGACCTACATCACAGCTCACGGCAAACAGGGATCCCCAATCCACTGAGCGAGGCCAGGGATCGAACCTGCTTCCTCACGTGTACTAGATGGGTTCCTTAACCTCTGAGCCATGACAGGACCTCCTGAGTGAACTTCTGAAAACAGAAACATCGTAGAAGTTTCCACCCCTTAGAATAGAATCCAAAGCCTTTACCTTGGCCCCGCCCACCTCTCCCTGTGTCCCCCATCACCCCGCCAGCCACATCCAGCACAGCGACAATGTTCTCATCATAAGGTTTTTGCACAGGTTGTTCTCTCTCCTGGATGTCTCTTCTCCAGGTGGGTCTTCAAACGGCATCTGCCGTGAGAGCCTTTCCGGACTCCAGTGTCCCTATCACTCTCTGTCCTGTTATTCGCCTTCCTTCAGAGGGCGTATCGCTATCTGAGAGCGTTAGTTACGGGCTGACTGTCCAGAATGACAGTTGGATGTTTATCTTGTCTTCTGGGCACCCAGACCAGAGCTTGGCACACAGCAGACATTACAAAAGTGGGAGCTCTCATTGTGGCTCAGCGTTAATGAACCTGACTAGTATTCATGAGGTGGAGGGTTCGATCCCCGGCCTTGCTTAGTGGGTTAAGGATCTGGCGTTGCCATGAGCTGTGGTGTAGGTTGCAGATGCGGCTCGGATCCCGCGTTGCTGTGGCTGCGGCGCAGGCTGGCGGCTGCAGCTCCAATTTGACCCCTAGTAGGTGCATCCCTAAAAAAAGAAGAAAAAATGTATGTGAAAGGGAGGGAGAAAGCCACCAAAGTACAGTTCAGGACAAACTCTGGGGCCCCAGAAGAGGAGACCCAAGAGTCCCTAACAGATTTGTCAGTCTTAGTAACTTAACCTCAAATAACTGCGTGTTGGGGTCACCTGCTCTCTGTCTGAAATTCCTTTTTTCCCCATTTAAGAGTAGTCAGGCTAAAGTCCACTCAAGGCAGCCTTTAGCTTCCCAGTCTGCAGTCACCACAGGCAGATTTAAGGTGACCTCACAGAATTCTCTTGTCAATTCACTTTGGGTAACTGGAGGCCAACACGGAGGGTTTCCCCACAAAGAAACTTGCCTCCATAGTATGATAATAATAAGGATTACATTTTATTGAGCTTTTATTTCATGCCAAAGACTTTTAAATGCTTTCCATGAATTTTCTCATTCAATCTGCGGAGACATACTTTGAGGCTCTTGTATTAGTTTATCTACTGCTGGGTAACAAACCACCTTAACACAAAGTAGTTCAAAGGAACAACCAGGGAGTTCCCGTGGTGGTGCACCAGAAAGGAATCTGATTAGTATCCATGAGGATGCACGTTCGATCCCTGGCCTCCCTCAGTGGGTAAAGGATCCCGCATTGCCATGAGCTGCGGTGTAGGTCCCAGACGTGTCTTGGATCCCGAGTTGCTGTGGCTGTGGTGTAGGCCGGTAGCTTTAGCTCTGATTGGACCCCTAGCCTGGGAACTTCCATATGCTGCATATTCGGCCCTTTAAAAGCGAAAAAAAAAAAAGAACAACTGTGTTATTTGCTCATAATTTGTAGGCCAACAATTTGGACTGGACTTACTTGGGCAGTTCTTTCGCTGGTCTTGCCTGGGGTCAGTCACATGCAGTCATCCACAGGAAAAATGGGGGCCATGTGGTTTAAGATGCCTCTCTCACATGTCTGGCGGCTGGTGCTGAACTGTCAGCTGGGCCACGTGTCTCCAGCAAAAGCAGCTCGGGCTTCTTCCAAATGATGGCAGAGTCCACGACAGCAAGCCCCAGTGTGCGGCATTTTTCAAGCCTTTGCTTGAGTCACATTTGCTGCTGTCTCATTATCAGAGGAAGTCACACAGCCAAGCCCAGAGTCAGTGTGAGTGGGGACCATACCGGGAGAGAGAGTTCATTGGAAGCCATTACTGAACAATCTACCACGGTGGTTAGTATATTACTATCCATGTTTTACAGGCGAGGAAACTGAGGATCAAAAAGAGTAAGAAACAGGAGTTCCCGTCATGGCTCAGTGGTTAACGAATCCGACTAGGAACAATGAGGTTGAGGGTTCGATCCCTGGCATCGCTCAGTGGGTTAAGGATCCGCCATTGCTGTGAGCTGTGGTGTAGGTCGCATACTCGGCTAGGATCCCACGTGGCGTTGGCCGGCGCCTACAGCTCCGATTAGACCACTAGCCTGGGAACCTCCATGTGCCACGGGTGCAGCCCTGAAAAGACAAAAAGACAAAAAAAAAAGAGTAAGAAAGACACTCCAGGCCACATCGCTACGAAGAGGCAGAGTAGAACAGAAATTTTGGCTCTCAAGCCTCCGTCCCTCCACTGCTTTGCAGAGGTCCCCACTGTGACGAACCAGGTCCCCACCAAGGGAAGTGGCAAGATGTCAAGTTCATTTTCACCGGGCTCCCAGGTCCACTCTTTTACTCCAATCAATCAGTCAAAATCACATCAGCTTAAGTTAATTAACCTCTGCTGCTAAAGCTACTCATCTGTAAAATGGGTCTAGTAATAAAATTCTCTTTTCTGATCATTTTGTTTATTGTTTGTTCTTGCCCTGCTAGAATGGGGGCCCCTTAAGAGCTGGGATTTTTTTTTCTTTTTACGACCACACCTGTAGCATATGGAAGTTCCTGGGCTAGGGGTTGAATTGGCCGGCCTAAGTAAGCCTCAGCCACAGCAATGCCAGATCTGAGCTGTATCTGCAACCTATGCCGCTGCCTGCAGCAACTCCAGATCCTTAACCCGCTAAGCAAGACCAGGTGTCAAACCCACATCCTCATGGAGACTACATCAGGTCCTTAACTCACTGAGCCACCATGGGAACTCTGAGGGCTGGGATTTTTATTTGCTTTGTTCACTGATTTATCCCCTGTGCCTAGAAAAGTGCTGGAATAGAGTGGGTTCTCTATAAATCTTCACTGAGTGAATAAATGGGTGGATGGATGAATGGGAGGTTAGGAATGGGATAGCTGGGAGAAGATGAGGGAAAAATAGAGCTATTGGTTTAAGAAATCCTAGAAAAAAAAAAATCTAGGAGTTCCTATTGTGGCTCAGTGGGTTAAGAATCCGACTAGTATCCATGATGATGTGGGTTCAATCTCTGGCCTTGCTCAGTGGGTTAAGGATCCAGCATTGCTGCAAGTTGCTGCGTAGATTGCGGGCATGACTCGGATTTGGCGTTCCTGTGTCTGCGTCGTAGGCCAGCAGCTGCTGTCCCGATTCCACCCCTAGCCTGGAAACTCCCTTGTGCCGCAGGTGCAGCCCTAAAAAAAGAAAAAGAAAAAAAATACGTAAAGGCCTCTGGCTTCTCTACTCTGCCTGGAATGGTTTGGAAACCACCTCCTCGGTCTTTAAGCCCTATGGTGAACCCCCTCATCCCTGATGCAAAGTCTAATTAGATGGTGCGGGGGGGGGGGGTCGCCTACTTCAGAGATGCCCAGTTTTCAGGGACACAGACCCCTTTCATCTTGTGGCTGCGCCCTCCTTAATGCTCAGTTCCCTCTCTATCCAGCTCCTGGGGAAAACAAAACGAGGGCTTGCTCAGGGCGGGGCTTAGGGACCACGTGAAAGAGGCTCACATTCCATTGGCTAGAACCTAGTCACGTGGCGCACGGCAGCGAGGGAGGCCGGGAAATGTGCAGCAGTGCAAAGAGGTTTCAAAATCTTGGAATTTCGCTTCTCGGGACACCAGGTGAGGGCGAGGCACCCACTTTCTTTAGACCAGGGTACTCTTTCTTTTCCGTACGTGACTCGCCTTCTCACAGAATGTATTGACTCATTATGTTTTTTATTTATTATTGGCCTCTCCTCACTAAGATGCGGGCACCCCAAGGGAAAAGATCCTTGTGTGTTTTGTTCACCTCAGGACCCAGGGCAGGGCCTGGCCGCAGGAGGCACTCGATATTTATCAAAAGAAAGTTGAGGAGTTCCCGTCGTGGCTCAGTGGAAACGAATCCGACTAGGAACCATGAGGTTGTGGGTTCAATCCCTGGCCTCGCTCAGTGTGTTAAGAATCCGGCGTTGCCCTGAGCTGTGGTGTAGGTTGCAGACGCGGCTCGGATCCCGCGTTGCTGTGACTGTGGTGTAGGCCGGCAGCTGTCGCTCTGATTAGACCCCTAGCCTGCCACATGCCGCGGGTGTGGCCCTAAAATGACAAAAAGACAAAAAAAAAAAAAAAAAAAGTTGAATGGAGGTGGGCGTGGCCCCTTGGGCTGCAGCCTCAACCTGAGAGCACAGTAAGTCCTGTTAGGTAGTGAGTGTCTCTGCCTGCTGAGAAGCCGGTGGGGGGGGGTCCCGGGAGTAGCTGGATTCGACTTCCTGGTCGAATCCACCTTGTACAGGCCTGCAGCCCTCTTCCCCTTCACTGTCCCTCATCCAGTCCCTTCTGGCCAGGACCTCTGACTCCATTCAGGCCAAGAGGCGAGAGGCTTATTTCTCTGGCGAAGCGACCACTGTGGCTGAGCCACTTGTACCCCTGCTGTCCCCATGCATGGGACAGCCTACACCAGTCTGTTTCCCCAACACCGAAACACCTGATTTGGTGTTTGTTTGTTTGTTTGTTAGGGCCACACCCGTGGCATGTGGAAGTTCCCAGGCTAGGGGTTGAATCAGAGCTGCAGCTGCAGACCTACACCAGAGCCACAGCGATGTGGGATCCAAGCGAGTCTGCAGTCTACACCACAGCTCACGGCAAGGCCAGATCCTTAACCCACTGGGTGAGGCTAAGGATGAAACCCGAGTCCTCATGGATACTAGTTGGGTTCTTAACCACACGGGTACTCCCAGAACCTGATTTTTTAAATGTAAAACCCAGACGGGAGCCTGGTTCCTATTTTCCAATTTGCGGGGACAGACACATGGTTATGTGGCAACTTCAGAGCATCCAAGCTGTAGAGTGGTCCGGCTTCGAGAGCTTTCCTGTGCCTCATTTTCAAGAGGGAGACAAAGCCCAGAGAGGTAAGGAGGCTTGGCCAGGGTTGTCCAGTATTCTGGTGACCAGTAACCCCTGGGCAGTGTCCCACATCACATTCTCAGATGACAAGGTGTCTAGGTCCCCTTCCAGGCTCACTCCCTTCCTGGGCAAGGCACCAAGAATGCCTGTGGGCAGGAGAACCGGCAGCCGGGACACAAGGAGACAAGAACAGGTGGCTTGGGGCGGGGAGTGGAGATGAGATGCCACTCTGATTTCCAGCTGGAAGCTCACACTGGGGTCAGGGACCAATCAGAGAAGAAGGTGGAGGCAGCAGAGAGGGGTGGTGACCTGAGTGCTCGGAGAGGGGCTCTGTTCTGATTTGAAGGTGAAGAAAGAACTTCATCCTGATCTGTCACCTCTTAATCCTTGTAGGAGCCCTATCTGCTCCCAACCTCTACAGAAGTGGGCAGCCGTACTCTCTCCAGCAGCCAGGGCCACCAGCCCCTGCGGCTGTGATGCAGCACAGACACCTCTCGAGACAGAGGAAGAAACACCACTGGACCAGCAGTCAGGAAACTTGGGTTCTATCTACCAACTCAGATTGTTACTAAGCCCCTGCTGTGTGCCAGGCACTGTCCTCAACAGGCAGGGTGTCAGCCTCAAGGGGCTTCTGTTCTAATTAGAAGGCAATTGTGTACTGATGACAGATGGGACCGAGGTCATTTCAGATGATGACGACAAGCAGGGTAATGGGACAGAAGGCTGGCTGGCTGGGTTGGTATTTGTTTGAGTCGTGGGGGAGGGTGGAAAGAAGGACAGCTCTCAAGACGTGATACTGGAGCTGGGACCTGTGTGCGGCAGCTGTGCAAAAATCTGAGGCAGGAGTCCCTGTCGTGGCTCAGTGGTTAACGAATCCGACTAAGAACCATGAGGTTGCAGGTTCGACCCCTGGCCTTGCTCAGTGGGTTAAGGATCCGGTGTTGCTGTGAACTGTGGTGTAGGTCACAGACACAGCTTGGATCCCGTGTTGCTGTGGCTGTGGTGAAGGCCGGCAGCTACAGCTCCTGTTAGACCCCTAGTCTGGGAACCTCCACATGCCGCGGGTGTGGCCGTAGAAAAGGCAAAAAGACAAAAAGACAAAAAAATAAAAAAAATTAAAAAAAAAAATCTGAGGCAGATGTGGTCCCTCCATGGGAGGTGGCAAGTGTGAAGGCCCTGAGGCAGAAATGAGCTTGTGCTTGGGGCAAATCTGACCGGTGAGAGGGGCAAGAGGAAGAGTATAGACAGAAGCCCCTTCCCTTTGTCGTTTTCTCAGTGGGATCTCCTTTTTTGCCTCTTCATTTTGGGCATCTGTAAGTTTAAACAAACCTTTCTTGGTCCTATTTCCAGTTTTTATTTTAACAGCTTTTGTACAGCAGATGGGATATTATTAGTCTGGGAGTCAGAAGACTAAATTATGGCCCCAGATTTTCCAGCAGCAAGCCACGTGACCTTGGACCAATCCCCTTTCTCATCTTTAAACCAGCGAGATTGGACCACAGTCTCTAAAGGCCCTTCCGGCTGAGACATCCCAGCCCGGGAATTCATGTTAGCTGCCTTCCCTTTTTTTTGATGGTCATACCTGCGGCATGCAGAAGTTCTTGGGCCAGGGGTCGAATCAGAGCTGCAGCTGAAGTGTACGCCCCAGTTGTAGCGAGGCAGGATCCGAGTGGCATCTGCAACTTATGCCACAGGTTGCAATCAACGTTGGATCTTTAACCCACTGAGCGAGGCCAGGGATCGAACACACATCCTCATGAACACAATGTCGGGTTCTTAACCCACTGAGACACGATGGGAACTCCCTCGATCTGGTTTATTTTCAGCCCGCATATGGATCTGCTCAGCGTACATCTGCTCCTTCTGCCGGGATCTGTACACAGCTGACATTTACTAGATGCTTTTCAAAATACCAGCCAACCTGAACAGACATTAGCAGAGGATGGTCAGATACATTGTGCAGCTTTAAAAGAATGAGTCGGACTGCAGTCCACCAAGCTGGAGGGAAGGGCATGATGTAAGTGGTAAAGCTGGCTGCTGGATGTGTTAGAGAATGACTCTGTGTTGGTGAAAAGCAAACAACAAAATCTCTCTGTGTGTGTGTATGTGGGTTTGTTTATGCTCACAAGTCAGGAGAAAGGTGGGAGAGGATAAGCCGCAGTAGGTAACATTAGTTATCTAGGAGTGTGCGTGTGTGTGTGTGTGTGTGTGCGCGCAAGTGCAGGTGCGCGCTTGTGTGTGCACATGCACATGCCTCCCCTAAAGACCCACATGGCCCAGGCCCATCCCGCCATCTGGGCCTGCTTATTGATGAGACTTTGGCAGAGGGGCGCTGTGATGCCAGTCTCGAGTGTCTGTCCTTTGGAGACTCAGGGAGTTGAAGAGGGACAGCAGCAGGCAGTGTCCACTTTGATCTCAGAATGTCCCTCTCCCCTCCGTGGCATCTATGCCTCTATTCCAAAGGCTGCTGAATGATCCCAATCCGAGGCCGGTTTTTGTGGCAGGAGATGCTGCCCAGAGCCTGTGGGATCTGAGATCACAGGCGTGCTTAGAGTAGAAGCTGATGCTCCAGCCTGCCCTTGCCTGTTCCTGCCTTAGGGCTTCAGAGGCAGCTTGGGCTGCAAGCGTTTCCCGGGGCCTTCCCGGACATCCCTCTAACTGAAGGCACAATGCCACCAGCTGGCCCTCAAGGTTACCCTGGGGGCAGCGGAGGGTATGTGGGAGGAGCTTATTGTTTGAGCTCCACAAGCTGTTCCCTGGTCATGTCACTCTCCCCTCCTGGGCATCCCTGTGGATGTCTATTTTAAACCTCCCTCGCTGAGGTCTGTGTTCCTCTCCTTTGCCGTGGGCTCCTTCCCCAAACAGGAGCCCTTTAGCCTGCGTGTTCAGGCCTCCCTCCAGCTTTCTTGTCTTAGCATCAGTGAGGAAGCACCCTGCCCATGTCTGGCACTTGATGCTTTTCAAAGACCTCTCACATTCCATCCCATTTGAATGATTCCTTCCAACGGTCCTCTAAGGCAGAAATGATTACAGAGAAAGTGGAGATTCACAGCAGCTAAGTGACTTGTCCACGGCCCAGGATGAACGGCAGGCAGCTCTAGGCCTTTGACTCCAAGGCCAGCCTGCTCAGCCCAGGCTGCATCCTCAGAAGTGCCCCGGCCGCACTGAAATTCCCCTGGGAGGCTGGCTTAGAAGGCCAAAGTTACATCTGATGAACCGACTCCCCAGTCACAGGTGAGGGGACAAGGGTGGGTTCTTGATCTGGGATGACCGCCCAGACTCTGGCTGTGCCCATCAGCCCTGTGCTCCAGTATTTGAGCCAAGGCCAGAGCCTGATGAGACAGCGTAAAAGGGCACGTGGAGTCTGGGTCAAAGCCACGTGCTGACTGAAGGTGTCGATTGGAAAAAAAAAAAAAGCACAATCTAAAAGTTGAGAATTTGAAGTTCCCGTTGTGGCTCAGCGGGTTAAGAACCCGACATAGTGTTTGTGAGGGTGGGGCTTCGATCCCTGGCCTCACCCAGTGGCTTAGGTATCCAGCATTGCTGGGATCCAGAGTTGCTGTGGCTGGGGCTGTGGTGTAGGCCAGCAGGTGCAGCTCTGATTCAGTGTCAGGGAACTTCCATATGCCACAGGTGTGACCCTAAAAAGAAAAAAAAAAGTTGAGAATTATGTTTTATGTAGCAGGCAATACTGAGGACCTAAGCCCAGGACATTATCTCCAACAACTTAGAGGGATTGCTCCAGGGATTGCCAGGATATACAGTTTTTGCAACAAAGACAAGTAGTCAGAACATTAGATAATGACTGTTAAAGAAAACCAGACATCTCGAGTTAAGGAATTTAGCTTATTTATTATTATTATTATTATTTTGTCTTTTTGTCTTTTCTAGGGCCGCACCCACAGAAAAGGGAGGTTCCCAGGCTAGGGGTCTAATAGGAGCTGTAGCCGCCGGCCTTCGCCACAGTCACAGCAACGTGGGAACCGAGCCGCGTCTGCAACCTACACCACAGCTCACGGCAACGCCGGATCCTTAACCCACTGAGCAAGGCCAGGGATCGAACCCGCAACCTCATGGTTCCTAGTCGGATTTGTTAACCACTGAGACAGGATGGGAACTCCCCGAGTTTAGCTTTCTTTATGTGTGGGAAGATGCAAGAGTCTGTGCTCACTGAAATCATTCCTTTGATGTGCACTGAAGCTCTCTGGGGCCAGTATCCTGCTCTTCTTCACTCTGAATCCCCTCAGGGTGCCCAGCTGGGGATGATTCTAGTGGCTGAGGGCTTGGCAGCTGGCAGCCTGTTTGTCTCCATCCTGAGTGCTCTCAGGGCTCACCGTCTGGGTGGCTGTATTGTGATGGTTTGATGGCTGCAACAGCTTTTGTTGACTGACGTGCCAGGTGATATTTTCATTCACAAAGGCTTGGAGGGACAGGCACTGTGAACAGGGAAGGAAGTCGCTCTGTGTGTGTGGGGGGGGTACTGGAGAGGTGTTCGACAGGGCAGCGCACATGGATGACAGGGTGACCTCAGAGAGGGAAAGGGCCTGGGGACTTCTGAATTCCATTCGCTGGCTGGGTGTCCCACAGTTGGGCACCACGGCAGACCCTTTCAATGATCCCCCTTTTGCAGAGCCAGGGACCTGATGAGAACAGAGATGGTAGGGACAGGGCTCTCTCTTAGATGCAAATGACAGAAGATCCATTTCACACTGGCTTAAGCAACAAATACAGCTTATTGACTCAAGACACTGCAAACTCTGGGAAGGGACTTGGGCAGGCCCGGTGGGATCCAGATCAAGTGACACCACGGGGCTTGGTGACACTTGGGACTTGTCATGGATCAAGTGACACCATGGGGCTTGTGGCCCACTGTGCTTTCTGCTGCTGGCTGCTCAGACTCTCCTCATGGTGGCAAGATAGCTGCCAGCAATGCCAGACATACTCCCTCCTCCCAGCGACTCCAGTAGAAAGTGACAGTACCTCTTTCCGAGAGTTGCAACAAAAGTTCCAGGGAGTTCCTGTTGTGGCTCAGTGGGTTAAGAACCCCATATAGTGTCTGTGAGGGTGTGGGTTCAGTCACTAGCCTCACTCAGTGGTTTCAGGACCTGGCATTGCTGCCAGCTGTGGCATAGGTTGCAGATGAGGCTTGGCTCTGGCGTTGCTATGGCTGTGGCAAAGGCATGCACCTGCAGCTGCAGCTCTGATTCCACCCCAGCCCGGGAACTTGCATATGTCGCAGGTGCAGCTGTAAAAACAAACAAACAAAATTCCCAGAACTAAACTCCACTGTCTCTGACCATGGCTTATGCTCATCCCATAACTAATCTCTGGAGCTATGAATATGGAATATTCTGACTGGTCAGGCCTGGATGACACAGCCTCCTCTGGAGCCCAGGTGTATGAAGTTAGCTCCACCAGAAGCCCAGGGACCAAGAGCAGAGAATGGTTTCACCAGGAGCATCAGGGCAGCCAGTCTCAAGAAGAGTGTGTGAGTCAAGGTAAGCTACATGCTGCAGTAAACACCCCAACATGGCAGTGGCTGACACAATGCAATTTCGTTACTTGCTCCCATTGGTGGCAGAGCAGGGGCTCTACTTCATGTGCTCATCCAGGGACCCAGGCTGGTGGAGGCTCCACCGTCCTCAACACATAGCTTCCAAGGGCACCCTGGGTGATGTCATCCAGCGGGCCGGCAGGAGAATAAAGCAAAGGTTATGCTTCCTTTGGGTGACATTTGTCAGTTGTATTGGCTAGAACTCGGCCATGGGACCACATCTCAGTGCAGGGGAGAGAGAGTTTCCTTGTGCCCAGGAGGAGGGGGAGACGGTCTCTCCATAAAGGGAGACTGGATGAATGCCAAGCAGGCCACAACAAGATCCACCTGCATTTTCTAGTATAGCCCAAGTCCTCAAGCCTTTGTCGAAGATTCCCAGAATGCAGCAGTACTGGCCCAGTCTTCCCGGCTGAGGTCTACTTTATGATGGCTTGAACTCTACCTTCAACCTTAATCCCTCTCCTAACCAACATCCTTTCCTCTCTTAAATTGAGTGGTGAGGAGTCTCAGTTATTCTGGATCAGCTGACAAACCCATATGTGCTCTACGGACAGGTAGGCAGTCAACCAAAGGGGGAGAGGGGACGGTTTTGGCTCAGAGACTTATAGATCTGGATGTCAGCCCCCTCCATCCTTTTCGGCTATCCTATACTGGCCCCTAAGCCAGAAAACTCTTCCTCTTCTTCATAGCTGTAGCTAAGGGCAAGCAGGAGGGGAGGGAAGCTGGCCCATCATTCACAAAGGATTGGCATCCCAGCTTTCTGAAGACCTTTGTTGGGAAGGCTATGTGCCAACATTGCCACTGGCAGCAGCTAATCATTCATTCATTCCTTCACCTCTGGTGCTTACTGTGTGCCTGGCATTGTGCAGGGTGCTAAGGTGAAAAGAAGCATGAGATATTAGATCAAATCAAGTGTTCAGGCTATCGGGCTTAGGTGAACTACTGCAGATGAAAATAAGACAAGCTGGAGTTCCCATCGTGGCTCAGTGGTTAACGAATCCGACTAGTAACCATGAGGTTGAGGGTTCGATCCCTGGCCTTGCTCAGTGGGTTAAGGATCTGGCATTGCCGTTAACTGTGGTGTAGGTTGCAGACGTGGCTTGGATCCCGTGTTGCTGTGGCTGTGGCGAAGGCCGGCAGCTACAGCTCCTGTTAGACCCCTAGCCTGGGACCCTCCATATGCTGTGGGTGCGGCCCTAGATGAGGCAAAAAAGATTAAAAAAAAAAAGAAAGAAAATAAGACAAGCTGTAGTTGAATATTCTACCATGATTTAAGATGACACCATCCCAGGACATAAACAAGCAATGTATTCAGGGTGTCAGAGACTAGGCACCTGATCGTCTCATGCCAGATCTGTCAGTAAGGAGAGCTCCAGGTAAAATGAAATACCTAGAAATAAATATAGTAGTAGCCATTACGACTTATTATGTACATCAGGAACTGAGCTAAATAAATTATCCAAGTGCAAAGCTTTTGTTTTCCCAATAACCATCTAAAATCTAGACACACCCAGCCCTGTTTTTACAGATGGAAAAATCGAGGCTCCAAAAACCTTCAGAAAATTATTCCAAATTATAAAGCCATCCAGTGGCCTCCCTGGGACCAGCAGTCGGGTCTTGACCGCCTGCGTGTTGGTCCTCCCGCTGCCCAGACGGCACACCTGGAGCGAGGTCAGTCGCTGTCAGGTGCTGCTCTGTATTGTGAGTGGCAGCCCTGTGCTGGGGCTGGACTAGAACAGAGTGAAAAGGCCCAGTCCTGGGGCTTTGGAGCTCGAGGTAGACCTCGGGGACAGAGGCTTCAGTTTCTTCCACTGGCCTCATCCCTGGGGCTACTGCTTTTCTCCCCAAGAATAGCCATCCATCCGAGCAGGGCTTCGGAGGATGTTTGCCTTCAGCATCTCCCAGCAGAAGCCTGGCAGAAGGAACACCTCTCCACCCACTCGGTTTCCTGTCCCATGATGGCTCCTCCATCTGGCGCATTCATTCATGTATTCATTCAACAAATTAATATGGAGCCTTATTCTCTGCCCTGTCGTGCATGGTCCGGGTACTGAAGGGGGTGGGGACGTGAATAGAGACCAGTATGAGAGATCAGACACTTACACGGAAAGAGGAAGCCCAGGTGGAACCTGATGAGGACCACGAGCAAAGCACAGGCCACGTCCTGAGGGAGGGGAGAGAGCACCCCCGGGTTTGGCAGGAGTGGAGGAGGGGTGTGCGGTAAGGAGAGCTTTGGGGGGATGGGGCGGGGTTTGTGCTGGGCCTTGAAGAGAGGGTAGGATTGAAGATGTGCAGCTGAAGAGAAGGACATTCCAGGAAGTGAGACTGGCACGGGCTGAGTCCGGGGGCGGGAGCACATGGCGAGGTCTGGACATTTGGGAGCACTTCCGTCTGTGAAGAGGAGCAGTGAAGTCAGGGTGGCATCGGTGGGGCAGGGGGAGCCAACTTTATCTCGTGAGCTGTGTGCTGTGGCTCAGACACAGCCCAGCCCCTTCTGAGTGGGATCAGGAGATCGGGAAACAGGAGTTCCTGTTGTGGCTCAGCAGGTTAAGAACCTGAAGTAGTAGCCATGAGGATGTGGGTTCGATCCCTGGCTTCGCCCAGTGGGTTAAGTATCTGGCATTGCTCTGAGCTGCGGTATAGGTCACAGACGCAGCTTGGATCCCAAGGTGCTGCAGTTGTGGCGTAGGCCGGCAGTTGCAGCTCCAGTTCGACCCCTAGCCTGGGAACTTCCATATGCGGCAGGTGCAGACCTAAAAAAGAACAAAGAAAAAGGAGATCTGTAAATAAAGGCCTAGAGGTCCCAGGAAGAGGCTGACCCAGCAGACACACTGCCCACGATGCCCTTAGCTGCCTGTTGTCCTTAGAAAGCCCTCCATTGCCATGTTCATGCTCCAACATTACTTCTCAGGCCTAGTCAGCCGGACCTAAGGACCTAAGACACACAGCATGGGGGCTGGAAGGGAAGTTTAAAGGGCGTCTCACATGGTGTTTAAAACTCAAAAAAGAAATACCTATATGGTCCCATTTTCAACTGGAAACCCAGAAACCCTTAAGGGAAAACATGCTCCAGTTAAAGCAGGTAGGGGTGGGAGGGTCTCCCCACAGCAACTCCTGGGACCCCCTGGGAAATCTAGAGCTTGGAGAAATTCCCCATTTTTTATTTTACAGTTGGGGAACCTGATGCTGGAAAAAGAGACACAGGGGGACCAGCTGACTTGCCCCGTGGCTCAGGGATCTTTTTGCTTGTGTGCCTAAGATCAGTAGAGAAAGGCAAAGTCAGTGCGTAGAGGAGTTCCCATCATGGCTCAGTGCTTAATGAACCCGACTAGCATCCATGAGGATGGGTGTTCTATCCCTGGCCTTGCTCAGTAGGTTAGGGTTCTGGCATTGCTGTGACCTGTGGTGTAGGCCACAGATGAGGCTCGGATCTGGCATTGCTGTGGCTGTGATGTAGGCCTGCGGCTACAGCTCTGATTGACCCCTAGCCTGGGAACCTCCATATGCAGTGGGTACGGCCCTAAAAAGACAAAAAAAAAAAGAAAAGAAAAGTCAGTGCATACATGGAAGTGGGTGTGGTTTCCCAGGCTGCCTCTCCCTCCCTTGGTAGCAATGATGCCTGGGGCCTCATGGCTGGAGCTGCCCCAAACACCCCACCCTGTGCCCTGGTGGCAGTTGGTGCTGTGCTGGCTTATCTATGGCTTATCTCCTCCTCAGCCCACTGGGGGAGGGAAGTTGGACCAAGTCCTTCTTCCATCACACACAATGAACATGGAGATGTGGCCAATAAAACCACTTACAATCACCATTGCCTGGGAGAATGGAGTGGGGGTGGGAAGAGGCACATTAAAATCCTAATGCAAGGAGAAGAGCCCTGGGGGTAAAACAGTTGTTCTTCACAGGTGCTGGGCATTTTATCATTTGCTGAAGCTTTTTCACAGACATGATTCTATTTAATTCTTACAATCAGCCTCTGAGGTAGATATTAGCCCCCTCCCAGTTTACGTTGATAAAGGTGAGGCTCAGAGAGGCTGAGTGAGTTGCCTAACATCACACAGCTGGTAAGGAGGCAGAGCCAGCTCTGTTACTCTGGCCTTCTAACTCCTGGTCAAGAGAGCACAGTGTGAGCGAGGAAAGGAAGGAGACTATTCTGTGTGTGTGTGTGTGTGTGTGTGTGCGTGCGTGTCTTTGTTTTGGGAGGCAGCCAAAGCAGAGTGGAGGAGCAGAGATAAGTCTGGGAGCACACTTGTGAATTATAATATTGCAACTGTTCCTTTAATTATATGTATTTCACTTGAAAACGTAAGAGCCACAGGGGAGGGACTCCTGGACTATTAGGACCTAGCTCAGTGCCTGTCCCAAGGCAGGCGTTTAGTAAATTTCTGCTGCACAAAGCTGATTAAAGAGGGTGTGCTTGTGACCTTGTTTCAGGACGAGGCTGTCTCAAACACCAGAGGCTGTCTTGCAGCCCATCCTCCTCTCCCACGTCTGACCTCTTCCCCCTTCCTTTCCTCCCTCTGCACGTGGGGAGATACACTAACAGATCCCCTGGCAATGCCCAAGAGAGAAGCAATGAACATGCATGGCATCCTTGCCCCATGGGTGCCTCCCCCCCCCAAACAGGGGAAAGCAAGTCCCCTGACCCTGCCTGGGTTCTGCCAGGGCGAAGTGGCAGTGGTAGTCTCTGTTCCAGCAGCTCCAGGAAACAGAACGATCCTGATTGCTGGTGATTGCAGAGGCCGCTTGTCTGGGCTCTGGACAACTCTGGGATCAGTGCCCAGCTCAGCACAGAAATAAAGAAGATATCCAAGCTCAGGACTCACGCTGTCACAGAAGTCTGGATAGATTGCTGCAGCTCCTCAGATTGGCTTGCCCGTCCCTCTCCTTCACAACCCCGAGGAGACCCAGTGTATCCCACCTGCTTTGACAAACACACGGATCTTCTCAAAGACACATGGCTGATAAGAAGGCCCCGGCCCAGCGCCCCCTCCCTGCCAAGGGTCCCAGAGCCACTTGCGTTTGACTGTCCAGGCAGACAGACATTCTGGGAGGCTGAGACAGACAGCTGACACCCCTCCAAGGCTTGGCATATGTGATTCGCAGGCAAAGCACCTGCTACTGTCTCCTTTCCCGACATTTAGGGGACAGCTTCCTGGCAGTGCCCCCCCCCCCCGCCGCCAATCCCCAGAGTTGGCTCCAGCTGCTCAAGGGGACCTTCCTGGGGTCTTCGCCTGCCTCTTAGGGTTCTGATGATCATTTTCTCACCCCCAGCAGACCTGGCATTGAACACAACACAGGAGTGGTGACAGGCTGAAAAAGCAGGAACACTTTATTTACAACGATCATTTGGTGACACAAAGATCTTTGGGCTTTTAGCAGCCTTGCTGAGACATGTGGGCAGGGGGCCTGCCCTCTCTGGTGGCTGCACCCTTCTGCCGCCTCGTGCTATGAGAATCCTGCTGCTGTCAGGACCCTCCTGCTCTGACGCACCTCCACATGGAGGCTTTCCCCCTCTGTCCATTTTCTGGAGAGTCAGTGTCCAGCACCTGCCAGAGGCTCTCCTCATCTCCGCTGGAGGCCCTGTCTTGGTCCTGGTTATGGGGCACCTAGCGGGAAAGCACACACATCTGTATGCAGAAAAATGGGGTGGGTGAAGAGTCCTGTGGGGGTGCCAGGTGCCAAGGCACAGGCTTGGGCAGCTGCCTGGGGCAGAGAGCTGTTTCCTGGCCTAGCCTGCTGTTGGTAGGACCATCCGGAGTCTCCTCCAGAGGCAGAGCGGTGAAGTCCCAGCAGTCCTCCAAAGGATAGAGAGGCCAGGCATAGGGCCTGAGAATTCTTCCTTGTGGCAGCCACTTTCGCCCAGGCCTCAATTCTCCAGGGCACTACTCTTGCCCCTACATGAATGACTCCCCAGGGTTGGTCCCATCCCAGGAAGGAAGGCTAGCCTGGCCAAGCGCAGGACTGCTGCCGCCACCTGGCCAAGATTCAAGACCAGGCTCCTGGATTTCTGGAAACGTCTCCCTTCTCTGAAGTGGATGTTTTAGGAAGGCGTGGTCTATGGGCAAAGAGACTTGGTGTAAAGCGTAGGGGGCAATTCCATAACGGAGGGGGCCAGGAGACTCGAGTGGGGGCAGAGGTGTACACAGACTACTGCTTGCTCCCATCTCGTCCCCCAGTACTCAAGGGCGTATCAGGCGTCACCCTGAGCCAGAATGAGGCAGGGGCCGCACAACAACAGAGACCACGAGGGAGGCAAGGGCCCAGGGACCAGGGGGAGCCATAGCAGGCAGGGCCGGGGTTGGAGGCTGTAAGTCAGGCTGGCCGGGTATGGGGCCGCGAGTCCTGTCCCCCGGGCCCTCAGCGCGCCTGGCCCGCCCGCTCCCGGGGGCCGGCCTTCCAGCGGCGGGGCTGCGAGGGCGGCGGGGGCGCCGGGGCGCCTCGAAGGCTGCACGTCCTCAGCTCCCGGGCCAAGCTGAGCACCTCCGGCCTCTCGCGCTGGGAGGCTCCTTCCTCGCGCTTCTCCGCCTCCTCGTCCTGCTCCTCGTCCTCCTCCTGGATGCTGCTCAGGCGCGGCGCCCCACGGCCGCGCTCGGCGGGCGGCGGCCGGTAGGGGCACTTGGCGTTGAGTAGCCGGCGCAGCGGGGCGCGGGGTACTGAGGCGGCGGCGCCCCCAGCGCGGAGGTGTTGCTGGCGCACGTGGCGCGCGTCGCTCTGGCGCTGCAGGCGCTTGAAGTCGCTGAAGGCCGCCAGCGCGGTCTGGCGGAGCAGGCGGGCCAGGGCGCGCGCCTTGTGCGCCCGCGCCAGCAGCACGGCGTGGCAGCGCAGCACCACGGCCTTGTGGCGCGCCTGGTGGCGGTAGACCCAGGCGAAGACGCGCGGGTGGCGCCCATCCGCCGTGCAGTAGGTGATGCGCGGCAGCAGGTAGGAGTGCGCCGGCCTGCGGCTCCCGGAGCCCCCCGAGCCGCCGCGCTCGCACGGCTGCATGCGGATGCCGTGCGGCCCCAGCGTCAGCTTCATCTTGGTGCCCCCGCCCGGCCCACAGCGCGCCCAGATCTTGCCCACGGCGTCGTCGGTGCAGCCATCGCCCTTGGCGTGCAGGGTGACGGCGTTGCCCAGGTACCACACTGTGTAGGTCGGGTCCTCCTTGTTGAGCTCCACTTTCTGGCGCCGGCTGCGGAACACGCGGCCCAGTCGTTCCAGCGGCCAGTCGGGCAGCAGGTCCGGGCAGGAGCGCAGGAAGCTGGAGAGCAGCGACGTGTAGGCGAGCCCCGGGCTCAGGCTCTTCGCCTTGCACTTGGCTTCGTCCTCCACCAGCACGAATTTGTTACGTCTCCAGGGCAGCATCGCGGCTATGGCCGGAGGGGCTGCGGGCGCCGGGAGCTTACGGGGGTGTTGCCAGGCGGCCGGGGGAGGGGAAGGGGCGCAGAAGCCAGCGGCCCCGGGCTTGCGGGAAGCTGGGCGATGCCGGAGACAGTCGGTGCCCTGAGATGCCCAGTGCCAGGCAAGGCTAGCTAGCTTCGCAGATGCCCAGTGCCCAGCCGGGCTGGCAGCCGAGATGCCCGGGCGGCGGCCGAGCGTCCGGGAACAGCTTCCCCCGGGAGTCGCTCCAGCCGTCTGGCAAGCAAGGAGGGGCAGGGGCTGGGCGGGGTGGAGGCGCCCCCCAGGCCCGAATAGGGGGGATCCCGCGGGCCCCGCCGCGCAAATCGCCGCGGCAGGGAGGTCGCCAGAGCCGGGGCTGGCGGCTGGCTGCTCGGAGGGCTAGACCGAGAGCGCGACTGCGGTGGGAACTCCTTCAGGCGTCGCGGCTCCACCTCCCCGGGCTGCCTGCATCACCGGGCGGGACCGCTAGCTCTCTTGTCCCCTCCTCTCGCCCTTCTGTCTCTCCTCCCCCACGCAGGCTAGCACTGCTCTTCGCCCAGACCCAGCACAGGCGCGGTGGATCGGGTTTAATTGTTATTGTCGGAGGGGAAGGGGTGGAGGGGGAGGTTAAGGAGTAGGAATCGACTGAAATGTACCTGGGCTTTTCCAATGCAGATTTCTCAGTTTTCAAGGGTGGTCCCTCAACATCTCTTGGGGCGTTTGGTATCCCCCTCTTCTCTTTCTAGGATTCCTACTGCCCCTCACCCAAAGCACCTCCCTCCCCCCATCTCTGAGAATGAGCTTGGGTGGGTTCCGATGGGGCTAGCCTGGCTCTCTTTGCGTGCTGTCTGTCTGCACAGCAGAAAGCCAGCTGAGGTGGCCGAGCAGTGCAGTGGAAAAGTACTGTCGTTTGGAGAAGCCTTCTCCCAGGTTCTTCCAAGGTCATGGGCCAGGCCGCTGCGCCTGAGCTGGGAGACCAGTCACGGCTGGAAGTGCCCCTGGCCTGGACTGAAGCCGGGAGGGTACTCTGTGAGGGTGGGGAACCTTCCAGAGCAGTCCTGGGTCTGTGGGAATTGCAGATAAAAAGCTCCTTTGGCCCAAAGGGCAGCCTCTGGACTCTCCCAGGATTAGGGAGATACCACTGCAGTTTGTGAACACCTCTCTTGGTCCCCACCAACTCTTGGGTTTTGCATTCATTATCTCTATCTCAGGACAGTCCAGGCTCAGTTAAGTGACTTGCCCAAGATCTCCGGGCTGATAGAGTTGGAACTAGGGCTCCACTCAGGCTTGGGTCACCCACAAGAGGGTCCTCACTCTTCTGTGACTCTGTCGTATTCTCGTTCGGGGCAAATGGCTCATGGGGCATTTTCCATCCTCCCCAAGACCCATTAGTGGGGCTCTTACAAGGGAGGGGTTCTAGTGTCCTGGAAAAGAGACAGTTGTTCCTGGGTGCGAGGACACATCCCTCCTTTCAGGATTTGTTAAACCACAAACTCCCTAGAATCCCAGGACCGCTCTGACGGGGGCCCAAGAGTCTCCTACAGAGGCAGCCCCAAGCCCTTTCCTTGGCTTCAGAACAGGTCATCTGGGGAGCCTTCCAGATCAGGAATGAGCCCAGAGGCTTGGGCTAGGCCAGGCCAAACCAGGTGACCTCCCAGACTGGGGACAGTGGGAAGATGATATGTCCCATAGCCCGGCAACATTCGTCATGGGCCAGTCGGCTGGGCTCAGAATCCTCGGGGGGAATAAAAGCAAAACCCCCCACAAAGCTACATTACTGAGTGCTCCTAAAATGATATGCATGGGAGTTCCTGTTGTGGCTCAGTGGGTTACCAACCCGATGTAGTGTCTGTGAGGATGTGGGTTTGATCCTTGGCCTTGATCAGCGAGTTACGGATCCGGCGTTGCAACAAACTTCGGCATAGTTCACAGATGCAGCTGGGATGCAGCATTGCTGTGGCTGTGGCCTAGGCCAGCAGCTGCAGCTCCTATTTGACCCATAGCCTGGGAATTTCTTTATGTCACAGGTGCAAAAAAAAAAAGAGACATGAAAATAAAGAACAGGACACTACTTAGCAATGCAAGATCTTTTTTTGGGGGGAGGGGCGCCAGCGACATATGGAAGTTCCCAGGCTAAAGGGTTTAATCAGAGCTACAGCTGCTGGCCTATGCCACAGCCACTGTCACAGCAGTGTGGGATCTGAGCCGTGTCTGGGACCTATACCACAGGTCACAGCAACACTGGATCCCTAACCCACTGAGTGAGACCAGGGATCGAACCCACAACCTCATGGTTCCTAGTCAGATTCGTTTCCGCTGCACCACAATGGGAACTCCATGGGAACTTAGCTTTGGAAGGGGCCTCACAGATTATCTGCTCCATGGCAGCCTCGTTACAACATGGAAATGTCTTTATTGCTTGTTGCTGATTGTAAAAGTAATACATGCTCGTGGTAAAAAAAACCAAAATCAGAGTTCCCATCGTGGCTCAGTGGTTAACGAATCCGACGAGGAACCATGAGGTTGCGGGTTCGATCCCTGGCCTTGCTCAGTGGGTTAAGGATCCGGCGTTGCCGTGAGCTATGGTGAAGGTTGTAGACGCGGCTCGGATCCCGTGTTGCTGTGGCTGTGGCGAAGGCCGGCAGCTACAGTTCCTGTTAGACCCCTAGCCTGGGAACCTCCACATGCCACGGATAAGGCCAAAAGACACACACACACAAAAAAAACCCAAAAAAACAAAATCACTCAAGAAGGGCATTCTCCCACCATCCCCACCTCATACCTGTGGCCTCATTTCTCCAGGACAGACCAGGCTCTAGAGGCATGACGATCAGCCCTCTGGACCTCACAGCCTTGGGTCCTCTACCCCACAAACTTCAGGAGGCAGTGGGAGCTGCCAGTCTCAACTTGCAGGGCTGAGACACCTCCAAGCTTTTGTGAAGGCATAGCCTCGCGGGGTTGCTAGAGTTAACATATAATGACACAGGAAGCCCAGTTAAATTTGAATTTCAGATCAACAACCCTTTTTTTTTTTTTTAAGTATAAGCGTATCCCAAGCGCTGCCTGCATTTGATCCAGTAACTAAGCCTCCTGCCTCCCAGAGAACAGGAAGGGCTGGGAGCGCTGCAGTAGGGGTGGCAGGTTGCTGGCTTGGGAGCCTCCCTAGGCTCACTCACCTAGTCCTGCTCCGGTTCCGTTCCCACTGCTTTTGGAATATCCTCCGTTCCAGGGGAAGGGGGGTTCAACTCTTCTGGACCACAGAGCAGCATTTGACATTTGTTAGCCATTTCCTTACCTTGTGGACAATTCACCTTGGCCTCCTGGGAGGGATCCTTCCCTCTCATACCTGCCCTGGGACCACTCCTTGCGCAAGGGCTCCTCCTTAAACCCTCAGGCTTGGTGTCCCAGCCCTCTCCTTGGAAGAGCTCAGATGCCTTCGAGCTTCCACTGACCTTTCTTTCAGAAGGCTAGAAAGGCCAGCCTGCTCCCATCCTCCCAGGCCAAGTTCAAGGCCTTCGCTCTTAAGCCTTTTTTCCCTTCAGTCTAGTCCAAGGTAAGAACTCCCAGCTTTGTACCGTTACTGCTGCATAGACTGGTACGCAGCTATGTGTTTTTTTTAAAAAATTCAACTTTTATTTCTATCATATTGCACTTGTATTGGTTGAAAAAGTCAGATAGCTATCTTAGAGTAGATAGTATAATAGTATAATTTTTATGAAATCAGTCCCCTGTCCCACTCTCAATGGCGCTTCTGTCATATGCCTTATTTTATTTTAATTTTTGCTTTTTAGGGCTGCACCTGTGACGTATGGAAGTTCCCAGTCCAGGGATCGAACGGGAGCTACCAGCCTACACCACAGCTCACAGCAATGCCAGATCCCTGACCCACTGAGTGAGGGCAGGGATCAAATCCTCATTCTCATGGATACTAGTCGGATTCATTTCTGCTGAGCCACAACGGGAACTCCCTGCCTCCTTATTTTAAAATAGCACACCTAGTTCAGATTTTTCACTGTTTGGAAACTTAACCTATTGCTTCCTTTCTATGGGAGATGAAGATTTAATGCCCTTTCATCTACCCCCATTACACACTTTATTTTCTCTTCCTTCCTCTCTGTTTACATAATTTTGTTGTTGTTGCATCAGTATTGTGTTTAGTTATGATTGTGTCTCTGGAGTTCCCATTGTGTCTCAGTGGGTTAAGAACCTGCTATAGTGTCCATGAGGATGCAGTTTTGATCCCTGGCCTCACTCCATGGGTTGCTGCAAGCTGAGGTGTAGGTTACAGATGCAGCTCAGATCTGGTGTTGCTGTGGTGTGGGCTGCAGGTGCAGCTTTGATTTGACCCCTGACCCGGGAGCTTCCATATGCCCCAGGTGCAGTCACAAAAAGAAAAAAAAGGAAAAAGGAGTTCCCATTGTGGCTCAGCAGAAACAAACCTGACTAGTACCCATGAGGATATGGGTTCTATCCCTGGCCCCAGTCAGTCGGTTAAGGATCCAGCATTACCATGAGCTTCATTGTAGGTTGCAGATGCAGCTCAGATCCCACATTGCTATGGCTGTGGCGTAGGCCAGCAGCTGGAGCTCTGATTTGACCCTTAGCCTGGGTACTTTCATATGCTGCACGTGGGGCCCTTGGGGGAAAAAAAAAGAGACTGTAGCAGAGCCTTAAAGTGTGTTATAATTTCATGATTTCATTATGGGACAACACTTTTGCTTTTCTAGCAGTATTTAATCACCTCATTAAAAACAAAAAACCCCGAAAACTTACGTATATACCTACCACTAATTCATCTTTCAGTGGTCCAGCAGTACCATAAAACACCTCTCTACCTGGCTGAACACACTAGGCAGTCCTTCGGCTCTCTGTGTTTCTTTCTTTCTCTCTTTCTCCTTCCTTCCCTTCCCTTCCTCTCTCTCTCTCTCTTCTTTCTTCCTTTCTTTCTCTCTCCCTTTCTCTTTTTCTTTTCCTTTCTTTCTCCCTTTCTCCCTTTCTTTCTTTCTCTCTTCTCCTTCCTTCCTTCCTTCCTTCCTTCCTTTCTCTTTCATCTTTTTAGGGCCACACCTGTGCAATATGGAAGTTCCCAGGCTAGGAGTCAAATCAGAACTGCAGCTGTTGGCCTACGCCATAGCCACAGTAACTCGAGATCCAAGCTGCATCTGCAACCTATACCAAAGCTTGCAGCAATGTCAGATCCTTAACCCACTGAGTGAAGCCAGGGATTGAACCTGCATCCTCATGGATACTAGTTGGGTTCGTTTCTGTTGAGCCACAATGGGAACTCCAGGTCTCTGTTTCTTAGAGACACCCTCCGGGAGGCATGGTTCCTGGGCTCCAGCCCGGACTGCTTCCGGTGCAGACCTGTAGAACTAGTGTCCTGGGACCTTGTTTTACTACCACCCTGGGAATTTCCTTTGCTTCTTAACTGTATTGGATCCTGTTTTCTGGATCCCTTGCTTTCTGCCCTCCACCACCGGCCAGGATTTATTTCCTTGTTTTGGCAGTGCAGGTATTCCAGTGGCTTTGATGGATGGTTCTGCGGGGTGTAGAATTCTAGGCTGGAAGTAAATTGCCCTCAGAATTTTGAGGAGATAACCCTTTGTTGCTGTTGAGAAGTCAGATTGCATTCCGATACCTGATCCCGTGTGTGGGAGACCTGATTTTTTTCCTGGAAGTTTTTAGGATCTCTTAGAGGTCTGAAGTTTCAAATGATGTGCATTTACTATGGCACTTGGTGAGATTTTCAATCTGGACACCAATCTCTTTTAATCTTGAAATCTATTCTGGGGACATTTCTTTTTCCTTTTTTTTTTGCCTTTTCTAGGGCCGTACTTGAGGAATATGGAGGTTCCCAGGCTAGGGGTCTAATCGGAGTTGTAGCCGCTGGCCTGTGCCAGGGCTACAACAATGCCGGATCCGAACCACGTCTGTGACCTACACCACAGCTCACGGCAATGCCGGATCCTTAACCCACTGAGCAATGCCAGGGATCGAACCCTCAACCTCATGGTTCCTAGTCAGATTCGGTAAGCGCTGAGCCATGAAGGCAACTCCGATTCTGGGGACATTTGTTTGTGCTAATTTCCTCCACTCTATTTTCTGTTTTTGTGTTTTTTATTTTAGTTGGATGTTGGACCTCTTGGATTAATCCTCTAATTTTTCAAAATGTTCTTTCCAGTTTCTATTTTTATTTTTATTTATTATTATTATTATTTGCTTTTTAGGGTGACACCCGCGGCATATGGAAATTCCCAGGCCAGAGGTCCAATCGGAGCTACAGTTGCTGGCCTACACCACAGCCACAGCAGTGCAGGATCCGAACCACATCTGCGCCCTACACCACAGCTCATGGCAATGCCAGATCCTTAACCCACTGAGCAAGGCCAGGGATCGAACCCACAACCTCATGGTTCCTAGTCAGATTCGTTAACCACTGAGCCACGACGGGAACTCCTAGAGTTACTTTAAAATTAAAAAAATTTTAATTGTGGTAAAATACACAAAATTTACCATCGTAACCATTGTTAGGCATACAGTATTAAGTGTATTCACACCGTTGTGCAAGCAATAGTCAGAACTTCACCATCCTGCAAAATCAAAAGTCTGGACTCATAAAATAACAGCTTTCCAATTCTCCTCCCTCTCCTTACCCCCGGCTGCCGACAGCCATCATTCGACCTTCTGTCTCTGAATCTGACTGCTCTGGGTACCTCATGTAAGTGGAATCACACAGTATTTGTCTTTTTGTGACTGGCTTATTTCACTTAGCATAATGTCCTCAGTGTACAACCATGTTGTAGCATTCTTCAGAATTTCCATCCTTGTCTAAGGCTGAATAAATCATCCATTGTTATGTATATAACATTTTGTTTATCTATTCATTCATGGATGGACATTTCGGTTGCCTCCACCTTTTGGCTGTTGTGAATGACGCTGCCATGAACATGGATGTATAAATATCTTTAAAGACACTGCTTTCAATTCTTTTCGATGTATGACCCAGAAATGGAACTGCTGGATCACATGATAATTCTATTTTTAATTTTTTGAGTAATCTCCATACTGTTTTCCATAGTGGCTGCACCATTTTATATTGCACAAAGGTTCTGATTTCTCTATATCCTCAGTAGCACGTTATTTTTTTTTTTTTTGGTCTTTTTAGGGCTGCACCTGTAGCATATGAAAGTTCCCAGGTTAGGGGTCTAATTGGAGCTGTAGCTGCTGGCCTACACCACAGCCATAGCAATGACAGATCAGAGCCATGACTTCGACATACACCATAGCTCATGGCAACCCCGGATCCTTAACACACTGAGCAAGGCCAGGGATCGAAACTGCATCCCCATGGATCTTAGTCAGATTCGTTTCCACTGAGCCATGAAGGGAACTCTTTTTTTTTTTTTTTTTAATAGTAGCCATCTGGGTGGGTGTGAGGTGGTATCTCACTGTAGCTTTGATTTGCATTTCTCTGGTTAGTGATGTTGAACATTTTTTCATGTGCTCATTGGCTATTTATGTTTTTCCATTCAAGAGATGGCTATTCAAATCCTTTGCCCATTTTAGTGTATTTATGTAATTCTTTTGGTGGGGGGCGTGGGGGGGCTGGACTCGCAACGCATGGAAGTTACCAGGCTAGGGGTCGAATTAGAGCCATAGCTGCAGGCCTACACCACAGCCACAGCAATGTGGGATCCAAGCCTCATCTGCAACCTACACTGCAGCTCAGGGCAACACTGGATCCTTAACCCACTGAGCGGAGACAGGGATCAAAACTGAATCCTCATGGATACTAGTCGAGTTCATAACCCGCTGAGCCACAAAGGGAACTCCCCTTTGCTCATTTTTAAGTTGGGTTATTTATTTTTTTGTTGTTGAATCATGGGTGTTCTTTTTAGACTCTCATCAGATACGAAATTTGCAATATTTTGTGGTGTTCCTGTTTTATTCTGTTGATTGTGTCCTTTGATGCACAGAAGTTTTAAATATTGATGTAGTCTACTTTATCTGTTTTTACTTTTGTTGCCCATGCTTTGATGTCTTATCCAAGAAAGCATTGTCAGATCCAGTGTCATCCTGCGTCCCCCATATTTTCTTCTAAGAGTTGATAGTTTTAGGTCTTATTTTAAAATCTTTGATCCATTTTTAGTTGGTTTTGGTACATGATGTAAGAGCCCAATATCACGCTTTTGCATGTTGACATCTAGTTTTCCCAATGTCATTTGTGAAAAAGACTGGCCTTTCCCCATTGATTGGTTTTGGCACCCTTGTTAAAAATCATTTGACCATCCATGCAAGCTTTGTTTCCGTCTTCATTCTATTCCATTGGTCTACATGTCTGTCTTTATGCCAGTACCACATTGTTTTGATTACTGTAGCTTTGTAATAAGTTTTGAAATCAGGAAGGGTGAGGCCTCCAATTTTATTCTTTTTCAGGGTCCCTATGAGTTTTAGGATGGATTTTTCTTTTTCTGCATAAAAAAAATACCAGTGGAATTTTGATATGGTTTGCATTAAATCTGTAGATTGCTTTGTGTAGCATTGGCATTTTAACAATATGAAGCTGGAGTTCTCTGGTGGCCTAGTGTTTAAGGATGGGTGTTGTCACTGCTGTGGCTTGGGTTCAATCCCTGCCCTGGAACTTCCACATGCCTCTAGTGCGACCAAAAAAAAAAAAAAAAAATGTCTCCCAATCCATGAACACAAAGGTCTTGCCACTTATTTGTGTTGTTTTTAAATTTTTTTCAACAACATTTCATAGTTTTCAGCATTCAAGTCTTTCAGTTCACCTCTTTGGTGGAGTTTATTCCTCAGCATTTTATTCTTTTTTGATGCTATTGTAAACGGAACTATTTTCTTCCTTTTTTGCCTTTTTTTGTCATTTTTTGGGGCTACACCAGTGGCATGTGGAGGTTCCCAGGCTAGGGGTCTAATCGGAGCTGTAGCCACCGGCCTACACCACAGCCACAGCAACGTGGGATCCGAGCTGCGTCTGCAACCTACACCACACCTACAGCGATGCTGGATCCTTAACCCACTGAGCGAGGCCAGGGATTGAACCCTCAGCCTCATGGTTCCTAGTCGGATTTGTTTCTGCTGAGCCACGACGGGAACTCCTGGAACTATTTTCTTAATTTCCTGTTCAGATTGTTTGTAGTCAGTGTATAAAATGCAATTGATTTTTGTGTGTTGAATTTGTATCTGGTAATTTTGCTGACTTTGTTTATTCTAAGTTTTTTTTGTGTGGAATCTTTGGGGTTTTCCAATTATAGTTGTTTTTAAAAGGTTTTACATTTTTTAAAAAAATTATAGTTGATTTACAATGTTGTGCCAACCTCTGCTATGCAGCGAAGGACTCAGTTATACACATATATACAGTCTTTTTCATATTTTTTTCCATCATGGTCTATCCCAGGTGATTGGATATAGTTCCTTGTGTTATATGGTAGGATCTTGTTGTTTATTCATTCTAAATGGAATAGTTAGCGTCTACTAATCCCAAACTCCCAGTCCATCCCTCTTCCTCTCCCCTCCTCCTTGCAACTGCAATCTACTCTCCCTGTTTCTTTTTTGTAGATTTCAGATTCCACATATAGGTGATATCTTAGGGCACTTGTCTTTCTCTTTCTGACTCACTTCACTTAGTATGATAATCTCTAGTTGCATAAAAGCTTTTTTTTTTTTTTTAGTTTTATACATCGCTTTGCTCCCTGAGATCTTTTCTCTTCTTCTCCTTTTCCTTTTCCTTCTTCTTCCTCTTCCCCTTCCTCTCCTTCTTTTTTTTTCTTAATGGATTTTATTTCAATTATAGGTGTACATAAATCATCACAAGTCAATTTTACAGATTTTGTATTCCAAACCCACAGTGCATCTCCCCACCCCCCATATTGTCTTATTTGAAAAACCAAGGTTTTCCAAAGTCTGTGAGTCATTGTCTGTTCTGCAAAGAAGTTCATTGTGTCTTTTTAGTTTCCACATGTAAGCGATAGCATTGGGTGTTGCTGTCTCATTGTCTGACTGGTTTCACTTCTCATGACAATTTCTAGGTCCATCCATGTTGCTATAAATGTTGGTAATTCGTTCCTTTTAATGGCTGAGTAACGTTCCATTGTGTGTATGTACCATATCTTCCCTATCCACTCCTCTGTTGATGGGCATTTAGGTTGTTTCCATGACCTGGCTATTGCATAGAGTGCTGCAGTGAACACTGGAGTACATGTGTCTTTTCGAGTCATGGTTTCCTCTGGATAGATGCCCAGGAGTGGGATTGCTGGATCAAGTGGTAATTCTATTTTGAGTTTTCTGAGGAATCTCCATACTGTTTTCCACAGTGGTTGCACCAATTTGCATTCCCACCAACAGTGTAATAGGGATCCTTTTTCTCCACACCCTCTCCAGCACTTATTGTTTGTAGACTTTTTGATGATGGCCATTCTGGCCGGTGTAAGGTGGTACCTCATCCTCTCCTTCTTCTTATTTAAACAATTACATCTCTGGGAGTTCCCATCGTGGCTCAGTGGTGAACGAATCTGACTAGGAACCATGTGGTTGTGGGCTCGATCCTGGCATTGCTGAGTGTGTTAAGGATCCGGCATTGCTGTGAGCTGTGGTGTAGGTCACAGACGTGGCTCGGATCTGGTGTGGCTGTGGCGTCAGCCGGCGGCTACAGCTTTGATTAGACCCCTAGCCTGGGAACCTCCATATGCTGTGGGCATGGCCCTGAAAAGACAAAAAAAAAAAGAAAAAAAAACATCTCTGACTGTCATGCTTACAGCTTTCTTCTAGTGTCTGGTACTCACTGTTGTCTACTCCTATCTGAGGGGCACAAATACTGATGGGAAATTCTATGTATGGGAGGGTGAGAAGGATGAACAGGACTTGTCCTGTCTGGGTCTCTTTATTTGATGACACACTCAGCCAGGTTACAAAGAAATCCTGACAGCGCTCTTTCCTTGACCAAACTTGAGTCAGGCATCTCTGAATCCTTTTCTCCACTAGCCCCTCTCCTTGCCCATCCTGCAGTTTAGGGGAAAAAGGGGATCTTGTTAAGTCAGTTTAGACAGAATCCCCCACCCTCAATATCTGATCAGATTCCTCACCCTCTCATCACCCACCCCTGCCCCAAATCTGATCACGCTGATCCTGTTAGGTCAGTTTCATCAGTCACTGCTGGCCTCTGATTGATTTTTCCTCTTAGTCATTTTCCCTCTACTGACCCCCCGCTCCTTGGATCTCTATCCCCACTTATTGGTGTTGTATTTGGAATTGACTCTGGTACTAGACTGACGTTTCTCTATTGCAGTCCTTCCTGAATAATATCTGTTTTTATGGCTTTAACCACCATCCAGCACTGGATTTTCTTTAAAACACTCCAATGTGGGGGCTGGTGGGTTTTTGCTTGGGGGCTGGCCTGTTTCCCAGGGAGAACTCCTACAGCCTCCCTGCCCCTGGGGGAGGGGATGTACAAACCTGGCTGCCAGCATTCGGGGGTCCGAGCGGCGGGGGTGGGGGGCGGTGAGTGGGACCAGGACCCGGAGCGCTCCTGGAGGTCTCCTGTATCAGTAGGTGGGCTGCCGGTCCCTCTGGGTTCAGGTTGGCGCTTTCCTCCTCTTCGGTCGTGCCTGGGGTCCTCCGTCCACCTTTCAGAGGTGCCTAGGAGAAGAAAGCTCTGGTCTTCCGGTGCGGTGTTGGGGTGGAGTCTCCACACTGCTCGGGAGAGTGGAGGGTGTGCAGGGCTTTCGCGGCAGATTCTCACCGATCCTCGGTTTTTACATCTGACCTGCTGTTACCTGAGATGTCCCGTGTGTGGGATTCCGAGATTCCCAGGGCTCCTGGGCATGGCAGGACTTGATTCCTTCTGGATTTTCATCTTTTCCTGATCCACTGAGCTTGCTACCCCTTGTCCACGTGACTTCCGTCCTCCAAAATGTAGAACCTCTCAGCCGCTGTCATCACCTCTTTCCTTTTCCTTGTCAGCTTCTGCCAGTTTTGTTCCTTTATTGTCATCTTGGTGGGGCTTGGGGAAGGAATGAGTACTTTATTTCAAATCTCCATGTCTAACCAAAATCTCTGCTCAGTACTTTTCTAATGGTTCATTATTATGCTCAAGATACCTAAATGCATATCACTTGCCCAGTTAATACATATTTATTTATGTATCAGCAGCTTTGTTCTGCCCAATGAGGAATCTGGATTGATTCCCTCTGGTTTGGACAGTCAACCACCATAGGAGTTGCTTTATGGTTCGGGTGCTGAATTCAAAATTAAACACTGTGGGAGTTCCCGCTGTGGTGCCACAACCTGGGATCCTGAGCCAGAACCATGCAGCCAACAAGCTGCTCCCAAATTCGTGACCCACAGAAACTGAGAGATTATAAGTGTTTATTCTTGTCTTAAGTCACTAAGCTTGGGGAGGATTTGTTTTGTAGCAAATGATAAGGCATATAATCGCTAATCTGTCACACTGGCCCCCAAAGCTCCAATTGCACCCCTTTCTCCTCCCTGCCCAGCTTCCCGTGAGACCCTCTCTGCCTAGATCTCTGTGCCTCAGCCATGCTGGACCAGCCTCCTCCCAGTTCCTCCAACCTCTGAGCACCTCCTTGCCCCAGGTCCTTTCCACATGCTGTTCCCTCTGGTCTTCATCTTTTTTTCTCCTCTCCTCTTCTAGTCTATTCATCTTTCAAGCCAGTACTTAAATATCAATGCTTGACTGTCACTGCTCTTAGGAAGATAGTTCCCTGGACTGTTCTGACTTCCTAGGTTGTACCTCTCAAAGTACCCTTTAAAGCATTTATCAGAATTGTCCATTCGTTTTCTGTGTGATCATTTATTTAATGCCTGACTTCCCTTACTCCTAAAGCTCTGGGCACTCTGAGGGCAAGGAAGCACCTGTCTTTTCCACTGCGCTAGATGACACAAGGAACAGAGTAGGTACTGAAAAGATAGTTGCCAGATAGCTGAATGAGTTATGTTCCCGCCATCTGACTTGGTTTTCATTCTCTCCACTATGAGAAAAACCACTTACGGCAAATCCCTAATTGATGGCAAGTCATTACATTATTCTTAAAGGACAGCACATATGCTTTTATTAAAAAAAAAAAAAGTCCCACTTCCAACAATGACTCATTTTGTGACCTTGGGCTGCTTGCCTTTCCTCCCTGAAAAAGGTTAAGAGCAATTTGTACAATGCTTCTCTTGAAGGCTGGGAACTATTTCATTTAGAGAGATTTTGGCAAGGTTTTCAATGCCCTTAAAGTACAATTTCCTTAATATCCAGGTAGTTGTAAATGATTATCTAAGTGATGAATGGAAATGAATTATGATTTATCATGTGGATGTGTGTGTGTGTATGCTTTTTGGTGTTAAATCGGCAAACATTTGTGTGTGTCTATATCTTTTTAAAGAAGAGTTTGCTCTAGAATGCTCATGAACATGCAAAATTCTGCTGCAGATTTGTTTGAAGCTGTAATTTTTTGACTTTGAAGCTTTATTTAGTCCTCGATTGGCTCTATACATGTCTAACAATAACAAATCAATATTTACTTATGTGCCCAGAATTATGCAAAACCTTTTCCTTTTTCAGGGCCAATCCTCATGATTGCTTTTGCAAAGTAGGATTATAATCATAATTCCCATTTTACAGATGAGAGAACAGAGGCTCAGAGAGATTAAATAACTTCCTTAAGGCCACAGAACTAGTAACTGACAGAGCAATAACTAAAATCTGTTTGGCATGTTCTTAACCTTTGAAAAAATTGTGCTTGTGTATTTGTGACTAAGAGATAAAGAAGAAGAGGAACGTGACCAAAATGACTATTCATTCTGAAGGATTTTAAGCATAAAGGAGCCTTCAGAAGAGCATTAGTCTACAATCAGATGCTGCAGTACTGAGTGGTATGAATGTAGGAGGTGAGCAAAGGTGATGGATGAAAATGTTGCCTTCAGTGCACCTGGATTTGTGGGATAAGCCCAGTGCAAAGCAAAATCATGTTTGCATAACAAACAGAGCCTTGTAAACAAAGGCTGGTATTTGGATAAGGCTAGGTCTCAGGAATGGAATGCAGGCAAGGGGAGCTACCTGCATTCCCCCCGGGCCCCAAGCCCAGAGCAGTTGGGAGCAAATACTGAGTCAGAGGAGGGGATTTCAAGTTTGGCTCTATTTTGTGTGTGTGTGTGTGTGTGTGTGTGTGTGTGTGTGTGTGTTGTGTGTGTGTAGATTTTTTTTTTTTTTTGGCCTTGCCTGCAGCATGCGGTTCCTGGGCCAGAGATCAAAGCCATACCATAGCAGTGCCCTGAGCTATACCCATGACAATGCCAGGTCCTTAACCCACTGAGCCACCAGGTAACTCCTAGGCTCTATTTTGTACTGACACTGATCTCACTGTAAATTCCTCCCCTTGACCCCCTCATCTAACCTTGTATAGTCACTCTTTAATTTTTTTTTTTTTTTTGAGGTAGGGATACAATGTTATGTTAGTTTCAGTTGTACAGCAAAGTGATTTAGTTGTGTGTGTGTTTGTGTGTGTGTTACAGTCCTATTTGGGACAGGGCTGTGTGTCACAGGAATATACATTAAATGAACTATTATGCAAATACTTGTTTAACTATGTGGCAGGAAGGACAGAGCTCTGTGAAAGGGGCTCCTAACCTAGTCAAGGGGATCAGAGGCAACCTGCCTGCCTAAGTCATTCATTTGAAACATAGAGGTGTTGCCGTGGGAGGGATGACTAAATAATAAGGAACTAGTGTCTTATTTATCTATGGGTAATAAACTACAGCAAAAAAATGTGGTGGCTGAAAGCAGCAGTCATTGTTTCATTACCTCTCCTGGTTTCTGGAGGTGAGGAGTTTGAGAGCAGCCGAGCAGGGCAGGTCTCAGGAACTTGCAGTCAGATGTTGGCCAGGGCTGCGGTCCTCAGAAGGGTGGGCCGGGGCTCGAGGGTCCACGGGTACATGGCTCACCCGAGTGCCTGGCAGGCTGATGTTGGCCATTGGCTGAGGCCTCTGTTTCTCTTCATGGAACTGCTTGAGTGTCCTCGTGGCCTGGTGGCTGATTGTCCCCAGAGTGAAGGAGCCAGGAGGGAAGCTGCGATGCCTTTCATGATTAGTCTCAGAAGTCACAGGGTGTTCCTCTGCCATATTCTGTTGGTCACGCAGGGTCAGCCCTGATCCAGTGAGGGAGGGGATGACAGCAGGGTGCGAAGGCTGGGAAGCTGGCTCATGGGGAGGCATTTTGGGGCGGAATTTAGAAGGATGGATCAGGAGTTCCCGTCGTGGCTCAGTGGTTAACGAATCTGACTAAGAGCCATGAGGTTGTGGGTTTGATCCCTGGCCTTGCTCAGTGGGTTAAGGATCCGGCGTTGCCATGAGCTGTGGTGTAGGTTGCAGACGTGGCTTGGATCCCGCGTTGCTGTGGCTGTGGCGAAGGCCGGCGGCTACAGCTCCTGTTAGAACCCTAGCCTGGGGACCTCCATATGCTGCGGGTGCGGCCCTAGAAAAGGCAAAAAGACAAAAAAAAGAAGGATGGATCAGTGGAGGTTAAATCATGGCTGTCCCATGTGATGTTTTTCTGCAGGAAACAAATATCCTGCACCCCTCAAACCACGGGCTCAGCAGTGGGACAAATGTTCTTGTTGCTCTCCAGGCAGAATCCCCTTTTCTTCCTGAACTTTCCCAGGTCACTAGACTGTGCCACGTAGCGCTTCTCTTTGCTACAGGCATCTACCAGCCCCAGGGCCCTTCTTTCCTAAAGATCTTAACTCCTGGCTCACTGTTCTCCAGTCTACCACCCCTGTTTAGTATATGTGCTGCCGAAGCGAGCACAACCACCCCTGTTTAATTCTTGATCATTTCAGAATCCACAAAATGATCCTCCAACATTCCCCCCCACCCCCCCGGTCCCTCCTCTGAGGATCCTGTCTTCCACCCATCTCAGCATTCATCCCCACTGTCATACCCTTGACCTTGCCATTATCGAAAACTACAGCCCTGTGTAATGTCAGCTTAAAGCATCTATCTCATCGTGTAAGGTCTTACCTTCTAGCGTCTCACCTCCAACAACGCTTTGACCCCACCTGGGCCTCCAATTCATGGATCTTGCTAGCTTTCCATCCCTCTCATGGCCCATTTCTCTCCTCCCTCAGCTTAAATCCCTTGCTTAAACTTCCTTGCTTGCAGATCCCTTTATTAGTTTCCAGTTGCTGCTGTAACAAATGACCATCAACTTGATGGCTTACAATAGCACAGATATATTCGCTTGTAGTTCAACAGGTTAGACCTCTGAACTAGGTCTCACTGGGCTAACATCAAGGTGTCAGTAAGGCCATGTTCCTTCTACCAGCTCTAGGGAAGGATCTGTTTCCTTGCCTTTTCCAGCTCCTAGAGGCCACCCATATCCTCTGGCTCATTGCCCTTGTCTCATCTTCAAAGCCAGCAACGTTGGGCTGGAGTCTTTCTCATGCTGCCATTTCTCTGCTTATCTCCTTTCTTTCTACTTGCTCTTCCCCCTCTTCTTCCTCCTCCTTCTTCTCCTTCCTCTTCCTCCTCTTCCCTGACCCCCTCCTCCTTCCTCTTCTCCTTCCTCTCTTCTCCCCCCACCCCTTAGGGCTGCACCCATGGCATATGGAAGTTCTCAGTCTAGGGGCTGAATCGGATCTGCAGCTGCTGGCCTACTTCACAGCAACACCAGATCCGAGTTGCATCTGTAACCTACACTGCGGCTCATGGCAATGCCAGATCCTTAACCCACTGGGCGAGGCCAAGGATCAAACTCACATCCTTGTGGATACTAGTTGGGGTTGTTGCCGCTGAGTCATGATGGGAACTCTCTTCTTCCCTTTTTTTTCTTTTTTGCCACATGTGTGGCATGTGGAAGTTCCCGGACGAGGGATCGAACCCACTCCACAGCAGCGACAACACCAAGTCCTTCACCCACCAGGCCACCAGGGAACTCCACTTTCTTCCTCTTCTATTTATAAGGACCCCTGGGATTACGTTGGGGCCCATCTGGACAACACAGGATAACCTCCCCATTTCATAGTCAACTGATTAGCAACTGTAACTCCATCTGCAACCTATTGCTAATTCCCTTTTGCCATGTAATCTAGTGTAGTCAAAGATTCCAAGGATTAGGATGTGGACATCTTTGGTGGGGGTATTATTCTGTCTCCCACAAGCCCCCCAAGTGCTCCCCTCCCCCAGGTTATTTTACTAACCCGAGCAAAGTCTCACATCTCGTTTCATCCAACTGTCTGCTTGTTCTGTGTCTGCACCTGTGCAGCTCAGCCTGGCTAAAGAAAGAAACCACAGCTCACTCCACATTCACAACCACACGTCTCGAGTAAACCCTTAGACTGCCAGGCAGTTCCACTACGTGTCCCTAGTCCATTCACTCTTCTTCTCCGGCAGGATGATTTAACACCTCCTCGCTCTTCAAACCCCCACGCTTCCTTCCTTGTCCTTACTCTCAGCTGAGGCTCTTGCTTCCTACTTCCCTGAGAAAACTGGGGCAGTAAGAAGAGAACAGCCTCAGACTTGGTAGCGCATCCACCACCCACCTGCATCTGTGCTCACATGCTGCCTCCTTCTCGCTGCTGGGGACCAGATGCCCAAAGTCAGCGCCTCCACCCGAGCCTGGAACCTGGAGCCCAGGGCCCATCCTCACTCTTGTCACTTCAGAGAGCTCCTGTACTTTCTTCTGTGTTATCAATATCCCTCCCTTACCCCACATTGGATCATGTTCCCGTCAGCATGTAAGCATGCTATCATTTCTCCCATCAAATCAAACCAACCTCAACCTTTCTCTTGATCTGACATCCTATCTCCAGCCAACGCCTATTTCTCTGCTTTTCTTTACAGCAAAAGCTCTCTGCTTCTTGGGTTCAGTTTCTTCCCTCTCACTTTCTTCGATCTGCTCGCATCTGGCCTTGGCTTCCACTGCGCTTCTCAAGGTCACCAACAACTGCCAAGCTGCTAAATCCAGTGTTGGATTCTCACCGCTCACCCTACCTGGCTCTGAGCAGCATTTGATACAGCTTACCCCTTCCTCCTGAACACACTGCCTTCACTTGCTTACTTGGTGTCCTCTACTCTCAGTGGCCACTCTTCTCAGCCTCCTTTGCTGAGTTCAACTTATTCCCTTGACCTTAGATGTTGGAGTGCCCCATTCTCCGTTGGTGATCTCATCCAGGCTCTTAGCTTGAAACCAGCTTATAAGCTAACCACCTCCAAATTCTATCTGTAGCCTGGACAGTTCCTGAATCATCAAGTAAACTTCTCAAAATTAAAATGACCAAAAAAAAAAAAAGTTAAAATGACCAAAGCCAGGAGTTCCTGCTGTGGTGCATTGGGTTAAAGATCTGTTGTTGTCTCTGCAGTGGCTTGGGTAGCTGCAGAAGTGCGGGTTCGATCCCCTGACCAGAGCAGTGGGTTGCGGATCCAGTGTTGCTGCAGCTGTGGCATTGGCATAGTTTGCAGCTGCAGCTCAGATTTGATCCCTGGTGGGGGAACTTCCATATACTGTAGGTGTGGCCATAAAAATAAATAAATAAAATAAAAATAAAATGACCAAAGCCAAGGGTGGCTATGCCAGCCTCCTAGTTACTCAGGCCAAACATTTTAGCACCAATTAACTCCTCTTTTTCCCTCACACCCTTAATCAGGCTGAAGCAGTTTGTGTCAGCTCCGCTTCCGAGGGTATCCACGATCTGATCCCTTCCCACCATGTCCACTGCCCCCACCCTGGTCCAACCACTTTCATCTCCCGCCTCTGCCCAGGTCTCTTCTCAACACAGGGACCTTTCTAGAGGTAAAGCCAGGAATGTCCCTCTCCCACTCAAAACTCTTCAGTGGCTCCCTGACATAGTCTGTTTGAGTGGCTATAACAAAATGCCACCCATTGGATGGCTTATAAATCACAGAATCTAATTCCTCAGCATTCTGGAGCCTGGGAAGTCATAGATTAAGGCAGAGGGAGATTCAGTGCCTGGTGCGGGTCTGATTCCTGGTCATACACAGTCATCTTGTTGTGTCTTCTTCTGTTGGGAGGGGTGAGGGAACTCCCTGCTGTCCCCTTTGTAGGGCGCTAACCCCACCCACAGGGCTCCCTTCTCATGGACTAGCCACCTCTCAAAGGCCCCCCCTCCTAAGATCATCACATTGAAGAGTAGGTTTGCATATGCATGAATTTGGGTGGACACACAAATACGCAGGCTGTCGCATTCCCTATGGGCTGCTAGGGCTCAGATGAGCAGCCTAGCCGACCTTGTCCCCTACTCTCCTCTCCCTTGATGTGCTCACTCCCCACTGGCCTCCTTGCTGATCTTTAACTGGCCAGGCCCACCTCCACCTGAGAGTCTCCACGCCAGCTGTTCCCTCAGCTGGAATGTTCTTCAGACACCCACATCCTCACAGCCTCACTCAAAGGGCACCTTCTCAGAGCAGCTTGCTGATGGCTCCATTTAAAAACTGTGACCTAGGTGTTCCCATTGTGGCTCAGCAGGTTAAGAACCTGACTAGTATCCCTGAAGATGCCGGTTGGATCCCTGGCCTCACTCAGTGGGTTGGGGATCTTGCGATGCTGTGAGCTGTAGGCTGGCAGCTGTAGCTCCGATTGGACCCCTAGCCTGTTAACCTCCATAGGCTGCAAGTGCAGCCCTAAAAAGCAAAAAAAAAAAAAAGCAAAAAAACCCTGATCCTTAACCTACTGAGCAAGGCCAGGGATCGAACACGCAACATGGTTCTTAGTCGGATTCGTTAACCACTGAGCCATGAAAGGAACTCCCCACAAACTTATTATCTTATGGTTCTGGAGGTTCAAAGCCTAAGGGCTGTGTTCCCTTTGGAAGCTCTGGGAGGAATATGTTTCCTTGCCTCTTCCACCCTTTAGAGCTGCCTACATCCCTAGGCCCGTGGCCTCTTCCTCCATATATATATATATATATATATATATATATATATACACTTTTTGCTTTGCTTTTTGCTTTTTAGAGCTGCACCTGCAGCATGTGGAGGTTCCCAGGCTAGGGGTTGAATGGGAGCTATAGCTGCTGACCTACACCACAACCACAGCAACTTGGGATCCGAGCCGAGCCTGCGACCTACACCACAACTCATGGCAATGCCAGATCCTTAACCCACTGAGCCAGACCAGGGATCGTACCCACATCCTCATGGATACTAGTCTGGTTCTTAACCCGCTGAGCCACAACAGGAGCTGCCCCCTTCCTCCACCATTAAAGCCAGTAGCATAGCAACTTCTTACTCCCGTCTTCCGCCTCCTTTTCATAAAAGTCCTTGTGATTCCCTTGGGCCCACCTGGGTCCCCAGGATAATACGCTTGTCTCAAGATCCTTAATCACATCTGCAGAATCCCTTTTGCCATGTAAGGCGCCATATTCACAAATTCACAGGGATTAGGACCTGGACATCTCTGAGTGGAGAGCATTATTCCACCTACACTACATTCCAATAAGCCATATTTTCCTTCTTTATTTGTTTATCATCTGTCTTCTTCTTTTCTCTTTTATGGCCAAACCTGCGGCATATGGAAGTTCCCAGACTAGGAGTTGAATTGGAGCTACAGCTGCCTGCCTACGTCACAGTCATAGCAACAGCGGATCCAAGCCATGTCTGCAACCTACTCTGCAGCTTTCAGCAATGTGGGATCCTTAACCCACCGAATGAGGCCAGGGATCGAACCCTCATCCCCACAGACACTGTGTGGGGTTCTCAGCCCACTGAGCCACAGCAGGATCTCCTATCATCTGTCTTTCTGAGGGCAGGGTTTGGACTCATCAAACAGGATTTTTCTGTATCCCCAGTACCTAGGACCCTCCATGGCTGATAGTAAATGCTCGAGAAATATTTTTTTTGAATGAACATCTGTTGTTTTGGCTATGGCTGTGTTTGCCTGGTCTTGAGAAACATACAATCAGCAACAGCCATTCTGTTTGAAAGCACCTAGCCCCTATGTGCCAGGCAGTGTCTGCTGTTCAGCTGTGCCTGGGGTGGTGTTGGGGAGTGTGTTGTGCAGCCCCCCAAACCAGGCAACCTGAGGGGGGCTGCCCTTCCCTCCCATCAGCCGTTTTTTGCAGGCTGCTTCAGCGCAGTTTGATTTAATTCTTTGATGTTCATCAGAATCCTGGGGTGGAAGGCTTGGTCCCGCCCTGCCACTCCAGGAGTTGTCTAGAAAGAACCCTGTCTCTCTCATATTTGAGCCAGAGATTCATCTTCACTCTCGCAAATGGTATTTTGTTACCATGGCAACCGAACTTCTAAAAAAACGGATGTCAAGTAACGTGCGGATCCCAGTGCTCATGGCAACCGCCATTCTGCATATTTTGGGGGAGAAAATGTGTCCTGCCTTCTTCCTGCCTGAGCGTTGAGGAGGGGGAAGGTGAGCTTAGCAGCTCTAGGTTTCCTTCCAGAACTGATGAGACATTGAGGTTTTCGACAATAGCAGGGTCAGAGGTTGAACCCCTCCCCCAGTGGAAAAACAGCTCTTTTTTATGAGGTCACATGCCCTCCCCCATGCTTGGAACGAGAGCTGTTTTCAGCCTCTCCCATCTTTGATGCTCCAATCCCTGGAGACTTGCTTGGGTCCTACCAGGGAGATAAGTGGGAGCACCCCCCGACCCTGCAAAACACACATACACACACACACACACACACACTCACGCACACACACACACACACACACACACTCCCTGTGGGCTCAGGATCTCATAGGTGTGGGCATCAGCTCTGAGCCACGCTTGCATCTATTTTCTCACTGAGTCATTCTTATGTCCCTCAGTGAGTTTTCACTAAGAGCTTACTACATGCCAGCCCTGGCTGGGGCTTCAGAGGCAAACAGGAGCTGGTTCAGGATGTGATCCTCACTTTCCAGCCCAGAACCTTACAGAGGAGGTAAGTAAACACACACAATACTCCGCAGCGTGAAAGAAAGAGGCGTGCGTAAGGCAGGGAAGGAAGAGAGTGATTAACTCGGGCGGAGATGCCCGTGGGAGTGGAAGTCAGAGAAACCAGCCTTGTTGTAAGTTCTTTTGTAGAAAAGATTGGCCAAACTATATACATTCAAGGAATGTTTAAGAAAAGATCTTTAGGAGTTCCCTTCATGGCTCAGCAGTTAAGGAACCCAACTAATATCCATGAGGATGTGGGTTTGATCCCTGGCCCTCGCTCAGTGGGTTAAGGATCTGGCGTTGCCGTGAGCTGTGGTGTAGGTCACAGGTGTGGCTTGGATCTGGCATTGCTGTGGCTGTGACAAAAAAAAAGAAGAAAAGAAAGAAAAAAGCTATCTCTAACAAGTTTCTCAAAGGTATTTTTGACCTCGTACTCCATTGCCTCAACTGAAGATGCACGATTTCGCCATGATAATGTTTCTAAAATCAGGATGTGTTTTATGATCAAATATATATTCAATGAAATGTTTTTTCCCTACTCCCAGTTGAACTGATGATGTGCCTTTGAATCAAGGAAACACGAGATTTCCCTTTCTTCATTCTCAAAATTCATTAGTATCTGAGCCCGAGACCTCAGAGAACCTTCTAGGCCTTGGACTCCTGCTCTCTTTCCCTCCCCTAAAGAAGTGTAGTCTTTCCCCCTAGAGACATGGTATGGCTCCAGGTAGAAGGATTTTGAGGGGCTTCTCTGCGATGGGTATCAACTACATGTTTAAGAGGGTGAGTTCTGGAGCCAGACTGCCTAGGTTCACTTTACACCCAAGCTCCATCGTTTTCTAGCTGTGTGGTCCCCTTGGACCCTCAGCATCCTCATCTGTAATATTATACTGCTACTTACTATCAGGGCTGGTTATTCTTCAGTTTGTCCATTCTTGACGAACCAAACTCTGTGGACTGAATAAAACAAAGCAGAAAGATGAGTTGATTGCAAAGGTTTACAACCCGAGAGCTAGAAACTCAAGGCTACAAGAGCGATGAGTTCCAAGTTGTTCATAGGCTAAGGGATTTCCGAAGGGTAAACGCTGAAGATATTTGGCTTTTTCAGCTGACTGGTTACCTTAGTGGTCTTTCCGCCTATTTGGATCAGGGAAGCTAAGCTGAGGGAACAAGGAAATCCAGAGATGGTATAAACAGACAGAGCATTTGGGAATTGGCTGGTGTCTTCTCTGATTTCTGAGAAGAGCTGTACATTTCTGTAAGGTTAGGCTAAATTTCCTTTATGCACCTGCATTGACCATCTCCATTTTGTCCCAGATCTAGGTAATTTCATTTTTTTCTACAATTCAACAGATATTTATTGAACATCTACTACGTGTCAGGTACTGTAGAAGAGCTGGGAAGGTGGAGGTGGACAAAACACACAAAATCTCTGTTCTTGTGAGAGTACAATCTATTGGGTATGCCAATGATAAGCATGCAAATTATTTAAATATAGTACATTCAAGGGTAATAAGTGCTCTGGAGAAAAATAAAGCAGAGAAGTGGGTAGAGACAGCTAGTGCGGGGGAGTTAGGATTAACAGTCAAGGTTAGATTTAGTTGGGAGTGACAAAAAAAGCCCAAACAACTGTGGTTTAAAAAGGCAAAAGCTGTCCACAAACAACAAATGCTGGAGGGGGTGTGGAGAAAAGGGAACCCTCCTGCACTGTTGGTGGGAATGTAGGCTGGTGCAGCCACTATGGAAGACAGTGTGGAGGTACCTTAGAAAACTCTACATAGAATTACCATATGACCCAGCAATCCCACTCTTGGGCATATATCCAGACAAAAATTTCCTAGAGAAAGACACT